>BPLT01000122.1:0-662500 GCA_019656295.1 Rhododendron mucronatum var. ripense | reverse complement strand
TGAATTCCCCATGAACAACTTCTCACCATTAGCAACTGGCTCGAAGGTAGTGAACAATTGCCTGTCACAACAGATATGGCGTGTAGCCCCAGTGTCAACCCACCATTCCTGCGGGTTTGAACCAACCATGTTCACTTCAGATACCATAGCCGAGAGGTTGATATCGGACACTCCTGCCTCCATCTGAGCCAAGTGCGCTTGAGTGCGAGGGTTATGTGGCTTCATACACTCTGAAGCTTTATGCCCAACCTTGTTGCAGTTGAAGCATGTACCCAGAAACTTCTCTCTCTGTTTCTTGGCAACACCGCCTCTCGGTCCCAGATTGACACTTCTGTCCTTCTGTTTGCCAGCTTGCTTGTCAGACCGCTTGTCAGCACGCTTGTCAGCACGTCTGTCATTCTGATTTTTCCTCCCACCAGAAGATTGGCCATGCTCCATCATGTTTGCCTTAGCCATGTAGGAGGCCTTTGCACTCCTATCCATACCCCGATTCTCCTCTTCAATACGGAGCTTGATGAAAAGAGCCTCCAAGGTCATCTCCTTATTCTTGAACATGAGATAGCTCTTGAACTCTTTCCATGCCGGGGGTAGCTTGTGGATGACCGCGGCCACTTGGAATGCTTCACTCAGAATCATCCCCTCAGTCCTGATCTCATTGAGCAGGAGCTGCAGCTCTTGGACTTGGACTGCCACAGACTTGGAGTCCACCATCATATAATCAAGGAACCGGCCCACAACGAACTTTTTGGACCCAGCACCCTCGATCTTGTATTTCCTGTCTAAGGATTCCCATAATTCCTTAGCCGACGGAGCCTCGCCATACACAGAATACAGCGAATCATCCAGAGCATTCAAGATGTAATTCTTGCACATATAGTCATGCTCTTTCCACCTAGCCACATCAATCCGCTTCTGAGTGTCAGGATCGTCCTCAGCAATAGCAGGCGCCTCCTCGACAAGCCACTTTGCCAAGTTCAAGGTGGTGAGGTAGAACAACATCTTCTGTTGCCACCTTTTGAAATCGACCCCAACAAATTTGCTCGGCCTCTCCACGTGAGACATTGGAATAGTGGGAATCCCAGGAATCGGAGCATGAGTTGGAATTGCACCACTGCCATTTCCAGTGCCACTGACATCACTAGTCTGTTTCTCTTTGCCAGTACCAGTAGCTTTTCCTTGCTCAGTTGTCATGTTTTCCTGAAATTAGGAACAACCACATATAAGAGAACAAATCTCAATATCAAATGACAAGCTGTATATGCATAGATTAACAATCTATCAAACAAGCTAGGTCTAACATCCCCCACAATACCACGTACCCTGGGGGTCCCAGGGGGCGCGCCCCCTGGCGGGGGTCCCAGGGGGCCGTGCCCCCTGGCGGGGGTCCTGGGGGCAGCGCCCCCGGGCGGGAGTCTGAGGGCAGCGCCCTCAGCGGGGATCGACCTGCCCGGTCAGGTCGCGGGGGTCCAGGGGGCAGCGCCCCTTGGCGGGGGCTCGGGGCAGCGCCCCCGAAAGGTAAACGGTATACACAATCTGCTACTAGCAAGACTGTGGCCATCTGACTTCCCCCTTCTGCATAACAGCGTAATTTGGGTACTGGCTTACTCCACGTAGGCCGTGCACCAAGGCTGAGTGATTTACGCCTACCACTGGCTAATTCACTTCAGGCAAGGCACACAGGCCGCAAGCCACCTCTGGCCACCACATGCCCAGCACCCAAATCACCTCTGCCAAGCAGACCAACCGTGGGATCAAGGCCAGGCGATGTCAAGGCAGAAGCCAAGTAGATCACCCCAGAGGCCAACCAAAATTGATCCAAGGCCAAGCCACGCATGACTGCCTTAGGCCGTGGCCCCAAGGCCAGGCCGTGGCCAGACTGCCTTAGGCTGTGGCCCCAAGACCAGGCCGTGGCCCGACTGTCTCACACCGTGGCCCCAAGGCCAGGCCGTGGCCCAACTGCCTTAGGCCGTGGCCTTTCTGTTAATCCCATCTCTGAACAGTGGCCATGTCGCGCACGACATGCCATGGCCGTAGCCAATTGCTATCTGCTTTACTATCTCGAATGAAAGCCAATCTGCTCAATCTATTGAACAGATTATTCCATCGCCTTACACCTGTGGTACTTCACTACGAGACCTATCAGTCATGAATCTGTTCTTGCAACTCAAATGTTAGTCCATAACAGAAACAGTTTTCTGGAATTTCATTTGCCGATCAATGATCAAAATATTTCTTAAGCTTGTTGGAAAAATTCTCGGCATAATACAAAATTCCAGAGAACGATTTCATTCACAATGTAACAATTACTAATACATAACAGAATTACAGAATGCACATGGAAAAATACGAGATACAAACAGAAATCTTCGTAGGATGAACCGAGTCCCGTGTGGTACCACGGTCTCCTTAAGAAATATTCGCCGCCTACCGTGGGTGTTGTAGGTTGTGTCGGCGCCTTTCTCCCAGGGTTGGCTCGGCTAAACCGCAAGCCGCCGGAACACCGCCGTCGACCGCCTTGGCGAACTGACTACCGCCTGTCTCACTCTCTCTCAAAGAACGAATATCAAAGTGTGGAAAGATTGCTTTGGTTGCTGGTGCCTTCTCCAAATCCGAGAGCCTCCTTTTATAGGGTGAGGCAGGTCAAAGAGGTGTAATGCTGCCATCAATTGGAGGTGTAAATTCGGCCAATGAATTCTGCCATTCAATAGGGAGGTTACGGGATTAATCACCATCATGAGGGAGGTTACGAATTTCCACAATCAATACGTCTATTGATTGTGGTGCGTCCAGGTTCGACGAACCCGGGACCGGTTGCCTCGGGAGACCCTCCAAAGTCCCGGTTTCATTCACCCGAAATTCCGTAAATTTCCAACAATCTCTACCGTCGTCTCCATCTACTCCGTCGACAAAGTTGGCCGGCGGTTCCTCCTCCTCGAAGCCGGCGTCCAGATGTTCATATCCCAAACGGTCATCGCGGTGATCCTCGGACTAAAATTGAAGGACAGCACACAAAGCACCCTCCCCAGCGGCCTTGCCATCATGGTCGTGATCATGGTGTGCACGTTTGTGTCGGCTTTCGCATGGTCGTGGGGCCCGCTCGGGTGGCTGATCCCCAGCGAGACCTTCCCGCTGGAGACCAGGTCAGCTGGGCAGAGCGTGACCGTCTGCGTCAACCTCCTGTTCACTTTCGTGATCGCCCAGTCATTCCTGTCGATGCTGTGCCATTTCAAGTTCGGGATCTTCTTGTTCTTCTCGAGTTGGGTTCTGGTCATGTCGGTTTTCGTGCTGTTTCTGGTACCCGAGACGAAGAACGTGCCGATCGAGGAGATGACGGAGAGGGTTTGGAAGCAGCATTGGCTGTGGAAGAGGTATATGGACAACGACGACGAACACAGATTGGAGGGGGGAAAGGGTATTCATGGAGAGAAAAATGGTCATAGCAATGGGCGGTGGTGGATCCCGAATTTTTGGATAAATATTGATCTTTGAGCATAAACTTAATAAAAATACTAACAATCCAATATAAAGAGAACATGCATTCAAAATAAATAACAAGACTAAAAAATGAATGTACTAGTGTAGGTAGTGAAGATAAGTTTTTGTGATTCAATAGAAGGAAAACATGACATGAATTGAAGAGGCGCATGTACCATTACAGAATGTATGATTATTACAGACAGCCAAAAAAGATAATATACAATGAGGCCTTTTGGTCAAACACGTTTTATTTTTGTGACAACTTGTAATATACAGAATGATGGGCCCTAGAGGGTTGTAGTTTAGCCTCTGCTCCGGGTTGGGCCAGATCTGGGAACGAGATAAAGCAAGGGTGGCTAGGACCACTCGGTCTTCTCCGGCAAATAAGTTATTCGATCCTAGGCTGTAAGTTCCGACAACATTGACGGTGGCCGGAGATTCTATTTCTCTAGGTTTTTTTATTCTTTTATTTTCCTTTTCTTTAGAGATGGTTAGTTGTGATTTCCCTTGCGGAGTATTTCCTCCCCTTTGCAGGAAGTTTTCTTTCCTTTTGTGGGTGTTTTCCGACGGTGGACAGGTGTGTTATTTCTGTGTGTGCATGTTTAATTTTGTCATGTGTATTGGTAATGGTGCAATTCATTGTTTGGCTTGTAAGGATTTTGGAGGATAGGTGTTTTTACTTGGGAAGCCTATCAATCGTTGTGGCTGTCCATGCTTTTGTTAAAAGATGGATGTGCTCTTTGTTTGTTTTCCTAATAATTATAACGGTACTGTTTTCCATAGGATTCTAAAAGTTGTGTTTCTATAGCTTTATTAGTGAATAATTACATCATCTTTTACCTTGTCATATGTTGGTACACTTTGGTTCTCCGTAACTAACTATAAGCCTTCAAATTCAGAGGTTTTCATGTCACCACATTTGACAAACTCATTGCCTAGATGTTATTCACGGATGATATGCATATCTCTTCACAAGATTCAAACTATTTCTATAGGGAAAGTTTGTGTACACAGATACGGACACAGATGTATCTAGAATCATCTACTCCACATGAATCAGATTGTTCCAGAAGCATTACATAGCATTGTTTGTTTCTATTGGATCACGTTAGGAAAGGAAAATAAAAGCATGGATTGGGTAGACATGGGTACGGTAGGTCACTCTTCCTGGAAGCGAAAGCATATGCGCAATAGCTGTGGAGGGGGTTATTGTTTACGGTGCGGTCATGCGACCTAAGGTTGTGGTTACTTGGCTCCAGACTAATAGAAGGGAGGGAAAGGAACAAAAAGGCTTGGGCAATTGGCATCAGGTTTCCTGATAAAAGCCCAAGCCCAACTCTTATGTTTAGAGACTCCCAACTCTACATGATTCTATGAAGCTACACCCCAAACCTGGTCTATCCTGCTTTGGGCTTATCAGGCCGGAACTGAAACTGGCCGTATATGCACACCAACAGTTGTATTTTCTTATTATCAAAAGGGAATGACCCAAGAAAATAAAAACGGACTAGATAAAAGGGTAGTCTTATATTGCCTTAACTTGAACTGCTATTTTGCCATTGTAGGTTCGTAAGACTCACGGTAGGTAGCTAACGTGGGATTTTTCGTGAGCTGGAGAGATGCAATTAGTTAATGATTAGCAAAAGGAATGGAGGAGCAATCTAGTGAGGGTGAGAGAAAAAGCAGGAGGACAAAAGAAATAAAGGCAGCGTGTCCCTTGTCTTTCCGCGTGAGGTAGTAGGCAGCTTTCTCTAGATGAATTGGGTGAGGTCACCTTTTGGGGAAGAATTTTCTCCTTCTTCAGAATCAGTGTTCACACTTTTTCTCTCTAAAAAAAAGTCAGCTCTGTCAAATCAGCACTTCTAAGTCATATATACTCCTACCATTTGGTGGGGGTTTGTTTTAATCGAATGCACGGAGCTTTTCAAGTTGTTTTCGGTCCATAAGCCAAAACGTGAAATTGTAAAAAAAAACTAGTAACGATTTTATACTCCGAAAGTACCCGATAATTGGCCCTTTTCATGTACGTACAAAGCAACATGGTTGGATCATAACGAAGTAATAATAGAATAGGCTTCCTACCCATAAAAAAAAAAATACTACTACTAAAGAATAGGCAATGTCATTATGGCATTACCCAATTTCCTGGATCCCTTCAATACATACTAAGGGAATATGGTATCCACCAACCACCAACACCTCCCGAACATTCTTTCCTTCCAAGTTCTTCAACAATAACCCTAAACCTAATTGATTTCATGGCGCACATGCAACCGTTGGAAATTTACACCACAAGTCAATTAAACAACTAGTACTCCTTCATAACGTAACACATGAATAATAGTAATGAATACTCCTGTCTAGGAGACTATGCAAATCAATGCTAGTTTTGTAAACAGCTTTTAGAGAAAATAAAAACCAGTTAGATCGGTGTAATATGCAAGTCGTTATCGGGAAGTCGTATTCACCTTCCGTTGTGCATTTTCTAACGGTTGAATATGACTTCGAGATACAATTCAAAAATTAATTCCACAGAATTTCTCCACGTACGTTACATAATCGGCTAGAGACATGGTTGTCAAATCTCTCTCAACTTTCCGAGAACAATATAGGAACATAATCTGGAGCGAGAGATTCTTTCGAGTCCTACAATACTACTAGTATATAATTTGCTGTGAACATCTCTGTAAATGACCATCTCCATAACATTGTCTTACGAGGTGTCTGTAGTGCACCCCAATCGTAACTGGAGCACATAGAAGTTAGAACCACAAACCCGAATTACGTACTTATGGAAACACCTGCAACGACTTGTTAGCATAGCCTAAGTTAGGTAAATTTTTGTATTTTTGTGTGATTATTATTATTATATTGTTTATTTTTTTGCATTCGTAATTTCGCCATTTTCATTGGTCCTAATTAGGTTTTCACATATTAATATCATCTTTTTTTTCAACAAATAACAAAATCAAATTGATTTTAGGCCTTTAGGTATTTCGGGCTTTATTTGTATTATCTGGACTTTTTAGGCCTTCAGGAGTATTGAACTTTGTCCCAACTATATTTATTTGCCAACCCTTGGTTCGAATCCCTTTCCCCCTTCCCCCTAATAAAAGAGAAAATGACGGTCAATGACGTGTTTTGATAATTAATACTCACCAAGGACATTTTGTTCATTTTTTTTTTGATCGGCAAAAGATGAAGATTTATTAAAAATGGGGAAAGGGAGAGGGAATCCAACAAAAAGTTGGAAAAAACACCTCAAAGGCAAAGCCCAAAACATCCAAAGGTCTACAAGGGTCCACAAACAGATAACCAAGACAACACAACCCAGCACCTAAATAGAACAGGAGAAAGCCCAGAACACCTATACCCGATCCAACCAAGGACCGGCCCACCCAAACCCTAAATGCTACAAACTCCATTACCGCACAAAACACCGGAAAAAGAGCCTCGCCGTTAAGCAGAGCTGGCCCCTCCCAGATGTAGAGACCGGCGGCAAAAACCGGCCTACGACAACGAAGAACACAGCGCTCAAGGCAAGGGAGCACACCACCACCAAAAAGCAGCCCCAACTGAAACCCCAGCACCACCGGAGAACCAAGCCGCAGCACCAAACCGGAGTGAAGAACTGTTAGCCCCGCGCCCGGAGGAGAAACTCAGAATAGCCGCCGACCGGACTTCAACACACAAAACGGCTTGAGCTAACCACCATGGGGACCACAACCACCTCACCACCACCGGACTGAAAACCACTGCCGATCCACCCGCCATCTTCACCGATCGTTTTGAATAAACCCAACAAAACAAAATTAGAAAAACAAAGCTAAAGGGACACCTCCCACCACCGCACCACCGCCCCACCGCCTAACACCTCCAGATCCGAACCAAACACCACCAAACCTGACCACCAAACCACCACACGAGGCTCCCACGCCGCTAGGCATTCCGGTAGAACCAGGGGACCACCGGTGGAGGCGAAACGCCACACCCTCCCACGCCGGGGAGAGCGGAGCCCCAAAGAGAACGGAGGAGAGGAACAGAGGTGCTATCCGGAGGAGATGATAGGGAAGAGAGAGAGATAAAGGGGGATGGGAGGAGATTGGACTTGGGGGGAGGAGGGAGGGAGGGCACCTCCCCCCCAAGTGGGCGGCGGTGGAACAAAAGAGATCCCTAGGAGAAATCGCCTGGATACAGAGAGAAAAGGAAGAGAGCATAATAGTTTAAGGACATTTTGTTCATTAACAAATGTTCTTAGCATGTCCTTAAAATGTATTAATTATCAAAACACGTCTTGAACCGTCATTTTCCCCTAATAAAATGTTACTTTTGCCGATAAAAAAATTAAAATAATTTTTCCAATCAATTGAGATCAATGAATCTTTTTTGGTCATTCTATCATGTCTTATATCACGAATTAATTTACTGATTTCATATCCCAAGAAAATCTAACAATAATCCTATTAAATTTTCTGAATATTTGATATCCCTTGACAAATCTCTCGTAATCCCTGATCCATAGAAAGCCAAAAAATACGAACAAGTTAAAACTATCAAAAATTCTCTAACCGCACATACTCACGCACAAAATTATGTAAACTCTTTCACATCAAACATGGGGCCCACAAACCTAGCGTGTGTGTGGGCCTCATGTTTGATGTGAGAGCTAGAGTTTGTGTGATTGTATAAGTGTGTGTGACAGTAGCATAGTTGTAAAACTATCCTCCCGTCTCATGTAATCACATCTTTTTTTGTCAAAAGTGAGAATATTATATTGATAAACTTCCAGTGGCACTTACAAAACAAAGATCATTACAAAGAACTTTACTAATCATCTAATAAATATAAAACAAGTAAATCACAAGGTAATCGATATCTTTCATCCTAACCCAAACATGGCCTGACGCAACAGTGATACTTTTAAACGGCTTAACATCTAATTAGGAGTCTCAAACAAGAAAAAGTGCAAAATTAAGGACAAAAGACACCAAATACCCGGACGATTAAATGCACTCCACCCAAGTATGAAAGCACCAATGAACTCCCAAGAACTACAGATCTGTCAAGCCGCCACGAATTGCCTCGTCAAAGATATCATCTAGGGATATAACGCTAAAGCACATATATCGTTGTGAAGCAATCTCGATTGAGAGAACCCCAATTATATGTAGACAAAATTTGTCCAAAGACGAAACTAATAACTCTCGTTGAACGAGAGATAAAATTCTGATAGATCAGACGATAATTCGTTGATCTGGAGAGACGAAAGAGAAATGGGGAAAAAAAACAAAGAAATAGAGTCAGTAGTACCATGTCCTCCTCCTCCTGCCATTGCAGAGAAGGAGGAGAAGGGAGAAAAGGAGTTGTGGTGGATAGGATTGAGGGAGAGAGAGATAGGGTTAAGAGAGAGATCGCTTTCTTTTATTTGACATCAAGAAACCTCATGTAATCTCATCTAGGATATCCACTTTGTGACATTAAGGATTTAGCTATTCAAGTCTATTATTTCCAAAGAGTTTCTTTTGGAGATTCCAATTATTTAAGGAGGCATGCAATGATTACATCTACAATGTCTATTATTTTCACCATTACCCTTATATTTTATCTACTTTATAACACTCATATTCACATTTGAGGGACACTTTTGAAAAATCACCAAATTTTTCCTTCTATTTTTGGAAAAGAGCCATCATTTTGAAATAGTCTAAAATAGAATAATGGACTCTCAATTTGGAAAGGAGGGAGTATTATAATGGTACATTTTGCAAACAAAATTGTAAAATACAAATTAATGATCTGGCATCACCTTTTCTTCAATGTGATCAAGTTTATGTTTCCTTATCCAGAGCCATTCTATATTAAAAATTATTAATGCTCTTAGAGCATTAGTCTAGATTCATTTCCACCACATATTGGTTTGAGATATGGAACCCATAATAACATAAATGTGCATTGAAAAGGAGACCTATATTGACCACTAAGAGGGTTTTTGAAAGATACTAACACTCCGTTCCAGAACACCTTCTTAAAAAATAATTACTTATTTAACATTTTCAAACTCAAAAATAATGTAAATGAAAAATAATTTTTTAATTTTTTTTGCACCGTATTAAAGATCTCGATAAGATCTATCAAACAAGATCCATATTAATAGAAAAATTATTTGCGTAAACACATAATTTTTTAGCTTGAAATTGCCTTTTTAAAAAATAAGTACTTATTCCACTCTCCGGAACGGGGCCTAATTATTTTTTAGATTCTGGATAGCAGATTGTAGGTTATATTGTGTGGATTGCAATTAGAATTAATATAAGCGTTTGGATGATTTATGCAAAACAAGTTTTGGAGAATGATTTTGTGTGCAAATACAATGAGAAACCAAAAAACTTATCCGGCTCCAGAAATAAGTTTTGAAAACTGAACTCTTCAAAATAAACCATATTATTGCGAGTGTTTTTGGGGTCTTTTTCATCCTATGAGCTTTTCAACTTTGTTCTACAACTTCATAAGTTTTTGATTCCTTTCGTCAAGACGAAAGTATAATGTAAAAAGTTTATCAAAATATAATAAAAATTAACAAAAAATGAAAATCACCAAAAAAGAAGAGAGAGAAAATTCGAAAAAAGTTATGCAAACAGAGCCATAATCTACGCGTAAACTGATTTAGACATTTGAATTATAAAAAAAGAACAGAAAGGGGCATAATTATTGCCGAACATATACAGCCCGGATATGATCAACACCCGCGGTGCTCCCCATTTCCGCCAGAGTGGTGCTATTACCACATCCAAATTCACACCCAAACACACACTCACTACTCACATGAATGGTGGATTCCACACACACTACACATCCTAATGTGTGTATGAGGTCCACCACTCATATAAATATGAATATGTGTTTGGGTGTGAATTTAGGTATGTCATTAGAATTATTGTTTGCTCCATTATCATCCGGAGCCAAAAAATTTCACTTCTCAAAAGGACTCTTGTCTCCATCAAAAAGCAAAGACCTCAATTCCACAACCATTCAAAAAGCCCCAGACCCCTTGCAAAAATCCAAAGATATTGTATTGTACTAGTGTTACTGTATCAAACAGCCGCAAAACCGAGCAGACCCTTCACCTCTCTCTTTCCCAAAAGGACACGAGACCTCTCAAATTCTCCCCAAATCAAACCCAAAAAAGATCAGAGTTTTTTCAGCCATGGCTCTGGGTGTGGATCAGAGCAGAAAATCCTGGGCTCTGTTGTTGTTTGCCGTTTGTGCTGCAGCCTTGCAATTGCAAGGGTCCATGGCTGCTGTTCACAAGGTGGGAGACTCAGCTGGTTGGACCACCATTGGCAACATTGATTACAAGCTATGGTCTGCAACCAAGTCCTTCCAACTTGGGGATGTCATCGGTATGTCTTCCA
This sequence comes from Rhododendron mucronatum var. ripense, assembly GCA_019656295.1. Lineage (NCBI taxonomy): Eukaryota > Viridiplantae > Streptophyta > Magnoliopsida > Ericales > Ericaceae > Rhododendron > Rhododendron mucronatum. Next base: position 651,611 of record BPLT01000122.1, on the reverse strand, counting down.
TTCTCCCTCTCCCTCCTAAATCTGCATATACTAATCTGTATGATGTGAATATATTTGTTTTCTGACTCCGTTGCGTGCGGTTTGCCCGCACCCGGATCCCGATGATCTGGGTCGTTCACATTGTACGGCTTGTCGACTGACATGTGAGCCAGGGGAAAATTCGAGTCGAACCGAAATCCGCAACCATTTTATCGAATTTTTTTCTTTTTTGTTGTGTGATGAAGGAACCACCAATTGGAACCACCCATGGGGAATAAATCTCTAGGTGGCCCGAACAAACCCACCGCCCGACCCGCCAGGTAAATTTGCTATCGCCCTGGAGAGGAGAGGAGTCGAACTCTGCCCAAATCTAGGCAAAGCCCTTCCCTTTCCCCTGGGGCAACCCCAAGCATGGTTTTATCGAAAAAATATTGTTATCAACACAAAAATCATGAGTCCCGCAGTATTTATCATGGATGTTCTTTACCCTCCATTCCAAATTCTTCATACCCAAATGAGTGCTCACTATTCCTCTGCTTGGTTTCTGAGAAAAAGACCTGAAAAAATAAAAGAAACCCATAATTTTTTTTCCCTTTGTTTTTGTTCGGGACAGAGGAGTAGATAAAAAAAATCTGGGAACACAACCATTCAATGTATATGGATTTGCATGCATCGAAAGAAATGTAGACAGTAGACACACTCGTGTATAGAATTGTATTTTAAAGTTATATTCTTGGAATTGATATGGTACCTCATTCGTGTTAGCTGGCTTTGATACAATTATTTGGCTTAATTTGATGTTCTGTTTTAATTACCTCTTGTGCTACCACTATGAACCAAACCACATCGACCGCTTCCTTTCCGTTTCCCCTATTTTCCGAGCTGCCAAACAGCTGGATTAGATTAGATTAGATCCCTTTTCTTCTGGGTAGAGCCCAGTTTTAGATCTCAGTTTTCAAGAAGCATGTTCCTCTGTTTTCTCTTTCTGTTTGCTCTGGCTTTGGGTACAAAAAAGGCCAGACTCGGATCCTGTCCATTTTCCCAAAATTAATTCGGTCCATTTGGGTGCATCCGAGCCGTCCAAAAGTGTTTTGAATGGCTCGGTATTAAAGTAAGTGTTTTTTATTTTTTTAATTTAAAGATACCAATTTAAATCTGAGTCGTCCAAAACACTTTTGGACGGTTCGGATGTACCAAATGAACTGAACTAGTCCGGGAAAAATGCACAGGGTCCGGCCCTAAAATGGCCTGCCCCTAGGTGAGTGGCCTACCGAGACCCCACTACTGTAGCAAACAAAAGTAGCCTTTGCTGTTTGGGTGAGGTGACCTTCACGTGATGCTAGGTCGAATCGAGGGAGACCAATCATAAAAACGCTTGCAAAAACCATAAAACTATAGGTACTATACAACAAATATAGTAACGTTGTGGGGGACCATCTCGTACAAATGTTCAGAGCCGTTTAATATATTCAAAATATTGTTTTGAAGATTTTTTAAAAAAATTAGCTCAGTCGGATATCGCAAAAGCCCTGAAATTAGCAAACTGCACCCCTGCTTTTGGGAAGAAAAATTGCAGGGAAACCATCTCAGTATCTCAAATTCACAGGCGCGAGTATTGAGAACGGAAAGGTGGAGGAAGGGTTGTGCCTACGTCTGGGGTAGTTAGTGTTCTAAAATAAGGAATTAATTGATGGCGGGACCTATCCGATTAGGTCTAACTAATAATTAATTACCGATTAACCCAATTAATCGCTCGAAAGTGGCCAACGGTCCGATTAACGCCTAGTAACTTTTAAAACATTTGGGGCAGTATGATGGTGGAGGAAGGATTGTGTCTACGTTTGGGGGAATATTATGTGATTATGATGTGCGGCCGTGCTAGAAGTTTTGTTTATTATTTTGGCCCACATCAGCCACCCGCCCACCCACCATCATTCATTGCTTTAAATAATGATACTCCAGCAGTCCACATTCTAAACGCTACTGAACGAAAGACTACAATACACATCCCTTATTTGAGTGTGTATCATATGCACCCCCTAAAATGTGATGAATTATAGAGAAAATGTTACGAATCTTGTTGCTAAAAAGTTATGAATCGCATAAAGGTTACGAAATACACCAAAATGTTATGAATCATAATGAAAATGTTACGAATCGTACTGCTGAAAAGTTATGAATTCTAGAACAAAAGTTACGAAACATGTTAAAATGTTATGAATGAACTATAAAATAGGTGCATACGGTTCACCTTTTTAAGGAGTGTATATTGTAGACTTTCCCTTGAGCAAGATGTTAGACATACCATAAATGGAGTTTGCATTACCAAATTCCAACCTCAATTAAATTTTTTTTTAAAAAAAGAAAGAAAGAGAGTGTTAAAATTGCTCCAGAAGCTCTATAGATATAGCAATATGGAGTTTTTATGTGGTTCGATAAGAATGTATATGTTCACGGCTGATCGATTTTTACGGTGTTCTTGGAAGAGAAGAACGTGAAATCACGACAGCCAGGATTGCAACAATATATTCTGCTAGGATTTTTCGTAGAATTGTGGTAGTGGTAGACTTAGTATTCTCGTATATCCAATAGTAGTAAAAGTTTGTACTCCAGCATGGTCGTTGGACGAATAAATCGGGTTGGGCTAGATATAGCTTGGGCTTGGGCTTCATCATAAGTAGAATATCTGAACCTCAAAGAGTTGTCTTGGTAGTCAAGGCTTGAGACTTAGGGGGCGTCTGCCCTAAACTAAATGGACTAAAGCCCATGTTTTCACGAACTTTTAGACAAGTCATTCTCCTCATATACATTCACTAAAATACCATTTAACAGAAACAATTGGACTATTGTCATTAGCCTATGGATTTAAGGTTCAAAACCTCCTAAGTAATATCAACTCTCTGTGGCCAATCCGTACAGGACTTTGCCACGGCTTTAAATAGGTTTCTCACAAGTGAGCAGTGGAATTAGTCTCTCAAGCTAAGGTGTGTGGGAACACCCTGAGTTATCAGAAAAAAATTGTAGAATATCTGTTGGGAACACCATTATGCCCGACTTTTCTTGTTCTCAATCAACGACTCGGATCATCACTCATCTTGCTTGGAAAGCCATCTCTTTGAGTACCTCACCTTTTCCAGCAGTGATAGAGGAATCACACATTTTTAGGTAGGGGCGTAATCCTGTGGCTAAAAGTTTCCCAGACATGTTTATTGTTGTGCTTGTCTACTCTAGTGGTCAGAATCGTTGGATTGGTAGACGAATATGTGGAGGAAGTAAAAGGTTAGCAATTCTGGAGAACACAAATAGATTAAGGAATACTGAACCATAAACAATTAGAGAAGATTTCGGACCTAACCAATAAGTAATTAAGTATTCTAGCTGTTGTTGGCAATTAATCCACAAGCATCCCAATTTTCTTTTCAACTTCACAATATGCACAAGAAGAGATCAAAAATACGAAATATGTGCTTGGTCTTTACCTTACAACTAATCTCTTGGCTTGTGTGCTCCTATCTGAACCATTGCCTTGCTACAAAATCTGATCAAATAGGACGGTTTAACCTGGATTGGAACGGTTTACCGGATTTCTTGAACACCTGAGTTGTAGCTAGCGGAGCATATCGTCTATTCCTGTATTGCTCCAGTTCACATGGTTGTGGCTGCACCTTTGTGAAATTGATTTTGGAATCCTGATCATCCCCTTTTATTGCCCTCCACAAGTCTCCCAAGTACTACAAATGCAGTACATTGTTTTTGTTGTACATGGAGTACAGTGTCTTTTTTCTACTTGCCAACTTGTCATTGTAGTTGACATCAAATGTGGTTCTCTTCCTTGCAAAATATTGTCTTCAAATTTTTGGGACACCTATCACAACCTGGTTAGAAAGAGTTCCATTCCCATATTAACCTCCTAAGAGAATGAAACCACGTCCGCTGTTACTGCCGATTGAACTATTTTTCCATGTGTTTGCTCGTAAATGGAATTCATTTTTTATTATTATAAGTCCGTTATTGTAATAACCTGGAAACGGCCCTACCAACTGCAACCATAGGTCGCGTTGCAGCACCGTAAACTGGGGCTCCCTACCACAGCCATTTCATACGAGTTTTCAATTGCGAGGAGGATGGTGCTGTAAGTCATTTTCAAGCATCCAGATTTCATTTTTTGACAGGAACTCCCCAGAGGCAAAAGTGGGAAAACGACTTCTGCCAATTTTGTGTTTCACTATGCTTTGAACTTGTCCTATATTGACTCAAAATATTGCTTCTTACTAATAGGTATCAGCGTTTCTTGATACTTAGTTTTTGGGGGGTAAATTAAGTCATTGGCTCAAAAACCAGAACCATATAGGTGCTAAGGCCTAAAAAGCAAACACCAGAGAGAAATCTCTTGTGAATCTCCTACTCCCGACGTGGATGGTCTGAATTTGACGGACTAGAAGGGGAATAATCTAGGTGCGTGTAAGCTGGCCAGGACATCCCGACCCTCGAACCAAAAAAAAAAAAAAAAAAAACAGAACCACAACAAAACAAAGGGGGCTAATTCATATGCTTATGTGCGTATTGCAATTTGATTCACCCAAATCTGCCCAATTAGCCTAACAATATTGTCTAATTTGTGAACCAGTTTTCAGTTACAATCCTCAGTTTCACAACGTGATGCAAGTCACACACCGAGAGTACCAAGCCTGCAACGGCACCGCCCCAATCGCCACCCACACCACCGGCAACGACTCCATCACCATCACCACCCGTGGCCACCACTTCTTCCTGTGTGGTGTCCCCGGTCACTGCCTATCCGGACAGAAGGTCGACATCAACGTGCTACGAACTCCGTTGGCTCCAACCCCTTCAGCAACCCCTACTCCAACTCCCGATACCACCGTGCCTTCGCCTTCTCCAAGCGCTGCTGCTCCGCTGTATGCTATGGTGGGGACTCTTGGCAAGATCGGATTGTCTGTCGCTGTTTTTGCAGCTTTTGCTTCTACTTTTGCTTGATGGGGTTTTGGTCATTTCATACTATTTCAATAGATTTGTGTATTTTGTGTCGGGACTTAAATATGAAATTACTTATATGACTGATGATGCAAATATATAATATTTTCCATGTTTTGCAAAGGGCTTAAGTTTTACTAGATGTAGCTGCATCATGGGGAAAGATCTTATACCTCTCAGCAACAGTTATTTTGTGCTCAGAGGCGTACCTAGGAATATGTATCACTATATCAGCAGGGGCGCTATGAGAGACAACTCAACCAAAAAATGTTGTAATCAATCATAGCATGACACAACAGTAAGAGCCTTTTTGAATGCAAAGTGGAAACTCACAAAACCAACCTATTCATCAGTAGGGTTACAAATGTGAGTTTCACGATAGAGCACGGCAAGCGTTTTATGTTTTGAAAGCTTTGCACGATAGTTTCAAAAATATCTTTCCTGATCATGCAGTTGTGCTATCGCTGATCGATTATTCACCAATATATTCAGTTGCCAACTCCCTAATTGTTTAAATGATTCATAGTACAAAATGCCCCTACAAATCTCAACTTTTGCAGTTCAATCCTTCTTTTGAAAGATTAAATAAATCCCCTTTCTTTGCCGAGGGAAAAAATAAAAAATTTAACGGTTCAACAAATAAAGTTAATGCCAAATTCAAATGCAAGTAAACTAATGGATAAACGTATAAGTATCCTCCAAACTGTGTCATGAAAATAAAATTGCTGAGTATTTAGGTAAAAATAAGGATCATTATAAAAACTTACGGTGCAAGAGAAATTCCGATGTGGTCTCGTGCTCTGACAAGGGCCCATCCTGGGTCTGCCACTGGTAGTGCTTACCCTTCGGGTCAGTTGCGAAATACTGCCGAAATTATGATTCATCATTATCATTTTATCTCTTTAAAAGGCGTTACCCTTTCACCGCCTGAAATCATCTTTTGAAGTGTGCTTAATTTTAGTGTGTTCTTCATTATGGAAAACAAAAATCTGTTAGGAACATTTTCAAAATATTTAATGGATATTAAATGTAAATATTGGTGAACGGTTTTAATCCAAGAGGCGTGACTATTCAGGTTAACTGAATAGACGTCGTAGTGAATGGGTTACGCGTAGGACTGCTTACATGTAGTTTTCCGTAAGCTGGAGAGGGGCGATTGGTCGATGACTAGTCAAAAGGGAAAGTGGGGAGGTCTTGCGGGGGCGAAGGAGTGGGAGCAAGAGGTACAGGAAGAACAGAGGCAGCGTGTCCCTTTTGTTTTCTGTGTGGTACTCGACCTTTTCCGAGCTTAAGCAAGTGAGATCACCCCTTCTCTCTGAGGAAGAATGTTCTCCTTCCTCAAATTCAGTGCTCACTCACCTTTTCCAGAAAATGGTCATCGTCAATCATTGGGAATGTCAGAGGTATTTATGGGGCACCTAGGCCTAGGTCAAGCCCAGGACAGCGCTCCTATCAACTCCCAACATGTGTCCTTCATGTACCTCCTGGCCTTAAGAAAACTTGTCCTTCCGCAGACACTTTCTGCGGGAAGGCTCGTTTTTCCGCGGCGACACCTTCGACTCCAAGCCACCAAACCACAAGAAATTCCCCAATTCCCGCTGGAGCGAGGTCGCGGCCTGCAACGATTGTTCTTTCTCCGCTGGGTTTCAGCTGGGTCTTGCCTCTAGGCCTAGGACGGAAACCCCCGGGGCCTTTTGGCAAAAACCTTGTAGAATAGTAATATGAATCACACGCTAGCATCGACGCGTGGGGTTCGAGGGGTGATCCGCGACGGTCCGCTCCTTCCGCGGATGGCTTTTTGCGAAGAAGGCTGTTGGCTTCGCATGCATACGAGTCATTGTTTCATCGAGTGGTCAACCGTTCCCCGTACGCGGGTCCCACTGCCACGCGTCTGTTCGTTATTGGAGGTATTGGAGGGTCAAATAGTCGCCTCAAATGGTAGGCTAACAACTTTGACCGTGCCTACAGACGTGAACATTGGATTTAAGCACAAAAGATATAACCATTGGAGTGGAATGAATAGACATGACTATTATAAATAGACATGACTATTGCATTTAATCAAAGAGGTGTAATCTTTGGCCAACGGTCACGATCTATGCCTAGCAAAGGCAAATGGTTCTACCAATTGGAAGAGTGAAGAGATAATCAGAATCATTCTGATTGTTGTTTCTTTCTAGAATTATGTCCTACAATTATACTTAAGGGGCTCACAAAATCCGAAGGTATTCGGGTCTCTTTTCGTTTGTGCATAAAGCAGTTAGACAACAGTTGTCGCTGAAACCCAGTGTACACCGAATTCTCTCGAATTGGTGGGGGCGAATATCGTCTTAAGAACAGTGACATAGTAACGTGACTTGAAACATCTCTATTTATTCACTTTCATCGGCTACGACGACTTTTGCACCTACAAAATCCACCCTAAATGGTTGGGGATATGGCCAACACCTCTACTTCTGTGCTAGAACACAGAAAAACTCATATCATATGGAACACTTTGTGGTAACAATTGGGAATAAAGGCTCACTACAAAATTGTTCAAAATCTTGAGCTAAGAAAATCACTAGAAAGAAGAAAAGGGAAGGTTTCCGATGAGTTTCTGCAAAAGCAGACTTATAACGACTCAATATGAAAAACAGTTTAGACCCAAAAGGCAGAAAACAAAGTCCACAGCTAAGGAGAGAAGATTTCAATCCCAAATCCAAACAGAGCTTCTTTCTATTCAGTCAAGCCATCTCCACAGCCTTCGTGCCACCGTCATCGTCTTTATTATCCATGTACTTCTTCCACACCGGATGCCGCTTCCACACCCTCTCGACAATGGCATCGATCGGCACACCCTTTGTTTCCGGCACCAGGAAGTAGACAAAGATCCCCATGGCCAGAATCCACGCGGAGAAGAAGAAGAATATGTAGGCTCGCATTTTACAAAGCATTGATAGGAACACCTGGGCGATGAGGAAAGTGAAGAGCATGTTCGAGCTGACGGCGAAAGCAAAGCCTGCGGTTCTGGTCTCCAGAGGGAAGGTCTCGCTCGGGATTAACCACCCGAGCGGGCCCCACGACCAAGCGAAGGAGCTAACGAAGGTGCACACGAGGATCACCACGACGATCGCGAGCGAAGAGTTCATTGTGCCGGTGTTATTCAAGAAAACCAGTAAAATCACACCAATTGCTACCTGCAAATCATATTTTTTTTCAGAGGCAAAAGTATTAAGACACTTAAAAATGTGGTGAAGATTAACATGGAAAATACAATTCGCACGCAATCCAACTCTGAAAAAACTCTTATGTATGAATGTAAGTTCGACCAATTCTTTGGAGAGCAATGCAACTGGCAAATGTACTGTGCGATGCACGTGGACCCCACAAGATGTATGCGCGACCTATTTTTATCTTAGATGATTCTGAACAAATTTGTGGCCGAATATCTGTGTCTTAATTATTTCTTTCTTTTGGATTCAGGATTCTCAAAATTGCAAGTGAATGGAAAGTTACAGATTTGTTGTGGGGCCCACTACAAGTCCTACACAAATGATACATATCGTTCATAAAATGTAAAACAGTTTTTTAAGGGTCTTTGCAAAAAATCAGCTCAATCCGATACTTATAGGTACTCAATCCAATCATATAATGTTTTATTATCCTAGAATCTAACTCAAAAGTTAGATGATTGGATCAAACACCTATAAATATTGTATTGAGCTGATTTTTCATAGGGGGCCTTGAAAAAATATTTTACATTTAATGAACAGCTCTGATCACTTGTGTGGGATCTATAGTGGACCCAACAACAAATCTGTACACAAAATCTGTCCCCTTTTGCTGTACCAGTAGATTTACTGAAAGTTTATTATGGGCTATAGCATCAAAACATATGATATGTGACATCTGTCAGGGAAACTAAATCAAATGCATGTTTGTTCCTTCAACATATGATAACATAACATTGCAAATCTACAGAATGGTAAAAAGAGAAGAAAATTTAGTACCTGAGAAATCAACATTTGGAAACAGGCTTGAAGAAGCAACAACCTCCTTCCACACTTATCGACGGCGTAGATCGAGACACAAGTACTCAACACATTCACACAGCCGGTAATAACCGCGGACAACAACGATGCATCGTTCTTGAACCCCATCGTTTGAAACAGAACAGGCGCGTAAAACATTATCGCGTTAATCCCCGTGAACTGCTGGAACACTTGCATCATGATCGCAATGATCAACGGCGGCCTGCTCTCTCGCTTCATCAGTTTCTTAAACGGCTGCTTGACTTGCTTGGCTACTTCGCAAGCCTTTTTTATTTCTTCATATTCGTCGTCCACTTCATCGACTCCCCTGATTTTTTTCAGGGCAGATTTCCCTTTCCCATCCTTTCCTCGTTCGATCAGGCTGGCTGGGGTTTCCGTCAGGATCATCGAACCGAAAAACAGAACTACGCCGGGAATCCCTGCCAGCCCCAGTGATAACCTCCATCCATATGGGTGCAATGTGGATGTGTTGTAGTTGACTAGACTTGCTATCAGGATTCCAATTGTTACAAAGAGCTGGAAGAGGATATTGACTGCCCCTCTGTGTTGGACCGGCGCGACCTCTGACAAGAACACCGGAACAGCCTGCCATCGCGTATTGTCAAAAAAAATTAGATTTCGTCATGCATTAGAATCTTTGATCCAAATCGAAAGGCGAAAAGTTGGCAAATCAAATCCCAAATGAGGCTTTCCTATGTTCTTTTTTCTAGGGTATGCCCCGGTGCTCCTGTAATATGTTGTTTCAAATTTCGATCCATTAAGTTACCAAAAGAAAAAGTGCAACACTTTATCAAAAGCCACTGCAATCTGAAACATCAGAATTTTAACAGGTTGAGAAATCAAGCAGCATTTTTAGCAATTTGACATTGAAGAAATGTTACAAACTTGTCTAGCTATAGGATTATGGCCTCAATTTCCCAGGGGAAAGGTTTTGTGTGTCGGTCATATTTGGATCTCCGATACTCATATTTGTTGATAAATAGATTGTATGCACCAATACAGATACAGATACGTATTTCGATTCCCCTATTTAAAACACTTATACTCGTGCTGTGAGAAGAGTAGTGACAAATTTGTGATTAAGGTACGCATGTAGTCATACCTCATTGCCAAAACCAACTCCAATGCCGAAAAGAATCCTCCCGATGATAAGCATCCACTTATGATGAGCTCCGGCACTCATTCCAGCCCCGCCCAGGAAAAAGAGCGACGCCAAGAAAATCGTGTACTTGCGGCCAAGTATGGTGCAAAACTTGGACGCAAAAAAGCTTGCAACAAGTGCGGCGAGGTACAAGGACGAAGTGAAGAGCTGAAGCAATGGATCGTCGTACTTGCAGTAGTTGTCTTCCTTGGCATGTAGCTTTCTTTCGTGGACTTTTGGAAAGAATTTGATCAAGAAATCGTCCATCGCGGTCACTCCACCTAATGACAATCCCATCAAAATTACCCACCAGAAACAGAATAAAGAAAAAAAACCTGAATTCTCTCTTTCTCAATTGTGCTCATATATATACATATAAACCCCTATGGTTGAGATTAATCTCGAATGGGCCTTTGTTTGCACTTTACACTAAAATGCAAATATCCAAAATGTCTTTTTCTTTAACACAAAATAGTACAAAATACGGTTTTTTTTTTTTTTTTTCTACGAAATTGGACATTGAGGCCCCGTCCGGCTAAATAAGCAAACTGCTTTTTTTTTTTTTTTGTTCTTATTGAATTTTTTTTCGTATTTGTTAGTTTTTTTGTCAATTTTTTGGGGATTATTGCATCGTTTCTAAGAAGTAAAAAATTAGTATGATCGAAATCCAATTTTTTTTAATAAAGACGAAAAAATTGGCTTATTGGCTTATTTTTATCTTTATTAAAAAAATTAGGATTTGATCATAATTTTTTACTTTTTAGATTGCTCTTGTCATGACGATTCAATAATCCCTAAAAAATTAAGGAAAAACTAACAAATACGAAAAAAATTTGAATAAGAACAAAAAAATAAGTTAGTTGACTTATTTAGTCGAACAACGCCTAAGTCAATAAAACACTTCCTTCGTATAAAATTTTTCTATAACAACACGCTCAGATTCTTGCATGTGATAAGATCACCAACCGTAAAATTAGTAAACCACATGCTATTTTTTAAAAACAACTTATCTACTATTGGAATTTCTGCAGTACTGAGACTCTGTATTGTTGATAACCACATAAATTACATCAGCAAGCATGCCTTCTCTGATGGGACATGTTTTCACAGCATAACATTCCTTGAGTTTCTCGATTAGCGAGGCCACTACCTTATGAGAAGCCGTAGCCATTTTGTACGTATCTGTCTTGTACCTCTATGGCTCTATCGATGATGTTGTGTGATTAATGTCTCCAGTTTTCCCTGGTAGATATTATATGGGTACTAATAATATGTTTTTCTTCTTTATTATGACATCATTGATCAAAATAGATATTGATATAATCAAACTAAAGTATCATATCATATTATATATGAAGAAGGACGTACCAGAAATTCCAATATCATAACCAAACATAAGGCCTCCAAAGGCTGCAAGAATCCAACAAGCAACCACATAGATTGTGAATTTCGAATTGAACGGTACGTCTCCGCCGCTTCCCATCTTCCCTTCTCTCTCCTCCAATTTTCTGAAAAAATCTCACTTTACACAACTCCAAGAAATTAACCAAACAAGAATAGGAGAGAGAGAGAGAGAGAGAGAGAGAGAGAGAGAGTTATTGCTTTCTTAAAGTTTCTTTGCTTTCAATGATGGAAGTGAATCCTTTCAACAATGGGGTTGATCGATCTTTTATAATGGATCTTTTCCTTTTAAATTAAACTGGGATTTCTTAAATTTTATCGGATAAACTTTGGATTTTCTCCCTATTTTTGCTAGAGTTTGTTATGGTGATCGATCAGAATTCTAAGTAACTTATAGAGTAGCGGGGAAGGGTCTGATCCGGTTTCCCAACTGTCCAGTCCCATCCAATTTTGATTTTGTGGGAGGGGGGACCACAACAATGATCGGAGTCATTTATTTTATGAAACTCCTCGAAAACTTCCACCTCGAATAGAATTATGGTCGTCGGTTACCAATCGACAACTGATCAGAACACATTTTTCGTTGAATACATGCACTCATCACACAGATTACACCATTTGTTCAAAGATAAATATGTTTAGTGGAGACGTGGATTGGACCGACGAACATGATTTTTCTGCCAGGTAGAAGGTATCGACGAGTTCTACAAAATGAACGGATCCAATCATTATTGCAGGTCCGGGACGGGGCCCAAAAAATTGAAAATGGACAGGACTGGACAATAAGAAAATGGACAGGACCCTTCCCCGTGAGTGACAATGTGACTCAGAATTTGTCACTAATTATTTTTTCTTAATTTGGAAATCTTGTTACTGGATAAGATCAGACGCAGGGATTGTTAGAGAAAAGGTAATTAAGGATTTTTCACATGTCCTTTTGCCCCCCTCAAACTTAGGGATGGCGGGTAACCTATGGACTAGGACCTATTCCACCTCCGATCTTCACTTCTGGGATTTTTTCTCGCTCCCGTCGCGATTTACGTTGGGTACTAAAAATGTTGTCGAACCGTCGGCGGGCCAACGAATACTATAAATTTTAACATTTTCAAGACAAACTACTGTGCTTCTAAAAGAAATTTTGAAACTTGAGTAGGGCAATCGCCCAATCTCGTCCGCCCCTGGATCCGTCGTCGTTTTCGATGAGGCATTCATGAATGTCATAAGTCAAACCCTTAAACAAGAGGTTTAGTATTTGTTGAATATGAGGGCATTTTTGGAATTGATGAAACTCTTTAATGGGTGTAGAAGAAAATTGGGCCTATAGAGGTTTGTTTTGGGTTCTAATCAAAATCACTCTTAAAACCTTAAAGTATTGAAGGTTAGAGTCGGAATTTGCAAATGTAAGCATGTCCCACAATGCCTGCAGACCCTGAAATCATATTGAAAATTGTTCAATACTGAACAGTTTTTTCAATGAAAATGATAGAAAAACATCGAACCCGATAACATTTTGTTATTCTCTCTCACTTTATTATAATATTTATTCGAGTGTTAACCTTTATCGTAATATTGTCAATACTTAATTTTGTGCCCGGTCAATCGTATCCTTGAAATAAGGTAACCAATTTCATGTAGAGTTGACTGGAGAAATATTGAATCAATGTGAGTGAACTTCTTGGTTCGGATCATGATTATTTTCATTGGAATTCCCTCATCGTTTGCAACAGTATATTTCACGCGTATTTTTTTGTTATTTCCATGATCTAAAAACATAGAAGAATTCAAGCAGACTGTAACATATTGTAATATTTTTCCCTTTATGTATTAATAATAACATTGAATATATTCAAACAAACAAATTATCCACATGAAAGGGGGGAAAATCAATAATCTCTTTGAGTTACATCCAAATATATTTACCCTTGAAAAATACCCAGGAAACAGCAATACTGCTTCTAAGGCGCATCTCCAAACAAGTTAAGATCCTTGTGCATTCAGGCCATCTCCCGGCTCTTGGAATCGTCGTGCTCGTCCATGAACTTCTTCCAAACCGGGTGCTGCTTCCACACCCTCTCGGCGATGGAATCGATAGGCACGCCTTTGGTCTCGGGCAGAAGGAACACCACGAATATTCCCATCGCCAGGATCCAAGCCGAGAAGAAGAAGAAGATGAACGCGCGCATGTGGCAGAGCATCGAGAGGAACGACTGGGCGATGACGAAAGTCATGAGCATGTTTGAGCTGACGGCGAAGGCAAAGCCTGCGGTCCTGGTCTCCACCGGGAAGGTCTCGCTGGGGATCAACCACCCCAGCGGGCCCCACGACCAGGCGAAGCACATGACGTAGAGGCACACTAGCACCACCACCAATGCCGCCATCCCTGAGCCCATTGTACCGGTGGGTTTCAAGTGAACAAACAGGATCGCGCCGATTGCTGTCTGCAATTTGATTTTCCAATTAGTTCATCAGTTTCAAGGACTTCCCATATTGCACATTAGTTCATGATCAGTTTCAAGGACTCTCTTTTGAAATCTCTTTTTGGTTTTGATCTCAAGAAAATGTCCATTTTGCTAAGGAAATTTGTTTCCGAATGACTGTTTGTTTTGTGCAATTGACGTTTATAATGGTTATTTGTATATACCTGGCAAATGAACATCTGAACACAAGCTTGGAGAAGCAACTTTCGCCTTCCAACCTTGTCGACAGCGTAGATCGAGACGAAAGTACTTGCGACATTCACAATCCCGGTAATAACCGCGGACAACAGTGATGCATTGTTCTTGAACCCCATGGTCTGAAACAGGACGGGCGCGTAAAACATGATCGCGTTAATCCCGGTGAACTGCTGGAAGACTTGCAACATCATGGCAATGATCAACGGGGGCCTGCTCTCTCGCGTCATGAGTTTCTTGAACGGCTGTTTGAATTCTTTGGCCGCATCGCAAGCCCTTTTGATTTCCTCGTACTCGCTGTCCACGTTATCGACACCCCTGATCCTCTTGAGCGCCGCTTTAGCTTCCGTGTCCTTTCCGCGCTCAGTTAGGTTGGAGGGTGTTTCGGTTAGGATCATTGAGCCGAAGAACAGGACCAATCCTGGAACCGCCGCTAGCCCCAACGACACCCTCCATCCGTATGGATGTAACGTTGAGGTCGAGTAGTTCACGAGATTGGCGATGAAAATTCCAATCGTTACGAAGAGTTGGAAGAGAATGTTGACAGCCCCTCTATGTTGGACCGGCGCTATCTCCGACAAGAACACTGGCACAGCCTGCATCGATCCAAAATCGTAAAAAAAAACGGAGATCTTAGATTTCATTGCCTAATAGAAATGTAATCTAACTTTGTTGTCCCATTTCATAAACAAAACGATACGATACGGATTACAAATCGTTGTTATTATTTCGTAACTAAAGCCAATTGTCATTTGAAGTGTGAGCATACCTCATTGCCAAACCCTACTCCAATGCCGAAAAGAATCCTACCAAGAATCAACATGGCTTTGTTTTCGGCTCCACCGCTGAATCCAGCTCCGGCCAAGAAAAAGGTCGACGCCAGAAGAATGGTGGGCTTGCGACCAAGTACGGTGCACAGCTTAGATGCGAAAAAACTGGAAACGAGGGCAGCGAGGTACAGGGAAGACGTGAAGAGCTGGAGCATCTGGTCGTCGTATTTGCAGTAGTTGTCTTCCACCGCGCGAAGTTTTCTTTCGTGCACCTTGGGAAAGAATTTGATCAAGAAGTCGTCCATCCCAGAAACACCACCTAAATCCAGAGCCAAAAACAGAATCAAATACAAACGAATTCGTAGTTATTTCTCCTTGCGCGCGAAATCAAAATACATCGAAACGTACCCGAAATGCCAATGTCATAGCCGAACATAAGGCCGCCGAATGCCGCAAGAATCCAACATGCTAGCACATAAACTGTGGTTTTGGACTGGTAAATTTCGGTCGCCATCTTTTCTTCTCCAGGATGATGATGCCCAAATACAATGTTTGTTTTCAAAAAATATATATATCAAGAACATAAAAATTATTAGGGAAGTGCCGAGAAAAGGAAATTATTATTATTATGGGAGCAGGAGAAAGAGAAATATAAACTAGTTATTGAGCTCTTTCTCGGCTGCCCCTTTATTATTAATGAGAAATGATTTGGAGATGAGGCTCTTAGGACAATTGGGTGTGTCACTGGGGCTTTTATAAGGAGAAAGTTTACTAATTTGGGTGCCTCTAATCCTGAAGATTAGCAAAGATTATTGGAGATAGGGTGGATTTTTAGACTAATTTTTTTGAATTGGATTAGGACCATTAGTTGATAACGAAAAAGGTAATTAGTGGATCAAAATCCTGGCCTGTTTTTAAGCTTAGACGTACGAAGGCCCTGCGGAAATGGGTTTCCTTGCTGACCGAGTCAGGTTACGTCCTTGCCGATCAAAAAAAAAAAAGGGAAAATGACATCCTTAGCCGTCATTTTTCCACAAAAAAAAAAAAAAAAAAAAAGTTACGCTCTCTCCACGAGAATATCTGAAAATATTTGTCACGCGCTACTCACCGCTCTTATCCCTGTTTTCACATCATCGAAATGGTAATAGGCACAAGGAGATGATTCTCTATAATCCCCGGCGTGTTTTTTTTTTTTTTATAACATCCCCCTCATGATAACTTTAAGCACGAGGAAATGGAAGATGCTGTAAAGATTAGTCTGAGATGCGCGCAAGCTAGCCCGGAACACCTTGCATTTCCAAAAAAAAAAACTTCTAAATAATCAATATTTTGCTCTTCAAAATACAATGTAATAAGGTAGCTAGTAAAGGACATTTTCGTTTTAATTCTTGGAGATGCTCTTAAAGAAACAGAATCTCTTCAAAAAGAAATAAACATAATTGTACTTCTATTTTCTCACCTTTTTATTATGGTCTATGGATATCTCAATTTAAATACGACATAGAACCCTAAACCGAAATCCTTGTTACACGTAAAACAGGATAAATTCTCTTGCCTATATATGATGTTATGTTATTGACCTACAAAATTGCTTTGTAAATTTTTACTTTTAACATTTTTGTTTTTGAAAGGTAAAAAATTTCATTAATCTCTAAAATTGACACAAAGATCAATAGGAGCAAGAAATGATGGCATCAAATCCCTAACCCGAGACCCAGAGGATCTACGACGCTAAAAGTAATCTTATACCCATTTGAGACTCAATCTCCGAGTTTTGCAAGAAACCAAACACGGAAAATCTATTGGGACGAAACCCACATCCGATGGCTTAAAAACCCAAATAAATAAATGAAAAACCAAATCCCTAAAAGGCTTGAAAGCCCAAATGAAATGGAACAAGTCCAACAAATGCAGCCCAGAAAAAAAAAACCCCTAACCACAACTTCATAGCCAACACACACCACCACCATCGCACCGTCAACCAAACACCACAAAGCGGCCAAAATCACCACCACCGCCACGAAACCCGACAACACCAGACCACCAACAGCAGCCGCTGCCTCACAAGCCATTAGGCACAGGACCGATAAACCCAGGTGAAATTAATAACCGGTAGAGATGCGCAAGGGTCATGACTTTTAACATTGACAAGGGTCATGACTTCTTACAGTCAAGGATGGAGACAGAGGGGGCTAGTAGGGGCGGTCGCTCCCCTACGATTCTAAAAAAACACTACTTTTACATTGAAAAAAAAACTTATTATCAAAATGTATAGTCTCGCTCCTCTTCAGAAATATAGCTCGCCTCCCCTAAACGCCATGTCCGCAGTAGTGAATAAATACTCATTGCAAGATTTTTCAATGAGCCAAGTTCCACGTTATACACTAAAATCGATGGAGACGGATACGAAATCACCAATAAATATCCACTACAAAGAGACGTTACCAAGTCTGGGCTACTTTATGCATGGAGTCTGATTGCAAGATTGTTCCAATGAGTTCTATTCTATGATAATGACACTGAATTGGCTTTACGTCACAACCCAAATCTAGCGAATTTGAATATTGTGACCGGCCAGTGAATCCATCTCACCAAAGGCCTCTATTGACCCTCTTTTCTTTTCTTTTTCTTTTTTCAAAAAGAATTAACCATAACATTTATGGAAGCCTTCTCTAATAATTAACCATCACTATTTATTCATTATGCTAAGATCAACATAGGCTACACTCTTCTCTTATTCATTACATAACCATAACATAAGCTTAATAACATTATTACTCGGCCCACCTTTCTAATCTTGACTACCTGAAAAAGGAAAGATTTCAACAATATAAGTCACTGCTTGTGTGAGATTATGAATTACCAGAGTTACATGAGCTACCATAGAATTCTTTTTATCAAAGAAAAACAGGAATAATAAATTCAGTTTTTCATGACTTGAACTGTAACCAAAACCATAACTTCAATTTTTTATGGCTTAAACTATAACCAAAATCATAACTTCAGTTTTTCACGGCTTAAACTGTAACCAATATCATAAGCAAAACCATATATACGATATATCATCCAACGATTACCGTCGGTACTGAGGGAGCGACCCCCAACGCGTATATAGTGAATTGATCAATTCGATTGGACACCCGATTGTGCCCCCTTTCTTTCCACCCTTATAACACCGTTCAATCTAGTATCTTTACCGTCCCCTAGATTCCAGGGATATTGTTCGGATGTATCAGTAATACTTTTTCATAAACTGTTCAAAACATCATAACTCCATGGTATATTTGCTACAAAATAATTCAAAATGTTAAATAAACATACTTTTGTAAGTCAAAAATATAATTTTACGAAAATTCATGTAATAAGAATAATTCATAACTCACCTTTCATTTCGTCCAACTTGCCTTATGATCATCTACTTCGAATGACTCGTACCTAATTCTTTTCCTCTTCTTTCCTCCTCTCTTCTCTCTCTCTCTCTCTCTCTCTCTCTCTCTCTCTCTCTCTCTCTCTCTCTCTCTCTCTCTCTCTCTCTCTCTCTCCTTAGTTGAGTGTCGTGAGTGTGGTGTGTGTGTTTTGGCTTGTGTGTGTGGTGTGGTGATGTGTGGAGGCTCGGCCTATTTATAGGAGGCTCACAAAATCTTAGTGTATCTTGATCATATCCAAAGAAATCTACCATTATCTAATAATATCTAAATTAAATCTGATATAATCAAAGAAAATCCAACTATATCTAATCAAATCTTATATAATCTAACAATATCTTGTAATATCTTTCCAAGTCTATATGTAATCTAACAAAATCCAACTATAATCTTATCATATTTGTAATATCTAATAAAATCCAACTAGAATATTATCATATCTAATAAGATTTAGTGTATCTAGAAGGATCTTGCATAATCTTTCATTATCTAACAAAATCTAAGTTTATCTCACAAAATCTAGGGATATTTTAATAGGATTTGATCTGATTCGCCCTATAATGAGATGTCGCCTCCTTCCGGATTAATTGTTTCGGTTCGCGGGGACAATGTTAACAGGGTTAGGGCAATAACGTTTTATAAATTGACACATATGCAGAAAATAAGTCACAAAACAATTTACTTCCTAAATCCTAACAGTAAGCGGCCCGTTAAATGATTATCCTCTTACTTTTTCCTTATTTTTTTTCGTTCTAAGAAGTCGGGGTGTTACACTTAAACAAGTCTTTGCATGCTAGTTGTTGTACAGAGTGGCAAGGACATGGCCATCAATCCCTAGTGATACATGAGGTTCTCAATCAATGGTTGTAAGATTTTTCGAATCATGAGGTTGTCAATCAATCATTGTAAGATTTTTCTACAACAAAACAGAGATGGAAAGATGGAAAGAGTGGCAAGGACATGGCCATCAATCCCTAATGATAACATGAGGTTCTCAATTAATGGTTGTAAGAATTTTCGAATCATGAGGTTGTCAATCAATCATTGTAAGATTTTTCTAAAACAAAACAAAGATAGAAAGATGAGGAGATGCTATTCTTGTCTATTCTCTAATAATTACATATGTATTTTCCAAGTCTTTGCGGCTCTATGGAATCCAAAGAAATATGCCATGAGCGATCGTAAGATTTTTTGAACGAGTTAATCTCACATTGTTATACAAACGGAACCAACACGGAAAGATGAGGAAAGGCTCTTCTCATCAGTTCTATGATATAATGACAAGCGACTTTGCCAAGTTTTTGTTGATTTATGGAGTTCTAGTAACATAGCCGTTAGTGATTGAAAGATTTTTATAGCAGAGTCAAGACTCAAGACCCATCTAACAAACATGGACAGAGAAGGGAAGATTTCTATCAAAATTGATAACTTTGGCGTGCTACCTTGCTAAGTTATTGTCACATCGTATTTGGTCCCCTAAAGATATATTAGTCAAGGTGCATACTCACGGATGGAGCTAGGGGGGTTTAGTAGGGGCAGCTACCACGACAAGAATTTTAAAAAATGTAATTATTATATGTAAAAAAAAGTTATCCCCAACTTATATAGATTCGTCACCACTAGATTTTTTAAAAAAAGGAGATCCAAAATAGTATTCCAAAACTATATTAGTCTTTTTCGTACCCCATATACAAACGACAAACGTCATTTACTATAGTTTTAATTATGTTATTTTAATTTTTCTTAAAAGCTTGATAAGGACTAGAAATTGACCGTCTCTGGCCTTGCCTTCCCCTGTTAGATTATGGCCCGATCTCTCACAGGATAAAGCGGGAGCTCTTCGGTCAATGCTTGGCTCGGTAAAAATTCCAGCAGTGGTGCTAGAGGTACAGCAATAGCTGTACAAACAGCTTGCACAGATCCGTTTTGGACCCGATTTGGGTCCAACAAAGATAATCGGAGTCGCTCATTTTGTTCAAAATTTGTTTTTTAGGGCCCCTGTAAAAAATCATCTCAATCCAATATCTGTAAGGATGTTTACGAATCGTCCAACTTTGCTTCAAAATTGGCTCAATTCTGAAGCAAAGTTGGACGATTTGTAAACATCCTTACCTATATTGGATTGAAATGATTTTTTACAGGGACCCTAAAAAATAAATTTTGAACAAAATGAGCGACTCTGATCATTTTTTTTGGGCTCAAATCGGGTCCAAAACGGATCTGTGCAAGCTGTTTGTACAGTTATTGCTGTACTTATATCATTTCTGAAATTCCAGAGGTCTCAGTAATTTTCGTTCAGGTCCTTCAGGGCGGTCAATGCTCTTTTTTTTTTTTTTTTTTTTGCACGATTTTGGAATTTATTTGGACTTTCTAAAAAGAATTTTATAGACAAAGAATCCTTATTGGTTTACGACTATGGTACAAGGGAATCAGTTTGAGCAATAATTGGCCTTAGTAAGGATTTTTGGCTATAAATATACTCCATGGAGAAATTTTTCAGTGCCAAGTGGATATATCACACGTGATATCCGTTCGGCACATTCGGGCCGTCTAATACACGTTTGAATGGTTCGGATTGAAACCTTCTCTCTCCTCTCTCCCCAACACTCTCTCTTTTTTCTCTCTCCAAATCCGAGCCGTCTAAAAATGCAATGGTCGGCTCGGGTGCGCCGAGCGGGCACCACGTGTTACCCACCCGGCACTGTAAAATTTTCCCTCTCGATGGGGACTCATTAGGGAATTGGGGGATGGTGTTGTGCAGTGGTGTGCGCAGCACCGTACTGCGCACTTCCAAGCCGTTAAATCGTGAATCCAACGGCTTGGATCTCATCTCAGTAATGAACGCCTCTCGATCGTTGATTGCCAAGATAAGATCCGAGCTGTTAATTGCACGATTCGACGGCTCAAAAATGCGCAGCACGATGCTATTCACCTCAGCACCAACCCAAAGTCCCTTATTCGGGTGGGACTAGTTATTCCTTGGGCGAGTGAGTCCCCATGGGGGTTCTCGGTCGGTAGAACCTAAAGGGTTCTTTGTTAGATCTTCAGGGTTTGGGATTATATTCTATACACGTGCACAGTATACGTAGTGCTTTACGCATATCCAATTAACGAGTGACACATCACCAGTGATGTACAAATATTTCCGTTTGAAAAAAAAAATTTAACAAGTGACGCATCACCAGTAATTGCAAAAATTAAGGAATCAATCTATTCCAAATCTATGGATTTCAACTATAATATTAAAGTTAAATAAGATAAGTATAACTTAACCAAGCACTCTAATTGAAGCAGAATTCCGAATAAGCAGATTGACTTTGCATCCCCCAAAATCAGCAGAAGAATGCCAAATTGTTACAGCACAATCCCTTTGTTACCTAATGTGGAACTGAGATCATAATTTACCAAAAACATATTCTATTTGTTCGGAAATTTTATCTAAACTCCTAAGAATCTTTTTCTGTTAAGATAAGAAATACTAAAATCATGCATGGTTTTGGAGAAAATGTCTTTCTATTTTCCTCGAAAATGACTAGTATTGAGCACGCGTTACATATGGCCGGTATTCGATAAAATCGTTATCGAAATCTAGTAAATATACTTTAGTAGATAGAACATGTAATCATTACCATCAATATCCACCCAAATCTCCATCATTCACCTCCATTGTTATATTTAAAGTTAATAGACAAATGTACAACGTCACATCCAATCACCTTGAATAAGGATAAAAATACCATAAGCTTTATTTGTTTGTTGTATAATGCCGTCACTGCACCCCCTCTTTACCGAGCCTAGATTTGACTTGCTCGCAGACAACTCTGTTTATTTCCAGCCCTAGTAGCTCCAACAATCATAAATGAACCCATGCAGTAAACAACATAACATATGGGTATTGTGGTTGGTTAATTAAGTGATTAATCCACTGATCAACAACCTAAATCATCTTCTAAATATGAACTACATACATCTTTACATGTGATTCTGCCAAGTTTTTCGACGTACTGAAAAAAAGAAAAAAAATGGATGAACTCCACAAAAGGACTCCATTCTCCTATACCTATGCCATTTCATGGCTTCTCGAAAAAAGAAGACAAAATATACAACAAAAATTGATGAGCTCCACTGAAGGAGTACTCCATTAATTCTCCTACACCTGAGCCATTTCCTGGCATTTCATCCCTTCATCATCATCCATGAACTTCTTCCACACCGGATGCTGCTTCCACACCCGCTCGTTCATCTCATCGATAGACACGCCCTTGGTCTCTGGCAACAGGAAGATCACAAAAGCTCCCATTATCACAATCCAAGCGGAGAAGAAGAAGAATATGTAGGCTTGCAAGTGGCAGAGCATCGACAGGAACGCCTGGGCAATGATGAAGGTGAAGAGCATGTTTGTGCTGACGGCGAAAGCAAAGCCTGCTGTCCTGGTCTCGACCGGGAAGGTTTCGCTGGGGATCAACCACCCGAGTGGGCCCCATGACCACGCGAAGCTCATGACGAACAAGGCTACGAGCACCACCACTACCGCGGCTAGCCCTGAATTTAGGCTGCCTGTAGGTTTCAAGTTGACTAGTAGAATCCCTCCAATAGCCATCTATGTTACAAACATTCAAATTATCAGTTGAGAGTAATTCAGTATACGAACTTCGATCGGGCTGCTCAAATAAAATTTCGAAAGAGAAGAAGCTACTAGTGTTGAGATTACTGAAGTTTTAATTATTTTTGTCCATGACACAAAATGTGAAGAAAAATGAATATACATTGGTCTTATGGCAGATATATTTCATAGGCCGGTATTAAGACGTATGAACATGTTTCTTTCTCAGATTGACCTAACTTTTTGCGTGGACAATAAACCTATATATTGAGTCATTTGAGGCCTCTAAAATGAATGACGCAGATCACGATCAAATAGACTCGTGATAAGCCATATATAGTCCTATTTTGCATCATCAGCACGTGAAATCATCACATGAGGATCTTAAGTCGAATGTTTGTGTGTGTACGCGAGAGAGAGAGAGAGAGAGAGAGAGAGAGAGAGAGAGAGAGGTACCTGGCAGATGAACATCTGAACACAAGCCTGAAGAAGCAACGCCCTCCTCCCAAACTTATCAACACCAAATATCGAAACAAAAGTACTCAAACAGTTCACTCCCCCCAAGATAACCGCCGACAGCAACGACGCGTTGCTCTTGAACCCACATGTCTGGAACAAGACCGGCCCGTAGAACATGATCGCGTTGATCCCCGTGAACTGCTGGAAGACCTGGAGCATCATCCCAATCACAAGCGGCGGCCGGCTCTCCCTCCTCAACAGCTTCTTGAAAGGCTGGTCTATCAGCTTCGCCTGCTCGCACGCTCTTTTGATCTGCTCGTACTCCGCGTCGACGTCCGACACGCCTCGGATACGTTCCAGGGCTTTCTTGCCGGCGGAGAGGTCGCCGCGCTCGACGAGGGAGGTCGGGGTTTCCGTGATGAAGAAGGAACCGACGAAGAGGACCAGGGCGGGGGTCCCGGCGAGGCCGAGGGCGGCCCGCCACCCGTTGGGGTGGATGTTGGCGACGCCGTAGTTGACGAAGTCGGCGATGAGGATGCCAATGGTGACGAAGAGTTGGAAGAGGATGTTTACGGCTCCTCTGTGCTGGACGGGTGCCACCTCCGATAGGAACAGAGGGACTGCCTGCACTAGATGATCGATGTTACATGGCTGATTTTTTATGAATTCTACAAAATGAGCCCAGTCTGCTCTCATTTAATCACTAAGCCCTAAACAGGCCTATAAATGAGCTGAGTATAGAAGTCTAGTCAAAAATCAAGACTGGACTTTATGTTACATGAGAAAATCTTTTTTTCACGACTTCGCCGAGAATAATTGTTTATGGCGCTAATTGCGGCCATTCAAAAGTATAATCCGGATGTTAATGAAATTTTTTTCAAGAAAAAGCTAACGGACGGTCAAGATTGCGCAGAGCAGTGAATAAGTTTCTTTCATGTTACATTAGTTGCTAATGTTTTCAACGAGTTCTACAAAATGAACCAACTCCAATCATTGAAGTGAGTCCAATACAAGTCTACAAATGAGCTGAATAGGGCCGTCTAGTCCAAAATCAAGACTGGACAAGATCATGCTCCTTAATCCTGAAAGAAATTCTTGTAGAAAAATGACCAGTTTTTTCTGCTTTGAATGACTCTGAAAATGATCGTTGTTTTTCTTCTTAAATTTTTGTGGCTTTTAGGGTGTCAGGGTTGCGTGTTTCCAAACAATTGTTTGAAAAAAAAAAAAAAAAAAGATTTTGGCTCATAGTGTATTAATGTGGAAAATGGACTTTTTCTAGAAGGTTTTATTTTATTTTTTTTGATAGGCGACTTTTTCTAGAAGGTTAATTATTAACATTGTGCCGGTTCAATATAACAGAGCGAAAAAAACACCAATTATATATTTTTTGTGCAATGAATGGGCTCAACGCTAGCTATTGTTTAGCGATAAAATGAAAAGTGGTAGTACTATTTACAATACCTCATTGCCAAAACCAACCCCAATGCCAAAAAGAACCCTCCCAATAATGAGCACCCATTTAACTTGAGCTGCAGCACTGACCACAGCTCCGGCCATGAAGAAGGCGGCCGCCACTAGAATTGTCAGTTTCCGGCCGATCACTGTACAAGCTTTCGATGCGCCGAAGCTTGCCACGAGGGCAGCAAGGTACAAGGAAGAAGTGAAAAGCTGAAGCATTTGATCATCAAATTTACAGTAGTTGTTTTCCTTGGCATGGAGCTTTCTTTCATAAACATGTGGGAAGAATTTGATCAAGAAATCGTCCATCCCCGATACGCCACCTGTGAATTAATCAACCCAATCACAAACACGTACAAATTTTATCTTTTTAAATTCTTAAGCATTGAAGAAGTAATTGCAAATAATCATGGTCAAGAACGGATCCAGAATTATTCATGGGATAAAAATATTATCTATACAATCGTTCCATCACCACATTTTTCTCTCAATGATTTATATTACAAACTATCTAGATCGCGATGTAAACATGAAGTCGATAAAATATTTACGTTTAAAAGGAGGCGATTTCATACTTTTATTGTTGGTTAATTTTACAATGGAAAATCTAAGATCTAAAATTGAAGTGAGATCTTTCAGAAAGTCAAGGGGCTCGAAACTCTGTTCACTTTTTCACTTGTGCATGGGGCGAAAAAACGTACGTACCTGAAATACCGATATCATAACCAAACATAAGGCCACCGAAGGCAGCAAGAATCCAACATGTTACAACGTAAGCTGTCATTTTCGATTTGAACGCAGGGTTTGCGCTCGTCAATGCAGGGTTTGCGCTCGTCATCTTTACTCGTTAAAAAAACTACTAGAACTATATATGTATCTCCAAAATATTTTGTTTTTTGTTTATATAGAACTATATATCTCCATATATAGCTATGTTGTCAAAAGAGAGCAGGAGCGAGCAACCCGATTTATTTACAGTGCTTCCTTCTCCTTCGGCTAGCTCTCTGTATTAGTAACTTATTTTTGGAGGTAAAAAAGAGGCTAGCTTTTGCTGTAATGAGAAGGAAAATGACCATTTTTTATAGTAATATTTTGACTAATTTTGGATGCCTAAAATTCGGATAAAATTGTGGATAAATAATTTGTGGATTTGTGGCTATAACTGATATTAGTGGATATGAGCTTTTTTTTGTTGCTGCTATATTATGGAAGTCAGATAATCACTTTTTTTTTGCCGAAAGAGTAGGGTTTTTTTTGTAATAAGAGGAACTCCCAACCTCACTTTTTATTGGGACAGGAGTAAATCCTGGAAATGTAAGAAGAACTCCCACCATGCCCCAACTGGAATTTTTTTTATTTTCCAAATTGTTCTTGTGATTGTGTTTGTTTGGGTACAGTAGATTCTAATGCAATCCCGATTCTCAGAAGTTGCTTGAGCATCTGTGACATTGTCGTCAAATTTGTGAATGTCGAATTTTTTTGAAAGCTCATAGGACAGTTTTGATATCCATGCGACCCTTCCTCTCCAATTAAACGAGTACCATTTTTGTATTACATAATTCAGAAATAGTTTAATCACTATGAAATTCAATTAGAATATGACTCAACTGTTGGTAAGATTTGGCTTTACATCTGGCAAAACGGTTGGAGAAGGCTTCATGCCAAACGATGATGGAACAAGTAGTTTTTTTTTTTTTTTTTTTTTTTTTTTTTTTTTTTTTTTTTCAATATTGTATACATCAGCGAATTAGTAGGTTAGTACACAACGAGTTTCAGAGGCTATCCATAATCCTGAATTCCAAACACCCATAATAGGGCTCGAACCCTGACCTCCCATATAAGAAGGATCAAAAAATACCAACTGAGCTAGAGCCCATCAGCCCTCACCTAGAGCTTACCAAGGCCAAGAATAGCAAGAATTCTCAGTTGCATTCATTATAGTCCTACTAACTAATGATGCATAACTTAGGAGTGTGTTAAAGGATTTCTTCGCGTATATTCTGCAGCTGAAACCTAATGCAACAAAGCAACGAGGCCACTGGCCAGACCCGTCTAACGAACGGAGACAGAAAATTCGTTCTGTGACATTTTCTAGCAACACAAAGAGAGCCTACAGGCCAACTCACCACCATTGAAGGTTCACAAGAATATATGGATCTTTGTGTAGTAAGTACAATTTTAAAGTACAACAATTAGTTTGTGAAATTTAGTTGGTTTGAAAATTTGGTACAGTAATAACGATTTATTTTGGACTACAAGAGGTATATGTTCTCAATGAACTTGAGAGACCTTACAAGAATCAGCTAATTATTTCCCGATCACTATTTTATTTCTTTCTTCTAATTTTGGGAAGGAAAAAACAACCAACCAAAAGAATCGATATTCCATGTTAATACGTTATTCAACGGGACAACTGGAATTGTTTCATTGCTGTTTTCACTGTTCCAATACTTCCGGCCTTAAGCTCCGTGAATCCCAAGCAGACACACTAGGCTTAAGTTCTATCTTCCCTCTCTCTTTTCCTTTGTGCTTCACAACAGTTTCTGGGGCGAAGGATCAGACGTTGAAAGCTCAGCGTACATGTCAGCTATCGCTTTCGCAAAATACGCCTTTGCTTGAGGTCTCTTGATCTGGGAAAAAAAGAGTAGACAATGGACAGATAATAGCGATTTCAGTGCATCTCGCCATGTCAATCTAGGTAACAGCTTTTCCAAATTAATGCTTGCCTTGAATGTTGGCGTGAGCAAACCATTCTCCATAGTGAAGGGTTCATGCACCAAAGTCACAGCTTTTGCAAATTCAAAACCTCTCAGCTGAAGTGTAATGCAAAACCAAAAAATTAAAATTAAAACATGTTCTCCATATTTCTGGTTACTTTAAGGGCAAAAAATAAATTAAAAGCAAATGAAATTACTCTACACAAGAATACCTGAGCTTCCCTTCCAAGGGCATCCAAGTCAGCCAAGACAGCGGCCCTTGTTCTTGGGTCGCTGCACAATTCTTCTAAATCGTTGTACTGGACATGAACATTGGCACCACATCATGTCAGGGAATGGTTAAAACAGGAAATCTCCGGATAATTTTAGGCACAAAAAGATGTCATTAACCATCGCCCATGTTGGCAAGGTTGCAAACTAAACAATGAAAAGGAAACTAACTTCTCCCGAAAAGACAGTTTGTGGGGTTGTGAAGCCTAATCAGTACTGTACATCTTACCACACGTTCGAAGAGGCATAATTTCTTCTTGAAGGGCATTAAGGTAATTGTCAATGACAACCATCACACATTTAACCCTTGCTACATTAGAGCAAGTCCACCTTACCACCATTTATCTTGCCATTGACATAATGTCGCATATTTTTTTGGCAATATCTTAGTCCACCCATTCCTATTTCTTCATGCCACAAAATGGCTACCATCTTTGGTGCCAAAGATGGTATTGCCATTTCTCCCACTTCAACCAAACCATTTGATTTGCATTGAAAAATGAGAGTGTGTAATCCAATAGTCTAGATTTGAGATTGCACAAAATGACATCAAATCGGTGCAGCAACAGTGCTAATTTTTTTACTTTTTTGACACTGTAGCAAGCTAGAAAGGACTTTGGCAATGCTATTTTGGCAACGTAGGGTAGACTTGCTCTTAGCAGCTCATATAGTATACTACTTCATTACATAGTGAAAACTGATGTAGGCCGCAGACATAAGCAATCTTGCCATTATCCATTTCGCACTTTCTTCTTGTGATTAATTTTCTAATCGTGCTATTGTGTGTGTGGTTCATTGGCCAACAGTTTGGACCTTCACATCAAGCATCCTTCTCATCTGTTTCATCTCAAGGCAACATTCGTATAATGAAAAAAAAAAAGAAGAGGTAACCGTAAAAATGGCTGTTTGATCACTGTGAAGTCAACAATTCTTTTCAGAGATCTTGATGACCTACTGTACACACTTGAGCTGAAAATCTTTGAGTTCATGATTACGCCGACTACAATTTCTTGTTTGCAGACTGAAGTAATAAGACCAAGAATCACCTTAATGCCCTCATTTGCAGCCCAAGCTTTCAATACATCTGGGTCTACTGAGACAACAGCAACCAAGGAGGAGTTGAAGCTGTCACCTACTCATGAATACGAAGCAGTCATAAATAGACAGACAGGCAAATAGACAGAGAGAACACTGGAAACATAATTTTCTTACCATAAACAAAGCACTGAGCACCAAACTTGCATTTAGCATATACGTTCTCAACTTTCTCAGGAGCTATGTACTCACCCTGTGCCAGCTTAAATATGTTCTTCTTCCTGTCAGAATAGGATGACAATTTTAATACACTCGCACATGCATGCAACCTTGCAAAAAATAAGTTAAGAAACTCCCATTGTAAATGAATCAGGGAAACAATATGGATCTTATAATCTAGAAAAAGAAAAACCAATGCATACAATCAGAACCATCCTAGCTGAGGCGGCTTTCAGCCAAACCCAACGGTGAAGGGTATTCCATGTTTTGGAAACAGAAACAAGTGCGTTCGTGTTCACGAGCGTGTGTGTGTGTGTGTGTGTGTGAGAGAGAGAGAGAGAGAGAGAGAGAGAGAGAGAGAGGTTTGTTGTTCAATCGGGCATCAAACTAGCAAAGCCCAACATCTTTTTTACCATAGCAAAAAGCCCAACAGCATGTCTATAATAGATGTACTTAGTTTTGACCATGGCAATTGGCTGTCAACAAGAAACATGCCATTTAAGTTTTTAATTCCAAGTAATTAGGGGCTATAAATTCATCCAGCTATAACTAGGGGCCTCAAGAAGCATTTTGGCTTGGGTTCAACTCCCATCCACGTGATATTGATTCCTGCAAGACTTCATCCCATCTTTAATTGGAGCCCTTGCTAGTGGACGGTGGAATTGGTCTCCTGGATTAGTTGTCCATTGGCTGCACTAGGATACCAACTTATAATTAAAAAACAAGGATAGTGTCATATCACCTATCAATTATCTTTAGGCGACCTCCAGCTGACCACAACCCTATGTCCCCTGTGTGAAGCCACCCATCTTCATCAACTACTTCTCTCCTGTTAAATTTAATTATGCCAATACTCAGTACAAATTACAAGTAGTTCCCCTTGTGTGTGTGTGTGCAAGCACGCTTGCTTTTGGGGGGTTGGAGGACATGGGGTAAGGATTGGAGAAATGAAAGGGAAGTAAACTAAAGATAAAGAAGAGGAACTAGTAAGATATAAAGGCAAGTACGTTTGCACTTCATCTTTATGGTAGCCACGGAATACGATGGGACCCCGCACACAGATTTCACCCCGTGGATAGGGCCGATCCTCGGATGTATAATTCATTTCTGGAACATCTACGAGCTTTACTTCTGGAAGAACAAAGTAGAAACTATGCATTAGTCAATCCTGATTAATACAATAAATATCAGAATATAGTTGCAACCATGTCAGAGTACAACTGTAGTTAATGTAACTTCACAAGAAAACCTAGTGCCTAATTTGTTGTTCAGTATGGTATCAAACTAGAAAAGGTCTTTGAAGGCTCAATAATGAAGCCCAACACAATAATATAACCAATATCCACATTCTGACCCCTTCTGACCCCAACAGTAGGCTGTCCGCAAGAAACATGCCATTTACTTTTTCTTATGCCAAGTTAATTGGAGACATCATTTTGTTCCTTGAGTAAAAGTCCCCCCACCAACCCGTGGAACGCATGGGCCAAAAAATTTAAAATGAATAGCACTTATTTTAAATGGTAAAGAAAACATGCAGCCTTCATCAAAGGAAAGAATCAGTCATTACCGTAATGCATTCATACATGTACACCCAATTTCCCTGATTCATAAATAACCCTACTCAATTGGAGCCTGAGAGCACTTGTCTTCCAGCTGGATGAGGCAGGGGTACAAAGAAGAAAAGGCTGCAGTGAACCTTGCTATCTAAAATCCCGACAGTTAGGTAGCCAATAGTAGTAGAAGCTCTAAGGCCGATATTCCTGACTTATCAGAGTAACGAGTAGTATGCATCTATTTGAATTGATGCTTAGCGAAATAACGTGGGTATAACATGGTCAATCAAATATATGAAAGTTTGTCAACAACTCACCACAAGCAGGATTAGGAGAGCCAACATGGCCAGAAAGATTGTCGCCCTCCTCCATAGAGGTTATAACACATGAAGTTTCAGTCATACCATATCCCTCCAGAACATGACAACCAAAACACCTGTTACATCAAACATTTATGCGCCATTTAAGAGAAGCAGGAAGTTAAAAGAAAAAGCAACATATATAGTAACATGATGCAGTCATTGAGGAGAAGAAAGCGATAAACTTACACCCTCAGGAAGTCCATTACATCAGGAGACAAGGGTGAAGCACCTGATGCCATTAAACGAACCCTTCCTCCAAGCTTTCCCTTAATTTTATTAAATACCAACCTGTCCCACATGGGAGATGGATTCTTCCCTGAAAGAGTTTCACAAAGAAAACTTCAACAGAAGAATTTTTCCTCTAACTAGTTGGTTCACTTCTGTCAATCGTCATGTTTAATTTACTTTATTCTAAAAAAAGGGAGAAAAAGGGAAGGGACGGGATAACACAGATATGATTGCAATGTGAAACAGACAGAAGTAAATAAGTTGTTCAAGTTTTCTAAGATTCCAGCAAAAAAGGATGAAAAGCAAGCATCACAAGGATTTTCTTCTCACTCTTTTCTTTCTTATCCTTTTTCCTTGTATGTCAGTTAAGATGATCCCATCTCGTCAAACTATATTGATATTTTATTCCATATCCAGATTTTCTCAAATTGGCTGCCGGCTGGATATGCCACAATGAGATCAACTCACTAGTGACGATCGACGCTTAACAAATCAAACGAGCTGGCTTGTGGAAGCTCATACAACTTAGCATAAACTATTGAAGAAACTACGATGAAGTTTTTTCATGTTTCCTAATTCTAGTTTTTTTCTTTTTTTATTTATCGGAAAAATCTGTACTTCCATATTTATTTCTTCTATCCACACTTCTGCCAAGGTTTACGCTGATTGGTTTTGACTTCACACATTCTTATTCAACCACAAAGTATCCTTGGATAGTTGCCCTTTCCTTTTAGACTGACAATCATCGCCTTGCTATTCTTTTAACATGTTGGCTACACATTAGATCATATCCCAAACTCAATGTAAGTAATTAATGACTGTCTACCAATCAAGGATGATTTAGCTAATTCATGATAGGCAAGTAAAATTCGCCACAGATTCACAGAATTTCAACCATCACAAGATAGTCACTCGTTCCTTCCTATAAAGAAATGCATGAGAATGGAAAGCACATTTTCCTCTAATGTTTTACATGTGAATTTAGAAAGAGTCAAGCTAACGGCAAACGAGATTTTAATTGCGAAGGAATAACATTTGAAAGAATATAGGAACAAAAGAAGCCTCGTAGACCCAAAAAAACATAAGACATGTTGGTTAATAAATAGTTACCATTCAATATAGCCTGCTTCTTAGCATTATAGGCAGCATTAAATAACCTCTCTCGCAGACCACCAGATGTCTTCACAGCATTCATAATCCTACACCAGCCAAGCCATGTGATTGCTAAATGGCTATGTATGTGAAATCAACTCAGTAATTTAACCAGGCATTGGATCAGAATTTTACCCAGAATATATTCTGTTGTACAACCGAGGAACACTGCAGAATATAGTAGGTCTTAAAGCAGCCATATCATCCATTAGTTTCAAGTTGTCCTGCACACAGAGATAAAATTACGAACTTAAGGCCAAACATAAATATTCTCACACATTGACACTTTATATCAATACATTTATGATCTGCGACCGTCATCCAAAATTGTCTAAAGGATATTGGAAGAAATAGCAGCATACTGTGTAATGCAGGCCTCAATCATTCAGGGGAGCTGGTCGGTTGAACTAGGTAGGGACATAACATCTGGCATTATTTGCATGAAGCAGCTGCCCTCAGACTTCAGTAAAATTCTAATGCTAAGCAGCACAGAGTTTCTACCAAACTAATTATTCAAAACATATTAAGTTAAGCTCGAGTTGTTAAGTTGATGAACTGGTTTTGGCCCCCAAGGAGCTACTTTTGCTTACCATGACACAGTTCTCATGCTTCCATTTTCCTCCATTCGATTTAACCACCAACTAATGCAATTATTCATGGTCAATTTCGTGAATACTACTAAACACTGTCAGCCATGTATTGAAGCTTGAATGAACCATGCTTCAAATTTTACCATTTTCGGCATATGGACACACCTTCCTCGCAAATATCAATTGTCCTAAAACAAACTTCTTAAACAGGATTCCTTAATATGCAGCATAAAACTGACGAAATTTGTTGGTTTCAAAACAAATGCCTGGTTAAGTGTCATACTCCCTGGTAGAACCCAACAGCAACTCCATAATGTGCACAGGTGACCTGGTTAGCCCGCTCATATATGTGAGCCAAAGGAAGATATGATATAAAACTGTCAAGAAATAAAGAATCAAAGATCAGGAAAAGGTAAATACATTGTAACAAAACTTTTCAACAACTCCACCATCTAGAATTGAAAAAAAAACTTATGTACAGTTCCATGCATGCAGATTAGTCCTTGAAGCAATCCGAGAAGCCATTTAGTCCTATCATAAGTCTTGCCTTAATGAGTAAGTCTCGCGATGTTGGACTTTAAATAATCGTTGTTGAGTAATATGGCCCCGTTGCTTACTTCTAATTAGCTACGAACAATGGCAACTCCAGGAATTATCTTAAATGACGAACATAAAGTTTAAATATGCATATACACATGTAAATATATACATAAATGGTTAAAAGTTACAGTAGTCTCCCAAATTCGAAACTATTACCCCGAGCTTTTAAATAAATGGAATCTAAAACCAATACCTACAACTCGTAAAACTTACATTTTTGGCAATTACATAGTAACATATACTTCTCCAATCTTTTTCAAATTTAATAAGTATAAAACCTTGCATTTAGGTTGAAAAGAAAGCAGGACAGTCAGGGAGAGAAAAGTGCAAAGGTTGTGAAGCAATAATTATTCAGGGCAACTGTCTCACGGGTTGGGGTCATATCTCATCTTGATAATATCAAATGCTAACCAATCACAAATTTATAGTACCTTAGTAGGAGTAAAAAAATTTGGCATGGGGTCACCTGACACCACCCCTCATAAGGTGGCATCGCCTCTTGCTACCAACATACATGGAACTCTACCTAAATTTTTTCTATTTAGCATAAGTTGTAAAAAATTAAAGCAGCAAAAATTGTCAAACTAGATACCCACACATCCGAAGAATGGAATTTGACGGCAAGACTTGACCCAGCAACATCCGCAATCAAGTTTCCATGAGACAATACAGCTCCCTTGCAGTAGTTGAAAAGAGAGTGACCTTGTTAACTTGCTATAGCAGTCAAAGATTGTCGAGGATGCTTTAACATAAAAGTAAAAGTACACCAAAGCTTAAATCCCTACCTTTGGAGTCCCAGTTGTTCCACTTGTATAGCAAATAGTAGCAACATCGTCAGGCTTTGGAGGGCAAAAAGGCTGAGGGCTACTGCGGCCCTAAAAGAAATCATACACAAAATAGGAATACTTTTCTCGTAGGCAAGCAAAAGTAGAGTATAAGTAGATTACTATAACAAGGTGACAATGAATACTTTTGCATAACCAGAGCATTAAACATACTTTATGAAATTTGAAACCTGACCTTGATGAGAAATACAACAAAGAGAAGAGTAACGTAAGCAGAAGAGTAATGTAAGCAAATCATGTCCTCCGCACGTGTCCACTAAGAGCAACCCCCACTACCAAAGGGAGAAAATAGGGAATGCTAATTGTTTCATGGACATCTAAGCAAATCATGTCCTCCGCACATGTCCACTAAGAGCAACCCCCACTACCAAAGGGAGAAAATAGGGAATGCTAATTGTTTCATGGACATCTTTGACACAAGTTGAGTATTCATCGACAATGTAAGCAGGTATTTGTGTACAATATATGCTGTTTCCATCTACCTATGCATATGTCCAGACTTCATGACTTCAGAGAGACCAAATACCAACTTGACTGAACAAAAGAACAAAATTCGAAAACAACTTAACAAATAAAAGACCAAGATGCACTCAGCTTGATCCTTAGGAGTTGGACAAGGATCCTCATTCAGCTGAAGTAGACCTAACGCTCTCTGCACTTTAAGCCAGCTGCTGAATGGAAACTAATGAAATACTGACTGCACTAATCGATTGACATTCATGGCCGGAAGCATGTAACTAGCATACTTCGACTCAACGTCCAAGGATCAAGTCAGGAGGCGAAAGCTAATAACTGGATACTGGACATAACCGAGAATAATTTTGAGAGATCGGAGTCGTCCGTTAAATATGTGCAAGAGAAATTTTTGAAAGGAATACCATGCCCCTACATGGATTAGGACCCTCAGGAGAAAGTAAGTAAAAATTTAAGAAGCTTTAAAACTAAAGAATGAGAAAGAGAGCACTGATAAATATCACAGGTTCAAATAAGAACATGGATGGTCTTGCAGCTCGAATCCAGTCACGTTGAAAATTCTTAATCTTAACATAGTTGTTAAGTGCTATTATAGGTACAAAGGTATGCAATTGTGGTAGAGCTAAAAATATAGGAAAAACTGATGTCGTGCATTACTGCTTCTACTTCAGTTATACCGAACTTGTAATCCACAGTAGTTCCCAATCCCCTTGGTAGTCTCCTAGGGCAACCACATTATTATACATACCCATACATCAATTCCAGAGCAAATAAGAAAATACTTAGAGAAGACATTAAATTACCTCACCAAGTAGCTTTGAATATGAAAGAACTTCAACTCCCGTGGTCGACGGAAGTGATGGCAGATGTTCATCGATCCCTCCAACCACCTAGTGAAAATCAAACAAGATAACTATCAAATCAGAAGTAAAATCTCTTCAAGGTGATTCAAGTTAGTAAGAAAATGGGTTTTCATACCACTATAAGACGTACGGACGGAATCTCAGACAAGAAACTCAACAACTGCAAAATCAAAGAGATAAGAGGTGTAAACCATGACCAGGAAATAAGCAAATTTTTGTTAAATGTGTAATTATAGATGTCAACGAAAAATCCAGTCGCCCTCATCTCCTTCAAGGGCACCAGTTTCATATTTAGTTTTCTTTTCAATATAACAGCCTAACCTCCAACAAAACCAAACATTTTAATGACTATATTCTCTTGAGCTTAATGTGATGACTTTTCTCAATGTTAACAAGGCAAAACTCACAATGTTCAATGTCTCGGGAACACAAAATATGGCTTGCACAACAGCATGGTTTACAATGTACTTAACAGCATCTGGACCTGCAGACAAGCAAAAGAGTGTTACATCAGAGAGCCTGGAAAGTCTTAACCCTAAGCAAAGATCCAAAACTCAAATTACAACAGACAGCTAATCACTAACCAAAAGTGTCATATAAAGGCACCGAAGTGTACGAATAAGCCGAACATGCATGATCAACAATTACCCACTCTGGTCTGTTGATAAAATACAGCCCAACTGAAGCTCCCTGTTGTAAAACCAACCAACTGGGATAGTGAGATATGTAACGAGAAAGGATCCAAGAACTTCAACTCAAGATGCAAGTGGATGGAAAACACATGGTATTTAGGAACAACGTCATAAAGGAAAGAAGAATATTCAACCCAATTTTACTCAAAACAACTCGCCTTTGGTATACCCCGATATACTAGACCAGAACCAATTTCTGACCGAGCGGTACCTGCTTCTCCATATGTCATCCACTTGTACCTAAAAACGTTCAGAAACTCAAAGAGATGAACAGGGGGCATCAAAAATGAATTTACAGCTTGGATTACATAACCAACTTACTCTCCAACTGAACCATCGACCCGAATTCGTGTACCCAAGTATTTGTAGTCCCGAAAAGTCTCAACTGAATGCCTATTGTTGCAAAAGGAAAACAAGCATAGTGACAAATACTTCTCAATGAGAAATGGACATTGAAACGAAATTAGTAGACACTATTTAAAAATTAACAATGATGAAACAACAAATTAAATGAGGGGTACTCACACAAAATTGTCATGTAAGGTACCAATTTCAGGATGATCCGGAAACCTGCTAACAAGCTTGAAAGGAGACCGTGCAGATCTGCATCATCTGGGACTTTAAGAACAAATTTACGGTCATAGAGCTTAATTATCAAGATTAAGAATCCAAACCTGTACACATTCCACTTCCCTGTCTGCAATTTCTCTGGAAGCACTGCACTATACCCCTGCTCTGCTAAGAACACAACATCCTCATTAGGGTATGTTTTTGTGTGCGCGCGCATGGTCCCATGGGTGTGTGGGTGAGTGTGGGTGCCTGTGCGTGCGCGAGCGTGTAAGAGAGAAAAAACTGTTCATTATATGATGTCCTCTAATTAAATATACAATTTCCAAATCCCAAAAATGATTGCCCTATATATCTTGGCTGCCTGCTTCCTCAAAGACAAAACAGCCATATTCCTCTTTGTTTTATGACGTCCTCTAATTAGATATACAGTTTCCTCCAAAAGAACTGTCCAATCTCCAAAGTATCCAAAAACTCAAAAGTTTCCATAATTTGATATAGGCATTCTTTTCCAATCTGCCACTACTAGTCTGTCATATGTTCGAAAACATAATGCAATATTAGAAATTACAAACAAGATGCAAGTAAAAATCCTTATTGCCCAAAACTTCTCTAAAACCAATATTATATGTTATTGCAATTAGCTCCGCTTGGCTACAGACCCAGTGGTCAGCCTGAGAGTCAGACTTGGGAAGTTTGCTCCCTACCAGCTATTAAGTTCAAAACTTTCTAGGTGCTATCTTGACGCTCAGTCCACACGGAATTTTCCCGACTTTATATGCGCCTCTGCTAGAAAATGGTAGGTTTGGTCACAGGGATTATTCAGGATGCACATGCGCAGACCAGGACACATGATTTATAAAGTGAAAAAAAAAAAATTTCTTCACAAGTTGTGATTCCCTCTCCCCCAACCGAAGCTTCATCTTAATCAATTGTGCACTATACAAAAATCAGAAACCTCAAAATTAAATATCAATGCTGTCGTACAATTTTTGCAACATACTGAGACAAAAAAAAAATTTAAAAAAAGGTAATGTGCAATTGCATTGTCCCTTGCTTAACTGCTTCCAAGTTTTCAAATATAAAGACAATAAAGCATTATTTCCACATTCTAGATTCCTTTCCACCCTGCCGCTACTAGTCATTCATATGATCGAAAACAATCTGCAATATTAAAATTACAAACAAGATGCAAGCCTTCTGTAGAAATCCTTACTTCCCAGTACTTCTCTAAAAGCAATATTTAGGTTCTTGCAATTAGCACCGCTTAGCTACAGTCCCGGTGTTCAGCCTGAGAGTCAGAGGCTTGGGAGGGGGGTGGGGGGGGTTTTGGGGGTGTGTATGGTGTTGTTTCCTCCCTTCTATATCTTAAGTTCAAAACTTTCTGGGTGATTTCAACTCTTGTGGGTCAGTCCATATAGAATTTTCCCCGACCTAAAATGCGCCCCAACGCATGAGCTGACCTGAACACATGATTTAAAAAACAAAGTCGTCAAATCGTGATCCCATCTCTCTCTCTCTCTCTCTCTCTCTCTCTCTCTCTCTCTCTCTCTCTCTCTCTCCCCAAAACTAGGGGTGCAAAACGAGCTGAGCCGAGCTGCTCGTGTTCGAGCTCAGCTCGGCTACCAAACGAGCCGAAAACTCGAGCTCAGCTCATTTGTGAATGAGCTAAGCCTGGCTAATTTACTTAATGAGCCAAGCTTTTGAGTGTCGAGCTCAACTTGTTTAGTAAACGAGCCTAAAACTTGAGCTCAAACTTGAGCCGAGCCTAAACGAGTAGCTCTCGAGTAGCTCGGTTCATTTGCAGCACTACCCCAACCCAAGCGTATACTTAATCAATTGTGCACCAGACAAAATCAGAAACCTCAAAACTAAATATCGTGCCGATGTATAATTTGCAAAATATTGAGGGGATTACAACCACAAAAACGAAGCCAATTAAGTAGAGGGGGTCCAACTGAAACTGAATTTCTTTTAGAGAACAAAGAATAATCTCAAACTGAAACTGAAACTGAAAATCATCAAGATTCGTAAAGTGGAGGGAGCCCAAACCCTTAGCAAAAGAATCGTAAAGGAAAGACAACAAAAAAGCACGAATAATTACATGAGATTGGAAAGGGACCTAACATCTAACAATAAACCCTAGCTTAACAAAAAAAAAAAAGGGTCATTTTTCTCAACTTTTTGCCGTCGCATAGAAACAAAAAGCGTCTAAACTGGCATATCCCAAACTAACTCAGATAAGCACACGAGCAGGTTTTCAAAACGCAGAATCCGGAAATATAAAAGGCGATGCGGCCATATAAAGCTGATATCGGCCAATACATAAAGTAACAATAACATCAGAGGTTCAAAATTCTGTTTTCTGTCGATAGAATACGTACCGACCTTTATTTAAATCGCTAAAGAGTACAAGTAAAGAGGGATATGTATACATATATATATATATATAGAGAGAGAGAGAGAGAGAGAGAGAGAAAGTACCGGAGAAGAACTCGCCGGCGGTGTTTCTTGGTCGGAGAAGAGACTGCTCGTCATTGGCGGCGGCGGTGGAGGTGAGGTGGTTTTGAATGGCTCGAAGGCGGCGTTGAGCTGACGTGTCCATGGATGCAACTGCGTCGTCTGACTGCTTTCCTGTTTTGATCCTCCAAGCGATGAGGTATGAAGGCGTTGTCGGTATGAGTTTCTATAAGTTTGGAATGGTGTAGATGAGAGAGAGAGAGAGAGAGAGAGAGAGAGAGACGGCACGCTTTCCAATGCAACGGCAGAAACGGCTTGGATAATATACACGTCTGAACCGGTGGCTCTGCTGCCCATGGGCGCAGTAGCCCCTTGCCAGGCTCCAAAACGGCACTCTTTATTTTAAAAATAAAATTATAACCCTCAATTTGCAATTCTATTGAGCAGAAACGTGATTATGAGAATTTTAGAAACAAAATTTGATTATGTCTCTTTAGAATAATATGATCAAAATAATAATATCTTCACACCCATTCAAACGGATTAAGTTTGATTATGGGCAGGGGCTACTGCACCCATGTGGTAGCAGAGCCCCCGGGTCCATAAACGTCGGCACCAGATGATCAAAACAATCGTCGGCACCAGATGATCAAAGCTCGTGGACGGTCGAGAAGGCTAAAGTTTTTATTTTTTAAATTTTTGCGTTTTTTTCTTGTAATATATTATTTTTAAATTAAAAAATAAGTATTTATTTTTTTTAGAGGGTACCTAAGTCACATAATTCTCGTGCTGTGCGTGAGCGAGAATGCGAGCAAAAAATCTTCTTTACGACACATCTCAAACTACTAAATTTTGGAAAAACAAGAATTGAGAGCATGAACGCATAACATGATGATGAATTATAAGACTAAGGTCAAAACAAAGACAAAGAAAATGACAGGAAACTATTTTACTTGAATATATTTTCTACACTTTCTAAAACTTTTTTTGTATTTTAATAGTACTTTTTAATATACTCTTTCGTATAGTTTTCACATATTGCAATATTTGTTTGGTTTTTGAAAATGACTTCAATACATTTTTTCTTTTCCTATTTTTAGCATTCTTTTCTCTATGAGAAAAATTTTTTTACGGAGGTTCTTTAAATTAAGTTTTACAGAGATCAATATCGCGCGTCTAAAACTGTTTTGGATAATCAGGATTAAAAATCAATTTTAATTAATAAAAATTTAAAAATACATCCTAATCATTAATTGCCATAGTAATCGAGTGATATTGTGCACAACTGTGAATAACTTTCCTTAAATAAGTTTCTTTCTCTTTCCATACATGAACCACTCATGTTACGTGAGCTAGTGGGTAAAAGGACAGTAGGCCGAGGTGGCAGTTGCTTTTTCTTTTTGCTTTTTGGTAAAGGCGGTTCCTTTTTCTTGATTCAGTGCCAATTAATTACTTGCTCCATCCCATATTTGATATTTTTAAATTGTATAATATCTTTCAATTCATAATATTTAAAACGATTTTTTGAATTTTGTTTAATATAACAAATTAAACTCTATCAAATAAGATCCATATTACTTATAAAAAAATATTATGGATTAAAAGATATATTTAATTTTTTATAAGGCTGGAGTAGTGAAAGTGCCAAATATTATGCGACGGAGGGAGTACCTTTTCTGCAATTAATGCCTTGTTTGGATTTAAATTTAGAAAAAAAAATCAACTCAAAAAATACTTATTATCTTTATTTTCAATCATTATTTTCATTTCTTTCATTACCTTATCTCTAATTATTATCTTAATTTCTCTCTTCACTCAATACCCAAAAACCAAACTAAAAAAACTCAAATTTCAATCCAAACAAGACATAAAACTCAAGTATATTTATGAAGGAAATTTTAAAGGTAGTTTGAATTGAACATTAAGCTATTAGTTAGCATCAAAAATTGATGTTTCTCGCTTCAAAATTTTAGTTTAGCGATGATAAAATTGTAAAAAAATAAAATAAAATTGTATAACTCTTATATCAATAAACATTTTAATTGTGGTACTTGAGTGCCTAGATTATTTTGTTTGTTGATCTACATTATCTACTTATTCATAAAATTGATGTGAATTTTCATGTACTTTAGCTACGTATGTATAATTCAGTGCCGACACTAAAAAAAAAATACTAAACCATATGAAAGAAAGTGTAAAAATTTAATTCATTTTTCGAGCCCAAAGAATTCGCTTTAACCCCCTCAATATATGGTGTAGCCGCCCAAGCTATCTTTTATTTGGTGTGAAAATAGTACTCCGTATTAATAAAACTTGCATGGAAGTGCTTTACGTATAATTAGTGTGTACCTTTCGTGATGAACTATCTTTGTAGAACGTATAGAGTAATAGATATAATAAGTGTGTGTATATCTAAGTCACAATATAATTGGTAATAGTATTATCTGTTGCAGTTCTCAATTCACGTTTTAGATGTTTCAAAAAATGCCTTCACGCTTGCACCCATGCTCGTGCATGTGATGCCCTATGTTTTTGTTTTTTTTGGCAAAAATGCTGTAAGGTGCCCTTGGGGCATAAGTTTGAGGCACAAGATTATGGTACATTAAATACTTTAATTATATATTTTTTACTCATTTAAGCCTCTACTAATAATGACATTGAAAATATAAACTACTAAAATAAAAGAAGTGAAACAATATTTTGAATGACAAAAATGACCTATAACTCTTCATATTTTTCACTCTTTAAGGTGAGAAAATCAACTTGGGAAAGGCCTAAGACCTCCATTCGTGCCTAAGACCTTCATTCGTGAGATTGCAACTTGGGAAAGGCCAGGGAGAGGCGTGATTAAGATTAATGTTGATGTCGCGGTGTCCAAAGAGATGAACACTATTGGAACAGGAGCAATAGCTCGTGACAAGTATGGTTCAGTGATTGGGACACGAGTGAATACTCATAAGAGTCTTAATTTGTCAAGGATTGCCAAGGCTCTAGTGGTTCGGGAAGGTATTTACTTGGGGATTGCCCTTAATTTTACACACGTGAATATTGAATCGAATGCTGAATCAATTATCAAGAGTTGTGTTAGTTCGAATAACCCGTATTCTGATATCAAGGTTTTGGTTCATGTTGTTGTGTGTGGCCGCACCATCCAAACAGCCTACAACAGCAAATGGCGTGGTCTATTTTTGTATTTTGGTTTTTTTGATCCGCGGTCTATTTTGTTGTGCTGCTTTAACTACACCATTCAACAAAGTCAAAC
Source organism: Rhododendron mucronatum var. ripense (assembly GCA_019656295.1). NCBI lineage: Eukaryota > Viridiplantae > Streptophyta > Magnoliopsida > Ericales > Ericaceae > Rhododendron > Rhododendron mucronatum. The sequence goes on along the minus strand of BPLT01000122.1, from coordinate 608,785 downwards.
TTTGGCCGGCTGATAAGACTCATAAAAAAGGGGGGGATCTGGACGGGATCATAATGACACGTGATACATTACTATTTACTAGGACCCTTCAAACAAAAATACTTTCCTCTAAATCTCAATTTGTTTGTTCAATTAAAAAATCTGTCCTCACAAGCATTTCATATACAGATTTTTTTGTAGAGTTCACCACAGATTCTATATAAATGATTTGAGTCATTCATTAAATATAAAACACTTTTTCAAGGATCCCGGTGGAAAATCAGCTCAATCCGATACTTATAGATACTTGATCCAATCATTTAACTTTTTATTATTCTGAAATCTCAATGAAAAATTAGATGATTTGATCAAGAACTCTTGAAAAAGTGTTTTACATTTAATGAATGGCTTAAATCGTTTGCATGGGATCCATGATGGGCTCCACACAAAAAATCTCTCCACAATGTATGCGCTTTTGTCTGTATGGGTAGCTGCTTTCTTGTTCAATTTTGGGATTCCCACACTTAGTAGTATTAGGGAAGCGCGATGATTAGACTCAAGATGTTTTGGGTTTCCAAAAATACCCTCATTTTTTGAGCAAGTAATGAGAGTGCACATTTTTCAATACATGATTTTTGAAAAAGTGAAAGGGCATTATGGAAATTTTTTTGGAAAATTAATATTCACACTGCCTATATTGTTTTTAAGTGTTGAAAATGTATAATTTTTTTTTTTTGCTAAAAGACAGACAGGGGAGTGTGGATAACAAAAAAAAGAGTGTGAATATCAATTTTCTTTTTTCTAGTCAACTTCTAGTTGGATAAATAATTTGGGACATGTGAAAGCCAAAAAATAGAATAAAACAAATTGGGACGGAGGGAGTAATTACTTGACAGCCATATTAGCATTTGGAACAGGTCAATTGTTCATTCCCATTTCTTGTTGAAGTTTGGTATTGTCAATTGTTAGCTGTTGCACCAATAATTGGGCTTTGGATGGGTGAGTTCATCCTGTCTTTTCTTTTTCTTTTTTTTTTTTTCAGAGTAATATCAAAATACCATTTATTTTTTTACTTGAAGTAGACAATAGAGTTAAGGGAGACTTAAATAATCATCCCCAAATGGTGTATTCTATTTGGTTCATGATTTCATGGTGGATTCCCTTTCGCTTGATTCAATGTGAAATATAAAAGTAATAGGATAAAAAATATAAAAATAATCAATTATATTTAAATTTATTATAAAATCTATAAAACAATCAAATCCCACTTAATTAGGAAAAGAATCTAATCCAATCCCATTATATTAGGAAACAATTCAATCCAATATTTTCCACTAAATTAGGAAAATAATGTACAACATAATATATGTATATCATAGAGAGAAGGATAAGAAAGGTAATTCACCATCTGGAAGGATGAAAACATGACCCCAAAAAGTGAGTGGGAGGAAAACTTACATGGCATAGCTGATGAGGATGAATATTTAAAAACTCCTATAATTAAAGGTGAGTTATTTTGAATAGTAGGTATTTTTTGTCTAACATACCGAAAAGTAGTGTTTAGACAATAGCGTGAGGTCACCCTTATTATGGTCATTCAACCAAGTCTATGTCAATTGACAACAGGAGTTCGAATGTCTCCACCTATGTGTGGTGCTTATTATTTTTGTATTTGTTGGTATTAGTTTTTCCCTTAATTGGGGTATTAGTTGAGTCGGTTTTTATCGTGATTATTATTGACTTATTTCCAATTTGATGTAATAATTCTGATACTTGTAGCACCCTACTGTTGGGAAATTATTATAGTCACGTATTGCCTTTCTTCTGGTTTTTATTAAGAAAGAAAAAATAAAGTCAATTTAAAATATGGGGGATCGATCAATATATTAGTAAAAATAATTTTTGAAGATTTAAGTGACAACTTTGTCTTTTTTTATTTATTTATCAGGGACAAATCGAAGCATTTTTACATAATGTGCGTGGAGAAGTAGATATGATTATGGAGAGTATCAGAATATATTATACAATAAGGTCCCGTTCCAGAACACCTTCTTAAAAAATAAGTACTTATTTCACATTTTCAAACTCAAAAATAATGTAAACGAAAAATAATTTTTCAATTTTTTTTGCACCGTATTAAAAATCTCTATCAAATATGATCCATATTGACAGAAAAATTATTTGCATAAGCACATAATTTTTGAGTTTAAAATTGTCTTCTTAAAAAATAAGTATTTATATATCGTTCTGAAACAGAGCCTAAATATAACGTGTCACTGAATTCATTTCCTTGATGGTGCTTATAATTGGTTGCATATGGAGGAAATTGTAATAGGAGTCAAAATTTCTTCAGAGAAATGCTAGGAAGTCATCATTGGCCCGGCCCAACCTGTCAAGTCACTATCCAAGTCCGTCTGCGGGCTGAGCTTAGCGGGCTTTTATTTTTTCGCAGGCTGAGCAGGCCTGAATATCTCTTAAAACTTAAAGCCCAGGCCCACCCATGAGCTTAGCCCAATCAACGGGCCCGCGGGCCAAGGATTGGGCAGGCCGGCTGACTAGCTCACAAGTCACAACGGTCAAAATTCCAAATTGCCTTAAAAGTGGGTTTTTTTTTTACATGCACACATAGTTTAAAAGTGGGTTTTTTTTTACATGCACACATAGTTTTTAAAACTCCCCGAAGTTGATTTTTTGGTCCCCAAATGGATAGACAACATGAAAACAATAAATTATTTTTTCCAAAAAACTAGGAGATTTTTGGACTTGCAATGGGCGGATCTCGCGGTCGGGCTCACGGACCAGGCCGATGGGTGGGCTGAGTAAAAATTCATAGGCCCAAGCTTGGCACATAAAAACTTCGGGCTGAGTTAGTCCGCCCGTTGGACAAGCTCGGGGCGGTTAGGCTTTAAGCAAGTCGCGGGCCTTCAGGCTAAATGATGTTCAGATTATAATAGTTTATGAAAAAAGCCGGACACGGACACACGGTGTATTATTTTTACAACTATAAATTCCTGTGGCCGTCATCACTGTCGGACCGCTTTCCACCATCTCTCCTAAAACCAATTGGTGGTAGGGAGGGTTTCAATTAAGTCTTTTATGGCATTCGACATCGCACCCGCAAGTCTGTTTTTAGAGCGGTTGTAGGGAGTGACATTATGTAACCAAATCTATGGGGGGCACTCTGGGCCCAGCAATCTCTCCCTCACGATGACGCTCCCGTGGCTCGAATCCATGACTTCCTGGCTCTGATACCACTTGTCGGACCGCTTTCCACCATCTCTCCTAAAACCAATTGGTGGTAGGGAGGGTTTCAATTAAATCTTTTATGGCATTCGACATCGCACCCGCAAGTCTGTTTTTAGAGCATTCGCAGGGAGTGACATTGTGTAACCAAATCCATGGGGGCACTCTGGGCCCAACAATCACGATTCGTCTCTACCAAGTTTAACAAGAAAGCATGCTAAGGGAACTCCACGCATAAACGTGTGAAAACGACTATTGGAGGGGATTAGTCTGAGGTGTGTGGAAGCTAGCCCGGGCTATAGAAACTTTATATCCGACTCAAAATCAATTGGCAATGAGTGGAGAGGTTTCAAATATTATTAGGTGATCACTCATTCTACTTCCAAGTAATGTGAGACTCTATTTCCTTAACAACCCCCTCACTTATCTTCCCTCGTGTGCAGTCGCGTTTGAGGTCTATTACGTGTGGTCACTTTTTGGGTTCTATCATTGTGCAGCCTTCTTATTGGTCTGTCATCGTGGGGTGTGGAATGTGAATTTTTAAAATGTGGGGTGGAATAGATTCCTCTCTGATACCATGTAAAAATTTTATGTCCATCTCTAAACTAATTAGCAATAAGTGGAGAGGTCCCAAATATTATTAAGTGATTACTCATTTCACTCTCAAGCAATATGGGACTGTAGGCCACTCTGCATTCTCAAAAAAAAAAAAAAACACTAAAAGTGAACCTACAAGACAGAAACATTTAGGGCCTTGTTTGGCTGATGGGCAGACAAGGTGGTTTTGTAATCCTCTTTGGTGCTACTATTGGGCCGAAGTAATAGTAAGCCCAGGTTACGAATCCGCCCAAAAGTTCTAGACCCAGGTGAAGTGGGCCTTTTGTTCCCCTAGGCCAGTCCTAATCCATTAAACCAAAACGACCACATTTCCAGGCTACTTATTACTAAGGTAAGAATACCCTTAACATACTACTGTAGTAAAATGGCTAAACCATAATACGATTAGGTTTTATCAACTGGGGCACTTCTTTTTAGACTCCAAATATTTCCCTCTCTTACTCGCCACGTATGAATCCACCTACCGACGTACAATAAGGCCACGTGTAGTGTACTTCATGTCACGTACCCATTCCACCATTCGTATGTTTACTTATGTTGAGTGCGTGATTATGGGAGCAAAATTGATGATTTGTTTATTGTCACTAGAGTTTGTGACATTTCCAAAAGGCTGGGTGGATATGAGGGATTTTGACGAAAGGTAGTGGTTATTTTGAAATTTTTTGCCCTTAATTTTTTATTTATGCGTTAAACAGTCTGGTGGGAAATGCGCAATTATCTTAACAACATTTTGGTGCTTTATCACGTGATAGCCGTTGAGTTTCCCGAAGAGCATAATACTCTACTTATATTTAATGAAGTGGGAATTGAAAATGGAAAATGATTTTGGTATTCCAATTTTTTATGATGGCACTCCAAAATTAGTTTTATAGTGTACTTCGCTATGTACAATTTTCACACTGAAAGATAAATTTTGGAGTACCATCATAAAAAATTGGAGTGCCAAAATCATTTGACTTGAAAAAAATCCAAGTTCATTAATGAATTATATGTGGTTGGCACAAGAATTAATTGGCCAATTGGACTAACTTAATTGGCACTTGTACAATTTTAATTGCGACTTTTGGAGCAATTATTGTATTGGATATTGACGCGATTTGATTATTATTAGTGGGCTCATTTTTAGTTAGTTTTTTTTTTCAAAAGAAATAGAAACAAAAAAAAAACCTCATACAATATAGGTTAAAAGGCTCGTAACTAGTAAGTTAGGAGACGCCAAATCTCAAGATCTTGGTGAGCTTGGAACAAGAACCCATCCATCTGAACCAGCATGCAAGTTTTTCACTCGGTTATCGGCTTCTTTGTTAGTTGTATAATACATATTTGTGGGTCCTAATAATAGCTCAATTTCTCATGTAGTGGTCAGTTCACTATCGATCATTCAGTTCTGATAAGTTTCTCTTTTTTACAACCTATGATAATATGTTCGGGTTGGCATGCGCATATGTATCTTGATTAATATTTGATGGTCAATGCCACCGTCTACTAACATGTCTCGTTTAAAAACACGAGCAAAGCCCCCTTATAGACTGCCCCATAAAAAAAGGATACATATTAATGGGGGCCTTTCAGTTCTCATATGTTTGTAGATCTTCATCTCAGACCAATTGGGAAACACTATATTGGCCCCATTTGTATGGCACACTGGAAAATTTACTTCATACTCAAATTACAGGCTGGGACAAATATCTATCGCGAGCACATCGTAAATTTTTTCAGTGAACATTTTCTAAGGTACTCGATCGTAACGTTTCTCTAATTCTTGAGCTACTGCAACAAATTACAGGTTCATCGGCTATCTCGATTAGATAGGGAGTAAGAAATAAAACTAGCGACGAAACCCAAGACGTTGGTTGAGTGATACTACTATCTCTGCAACTAAAGGGTTGAGTACTCTCCTACTCTCGCGCCTTTTGACTCTCATCACTTGTGAAAAATCTTTGTGTTCACCATGAAGGTTAATTTGTTCGGTTCTTAACTCCAGAACGTACCCCAGCATTAGTCGGGCATAATACAAAAGAAATATGTTAAAAATCTAGAAGATATGCAGCAGTGAGCTAGCTAGATTAGATATGAATGCAGTTAATTAGTTGGCCATGTTGGACTTTCAGATTTCAGGCATGAGCTAGTAATGATGAGGGGTAGTACTACATACATAGATTTACATTTGAACAATCACCATATATGTGTTCTTCTTTCCGTGCGGCTAAATAAGTTATGTGGCTATTTTTTTTGTCCTTATTTAAATTTTTTTAATATTTGTTAGTTTGTCGTTAATTTTTGGGAGATTATTACATCGTCATGACGAAAGGAATCTATAAAGTAAAAAATTATGATTGAAATTATTTTTTTTTTTGAATAAAGACGAAAAAATTAACTAATTGGCTTGTTTTCGTCTTATTCAAAAAAAATTGATTTCGGTCATAATTTTTTACTTTTTAGATTCATTTCGTTATGACGATGCAATAATTTCCCAAAAATTAACAACAAACTAACAAATACAAAAAAAAATTTGAATAAAGACAAAAAAATAACTCGACTTATTTAGCCGAACGGGGTAGTAGATTTCATGTACTTTTTGCTTTTGGAGAGATTTCACGATGCTAAATCAAATCCACAGGCTTTTGAGCTCAGAAACAGCTGGACTAATTACAGGCCTGCTTAATTCTTCCATGATTAATCGGGCAGAGGGGCACCTAGAGAGAGAGAAGCAGGATCCCGGGTGTAACATTATCTCAAAATCTACACTAACCGCATTGAGAGGGAGAGAGGGAGGATACATAGATAATAAAATCAATTTTGCTATCAGTAGGGATCAAAATCCCGACCGATAATCCCGATCCTACGTGGAAAGCAAGAGCTCCACTCCTCTACTTCTCGCAGCAGCTGTGTTCCCAAAATTCAAATTTCCAAAACCCAGATCTACTCTCTCGGACTACTCTCTCTCTCTCTCTCTCTCCTTTTCAAAACACGGTCTCTCCTCCATCTCCTCCCAAACTCCGATCGCACCGCCACCATCTCTTCTCTCTCTTGACTAATTTCCCTCTACGCTACCCCGTACTCTCTCTTATCCGTCTCTCCTCCTAAACCACCGCCGACGGCCGCTGCACCACCGACAGCCACAAGGTAATACCACCTCCACCATCTGACTCCAACAGTAATCGAGTTCTTCTATAGGTAAGGTTTTCTATATTTATCTGTTCCATTAGGGCTTAGTTTGCGATTTAGGGTTTTAATCGATCTCTCTTGATCACTCTGTCCATTATTGTTTGTTCCCTTCAGGACATTCCACTTTGATTTGGGCTATATACGGTGTTTGAAGTGTTTGAATTAGGGTACATAAACTAATTGCAGATCATCTCTCTCTCTCTCTCTCTCTCTCTCACGCACACACGAACTGATTTTTGCCTCACAGGAGTTGAGGGCTTTGGTGTACTGGTGGATTCCTGAAATTTTTTGCCAGAGGCTGACTAGCTCCCTAGGCAGCCGACTAGTTGGTACCTAGCTAAGCTGCTTTTCATCTAGCCGTTGACCTCTGCCTAGCGCTTAGAATAGAGTATCAAAGCGTATGTACAAATGAATCACCAAACAAGGAATTATATTTTGCCATATTTTTGCAGCTTTCTTTAGACAGTTTGGCACAATCAAAAGGCTTAGACTCACAAGCGATAAGAAGGTTGGGTTGGGTTGGATCACTATCATTATGCTTTTGATTTTTAGCTTTGTTCGTGTGTTCAAATTGTTTTGACTAGAATGTATGCTACAATTTTATGTTAGACTGCAATTCTCTTATGGTTTTAGTTCGCTAAATTTTTTTAGTTGTTTGCGAATATCGTAGCTGAGTCTATGCATAACTATCTTATGTTTGCTCACATGTTGCAAGTTCACCTTATTCCTTTCATCTGAAACAGAAAATACAATATCATTTGAGTTGTTTGAAACCTGCCTCAGTTCTTTCACCTTTTGGATGAGGAAGTGTTGGTGTAAAACACGCAATAAGGGGTGTAAAACACGCAATAAGGGGTGTAAAACATGCCTTAGGCGTCAGTATGTAAATTGAGGCAAGGCCACCATTTTTATGGAAATTCTTTTAAGTGATAACGGAGCAATTATCATGACAAGGTAGCTGTGAAAACAGTTCCTGTGTGGGTGATTTTCAACTGAATGAACCTGGGTTTCTTTGTCAGTAACTGATTATCCTGTTTTTGTGATTTGATTTTATAGCAGGTGGGTGGCGATCAGCGCTAAGAAGATTAGGTTTGAGGAATAGTAGATCTTTATGGGAGGATGTTAGTATGTTGTGCATATCATCTACTATCTGTTCCCCATTCATGGTCGTAATTTCCTTGCACTTCCACGAGAAAGTTTAAATTCCTTTCCCTTAACGATCTTGCGAGGAAATCTGGACGCGGGGGAGAAGACATAATGGAAGTAGAGGTTATGCAGTTTGAAGTTGTGTTTTTCCTGTTATGGTGGAACTAAAGGTTTTAGCTTTGAGGGATGCAATGACTTAATTTAGGCAGTATTTGAAGGTTATTTGCCTGTACGCTTTGTTCCCTATATGAATGGATGCAAGTTTTTGTTGGAACTTCATTATGTTCATGCTCCCAGGGGTCTGTTTTGAACCTTTTAATCATTGTGTCAGTGTATCCGTGTCGTGTCGTGTCCTATATTTGTATCGTGTTGTGTCGTCGGTGTATCGTGTATCCTATAAGTTGGAATCTCTATACCTGAACTGTATTTTAATACATTATCAATGCATTCTTCTACCATTTAGGCTTCCTTTTACTCAATGCCATCTGAATTTGTAGTTTTAGATTAAATCTGAAATCACTATTGAGATAGAAATGTGTTTGAATGCTTCATAAATGTGCATTCTATAGTCACCAGAATGGGTTATGTTATTGCAATTCACAAAAACCATTTTGATACAAGAACAACCGAAAGTTGTTTCTCCTTGAGAGAAAAAAAACCAAAAGAAAATCTCCCCATATCTTTCATCTTCTTGTTCTTGTTCTCATGATTTTGGAATTGGGATCTTGAATTTGGAGCAAATGGGTCTGGCCAGAGAGTCTCGGTTTCATGTCCTGGTTGTTAATGATAGCATCATAGACAGAAAACCCATTGAGAGCCTCCTCAAGACCTCATCATATTAAGGTAATTAAACTTTCAAGGCTACCAAACAGACTTATACCCAGCATCATACACAAAGAAAAAAACAGTATTGCACTCGCATGAAAAGAATTAATTTAGCGGAATTCTGAAATTGGACACTATTTATTGCCAATAATATATTAATATTTGTATTCAATCGTAACTCTTTTACAAAACACAAAAGAATTCCAACCAAATCAATTACAAAAGAATTCAAATACATCCACACTGACTGATATTCCTAACTACCTACAGAAGCAATTTTACAAATACATGTGACTATCCAAAGACTAATTTCCCAACTCTATACAAACATTCAAACAAAGACAACCAATTTTGTTGCATTGCCTAACTCATACATCATCAATGCCTCACCAAACAAAAAAAAATACCTATCACAAATATATTCACAGCTAAGAGACGAGAACAATAAACATTTCTTTCGTGTCAACCAATCGTTGCACGTATGTCTTCTGCCTCAGGTACATTCGTACATTGATAATCGCTGCATCAGAGACATACGATTTATTTAGTTAGAAAGTTGACAAACTAAAGTCAGATTGCCGAATCAAACTAGATAACTCTAATATCAGACTGATATAATTAGGCACATAAAGATATGCAAACTCTCTATCAAAAGAAGTATAAATGAGACCACAAGCTACAGAAATGTGTAGTCGCGTCGTTTTCCCAAAAGAATTTAGCAAGAGAAGAGCACAATAGGAAATGGTTGTAGTTTGGCCACAAGCTACAACTTCTAAGCCTAACCTCTTAGGAGAAAATCACCCTAAAGAAATGCCTTCCATGAAATTGAAGTGGAGACTAACCAAAAATCACGAAGCCATCTGACAGGATCATTTGAACAAGACTTGTGTTATCTTGATTGGGAATTGACTCCACAAGGTTTATATCTTTCAATTATTTTTTGTTTCCTTTTCAAAAGTAACTGGTATAGCATTTGAAATGCGAGGTTTTGAACTTGAGCCTTTTGGAATGAGCAAACCCGCAAGTCTCAGCATGAATACTAGGCCAACCATCGGGGCTTCTACTACAATTAACTATAAGCCCTCTCCAATACAAAACATCATCTTCCCATCCCTTCTTCCCTTCAAAACCTCCAATATCTTCGGCTCGCACACATATACCCATACATATATTTTTAACATATAGGTAAATAGGTACTTTTGATGGCAATATGGTTCAAAAAATCAATAAACTTTAGTACAGGCTTGGGGGCTTCTAAACCAGAGACATCTGAGCCCTTGTTTTCCCTCCAATTCCTCTTCACCAACAAGCTTAAATGGTAAGAATTTCAGAAACCTACCTTCATTTTTGGCTCCCGGCGTTTTGAATCCGTTAAAGCCGGAAGGGAGGAGAATTGCAGTACGATAATGGTGGCCGGCCACCAGGATCAGGTACTCTGGTTTCCGCTTTTGTTTTTTTATATTGAAATTTGAAGGGTGTCTCGGCCAATTTACGTGTACGATGACAGCCAAAAGAAACGCCAACATCTACAACCAAAACCATCAGAATCGAAAACCCCTAATTTTATGAAATCTGAAAAAAAAAAAAAAACCCCCCTACTTTTTTCGTGTGTACATTAGTGAAAGAATCAAGTGTAGATTAGTGAAGAGGGAAGTGAGAGAGATACCTGTGAGAGAGAAGAGATGGTGGGTGAGATGGAGGGGAGAGAAAAGAGGAGATCGTATTGGTGTGGTGCGTCGGTGGTGGTGGGAGAAAATAGGTGCGAGTCGTGGTGCGGCGTCGGTGGTGGTGGGTAGGTCGATCGCTGGGGGCTCCTGTGGTGGTGGCCCGGCGCATCTGGGAGCTCCAGTGGTGGTCAATCGGTGGTGGGCCGGGCGTATTTGAGAAGCTCCGGTGGAGTTGGGTGCTACACAGATTCTGGAGGGAAAGAGCAGGAGAGAGAGAGTACTCCTATTCACTTTCCCAAATTTTTTTTGAAATGAAATGGGTTTTCCTTCTGGCGCGTTTGAACGGAAGGGAGAACTGGGCCCATTTACTTTCCACATCGGATCGGGATTGTCGGTCGGGATTTTGATCCCTACTGATAGCAAAATTGTAATAAAATATTGTCAGCATACGTATATTCACAAGGATGAAGGCTCCGTTTGTTTCAACGTAAAATATTTTTCTATAAAACATTTTACTCATTTTTTGGTGTTTGATTGGACAAACTAGGAGTAAAATATTTTACTTGTAAAAGATTTTCCTGAAATGGAAGTAAAATAACTTTTGCTGAAAGCATCCGTAAGTTGTTTTCCGGTTCAATTCCCCTCGCGCAAGCCAGCACTACGTAGTCTACGTTATCCCTTCGTCAGCAACCAAAATCAGCCCAGCTTAAAATTTCTCGTGCATTACCCACTTTTCCCCCAACTCTCTCTCTCTCTCTCTCTCTCTCTCTCCTTTGGATTGAAAATCTGACACACAAAGAGAAAAGAGAGTTTGAAGTTTAAAACATGAAAAATGTTTGTTTCAATGTAAAATGTTTTACACTGGAAAATATTCTTCATGAAAAATAATTTTGCCAAATATGAACTTTTTATTTTTATTTTCCGGTGTTTGGTTGATAATTGAAATTTTTTTCAGCACATAAACATGTGAGTGAGTGTGTGTGTGAGAGAGAGAGAGTCATGGGCCAAAGAAATAGAAGAAAAATAGGAGAATCTAACTGGGAAATTGAGAGAGAGAGAGAGAGAGAGGGAGGAATTTAGTGGAGGAGAGAGAGACGAGAGATAAATGTGACCATGTGAAGGATTGCCTGATTGGTTATCTTTCAAGAGGTATCGGGAGAACGAAGAATTGATCTGGAAAATGACTTACCGAGTTTTTCTCGAAAAGTTATTTTACCTCAGTTTGTTGTAAAATGTTTTCCTAAGTAAAACATTTACCGGGGCTTAATAGAACCAAACACCCAAAAATGAGTAAAACATTTTACAGGAAAATATTTTACGGCCAAACAAACGGAGCCGTCTCCATTATTTTTTTACGTGTCAATCAAACACCGAAAAATAAAAATTTAAAGTTTGTTTTCTGAAAAAATATTTTACATGAAAAATATTTTACATTGTAAAACATTTTACATCGAAACAAACAGAGCCGAAATGTACACGATACAAATTGTACAATGGTTATATACACAATCCCCATCTCAGGCCACGCATTGAAAATCATCACATCAACTACGCCTCCTAAAGGGGGCTTGAAACAAAGAATGCTAAGTTTATTGAGTTCTAAAGAGAGTTGATCGGTGCGCTTGATCTTGAGTGTTGTACGCAGTCAATCGAGAATCCATGACAATTCTGCATGCGTCTGATCCCAGGGCTCCTAATTTAACGCCATAATATTCTAAATGGTCCGAAATGTTGTTCCCAACCACTGACCTGCACAATTTACTTGGAAAATTAGAAGGTTTTTTCGCAATTGGAGCCACTTCTGAAGTCATAGAGTTCATATTTATTTTCCATATTCGCTCTCACCCAGCATAGTTTAATAGGTACAGAAAACTTTGCATCCCTACACACTTTACACTTGGTGTCACTTAAACTTGCACTTTTAATTTAAATATTCTTACCCTCACACTTCAGTTCAACAAACGGTGTCACCCTTCCTTTGATACCCCAATTAGAAAGTACGTGAGGTGCATGTGATCTAATGTAAGGGCAGAACCGTCATTAAACACTTATTTTCCCTTCAAACCTCGTTAAAAAGTTCTAAATTTAATTTAATTTAATTTACACCCCCTTAATCTGTAGAGACCCGAATAATTTTGATTTTATTTTATTTTTGAAATATTTATTAAATGACTAATGGAGAAAATATGAATTATTTGGTGATTAGTTAGATTGGGACTTGATTTGAAAGAGTAGAAAGTTGAGGGGGTGTGCGTGTGATTTAGAGATATGTGGATATATAAGGGGGTGTGTGTGCATTGTAGGAGATATTTTTATCTCCCAATCTCTCCCTCTCACGCCGTCTCTCTCTCCCCCTCTCATCCGGCTATCTCTCTCTCCTCTCCTCTCACCCAAAACTCCACTCCATCTCCCAAAATCTTCAAGAAACAACCTCCCTCCGGCCTTGCAATCACGTTTTTGAGCTTAGAGATCCGTGGGTCGAGCTCGAATCGAAGATTTGAAGTTCAAGAAAGCTAGGGCTTGTTCAAAACTCGTAGATCTTGATTATCGTCGCGAGGTAGGAACTTCTTTACTTCCTTTATATGTTTATACGTTGATTTGGTGTAGAATCGTGCCCTTGATGGTCGAATTTTGGTTCTTGAGCATGTCTGAAAATCTGCTGAAAGTTCTACCCGAAGCCCCGTGGTATCGATACGGATTAAGGGCCGTATCGATACAGTAAGCTTATCTTTTTGGACAGTTGATTCCGTATCGATACGGATTAAGCGCGTATCGATACAGTGAGCTTATCTCCAGTTTTGCACATTTTGCTTCTCCGTTGATTGTTTTGACCTCCAATCACTTCTAAACCCTTTTGGACACCTCCTAATCTATCTCAAGCTTATCTAATTGACTTCCTATGATGGCTCGATGTACTCCTTAGTTCGTTGGTCTTCCGTCAGCAATAACCGAATAAGAATTGACCTAATTAAACGTTGTAATGCACTTTCTATAGATTGTTGGTATTGTGTGATCATTCTTGGTGCATTTGTGATGACTTTGGCATAATGTAGGGTGTTCCATCTATGAATGTGTCCATGGGGGAGCCTTAGTTTGCGTGTTGTATGAGAAACAGTTGATTTTGGGTCGAAGGTTGGTTTAGGAAGTCTCGTAACGCAAGTGGTGGTAATACGGAGACTAAGAGGGTTTCGTAACGCAAGTGGTGGTAATACGGTAACCCGAATCGTTAGGGATCACCGTGACGCAAGTGGTGGTAACACGGTAATCCTTATGGTGTTATTCCGGTAACGCAAGTGGTGGAAATACCGATGATGAAGTTTGGGTTAGCAAGTCAAGTTGGGATTGTTAGAGGGGTTAGCATCGTATGGCTCATGCATTCGACTTCGATGAGGGCTCAGTTACAAATTGATTGACTATTGTCTTCCGAGTTGTATTTCCTTATCCCCTCTTGTTTGCACTTATCACCATATAGACATATAAATTTGGCAAAGATATTCCTACTGGGCTAGTGTAGCTCAACAAAATCCTTCTTTTCAGGTTTGAATGTTGGGCAATGGACTGCTTGTAAAGATGTGCTTGGACATGAAGATTTTGGAAGCTAACTTCTTTCAGTTACTTAGTCTTCTTTTGTAATCAATCTACTTTTGTTAAAGATGGGTTTGTAACTAATTGTTCTTGAATTCCTTTGACTAAAGAGATTGTGATATCCTAACAGATTCATACTTGTAATTAAGTTGATTTCGGCCGTGGTGCCAAAGCTATATAATCTTAACTTTTGGGGACTTGCTTGTAAAGCTAAACAGTTGGGAACTCTTTTGGGTATTATTTATGATATGTGCGGATCTTTTATTAAAATTTATTATTTAATTATGTTAAAAATAGAGGGCGTGACAAATTGGTATCAGAGCATTAGGTTTGAATACCTAGTGACCGTGGGGAGACATAGTCTCAGGGGTTCAAAAAAAAAATCATTGCATATCTTTTTAACAAGACATGTGTGTGCTCGCATGACCGACGTTTGTTCACCGATTGGGCCTTGCATTTACGTTTACTTGGATAGTTAGAATGTTGGTGACTCTTGTTTAAAAAAAAAAAAGGGGGTGGATGTTTGGCTTGTGCGTAACGTGTATGACAGTGTCTATTGCTATTGTTGTTATCTCTGTTAGCAGTCTTATTCTTAGATTTTATGTGGCAAAAATGCCTTTCAGGTGAACTGGAAAGCTGTGAAGGATTGTAGTAGCTATGGTTGCAACTGTTGTTATGGTTATCGTTATTGTTGATAGTCTTGGTCTTGAACCATTCGTAGTAAGATAATATTTTTTTTTAGATTAGATATTCAATGGGAAAGAATCTGAAAGGTCGAAATCGTTGTAGTGCTTGTGCGTGGTGGCGAGGCCGACATTTGAGATATCCATTAATATGTAGTAGAAGTGTTAGGCTATTAGAAAGATTTGTGAGCTTAGTGTTTGATATGTTTTATTCAAATTGCTCTGATTATGTGTTAAATTTTAAATGCTTTAAGTAGATTTTATGTGATGTGAGATGCGTTAAGTGTAAACGAGCGTAAGGTAGTATGTTTGTTATGACCGAAGAGGAAAGGAGAAAAGAGAGTGCATGTTGAGGTGTGATAGGAGCCATAGTTTGTCCAAGAAGTGAGTTAGATGTATCATAGCAAGAGGGTTGAGCTAGTGAATGTCTCGAATGTATGAAGGGATGATGTCTTGTTGTGGTAATAATTGTGTGTTGTCATTGTTCTGGTAGTTATTAAGGTAGTGATTTTGAGTATAGATAAGACAAGTTGAGCCTTCGTAGAGAGTTGTAAGTGTCTGAGGTTGACTTAGGAAGATGAGGGTTATAAATAAGGTGGCAGGATACTGTATGTGTCTTCCGGACACCCAGGCGACTGCCGATGAGATTCAGTTGGAAGAGGCGCTTGATCACCGCTCCTTCTAGATGGAAGTCTCGGAGAGTCAATTGGACACTAGGATTGTGTATAGGAGTAGATCTTTAGGTTTGAGATAGATGATTGTACATAGAAATTGCAAAAAAGAAGGAAGTGTTATGGCGTTGTAATTTTCATTGCTGAGGTGAATGTCGTGATGGTGTCTTTACGATAGATTGGTAGGAAGTAGTGAAGGCATTGTTTGGTGAGAGGGACAACAAGATGTGAGGTGAACTATATAGATGTGATTTGAGGCGAGTGATTGATGTCAGTGTGTGGTGAGAGACTTGTTTAAAGTGAGGGCAACATGAATGAGGACTGTTGTGAGTTAAAAGGTTGGAGTGTGTAGATCGTGTGTGATGTGAAATTGGCGACGTAGACTAGACTGATGACAGTATATGACGCATTGAGGTATGCCATTGAGATGATAGATTAGTGAAGGACTAGGGCTTAAATAGTGGTAGTGATATCAGTGACGGTGATGGGAATGGTGTGGTCGATATTATTGAGGTTGAATACAATTGTGGTAAATATCTTTGAGGAAAATTGATGTCGTTATGACTACTTAGTTGGGAAAAGAAATTTGTGAGCTATGAAACTTGTAGTGAGTGAAACTATTAGAAGTTATTGGTGCAAGAAAATTGATTCCTAAGTGATAAGGTACTTGGAGAGTAGGAGTCTTAGAACATAAGGAGAAGTATAGACTTGTTTGAAATCCCAGAGTTTTGTGGGTACTTAGAAATTTTTTTTTTTTTTTTATTCAATTGGTTTGTATTGGTGACTGGGTATTAGCATAGTGATATTCGAGATTATTGGATGTTTGTTGGTGCAGCCATATCACCTATTTTGTGTAACTCTTTGAGTAATGATATATTGCCAGGTTGTATTGCTGTCGAGTCATGGATTTGATTAAGTATTAAAGGGTACGTATATTTGGTGTGTATATTATATATGCAGTGAAGTTTAAAGTTGTGTGTGTATTGAATACCTAGCTTGACTACAGTAACTGAATGTGAGTATTCGAGATTGATGGGCGAACAGAAAACATAAAAGGCATTGCAACGATGAGATGAAATGATTACTATTGAGCTTGCTAGAGCCAGAGAATTTTGATGTACTGGATGCTGAGTGAGTTTGTTGATACGTGGATAAATTTGGCATTGTGTAAGTCAGTATTTCGTATGAATAGTTTGTTGTTATACTTCATGTACAAAATTTGTCATTATTTAGCATGCATGCTTAATTTGATGTGTAATCCCGATGAAGGTGATTGGCCTTAATGTACGGTACAGAGTAGACACCGCTCGGTATATGGATACGAAGAGAGGATTCTTAGTTAGAATCTGGCATGTGCCTCTGTTATATTTTTGTATGAAATGACTAGAAGGTTACATATGGAGGGTATTAGCAGGATGTCAATCTATAGTTGAGAGTAGTTAATGGTTTGTGATAAGGGGAAATAGTGAACTTGAGAATTTCTCAAAATGGATCTAAAGTTGCGTTGAGTTATATAGCAAAGATGTATTTCCATAGAAGCGAGTTTGGGTTTTTCAAAAAGTAGAAACTAGTAATAATTTTGAGTGGACTAAGGAAAGTGGAGTAGTGTTAGATTTTGATTGTATTCGGATGTTAAAAAAAAAATGGCATTTGAGGTTTATGTAGAATTTATATGAGAGTTGTGTGGGTAATAGATATGTGAAATGGAGGTAATGGCTAGCAACTTTGTGTTATAAGTGTGTTGATGTACTGATGGAGCTTAATTGTGTCCTCATGAGAAGGAGTGAGTGTCACGAGGCAAGTGGTCATTTGAGAAATGTTAAGGGAAAAGGTGTTACAGTCGGTTAATAGCAGTATCAATATTATGAATCAGTTGTAAGGTATGTTATTTCTTGACGTTGAGAGAAAAATCAAACTTCAAGCGTGAAAGGTTTGACTATGGTGAGTGGATGTGTATAATTGATCCAAGGGTGATGAGACATTATTCGGTTTAAGGATTCGTGGCTTATTAGTTTTGTTCCAGTGGAGATTATTTGAGGTTCTTCGGATTGGTGGGCGAAGTGATTCGTTGTTTGATGTTGGTTAGGAAATATAGAACTTGGAGTTTAGGATTTGAGTTTCTATGAGCGGTTCAATTTGTCCTTCTAGAAAGTTCGATGAGTACTTGGTAGAATAAGGCGCATGGAACGAAAATGTAGAATTCGAAATTTGGAAAAAAAACGTGAGGTTATTATTTGTCGGGTTGTGGTCTGACTGTCATGATTGGTGCGTGGGGACTAGGATTCTTGTACTGATGTTGGGATTTGAGGATGTGATAAAATAATAGAGTTTCAAGATTGAGTGTTGAGTGATAGAACCATGCCGATAGTGAGAATTTTGTGGAGTAGTTAGGACAAAAAAAAATTTACGTAGAAAAGAGTGGATGATGTGATGATTATGAGGTTGTAATATGAGATTTGATATTATGGTTGGTGACTCGGTTGGAGTTGAGTTAGCAAATTTCAAGGACGATTCAAATTTTTAGAAGAAATAATTCAGGCTTGTGTCATGGATTTTTTGAGGTAGTTGGGAAGATCACTTGCCGTTAGTCGAATTCACGTACAATAATAGTTACCAATCTAGCATCAATATGGCACCGTTTGAAGCCTTGTATGGGAGACCGTGTCGACCACTCGTTTGTTGGACCGAGTTGGGTGAGGCTACATTGGTTGGGCCGGAATTGATTCAAGAAACCTCCGAAAGCATGAGAGCAATTCAAAGTGATTCGTCAATGGTTGTTAACAGCGCAAAGTAAGCAAAAGAGCTATGTCGATCGTTGTCGCCGACCGTTATCGTTTGAAGTGGGGGAATCACGTGTTCCTTAAGGTGTCACCGCGTCGGGGATTATCTCGCTTTGGACAAAAGGGCAAGCTTTCACCGATTATATCGAACCGTTTGATATTATCGAGAAGATTGGGGAAGTCACGTATCGATTGGCATTACCACCAAGATTATCAAACGTTCACTATGTGTTCCACGTGTCGATGCTATGAAAGTATGACCGGATCCGTCACACGTTCTAGAGTAGTCTGAACTCGAGTTGGAAGCCGATGCATCTTACGGGGAGGAGCCGATACGTATCCTAGATTCACGCAAGTAAATTATGAGGGAGGGCAAAACCATTCTGTTAGTGTGAGTCTTATGGAGTAGTCTCGGGAAGGAAAAGTCAACGTGGGAAAGGAAAGAAGAAGTGAGGGAGAAGTACCCGCATTTATTTCTGAATTGATCAATGTGAGTCTTGAAATTATAATCTTATGATTTTTAACTAGTTGTTTGGTGATATATGTTATGGTATGAACTTGTTTGTTTGATGCATAATCTTAATTGGCTTGTGTTGTAAATTTCGGGACGAAATTTCTTTAAGGAGGGTAGATTGTAGAGACCCGAATAATTTTGATTTTATTTTATTTTTGAAATATTTATTAAATGACTAATGGAGAAAATATGAATTATTTGGTGATTAGTTAGATTGGGACTTGATTTGAAAGAGTAGAAAGTTGAGGGGGTGTGCGTGTGATTTAGAGATATGTGGATATATAAGGGGGTGTGTGTGCATTGTAGGAGATATTTTTATCTCCCAATCTCTCCCTCTCACGCCGTCTCTCTCTCCCCCTCTCATCCGGCTATCTCTCTCTCCTCTCCTCTCACCCAAAACTCCACTCCATCTCCCAAAATCTTCAAGAAACAACCTCCCTCCGGCCTTGCAATCACGTTTTTGAGCTTAGAGATCCGTGGGTCGAGCTCGAATCGAAGATTTGAAGTTCAAGAAAGCTAGGGCTTGTTCAAAACTCGTAGATCTTGATTATCGTCGCGAGGTAGGAACTTCTTTACTTCCTTTATATGTTTATACGTTGATTTGGTGTAGAATCGTGCCCTTGATGGTCGAATTTTGGTTCTTGAGCATGTCTGAAAATCTGCTGAAAGTTCTACCCGAAGCCCCGTGGTATCGATACGGATTAAGGGCCGTATCGATACAGTAAGCTTATCTTTTTGGACAGTTGATTCCGTATCGATACGGATTAAGCGCGTATCGATACAGTGAGCTTATCTCCAGTTTTGCACATTTTGCTTCTCCGTTGATTGTTTTGACCTCCAATCACTTCTAAACCCTTTTGGACACCTCCTAATCTATCTCAAGCTTATCTAATTGACTTCCTATGATGGCTCGATGTACTCCTTAGTTCGTTGGTCTTCCGTCAGCAATAACCGAATAAGAATTGACCTAATTAAACGTTGTAATGCACTTTCTATAGATTGTTGGTATTGTGTGATCATTCTTGGTGCATTTGTGATGACTTTGGCATAATGTAGGGTGTTCCATCTATGAATGTGTCCATGGGGGAGCCTTAGTTTGCGTGTTGTATGAGAAACAGTTGATTTTGGGTCGAAGGTTGGTTTAGGAAGTCTCGTAACGCAAGTGGTGGTAATACGGAGACTAAGAGGGTTTCGTAACGCAAGTGGTGGTAATACGGTAACCCGAATCGTTAGGGATCACCGTGACGCAAGTGGTGGTAACACGGTAATCCTTATGGTGTTATTCCGGTAACGCAAGTGGTGGAAATACCGATGATGAAGTTTGGGTTAGCAAGTCAAGTTGGGATTGTTAGAGGGGTTAGCATCGTATGGCTCATGCATTCGACTTCGATGAGGGCTCAGTTACAAATTGATTGACTATTGTCTTCCGAGTTGTATTTCCTTATCCCCTCTTGTTTGCACTTATCACCATATAGACATATAAATTTGGCAAAGATATTCCTACTGGGCTAGTGTAGCTCAACAAAATCCTTCTTTTCAGGTTTGAATGTTGGGCAATGGACTGCTTGTAAAGATGTGCTTGGACATGAAGATTTTGGAAGCTAACTTCTTTCAGTTACTTAGTCTTCTTTTGTAATCAATCTACTTTTGTTAAAGATGGGTTTGTAACTAATTGTTCTTGAATTCCTTTGACTAAAGAGATTGTGATATCCTAACAGATTCGTACTTGTAATTAAGTTGATTTCGGCCGTGGTGCCAAAGCTATATAATCTTAACTTTTGGGGACTTGCTTGTAAAGCTAAACAGTTGGGAACTCTTTTGGGTATTATTTATGATATGTGCGGATCTTTTATTAAAATTTATTATTTAATTATGTTAAAAATAGAGGGCGTGACATAATCTCTCCCCAAAGTTTGTTCCACTTCAGCTGTAAATCTCATTTTCAAATTATTTCTTTATGCTAAAGAAGTAGTAATTGCAAATATTTTTCGTGAAGCTGGGAAGGGAACAGAGAAGTTGAGTTCTGAATTAATGGGGCGTAGTGGCGGAAAATAGTTAAACAGACCATAATGTCCCTCAATTAGGTCACATGCAGCTCACGTGCCCATTTTCTGATGATCACTTAACGGATTCGCTAACTTAAAGTGTGGGGCTTAGAAGGTCCAAATTAGAAGCAAAGAGTGCAAAGTGACACCAAGTTTGAAGTGTAACCGTGTCAGCATAAAAGGTGTGTGTTACCCAAGTTTAAATTTGTACTACCTTGATTAATTTGAGTAAACGTTTTGGTTTTGTACTTGATTCGATGTAGTAATAGCAAAATTTAATACTCCTTATTCACTTAGGAATGGTAACATGAATATCGTAGGAAGGTAATAGTACTTGTTACAGTCTGGGTCTTCGCCAGAACCATAACAAACCTTCTCAACCGTATACTACTCCAATAAACATTTGCATACTATACTACTGCATACTACACTACTGTAAACATTAACGCCGATGACTAGTTTACCACATCTGTGCCCTTGTTAGTACGTATATTGTTGCGCGCGATCCCAATTGTCGACAATGCTGCAGGTAACAATTTCTTTCCATTGGATTTATACTTTGGGCGTTGTAAGAGCATGTACATGAGATGAGGTAAAAATGCTTTTATGTAATTTGGAGAGGAAAAGAGCAAAAATAGGCATGCACCAGAAGAGGTAAAGTGAAAGGTAAAATACATTGCCTTTAAGGCGTGTTTTGTGGATCAAAAAAAAAAAAAAAAAAGGTAAAATACATTTGTGAAAAAATCTCTCCACTTTTGGACAGGCACTGTTCACATGCAAATCCTTTTTTATTGGTTCTTTTTCTCTCTCCTCCGTCCTTTCTCTCATTCTTTCTGCAGCTGTTTGTATTACTCCATATGTTTTACTAATATTTAATACTAGATAGAGAGGAAAGTGCAGAGAGGCTGTTGTGATGTGAATGTAAAAAAATGGTAGGTAAAATAGAAATTGTACTTTTGAGCAGGTATTTTACCTAAGCCTGGTATACCTTAGAGCTAGGAACCAAGTCGTCATTGATTGGAATCCATCCCTCTGACTAAGGAAACCCCATTGAAAGATGATTCCCATTGGCAATACGTTAGGGGCGCAATGACAAATTCCGCACGATTCTTGATCGATTCCGCACGATTCTCGATCGAGACCGATTCCCTGCAAACATTACACACTATAGTTGTTAAAAACTTACGATACACAATACGAATCTTATGATTTTAAATGTAAGCATAATTCGTTGGTATTGTTAGGTGTATCTACTTCTTAATTATATTTTAATTATGATTAATGTTGTTGAAACATAAAATAAATTTAGTATTTTAACAAAGCTCCAATTGACAAAGCGCAAATATGATAGATATTATTGGAAAAGATATAAATATCTAGTTCTTAGAAACTCTAAAATATCTAGTTCTAGAAGCTCTAGAACATCCTTGTGAAACATCTAGAGTTTTTTTATGAGAATTTATCACATGTGTAATTTTAGAATTATCTCAAAATTTATCTTGTATGAAAATATCTTTG
Organism: Rhododendron mucronatum var. ripense; assembly: GCA_019656295.1. Taxonomy (NCBI): domain Eukaryota; kingdom Viridiplantae; phylum Streptophyta; class Magnoliopsida; order Ericales; family Ericaceae; genus Rhododendron; species Rhododendron mucronatum. The sequence continues at coordinate 586,343 of BPLT01000122.1, read as the reverse complement.
TACTAGAGTTTTCCATAGAGTAGTACAAATAGGATGGGTTCTAACCATTTTGTACCAAGCCAAAAAAAAAGTTTGAGTTCAAGTGCAATACAAATAATCTCCTTCCCCACTCTTATCTTTACTATTCTCCTTATTCCAAAAATATTATCCAACTACACAATAGAAACTCGTATTCTTCCAGCAAACGTATCTCAAGATACACGATACGTATCTCGATACGAACTATACAAGTGAAAAAATGATGCACGATACGTATCCTGATTTGAAAATATTGCTACACACTACATACGTACTACGCTACTACTGTAAACATTAACGACGACTAGTTTAGAACAATGGTTTTGTGTCAGCTAATCCTCCTCCCACCGCCCCGAACATTGCTAGTATATTGTTGCGATCCCAATGAATGACGTTGTGGGTAACAGGGTGCCATGTCATTTTCCACATGATTCTTGACACCGATTCCCTACGGTAATCTTGAATATTATTTTGAACATTATAGAGTTAAATAACCCTTTGCCACATTGGTACTCCAACGTACGCAACCATGTACAAAGCCCAAAGTAGTCGTGCTGTCGAATGGTGGTGCCTCGCCTAGGTTCCTGGCCCTTGCATCATCGAAATGGCACCGTCCCATCTTGTGCATATAGCTTGTGCCCCCGAATTTGTGAAAGACAGGGCAACGACTGAAAGATCCTCCGGACGATTTCGTCCGGCAGGTCAAGCATATCACAGGGATCAGCACCAAGAAGCTCAAGAAATGATTATTTTCTTTCTGCGGGTAACCAAGAAATTTATTTGAGGAATTTTAGCGAGAGAGAGAGAAAGAGAGAAAGAGAGAGAAAGTGTGTGTTAATGTACAGGGTGTATGTGTAGAAAGAATAAGGAATTTTATGGGGGGAGCTCGGTGGGCTTTGCAGTTGATTTTTAGAGAGGGAAGAAAGGGGTTGATTTTATGGAGGGAGCTCGGTGGGCTCTACAGTTGATTTTAGGGAAGAAAGGGGTCGTTGGGAGGCGTTTTAAAACAGGGTTAATTTTACAAAATAGTCCCTCTAGTTTGCGTGTGTTTTATTTTTAATTTTACAAAGACAAACTCATATTTAATATCTTTTTATACCTTAATTATTTTTCTTTGATTGCCTAAAAAAAATAAATTGGGGAAATTAAAAATATTATTTTAAAATATAAAACAAATAATGTTATGAAATTTGAAAAGCATTCCGTAGTTAAACAACTTTGTATTGGGTTTTTTCTTTTAATTGATTCATCTTGATTTTTATAATCCCATTATGTTCTTTTTTACGCTATTAGAAAAAAGAAAAATATTTCATAACAGGATTAGCAAAATATTTCATCACAACTTTTTCCTTGTTCATCAAAGAAAACTTTCTGAAAAAATATTCCCATTCCTATGAAATATGCATTTGAGGGCACAAATGAAAGCATTGGTAGATTGACTACTGCTATACAAAGTTACAAACTGCTTCCAAAACAATGAACCCTAAGTCGACCACCCACCTTCACCCAGCCCTACCGGCCCCAGCTTCACCACGCCACGGCACCGTCCCTGGAAAACCCCGAACGCGGTTGATGAAACCTTCAAACACAAATGTACAAAATTGAGAGAGAGAGAGAGAGAGAGAGAGAGAGAGAGAGAGAGAGATGAGGATGGGAAACATAAATCAAGCCCTAATTAAGCCGAATGAAACCCTAATTTCTAGTTTTATTACTCAAATGAAGCTCTATCCTTTGCAAATAGGTAAAAATGTACACATAAGTGCGAGAAAGAGAAGGTTTCATACCTGAAGAGTTTGATTCAGCGTTTTCTCTTCTTTTTGGAGAAGGAGAGCTTGTGGTCCGTAGCGAGGACGAGGAAGAGAGAGAAACGTAATGAAACGAGAATACCAAATTTGAAAGAAAAAAAACTAGGGCTTTTCTCATGGATCTTCCTCGCGTTTACTCGATATCTGAGCAAGAGAAACTAGGGCTTGGTTATACACGTAATCCAGAGTGCGTGTAGAGAGAGCGAGAGAGAGAGAGAGAGAGAGAGGGAGAGAGAAAGGGAGAAGAGGAAAACGGCTAGAGCACTAGGTTTTTTCCTTGCTTTAAACGGAATTTAGAAGGAGGGAGGGAGGGAGGGAGGCTGCGTGAAATAGAGGAAAGTTAGGGTTGGGTTTTGGTGACAAGCAAAAATTTTCATTTTACTTTTTGGCAGTGCGCCTAAATGAGTTGGAGCCCGGGAGCGCGAAAATTAGGATCTTTCGATGACAACTTTATACTTGTCACTGAAACTTATCTTCAGTGACAAATATTTTGTCATTAAATCTCCTCATTATTTACCCTTATCACCCAAAGGTTTTCGGTGACAAGCAATAAAATTGTTTGTCACCGTTGAGTATATTTGGTGTCAACACCAATTTTTTGTCATCAAAGGGTGTCGCCATTGGTGTTTTTTATTATAGTGTATTCGTAACTGGATATCAACTTGCAGCTCGACTAAACCTGTAGCTCTGAAGTTAATGACGGAATAACTTCCAGTAAACCTAGGGGTTTTTCTGCTTGCGGTTTGAGCCGAACCAAAGAGCTTGGAGGTGTAAACCCTTCACTTGTCGACTTGTCGTCATACTCCTACCCAGCCAAACCCTTGCATTGGGGAGTTGCTATACATTGCAACCCTACAGGATCATAAAATTGGATTGCAAACCTCTCTTTCACCAAAAAACCAAAGGCTGTGTCAAAGCATTATGTACATGAACTTAGTGATATTCGTCAAGAGATCCAACATCAGAAAACTCACAAAACATGATCAAGATAACACTTATTCCTAAAATTTACAAGATGCTATAACAATTACAAGCAAGCAGAACCCTACTTTTGGAGATCGAATCAATCAAGAACGAAACATATGAAACGGAGTCCCGATTCTCTACATCTTCCTGTTTAGAAACTACCATATACTTGGAATATCTTACGGATTAAACAAGTATTAATCTTCAGTGAGATGATCAGGATAGTAGCTAGCTGTACTAGTACTAATTCTTCTAGTATAACTTAATTTGCCTTTGTGGAAATATGTAAATGTAAAATTAATTAATTAATTGAATCCAAATCACTTCTTAATCATGATGCATGTACGTACTGTCATAGATAGAGATTATAACCATAAGTACCCTCCACAAATTTAGCTTGTATTGTACTGTAAAGAAATGGTCCTGTCACAACCCATGTCGATCCGATCCCATCATGCTATTCTTTTTTTCTTCTTTTTGGGCATCTTGATTCCATCGTTCTCGTTTATAGCACGTGACACCTAACTAATTACCTCAATACACAACACTCTATCACCGTTACAGGGAGAGAGAGAGAAAGAGAGAGAGAGAGGAGGGGAGACGGTTGGAATTTCTAGGAAACTATTTCGCTTTGGAGAGATTATTCAGTCTATGTGTCCTTCTCTTCGCATATTGTTGTGGATTCATACTATATTTTATCTTAGGTCGTACCATAATGTGTTGTGATCATTCATGTGATGGAAAAGGAGTTTGAGGTATTGCAGAGAATAATTTTTCGCTTCGGAGGGTCCTCCTAAATCGAGTGACTGGTGCGTCTTGTAATTTAACTTGTAAAACATAGGAAACCACATCATTAATTTGTTCTAGGCATCTTCGTCTTGGGATGACAATAAGGTTGACCGTCAAATGTAGATGCCATCAAACGACAATGACGGCAAAAGATTATTTAGTGCCTCATGACCTTAATCCGCCAAGTATTGTTTTTTGTATTGATCCGCATAAATGTACTATAATGCCCTTTTTCAAATCGAGTTTCTTTTTTTCTTTTTATGCCCTGAACTATACACGTTTTCTCTACTTAATTCCTAAACTATTAATTTGATGATTTCATCCCCTCAACTATCATACAATTACCTACTTAGTCCAATAGATAACGGAAATTAAAAATTTAGATGGAAAAAATGTCACGTAAGGCCTTATTTGGGATCTTGTAAAGCAAATACTTGATTATGAGAGTTTTATAGATAAAAATTAATTATGACTCTTTAAGATAAAATGATAAAAAAAAGATCTTTGCATTGGTTCAAACAGACTGAAAATTGGAACATTTAATTTTTTAACAAGATTCATATATTAGAATCTTACGTGGTATTTTATAGAAACTAACACATACATATATATTTTTTAAAAAGGCTGAGTTCTTTATATAGATTTTAGATTGTTCATATATTAAAAATATGGTTAAAAATAAAGAGCTCTAATTTTCAATCTGTGTGAACTGGTGTCAAGATATTATTATTCTGATCATTTTATTCTAAAAAGTTATAATTACTTTTTCTTTCTAGAGCTCTCATTATCAAGTATCTGCTTTAAAGGGTCTCAAATAAAATATAGATATTTAATTATGATAACCCTAGAGATAAAAATTAATCATGACTCTTTAGAATAATATGATCAGAAAAATAAGATCTTCCCACCGTTTCAAACTGATTGAAAATTCGAGCACTTAATTTTTTTTGAAGGTTTATATACTAAAAAATATGGCTACAAAATTAAGTATTCAAATTTTCAATTTATTCGTAATCAAATATCTGCTCCACAGGGTTTCAACTCTCAAACAGGCCTTGCATGGAATTTTCTGTCCAAATTCCTTACTTTTGTTATCTATTGGACTAAGTAGGTAATGGTATGATAGTTGAGGGGATAAAATCGTCCAATTAATAGTTTAGAAACTAAGTAGAGAAAAGTGTATAGCTTGGGGGATAAAAAAAAAAAAAAAAAAACTCTTTTCCATTTCATACATTCAAGAACGTTCATAGCATATCAGTAGTAATGATAAAACTGAAATACAATTGGTAAATTTTAAGGAAAAAAGAGAAATTGTAGATATGATGACAGTAACGGTTTTGATAAGCTGCGACTACATCCAGGGATTTGTGAGCGGTTTATTTGTCAATAGTGATGACCGGAATTAAAAGTGCTAACAATTAGAATTCGGGAATTGACTTTTGTACTCCCTTTTTATCTTCTACACTTTTTTTTTGTTTTTATATTTCTATAAATTTACTTTGTGATCCCTTGATGCATGAAAATGTTGCTGTAACTAATAAAGGGGCAAAATGGTAATTTCTCATGATTAAAAACAGAAAAATAAGTGCGGATGTTAAAACGGGGAGTGCAAAAATCACTACTAATGCATGAAATTAAAATATTTGATAATTTCTACTTTCTAGTATTTGATAATTTCTACTTTCTAGTATGAGTAAACATTGCAGATACCTAGCTTGAAGGTAATTAATTTTCACTCCTCTTTTTTATAATTGCACACAATTTTTTTTTATCATCTTTTTTTTTATAATTGCACTCAAATTTTTTTTTTTTTTTTATCATCCTGTGATGTGAACAATGTTATCCTTTGAAGTGCAATTAAATTTACTGATGAAAAGAAAATCATGTAAATTTACATATAAAAAGACAGAAAATGTGTAGTTATGAATTGGGAAATGTGAAAATTAATCACTCCCCTACCAGGAAAACTCCAATGCATGTTAGCCAGCTCCATGATTTTGATTAATAAAGTCTAGCACACCCACAGCACCTCTTGGGACTATAATTGACTTAGCTAATTAATTATTGGACTTTGTTGCTTCCAATTATTTTATGAATGATGATGTCGTTTGTTCGTAAGACAAATAACAATTGTTATCTCTGAATATCGTAGGGTGCATAACAATAATGCTTAGTAATCACATCTCAAAGTATAATGTGCTAATAAGCTTAGTAATCACATCTCTAAGTATAATGTGCTAATAATGCAATAATAGCCGAAATCCATCTTTCATAACATAACATGTAATATGCTGGTGTATTGGCGACACATCACATACTACAGTACTTAGATAAATCTAAATGACATTGATGCGTTTTATTACGGGATGTTGACATGAGAAAGTCGTTTAGGAATCCACTATCATTGAATAGTTAATTAAAATGCAAAATGAAATTCTGTGTACATCAGTCAATGTTAGACATGTCTGTTCGTATGCAGCTTTTCTACCTTATAAGAGTGTAAAAATAAATAATACTATAGACATAGACGAAAGTGCACCGATTCAAATACATTGGTGTCCTGATCCGTCTAAAACTTGTGGATCCCCTCAAGATAGATGTGGGATCCACACATGTTTTTCATTTTTATTCACATTTGCGTCCAAATCTGTATACTTACATCCATGCCTGCTGTATTTTTTAGTGAAATTTCCCGCGAGCAATACTATGGTACAATTTTATGTTTTTTTGAACTGCCTACGGTCCAACATTTGGTGATCATGTTTTAGATCCCACTTGAGTCGCTATCCCTCCATTGGTAGGAAATACGACAAATGGAGCCCAAATGAAGCTCATTCTACTAATATGCTTACAACTTTGCTATGAGTACATACATTTCTATACATACCCAGCATATATATGGCTTTAGGACGGGTCTCACAAAGATGATCGATCGGATCCGCTTATTCTGTTCAAATATTTTGATTATGGTTCTTGTTAAAAATTATCTCAACCGGATATCGGTAAGGGCATTTACGAAACATCAAAAATTTGCCCCAAAATTCATTTCTGAATTCTGTAGCAAAGTTAAATCTTTCGTAACGCCTTTATTGATATCTAATTGAGCTAATTTTTTTTATCAAAACCCTAAGCAAAATATTTTATACAAAACCGAAAAAACTCGTTACGGTGATTTTTGGAATAGGAGAGATCGGACCTGCTTTCTGTTTTCGATATGCTTAAGACCACTGATATGGAGTCCAAAATATGAGGAATTTTTCAGTGCCGATCATGTATTGCCAGCGTGGCACCTGCTCGACGCACCCGAGCCGTCCGGCTCGGATTAAAACACATTCTCTCCTCTCATCCTAACACTTTCTTTCTCGTCTTTTCTCTCCAAATCTGAGTCGTTCATACACGTAATGAACGTCTCAGATGGCCGATCGGTCACCACGTGGTACCCGCTCGACACTGAAATTTTTTCCCCAAAATATCATCACTGCATAGGTGGTCCCATAGTATTATTGATTGGTTACCATTGTACTACTGAAAAATTGAATAATTCATCCAGTGCACTATAAGACAGAGAGCTTCATCAACGTCTCTCCATTTCCTTCTCTCTCTCTCTCTCTCTCTCTCTCTCTCTCTCTCTCTCCATTGCTATGAGGAACATGTAACTCACCACCACAACCAAACCCAAAACCATGGGGAGGCCAAACCCAGATGAGAAACCCACCACCACCCCAACCAGATCATCCAAAACCCTCCCCTCCTCCCCCACCCACTCCTCCCTCTCCTCCTCCTCCTCCGAGTTCGAATTCATGACCATCTCCCTCTCCCCCCGCAAGTCCTCCGCCTCCGCCACCGCTGACGACCTCTTCTACAAGGGCCAGCTCCTCCCCCTCCACCTCTCCCCCCGCCTCTCCATGGTCCGCTCCCTCCTCCTCTCCTCCTCCTCCACCTCCTCCTCCGCCACCACCGTCACCTCCTCCTCCCGCCCCTCCACCTCCTCCTCCCGCCCTTCCTCCGCCACCGACTCTGACACCTCCTCCTCCTCCCGCCCCTCCTCTGCCACTGCCGACGACGAACTCAAACGCCTCAAGTACACCTCCTCCTCCTCCTCCACCTCCACCACCCACTTCAAAAAGCCCAACAGGTACCTCTCATCCCTCTCCCGATTCTCGTCCGTTTTCCGAGTCAAGGACAACAAAGTCCGCGGCCCGGAAAACATGTCAGGATCCTCTGTCAAACGCGCCAAGGAGGTCTTCCGCAAGTACTTGAAAAAAGTGAAGCCGTTGTACAACAAGCTGTCGTCATCGTCACAAAAGCACCAGCAGAGCATCCCAACCAACTACTCGGGGAACCTTTCTCTCTCCTTGGCGTCTGACGGATTGGTCAAGGAGAGAGAAAAGGATAGCAGTCATGGGAGTCTGTCGCACTCTTTCTCGGGTAACTTGTTGTACCCGAGAAAAAAAGCCTCGGCCACCAGTTGTCCGTCCTCAATGAGATCGTCGCCAAACCATTCCGGTCTCCTGTACCGGAACGGATTACCGGCGATGATGAACCCGGTCAGGGATTCGTCCTCGATGGAGGAGCTGCAGAGCGCGATTCAAGGAGCAATAGCACATTGCAAGAAGTCTATGGTTGAGAATAAGATCAGTATGGTTAGTGGTGAGATTTGAGTTTGGGGGGGAAAAAATAAAAATAATTGAGCTGGTTTTATTTAGGTTTGAGTAATGTGTTATGTGAACATTTTTTTTTTTTTTTTGTTACTAATTTTAGTTTTTTACAAACTGATGTTGATGTGCAGTTGAAATATTGTTCCTATCGTATACTCTAATTCAAGTGGATCTGGCTTTGAATTGAATCCTAAGTCTCTGTTTGGTTTATGTTTCAGAATCACTTTTTTGGGGAATTTGTTTTTGAGATGTTAAAGTTGTCAATTTTTTGTGTTTTGAAAAATGCACATTTTTTAAAATTAGCGGCTATAAAATGGGAACATGGCAGGTAATTTTTAAGCTATAGTCCCAAAAAATTGTCTAGTTCACAAAACAAAAATTTATAAAATTGTATTTTTGTCAAGAAAAATTCAAAATTTTTGAGAAAAAATTAAAAGAACTCAATGATATTTAGTAAATAACAGCAAAATGTTTGAAATTTATTCGACAAAAATACATCATTTTCTAGTTCTTGTTTTATAATGAATTGGACAATCTTTTTGAGACGAAGAGACGGAGGTGGTACGATTTCGGGAACTTGCTCCTAATGCATTCTCATCAATTAAAAAAAAAACCATGCCAAAAAACTAGTTTTGCAATATTCTCGAAAGACATTCTGAAATAGCAAGCCTAAAGCATCAGTTTGTAAAACAAATTTGTAACCAAAAAAAAAAATTTGTTCTGTTTTTTTTTTCTTGGGGCACTTGGGAAAGTGTTTGTATAATGTTTTCCATTCAGCTTTAACCGTTTGGTATCTGATGTTTTGCTTTTTCGATATGTTGGTTAGCAATGACTTTGACATATTTTAACTTCACATAAAAGGCCTGCATGTGATGATGTTATTATGGAACACTCATTTGGATTCTCTCCCCTTTTTAGATGCTTTTTAAAATTCTGAGTTTGGAATGTGTTTGTTTGGTTTTGATTCATTTCTATGAGAAATTTTTCAGTGTCAGGTGGGCACGGGACAAGTGGTGCCCGGCACCATCTCGGCCGTCCAATAAAGTTTTGGACGGCACAGATCTGTTCGGCTATTTTAAAGTGTGAAATGACTAAAATATCCATCGGCAGCCGAACAGATTTGGACCAACCAAAACTTCATTAGACGGCCGAGATGGGGCACGGGCACCACGTGTCCCGTGCCCACCCGGCACTGAAAAATTTCTCCATTTCTATTGTTTGTTTCGTGTTATCGAAGCAACTTTAACTATTACTATAAGGTACCGCGAGCAGCCGGGTTAAAATCCTTTCCTCTCCCTTCAGATGATTGGGTTGTGAGGGCCTCACGTCCCATTTGTATTTTGCGGCAAGATTCTTGTGAGGGCGATGTAATGATAATAGACAAACATTTCTTCCCCCGTCTAGTCAGAATGGGTGTGTTTCTCTATGGTCACGTCTAAGAGAGTTAACTATGATGGTCACCCAAGCCCACAATTTTTACTAAGAAAAAAACTGGAAAAAAAAAACTATTTTAAAGTGTTTTGGTAGCTAATTATTTTTTTAGCTTGTAAATTCTTGATCGTAGATTTTATATAGTACTTTGTAATTACAATTAAAATTCGTAAAAGCATTTGGACATGTACCATTATTCTACGCATAATAGATTTCGTAAAAGGATCTGGCGAATAAAAGAATAATCAGGATTCAAGAAATTCTTCCACGAAAATATTTCTCAATTCTGCATTATCCCAGATACTCAAAAACTTGAAAATTGCATAATCCAAAATCCAATAATTAGGCTTGGCCTATGTTGGTCTAAAACAATGTACCTATTTTTGTCACTTCCCAAGGTTTAGATATAGAAGATGAGAGAACTCACTCCTATCAATTTCCAAATTGTTTTTTTTTTATAATGGATTTGACTTTATTTATTTATTTTGGGAACTGTAGTTAAATAGTAGTATTTTTTTTGTAATGCTTTAAATGCTGTTTGGTTGGTGCGAATCTCGCATGTGAGCTGGGGATAGATTAATTGAATTTTCCAGCCCTACCCTCATTGGATGAGACAGTGACGTTTTATTACGAACCTGCTCCGAAGTTTCTCTCTCCTTGTGAATCCACAATTCAATAATGTTGTTGGGGAACTATGCTTTGTGCTTGCGACGTGGAAAGAGTTTTTAATAAATATATTATGCTATGAATTTTATTTTGTTTTTAGATTGTAGATTTTGATTTTTTTTTTTTTAAAAATAAAGAGATAGACTTCTTGATCATACTTGTAAATTTCAAATTATATATGCTATGTATAATAAGTTGAGAATCAGCTTTCAAAATAAAATAATCTGATCGAAAAAGCATCTCAAGCTTATCTCCCCCATGAGAATCAGACTTGTATCCTTAGTAATTTTCTAAAAGCCTAGGAAATCTAAAAAAAAACAATTGTTTTTAAATTTGTTTAACAATCACTGATCAAAGGACCAGGGGACTGTGCTGCGCAGCGTGCTGCACGGCCCCCGGCGCCGCCTTGCCGGCGTCGGTCCGACAATCGGAGACGTCCACTGCGTAGAGCTCGTCGAATACTACAAGCGTACCAAAAATCAACCCGATCAAATATCGTTAAATACTTCATCGGAGTATATATAACTTGAAAAAAAATGAATCCTAATGGATACGAAACACTGGATCAAAACCACTGAATCCATTCTTTTTGAATTATATGTGTTCCGATGAGATACTTAACGATATTTGATCGGGTTGATTTTTGGTATGCTTGTAGTATTCGACGAGCTCTACGCAGTAGACGTCTCCGATCGTCGGACCGATGCCGGCAAGACGGCGCTAGAGGCCGTGCAGCACGCTGCGCAGCACGGAGCTGCGCAGCACAGTCCCCTGGTCCCTGATCAAAACAACTTTTTAAAAGTTGAAATCTAAATCTTCTTCCTACAACCTTTTATAAATAAGGAGTCAGAGTTCCTTGCTAAGAGCTTAAGTTAAGTTTATAAAGCCACTTAGTGGGTTAGATATATTTTTCAAGGGCGCGTACCATATGTTTGGGATATTCAGTCTAAATATATGTGCGGTGAAATTTCTTATGGATAACAATTTAGTGTTGATTATAAATTTGTGGGTAGATTATGTGTTGTAGGAGCCTAGAGACCCTATAATGCAAAAGAGCACTAAGTGCGCCTTTCTCATCAATCAAAGTTGAGATGAAATCCAGCTCGGATCATGCATTATACACTATAAAGTCTCCGGGCTCCTTACCATCTAGCTATTTTTGTACCTATATATATATATATATATAGTATAATATTATGTGGGATTAAGGCATTTGAAATGCGTAATGATTTGGGGACTCGGAGACCCTGCCAAGCGCCTGCGAGCACATCCCAACTGTCTATCTCGACAATCAATGAGAAGAATTTGTTTTCAATTCAGACCACTGAAAATATTTTTCAACAGTTCAGATGCGCTCGGTGAGCTGCTTGGCAGCATCTCCCAATCCTTGATTTGGTACTCAAGCGTTGAATAATAGATGTAATTATCGTAATATTATTGTCTGAGTTTTGCAAGGTAGGTTTAATTGCACCGACGCCACCATTTTTTTTTTTCTCGGCAAAAGCGAAATTTTATAACACTTGAAATGATACATCGAGAGGGAAAGCTGAGGAGCACACATGCTCAGACTCAACCTGGGGAGGGGGAGACGGAAATCATCCAGCACGGGATTGAATGATTAACGCCATACAATTACAAATTTAACGCACGAATACCATCCAAAAAACATTTGAAATCCTCAACAGAGTACAGTTTAATATTGAATTTGACTTTGATCCACATAGCCACCCTGAACTTGATTATATCCACCACCTCCTCAGATCTTGCACCGACGCCACCATTCCCAGTAACTTCGAATGAGATTCCAAAGCAATGCCAGTTCACATGCTTAACTGATTATTATAAGTTTGTTAATACTTAACAGGCCAATGGATCCATATTTTTAGCTTAGAGATCCCCATTGTTTATGCACTTCAATCATTATTAGTTATTGTTAATGGAAGGGTAAAACTGCCCGAAGCACACCTAAGCTTTCACGAGTAATTATTCAATACTCCCAAAATATATGGCCAGTATACTCCATTCTCTCAAGTAACATGTGGACTCCACAATTGTGTTCCCTATGTAGGCCCCCACATATTATGTGAGAGGATGGAGTATACTGGTCATTTACTCCGAGAGTATTGAATAATTTTCTGAGCTTTCACCTACTAATAATTTATGATGCTAATAATAGGCAGTACTGATCAGCTATAAAAGTGGTTTAGTGTCTAATTTGGTCCCCCAACTGCTAGGTGTAGTCTATATATTCAAGTAGGAAACTTTGGATTTGTCGGACGAAACGCAATTTTCCAACTACTAAATATATTCTAAATGCAGATCGATGAGAATTGATGGGTGATGAATCTGATATTTGACAAGGCCTTGTTCTTGTCAAGTAGCTAGGGGTAATTTTTTGAGCTACCTTAAGGAAAAATAATTCGGATATAATGGATATTCGTAATGCCCCACGATAAGACAGAGGAAGCAAGCGTTATCTGGAATGGATAGGCGTGAAGCATCTGTAGGTGGCTTTTTAAATCTGTCGTCAAATCTCAGGGCTCATCACATAACGCGATGGGTTCTACGCAGTGAGAGGAGTCAGGAGCATTGCACATAATCGTTGCATTTAAATAGTATCTCTTATCTTAACTCTTGAGCGTGTGATTGCGAACATCTGTGGTTGGTTTATTTGTCCGGAGATAAAAACATGGAACATAGAATTTCTACAGAAATGCTACACACACAGTAAAAGTGCACAGATTTTGTGCACAGATTTTTTGTGGGGCCCACTACGGGTCCCACACAAATAATCCGAGCCGTTCATTAAATGTAAAATATTTTTTCAAAGACCTCCGCAAAAAATCAGCTTAATCCAACACCTATAAGTGCTCGATTCAATTATTTAACTTTTCATTATTCTGAAATTCGAATGAAAAGTTAAATGATTGAATAGAGAACCTATGAGTATCGGATTGAGCTGATTTTTTGCGGAGGCCCTTGAAAAAATGTTTTACATTTAATGAACGGCTCGGATTATTTGTGTGGAACCCGTAGTGGACCCCACAAAAAATCTGTGCACAAAATCTGTTCACTTTTGCTGTGTGTGTAGTATTGCTGGAATTTCTATGATATGGGAAACCATGGACATGATGTCAGTGTTCGAATTGATGGAGATTGTGACATGCATTTCTTATTTTTTTCCTCACGCAACCAACATAAGAACAAATTTGAAATAGCAAAACAGTAAAATAAAATTAAAAAATTTAAAATCTCGAGGAGCAAGTTTATTTGTTTAAACAAGATGATGGACTACGCAACGTGGTGTACTCATCCCACTAACATCAAAAAAGAAAACTCTTACATGGAGCAAAACATCCATATGACTAAGCTCTTGATGGAGCCGGGAGGGGATTTATAAATCTCGAGCCCTTCAATGGGAACCGACCATATGTACACCGAGGATGAAAAGATCGGCACACGGGGCTTATTCCAGATCTCGTATAGATAATCTGAACCGTTCAATAATTTTAAAATAAAATTTTGAGGGTAATACAGCGAAAAATCAATTCAATACGATAAATGTAGGTGTAACATCCCACATCGGTGGGACATAGGAAAGTAAAGTAATATATTAACAATTGCGAGCAGCTACGCTATTGTATAACCTAAGATAAACCTTTCGAGCCACATGATTAGGTTAAAGGCAAGTAGGTGAGCTAACTCAGGTCATTATAGGTGGTATCAGAGCTTGCACCAACCGGAAATGTGGGGCGGATCCCACGAGAAGACATGCTTAGGTCGGTCCAACAAGGAGGGAGCTTGAAGCGCTTGTCGTGCTTTGGCGGATCTCACATGAGACGAGCTTCAGGAGCTTGAACTGCTTAAGCAAAAGCACCTTGTCATACATCGTTTGGTGAGTAGAAGTTGCTGGAGCATATGATGCAACGGAGACGTTACAGTCAAGGTGGAGAGATTGTAAAATCCCACATCGGTGGGATATAGGAAAGTACAGTAATATATCAACAATTGCGAGCAACTGTTGTATAACTTGAGATTAACCTTTTGAGTCACGTGGTTAAGCTAAAGGCACGCAAGTCAGCTGACTCAAATCGTTACAGTAGTTATTTGATCCAATCTTTCAATTTTTTCGTATTGAGCTGTTTTTCACATGCCCCCCAGAAAAACTACTTTAAAATTATTGAACGGCTCAGATTATTCATGCGGGACCCATAGTGGACTTCGCATGCTGATCTGTGCACCATTGATACACACATACGGTCAGTTTCCATAGCTTTTTCGTTTAAGTTCCAAAAATCTTTTTTGCCTCCGGGAATTTTATTCGACGTAAATATTTTTATACTTATAATAAATTACACTTTCCACTATAATGCATTTCTACGAATTTAAAAGCTTTGAAATGGGAAAAAAAAAAACAAACAAGTTACTACTATTACTCATTTTTTGGATATCTTTAGACACCACAAACGATTAAACGAAGGCTAAATTTATTTCCGCTTGACAAAAAAATAAAAAAAACGAAGGCACAACTCGGACAACTCGGACGGTCCACGAGTGGACTCGAACCCGGTCACGGGCTTTCCAAGTAACCGAGCCTCACCACATCCAACGGTACTCTTAAGTGACAGGTATCAGGTATGAGCACGAGTACGGCAAGTCATGAATTCGAGTGGTGCCATCGCCACCGTACATTTCTCTCTCTTTGCATTGCTGGATTTGTCTAGAACAAATAGACAAACCGTCATCAGACTGGATCCTGGAATCTTAGCACATTTCCCGCCGGGCCCATTAATCATGAGTGGGTCCCCCCAAGGAGTTGTCATTTTCCAAGTTTTATTTTTGTACGTTACTCTGTACTTCCATAGTTATTACTCCCTCCGTTCCAAATTGAGAGTCCCTCTTGGGGATTCCAACTATTTTAGGGGACAACAATGATTACACCTATATTACCTATTATTTCCACCATTACCCCTATATTTTACTTACTTATAACACTTATATTCAATTGTGATGGACACTTTTGGAAAATCACCAAAATTTTCCTTCCATTTTTGGAAAAGGACTATCATTTTGGAACAACCCAAAAAGGAATAATGGACTCTCAAATTGGAACGGAGGGAGTATTTTATTGTGACGTATAGATTATTATTATATATGGATTGGATTCTCTTAATTAATTAAAAACCAAATAAACATTTAAAAAAGGGAAATGATAAGGCAAATTCTACAAACTGCCCAGTGGGCATGGCAGAGTATGCATCACGCGCCTAGAAAGCAGTACGGCGCAGCAGGTGTCAAGTCCCTGGTCAGATTGCAGGGAGGCTGATTAAGCTCCCAAGGCAAATGACAATGTTGCCCCTCTTTTGACTTTTCCTCCCCACCCTTTTACCTTGCCTTGTGAGCACAGAAAAATAAGTCGCCACGTGTCAAGTCCATATGTGAGCAAGGACACATCCGCTGTGCTCCATCGGCTTCCTCTTTCTCCTTCTCATTCACGAGGAATTTTTCAGTGCCAAGCGGGTATTGCCGACGTGGCACCCGCTCGGCGCACCCGAGCCGTCCGATACATTTTTGGACGGTTTGGATTTAAACACACTCTCTCGTCTCATCTTAACACTTTCTCTCTCCTCTTTTCTCTCCAAATCTGAGCCGTACATACAAGTAATGGATGGTTCGGATGGCCAAGCGGGCACCACGTGATACCGGCACTGAAATTTTTTTCCTCATTCACACAATCCTTCTACCACTACACTCACTTATATATCCAATCACACACCCACTACGCCCAATTTTATTGTGAATAAGAGTGTGAATAGGTGTTGTGTTAGAATTATTGCTCGTTCACCATTTTTTCCCTCGCCAGAGCTCTTTCTCATCTTCTCGAATATCAAATATTTTTGGTCTTCCACTCTCTACCTTCTCTCTCTTGAATTAGAAGATTGAAATGGAATTTAACCGTATTTAGTTTCTATCTCTCTTGTATTTCCGTTCATTTTTTTTTCTGATCAGATTTTTTTCCTTAATTGTCTCCACCATTTATTTATCTCAAACCCTCATCCCGTTCTTTGTTATTTGCCTTTTACAGTCATGCTTTCCACCACTGGCCGGGAATTTACTTTACTCCCATTATCATCCTCTCATATGGCAATGAAATCAAAATCACTTCTCATTGTTATATACCATATGACCCATATCTCTGGCAACCCAAGAAAGAATTCCATAATTAATAATATGTTTCATCAAATTAGACGAAGCCCTAAAACCAAAATCACTTCTCATCACAATGTAACCTGTTCCTATACAAAAATTTTATGATTCACTAAATTAAAGCTCTGTTTATTTTCCTTTGAAAGTTTTTTTTTTTCCTACTTACTCTGAAAGAGGGTTTACTCGTTTTGGGGTTCCTTAAACCCTGGTTACCAAAACCCATTTGAGAGAGAGAGAGAGAGAGAGAGAGAGAGAGAGAGTGAGTTTCTTTGCAGACCGATTGGGATCTGAGAGGTGGTGGTGATCGAATTAATGGGGGATATCGAAAAGAAGAAGGGGTGCCCAGGAACAGTTTCAAGGGAAAATTTTAAGAGAGAAATAATTCCAGTTGGAGAGAGAGAGAGAGAGAGAGAGAGAGAGAGCGCTGTACTTTTTTTTTTTTGATCCGGAGAGAGTTGTACTAAAGGCTGGAAATTTTGCAGCAATGGTGCACAAAAGTTACAAAAGGGTAAACCAGTCATTTTGTAGAAACAAAGACAGAATGGTGATGTCCATTGTAAAACGCGCAAACCGAGATCATTACAAGGACACGCGGAACTCTAGCAATTAAAGGGACATTTTTTATTTCTCATTTTGAAATGCCCAATGGGCAGTAAATAACAGGATTCAAGTGATAATAATGTCAAAACTACTTTTGTTTCTGTCAAAACTCTTTTTGTTCCCATCAAAACTCATTCATTGTATGACTTAATTGCTATTCATTACACCACTTACTTTACGAAAATACCCCTTAAAATCTCATAACAATCCTCTAGATCTAAAAGGCATTTTCGTAAAGTAAGTTGTGTAGTAGAAGGCAATTAAGTCATGCAATGAATGAGTTTTGGCAGGAACAAAAAGGGTTTTGACAGGATCAAAAGTGGTTTTGGCATATGGGAGTAGTATTACATATAGGAGTGATTTTCGGACTTCCAAAAATATTAATGGCACGAAAATCAACTCTATTTTTGCATTATCCAAAGTTAATAGTTTAATTAAAAGTGTGAAAATCAACTCCAGATTTGAGATTTGCAAAAATCATTCATTTGTTACTCCATAAGAAAAATATGGTTAACAATTTAGTGAACGCAAAAGTCGCTGCTGCAGTACCACATACTCCTATCGAGAATGGAGATGTCAGATGTGTATATCGGTTGTCGTGACTACATTCATTGGACAATGACTAATGGAAATACTATAATGCTACTAATAATTATAGTTTTATAACTTTTATGTGGGTTTTACAGGTAATTATTAATACAAAATAATTTTATACTGTACAATTTTTTTGTATGTGTATGTATGAAAGGACAAGAAATACATTAATAATGAACGATATTACACAAGAATGAGACAAATGAAAAAAGACTTATTACACACGAATGAGACAAATAACTCATTAAAATCAAATGAAAGTTAAATCAATGATAAATTGATCTGACGGTCAGATATCGAAAATTGCGTAGGGAAGAAGTTGATAAACAGTTGTACTATTTATTTATAGATATCAATACCGGTTTTGCTCCTTAAACATCACTTTACTGGAATATTGCAATTAGTATAATTTTCCATTTGTTAACACTAATATTTGCGAACGGATTCTCTCCCTAAAAGATTAACTTGAGCCTCCAAACCTATTTGAGTGATCGACATTGTTCATTTGTGTGAGCCGTCAATAATTTTTTTGGTACTTCTAAATATGTCAGTAGTATTGATGGGGTATCGGTTAGAATGATATAAAATGTGAGGGCAAGCTTTGAGATTTTGGGAATTTAAGGTAAAATTAAGAAATTTGGGCCTTCATTTTAGAACCGAATGATAACAAGACAAGTACACTATATTTTAATCCATTAGTCTCAAGATTGATATTATTCATCATGTAGTAGAATTTTGATATCCAAATACTATAAACTCTAATGGCCCATTCGTCAACGGGATAAGGGGCGGATATGTTATCCGAAATGCTTATTGCTAACCTCCTTAAACCTCGCCTTCAAATATCAGGTTGGAAAATTCCAAGTGTAGGAATAGATCGTCGGTAACATAATAAACCGGTAAGATCGGAATCTTACCACAGGGAATTCGAAGATAACTTAATCGGACTGTAGGTTTATATGATGGGATTCCGGCGTTTAAGACGGCCAACTTGATTTTGTTTTAAATGGTGAAAATGCTAAAATGAAAAACTAGAGATGAGCTTAATAAACTTAAAGAGGCAAGTTTAGGGATTATCTATCCCTTGACAAAGGTCGTAACCGGTTCTCGATTATAACTCAAGCGAGAGTCACGACCGCGTGCTCACGCTCGGAAGATTTAACTTTAACGACTACGTTTATAAAAATATGTGATTAAACGAAACTAAAACAACCTATTTTTGCTAATGTATCTAACATTTAGGAGGTCACGAGCCCTCAATATGCCACTTGCTAAGACCGCTTGACTAAACGACATATCAAGGAGTTAACACCCCTCACTTAGACCAAAATGGCTAAGTTAATGAAATTCTGAAAACCATGATTTTAAGCCCGATGGTTCGAGAACCAAATAACACCCTAAGTCATTGAAAAAGAGTAGCCTGAGACTTAACCAATAAACTACTCACACATATTGAAAAGACTAGAAATTATGCTAGTGAAAGAAAACATGATTAATCGATAAAAACAGAAATAAACTTGAAATTAGTGAAGATCTAAACTGTGGCTACAATTTTAATACTTGGAAATTAAACAAACAACTAATGCTTCAAGTGTTCTTGAAGGAAATGAACTTAAAGCTTGAAGGACATTGATGGAGTTCTAGAATTAAAAAAAAAAAAAAAAAAAAAACTTAAAAGCTAATAATACACTACTTATTATATACACATGAGTGAGAGCCCTATATATACACAAAGGCTTTCTCTCTCCTCAAAAGTCAGCAAAAATCCCATAAAGCTACCTATTAAAAGAAAGTTTCTATAAGTGGAAAGTCTAAAAAGTAATAAAAATATCTGCAGAAACCCAATGTTATCGATACCTATCAAACGAGTATCGATAACATCCTTCAAATGCTCTCCCGGAGAAAAGAGTTATCGATAACAAAACAGGAGAGATTTCGCTACCCTTGCTTCTGGATAACTTCTGGACCAAAATGAGACCAATGGTATCGATAACAATTGGAATGTTATCGATAACATCCTGCAAAATTGCAGGTTTCAGGTTCAGGCTTCAGCAAACAGCTCACAGAAACTTCACAGCTTCTCAGTATCTTATTTTCATTCTCTAAACTTAAGTAAAGACTACATTTTGAACCGTTATTTTACTTTTTCTGTACTTTAATTTATTTAATGAAAATAAGAAAGTATCCCCTATTTAGAAATAGTGGCATTACCAGAATTTCAAGATTCCAATTAAATCAAAATGTCAACCCCCCACTTTTAGTACAAAACAGAAAACTGCACATTTTTTTCTAGAGGAAATGGCTCAAAACATGACCTTACTCTTCAAATAAAACTTTGCAACTTTGTAGTTACTCTTAAAAAAATTCAAGGATCAATTACCGCCATTTTTAATCTTGAAAATCAATACTTTTTCAGAAAGTCATTTTTCCATACTTAGACAAATTTTAAGGGGCCGACAAGGTCTCCGGGTACTTGGAAGCACTTGGGCCATGCATGGCGTTGAAATGCGCCTTATTTGCATATTTTACCTAAAAATACTAAAAACACACCTTACTTGCAATATCGCTATAAAGTTAAATAAACGCAAGATAAAACAATATAAAATGGGACTAGTCGCACTAAATATCTACAATATTGGGTGCTCATCACTTATATCCGGATGTTTGCCACCCGGATATTATATTCACCCACAAACAATATATATTAATAAAAATGGGGGAGAGGTGGTGTTATTATATTTCTTTTCTTAATTCTATATCCTCCTACCCATATCAACTCCAAAATAAACCAAGCATATAAATAGCCGTTCTTTTATAAATTACTCAAACAAACCATCTATCTCATATTTCCCTTATATACATATCCACTCTTTTATCATATATTCTCTAACATTATATTACCAAAAACTAATCTGGTCGGCAAATGACCCATAACATGATATGTTCTCGACGAATTCTAATAAATGAACCATTTCTATGATTTTAGTTCCAAAAAAATTAAATTCATTTCTATAATTTAACTGGGTTAGAGTACATACACCAGCTCAAGGTAAAACTTAAAAGAGCGTCTTAGATATTTTATCTAAGCAAAAATCCAAAGTGGACACTGCACCATGTTAACAATAGCCTCTTTTGAGGTTTGCTAAAGTAAATTTAGCTACAATAATTAGATAAATTTTCCTAAAAACTTTTCGAACTCAGCTCTCATCCAGTCCTACTAAAAAACGTACATTGTTCACTAGCATTTTCCCCCCTCAAAATTTACCTAAACTGGTGTACACACTTTTAGATAAAACTCACAAATAAGCCACCCGCAGGGTCCACAGTACATTTATACATTATCGTCCTCTGTACCACCAACCTTGAAACTGTATCGGTGGCCCACATATACATACTTCATTGGATAGAAAGGTGATTGCAACAACTTTCTCAGCCTTATCATCACATGAGTGTTCATTGGTGGCCCACATATCGATTTTGTGAGGTTCATTTTAAACTATAAAAAAAAAAAAAAAAAATTCCAAACCGGAAGTTATTTTTAAAATATTTTTTTTGAAATATTTTTTTTGAAATTTTTTTAAAAAATTAGTTCAATTTGATATTCGTAGAGACTTTTTCAACATTTAAAGGGACTACGAATTCTTAAAATGCCATAGATTAATGACCAAACACTCAATTTTATATTTTTCTATGGCCTATTTCGGATACCACAATAATGATTTAAACCGCTCATTAGTTTTAGAATACTTTTTATTTGTTCCTCAAAAGAAAATTAGCTCAATTCGATATCAGCAAAGCTTTTTCAAAATTCTTAAGGCTCCTATACGGATGTCGGAAAAATCTTTTCGGATATTGAATTAAGCTAATTTTATAGAGAAACCCGTAAAATAATATTTTTAAAATAACTTGTGATCTGAATTAGGAGTATTTTCTTAGAACCCTAAATAGACCCCACAAAATCATCAAGTAGGGTGTGGTACAAAGGACCAGCCAAACAAGGATTAAAGGAAATGAGATGGTGTTCTTCCTTTTGTGGTTCAAAGTTGAAATGGTGGCGCAATTGGAGGCGCAGGTGCCTGATGTCCATTAGCGGCAGCAGCTCTTTCGCGTCATAGGTCCTTGATTCATAGCGATGAATCATGGACTATGACGCGTTTGTTTTCTTGTCAGCTTTGGGTTTTGACATCTTACCATATAATATCACAGTTTCCACGTGTCAGAAACACAGACGATCCATATGTGTGGACGGTGTGAGAGCTGATCAGAAACATGTCACATGCATTTCGACTGACGTAGTCCTTTCACTCATTCAATTGTTACATGGTACTGGTCCCGTTTTGTAAGGCATCCGTAATCATTAAAATCTACCCTGCACGTTTGACTGCAACCTCTTGTGGGGCCACCGAATTCCAGAAAAAATATTTATAAATTCTTTTAAAAAAATTTGAAGAGATTTTATAAAAAAAAATCGACTTCAACGAATATCGATATGTATGTTTTTATAATTCGTAAAACAAAGCTGTGTATTTTTGTATTTTTTGAAATGGGCTCACACGGTGTGCAATAAAATCCTGCAGTAAGGGTAGCACGGTTGGTCCGCAATTGAGGAAGATTATTACGGAGGACATTATTTTTATGAACATATGTCCAAGTCAATTTGCGCGAATCTAAACTAATTTCAAAGTTCTTAAGTTAACAACGAGACAAATCCTTTAACAGATCAGGGATTGGAATATTTGTCTTCTTGGGATTCCAACATGCGACCCAATAAAAGACAAACGCTTACTATATTATTTTTCTTATATTCACTTGGTTAAACCCATTGAAATTAACCAAGGAAGATTATTGATTTTCATATTCGTTTTATGTACTATAGTTTTGTAATTATGTAAATATTAATATTGGAAAATTTCTATGTATAAAACACACGTAGGTACACCCTTTGTTCTAAAAACTTTTCCAATCCTATTGTATAATTTTTGAGAAGTTTAATCGTGTCAAAAATCACATTAATCAAATACAAATTAGCGATTATAATTTATAATGTATTGATCATGAAAATTAATAGTTTCAGCTCTGATAGTCGTTTTATTAGTTTTAAACATAAATGGGCATAGATGGATGTGCTCATCACTCATCAGGTTGGGAGTTCAACCCTCAGAAGCCCTTTCTACTTAGAAATTAGGGAAAATAATGGCTAGAACGTGTTTTGATAATTAATACCAGCCAAGAACATGCTGAGAAAATTTGTTAATGCTGAAAATGTCCTTAACGAGTATTAATTATCAAAACACGTTATTGGCCGTGATTTTCCCAATCAGTTATACTTCCTATCTTTATTACATTGTGTTTGAGTAATGTTATTACATTCAATAGGAAGAAAAGTTATTGGTCAAGCAAGGTATATCTCAATACTACAGGGGTACAGGATTTTGATTGCAATAGCCAATGCTTCAACTTGACAGTGACGAACGCAGAATTTGTGTTTATCAAGAGCTCGAATCACGTGTATTTTCATATTGATAGTAAAAAAATATGTTTTATAAGTATATATTGCTTTTCGCGAAGAGGAGACAATATTTTGTGTATGTGCATAGCCACCGTTTAATTTTATACATACAACCTAAAAAATGATTAATAGCTTGAAAATTTAGGGATTTTTACCCAACATCAATAGAAATTTTAAGAAATTTTTTTCTCCCAAAATACTTGCAAGGGCTAATCCTTTAAAAAAAATCTAATTAACTTAAAATTTAGTAAATATAGTATGCGAGATTATTTGGAGATGTGCATCGGCAGATTTGTAGACATCATAGTGGGGGCCTCTTTCCTCTTTGATTAAATGAAAAAGATGGGCTTCCTCCTTTGTGGGCTTCAAGCCTCCCGTGTACAAAGCCATGCGGGACAAAGGCCGGCATCAATTAGCCCTCCGCTAATGAACAACAAAATTGATCTCCTAAAAACGAGAAATTTTTGGGTGCCGGGTGGGTACCATGTGATGCCCGCTCTGCTCATCGAGGCTGTCTATTTCGGTTTTAGACAGCTCAGATCTTTAGAGAGAAAGAGGAGAGATCGAGAGTGGTGGGGTGAGAGGAGAGAGGAGAGAGGGTTTAAATGTGGACCGTCTAACACACTTTTGGGCGGCCCGAAGAGGTTGCTTGGGCACCACGTGGGCACGGCCACGTGATACCCACCCGGCACCCAAAAGTAAACTTACCCGGACATCCTGAGTTATAAAATAAAAAGTGTAACCCCAATACAAGAGGGTAATATATAGAGTACGTACTTCATGGAGACCAACTACAGTTTTTCTTTTCTTTTCTTTTCATTTTCGAATTAAAGCACTTGTGGTTTGATAGCATAATAGATAAGTCCCATTCCTAAATTTTAGTTTTAGTCCTCTGACAGCGTTTATCGTTATTCCAATGTTCGAATATTTGGACCAATTTATATGTATATATATACTTGACTAATTTTCAGGATTAACGTTTGTCATCATTCGTTTTGTACATTGACAACTCTTAAACGCAATGAAAATTTGTGAGATTTTTTGAAAGGCCTAATCTAAAAGTAGATTGGCAATATGTCTAAGTAACTTCTGGATCATATTAATCAACTTTGGAGGACTTAAAGATGATGATTACTTTGGACCGTTGGATGCGGATGGAGATAATCCAGAGAAAAGGACTAGGTAATACCACCCTCCCTCTCGTATTAGTTAATCCCCCATATGGGATACTACATAGTCAGTGCCGGCCCAACCCCTAGGCCTTGAGCATTTCAAAAATCTCAAATTTTATGGGCACTCCAATATTTTTACTACTTGGATTTGAGTAGGACTCTTTAAGTTCAATAGAATAAAAAAAATGCCCAATTGGAGATAATGAGTTAGCCCAACTCACCATCTCATAAGCCGAAGTGCCCAACGCACTATCCCATAAGCCCAAATGCCCAAGTTAATTGATACTTTTGCTTTTAGAAATGCAACACGAGTAATATTCAAGTGTCGACACTCGTGTGTTTTTGAAATAATATGTATTTATCTATTTGGAGACTTTGTATTTTGTGTTCGTATGTAATGATTAGTAGAATTTTATATTAGTTTTGACTTTATCGTATTGTGATTGTTGTTGTAAAAAATTGTTAAGTATTAACTCCTTAAAGGCATACTTTTTTTATTAGACCTTGGGCACTAAAAATTCTTACACCGACCCAGTACATAGCCAAATAGTCTCACATTTTCTAGTTCGATGGTTAATTTCAAATGTACCAAACACAAGACTAAGGAATAATGGAAATATGTGAGCCTTTTTGTTCCCCCAAATCCCAACCTATGGGACAATGCCCAGCCAGTCCTATTTTATTTCATTGCTTGGGGGATCCTCCCTGTGAAATTCCATGTTTCACTAGGTCCTTCTCTCTCTCTCTCTCTCTCTCTCTCTCTCTCTCTCTCTCTGATTTTAAATGTAATAGCACTACTGTTTAGACTTTGGCTGGCCTGGCATTTGACGATGCCTTTTCCTAGCTTTCTGATTTCGTACGATCACCTTTACTAGTGAAGCAGCAGCGGCCAAGCACTCCCATATCTCTGTCTTCGAACATGGGATGAGTAGTGTGAAATTAAAAACAATGGCTTTGTTGTACATATTTAATTTTTAAAAATATATATACTTAGCTCTATTAATTGTGAAATTACATATTGAATTTTTTATTTAACATTGTTAATTTGACACCATTAATTGTTACACTATTGCTTGTGAAATTACACTATTAATTGTGAATTGAACATTGTTGATTTTGAATTTAGACTATTTATTGTTAATTTTAACACAGTTAATATTTAAATAAACATTTTTAATTGTACATTTAAACAAAATAAACTGATATTGAAAAATGAAAATTTTACTGTTTCATAATTTTATACATCCAATATTTGTCTCATTAGTCTACGAGTAGATTTCAAAAACCAAAATT
This sequence comes from Rhododendron mucronatum var. ripense, assembly GCA_019656295.1. Classification (NCBI taxonomy): domain Eukaryota; kingdom Viridiplantae; phylum Streptophyta; class Magnoliopsida; order Ericales; family Ericaceae; genus Rhododendron; species Rhododendron mucronatum. The sequence goes on along the minus strand of BPLT01000122.1, from coordinate 560,635 downwards.
TTATAAAAAGAAAAGATGTGTCCAAAAATAGTTATCGTAGATTATGAGATTTTTAATCTTTAAAATAAAAAGGAAGAGAGAGAGAGAGAGATGAAAAGTGTGAGCGCATGCACAATAAGACTTTATGAAAAAATACTTGTGCGCATTTATACACAAGGACCTAATAGGGGCATAATTCACTCACATTGGACCAGCTGAAAAGAACCCTGATCCTAATCCCAGCAACCTTGTAGTCCAGCAATCATGCAAGCCCCCAACGAGCTTCAACTTGACTATTCCATCCGTTGTAGTTGTCCACGTTACTATGCAGTTACAGTGGTTTCGAATGCAACAACTCGAAAGGCATTAATTATTACTACAACCTGACTGACTGACTGACTGACTGACTATATGCAAATTAAACTCTGGCCCTAGCTTAGCTCCCTCAGCTTCAACTTCGATCACGACAACCTCCTCTGTTTTAACTTTTGGAAGCAAATCCTGCCGACCCTTCAAGCCCCGGCCCCCATTCATGATTGAGTCCACAGAGCTAGTCACGGTCAAACTCCTCTCTCTCTCTCTCTCTCTCTCTGCATAAATTTACATATAAATGAACACACACACACATTACCAGGTATGCACGCAGTGTGGTGGAAGCATTAAACAAAAAGGAAAGGGCCAGGTTGAAATTAACAGCTGGGCCTTTGAATGAATGAATGAATGAAAACCCAAGCTCTCTCAACCCCCCTACCCTACACGGCTGTGCATGATTGAATAGACAATTTAAAATAGGACTGTAACAACAATAGTAGAGTGGTCCACCACTTCATGGGTAACAACAGTTTATATAATTATATCCAATTTGCTTGGCCTTCATTTATTCTTTTCCCCGGGTCTATCGCTCTTCTTTTTAAGTTTTGGAATGCGATCGCCAATTTTAGTCGGTGGCACTCTGCTTTTTATTATGCGATCTCACGTGATCAAGACACAAAGTGGAGTGTCGGTAGCTAAAACAGGAGTGTCAGAATCAATTTCCGTTGTCTTTTAGAAAACCGAATATATATTCATAAACCAAACAGTACAAAGGATATATTTATCGGTCTCATAAACGCAACAAACGATCCAAAAGATCCGAACAACCACAAAAAAAAAAAAAAAAACCTGCCAGAAAATAACACTTGCAATGTTGGAAGCATTCCACTTTTCCTTCCAAGTAAATTGTCCAAACAGTATCATGTATCTATCTTGCTAGACATATGGACATGGGGAAACAGTGTTCCACACTTGATATGTCATTATCCTTCGACTTATTTCAAATTTGGATTTGTTTAAGAAATAGTGCAAATGCATGTGGCTGGCTGATAAACGCGTCGTGTAGTCGATCGTTCACATTTGGTTTGTGTCGAGTGTGGCGACAAGTTCCGGTGGTCGCAGCATCTCTGGTTCGGACTAGGTCAAGGGTCGTTTGGACCAGCTCAACTGGTCAGGAACTGGAGCTCTCTGTATCGCAGGTCCGGACGACGGTTTAAAAATTAAATCAGTTAAAAAAAAAATGCGTTCAAGGCTTAGTCTGTTTATTTGATGAACCACTCTCAAACACATCGATCACAAATAGTTTTTTCTTTTCACATTATAACCTCAACGAAAACAAGTAGTAATTTGTTCAAAATTCGTTCGAAAGCTTAACGATTACCGAAAAAAAATATGTTTAGCTTGTTTATGTAACAATTCGATCACGAGCTTGAATTCGAATAACTTGACTCGTTCGTCAGCCTTGCGCAAATGATGAGATTAAGATCGTCTCCGTTACATTTTGAGAAAATAAAGAGACAATACATTCCCCATCATGTACGTCAACAGATTAATTAATATCTCCTACATAGATGTTTGCTTATTCCTAGATCTTAGGTTTAAAACTCTCAGATGATGCAAACTCTTTTGAGATCAGTACATATGGTGCTTTGCCCGCCTCAACTTTAATTAATCAATCATTCCACCGCTAGTTGACAGTGAAATTGGTTCCAATAAATTACTCGAGGTTTCACGTAACCGGCCCGCCAATTAAGCAGAATTATTTTTAGAAAAGGAATCTCCCTGAAAATTAGATGAATGTTACTGCTCCGCATGATAAGCTCATGCCAACCAAATATACCGCATATCTTGAAAAAAATTCAAGGTCCAAAATTTTCGCATTTATTAAAATCGAGTTAAACTATGAATGATTAAACTGAGGTTGGCTGATGTTTAGCCCTAATCATCTCCATTAATCATTAAACTGAGGTTCAATGATTGCTCGAGACAATGAGCTCACATCATATAACTAAACAACGTTTCATTTTACTAAGAGCAAGTCTACCCGTTGGTATTCTATGACTTGATACAGTGTCAAAAAACTAAGAAAATAGCGAAATTAGTGTACCAAATTATTGTCATTTTGATTTGAAATCGATTTCGACGGCATGGTACAAGCCAAATATGCTGCCAAATTTGAGCTTTGGTAAGGAATTTGACTCGACAAATGTTGGGTCATTTTTGTCCCAGGCGCACTTTGATGATACCAAATGGTTCACTTTAATTTCTAGAGCTGATTGAAAACATCAACATAAAAAAAAAAATTCTTCGTTTTGTATTGACTCATACGTTCCCGAAACAGAATTTAGTTTAGCAAAGTGTTTTGCTTAAGTGTTTCAATCGGTGAACATAATCTTTGACGTAGTTGATGCTCTTGACAAATTTTAAAAAATTAACGGTTTTGATAATCGAAAATAATCCCGAGAAGGGTTCACAAAAGAGCTAATAACAACACGGGCCAAGGGACTCGAAAGCAGGTGAATCCAGAGGCAGAGATTTTACCCTTTGCAATTTTTTTTGATTAGCTGTCTAGATTGTCTAATAGCTACCCAAATCTTTTTCGAGATTTTTCAAACATGGGCAACCACTTGTAAGCATTTCCCCAAAGAGACAAAAAGACCCATCATTCGGCTGACATATAACACACTATACCAGCAAACAGTCAAACTCATACAGGGGTAATTTGGTCTCTCTGGGGTGTCTTGAACGCTCTCTCTGATTAAGTTGGGGGAATTGGGATTATCTAACACATGGCAAGAGATTAGTTTCATGTGGCCACATGCTAAGCCCTCCCCCCATATTATTATTATAATAATAATCTTTGTAAGCAACCCGAAAGATTTGGCCAATTGAGAATGAAAAAACGAATAAATGTTTGTCTTCTATAAGGTTACATATTCGAGTCCCATGGATACCGAACATTTCAAACCTCCAGGCCACTAGAGGTTTTCGACGGTCATTAACTTCACTCTTTCAGAACTAGTTGAGGTGCGTGCAAACTGACCCCAGTAAAAAACAACCAAAGCTTTCTCTCCCTCTTTGACTAAACCGTGTCTAATCCAATGCCACTATTTCTAAATGATAATCCTAATGGAGTACTATAAAGGAATCTCCCAAACTTTCTCCATCTGTCCCCTGTCAAGAAAAAGGCTAAAAAGGCCAGTTAATTCTGGGAAGGGATCCTTTTGGTCGAACGGAAATGAACAGTCTGTCCAAGGCTTTTGTGCTGTTAGCCTGTTTCTCTGGACTCGCTTTGATTATCAAAACCGTCTGCGTTGATAATCGGAAACCGTTTACTTTTTAACGTGATGGATGGACTTGACGAGTTCTGAAAAAATTAACGATTTTTTTTTATTGTCGATGCAGACCTGAAAGGAGCACACAAAGGCCTTGGACGGGACCATCCCGTCACACAAGGAAACTGGATATGATCCCTTTCGGTAAATTTAAGACTGGCAGTTTTCTTGTAATCAAAACTAGAGGCCAATTTTGTTTGTGAAGAACTCAGCACACCAAAAAGCTTTTTACTATGATTTTAAGAGATAGCTCATTTAATGTGGCGGCCACAGCTGGGCTGCTACAGCATTTAAAACTTCTTTAGTATTGGTCCCCCTATTCACTGTTCCATCAATTTATCATCAAAGGGTTGCTCCGGTGTTTTCGGACGGATACTCAGATTTTGAGAGTATTCCTCAAGGTTTGGGGTTCGATTCTTCACCGAGTGAGTATCCTGAAGTAAGTGAGGAGTCGTGACTGGTGTAGCCGTGCTAGCTCCCCCGAAAGTTTGGGTTACGCAGTCGGATCAATTTAATAACTTGACTATAGGGTTGTTTATCCGTATAAAAAATAAAAAATAAAAAAACTTTAGTGAGCATTTGAAGTTGTGCAACTCATGCAGTACACTGTACACATAGGCATAGATCATTTATGCACGGACGCACTCTTGCCTTGCCCACACTAATCTTGTAGGAGTCTCGTGCCCTCAACAGTCCTATATATGGGCTTTTTTCTTTTCTTTTTTTATCAATGCTTTTGCATTTTGATAGTCACCGCACATCCATGTAGGGTTCACGCACTTAGTGATGGGCTCTACATGAATGTATAATGATGAAGAATGTTGCGATATCATGTGACAGTGCCCCAAGACTATTGAGTAATCACTTTTAATTGTGTCACTTATAGGGCTACTACCGAACCAAATAGCTTGAGCTCGACTCGATAAACTCATTCCAACAAAGTATAAGCCAAGCGCGATCATTTTATATTGTTTGTTTATAAATTCAAGTCAAGCCTGAGTATATGATGTTTGCCTGATAGGCTCTTGAACAAGGGGTCTTCCGTAAATATTACAAAGATAGAGTAAATCAATAAATATCCTAAATATGTTAGATCTTCCCTTCCATTTAAATCCTTTCGCCAAACCTATAAAATCTTCCATAGAACAATTCATAGGGTTTTAGTGATAAAACGTGGAGCTACCATCATCTTCTTCAGGCTAGGGTTTCCATAGAACAATTCATAGGGTTTTAGTGATAAAACGTGGAGCTACCATCATCTTCTTCAGGCTAGGGTTTCCATAGAACAATATTTTTATGTAGGTACGTGTGTCACTTTTTTCCCTCCACCTTTTGTCATTTCGGAACATCACGAGCTTACGCTCAAGCTTGATAGTTTGAAATGTCATGAGCTCAAACTCATGCTTGATAGCTCGAGATTGACTTGCATATTTCACGAGTCAAGCCAAGCTTATCATGATCACAAAACTTCAATGTGAGCCGAGCATGAACAATTAGTCTTCAAAAATGCTAGCTCGAGCCGAGCTTGAACTTGTGCAAAAAGGAGTACGCCAAGCTTGAGCAATAATTTGTTTGGCTAGATTAGCACCCCAAATCACTTACTTGGCCCAACGAGAAAAAGGCTTGTCGTTAATCTTGATGGCACGAGTTGAGTCGGAAAACCCTACTCACCAGAAACGGGGATAAGACTCCATATACGTCTTGCTCTCCCCGACCAGCGTATGAGAGTTATTCCTCTTGTATTGGTTGGGATTATTTATCCCCCTTAACGGAATTATTAGTTGGTTGGATTTCTCTTGCCGCTAGTAATTTAACCAAAAAAACTATTTTAGCAGGAACCTTATGCACTGGATCGTCGTGTATATGTTAAATTATAAATATATGTGCTTGTGTACCATGATTATAAGTTGAAATATGTCTCTTCCCTGTCCTAGAACATGCTAACTATTAAACCACCCAACCTGGAAAACTCAAGTGAATCTACAACAAACACTTAAAAAATACTCACAATTGGATCCAAAACCAGAGTATACCTCCTTTGTCTTCTAGCTCCCAAGCCCCAAGTTCAAGTGTCCATGTGCTTGTTCCCTTATTGTGCACAGAACCTTATTAGCTCACTTTGTTTCGGTTTCACCAGACCATGCCTTAGTTTTTTATAATCTCACCGTCCAAACCATTTACCAAAAACAATAACAAAACACAAGGCCTCTCCTTCCACCCTTTTTATATAAACGCAGACCCTTCTCATTCCAAGCTTCAAAAACTCCCAACTCCTCGCCCCTCTCTATCCAAACACTCGAGAAAAAACCACAAAAATGGTTTCTCTAGAAACCTTTCAGGCAATTCCTAAATCTGTCGAGCCGAATTCGAGCCCCCGGATATCCTTTTCCGGGGACTTGGCCGAGGAGAGAAACTTGGGCTCCTTGAGCCCGAAGTCCCCCAACCAGCCCGAGAGGGAGAGATCGCCGCGAGCAGGGGAATTCGAGTTCCTCTCGGGCAACGCGACCAGCCAGTCCACGATGCTGTCCGCGGACGAGCTGTTCTTCGAAGGGAAGTTGCTTCCCTTCTGGCAGGTGCAGAATTCGGAGAAGCTCGAAAAGGTGAGTCTCAAAGAGAAGGAGGAAGTGGAAAAGATCAAAGAGGTGTACCAGCACAAGGAGGAGAGTGCTACTAGAGTGACTAGTTGGTTTGTTGATGAGGACCCATCACCCAGACCGCCCAAGTGCACTGTTTTATGGAAAGAGCTGATGAGGCTGAGGAAGCAACGGCCGTCTTCGCTGTCGCCGTCTTCTTCCTCTTCGTCGTCGTCCTCTTCGTGCTCGTTCGGAGGTGATTTGCCTCCGATCGCGGAAGGGAGAGAAGGGTCCGGAGGGAACAGAGAGAAGCACGCCAAGAGGATGAAGAAAGGGTTGGAGAGGACAAGATCAACGAGTATAAGAATAAGGCCCATGGTCAATGTGCCGATTTGCACACAAGGAAAGAACAATTCACAGTTGCCTCCTCTGTTTTCTAGTAAGAAAGGAAGACCAGATAGATAAGGAGGAAAAGCAGTAAAGGCATTTGTTTGGTATGGAATGCAGAATTGTCCATCTTGGTGTCGAAAAAACCAATTTTTTTGTTCTGCGTTCACTTTTTTCTCAATTTGTATGTGTATGAGTGTGGTTTGTGTTGGATCTGATGAGCTTTAGTTTTGTAAAAATTCTGACTTTGAGTTTTTATTGGTTTCTGTTGACAAAGGGATGCTAAGGCTGTTTGTTCTGAATTTTCGCATAAAATGACATAGCAAAAGTTTACAAACAAATGATAAAACTGATAATAACAACAGCTGGGGGTTATCATTTGGAAGAGGATTGGTCATTGAAGTGGAAGGTCCTCTTAGCCCTTTTCGGATTCACTTTGATGATCAGAATTGTTTATCTCGCTGAGAAAATAACCCATTATTAAAAAAATCGTGTCAATCCAATTTCAATTAATACAATTATAGAGCACAATTTTCTTGAAAATACCCATTTACCTCAAGATAAATGTGTTGCGATTATGTGTTTTTATTTTTTAATCGCTTTAATGTATTTATTGATAGACGTAATTTTTACCATGCTTCATGTTCACGATGAGCACCTAGAGATGAACAGTTTTGCCCATCGGATCGGGCTCAAAAAGGATCCTAAGAGCATCTTCAACCTAATCTTAAATTGAGAGATGTCACATGGCAATTTGCACAAACTCACTCTCTCTCCTCTATCTCTCAACTTTTCACTCAAGTAAAGTTCAAAAGGGGTGCGCCATCGCCTCTTCCACCTTCCTCTCCGTGCTTGGCCAGCCACCCCCTGCTCCATCTCCTCGCTTTTGCAAAACCCCACCTTCTCGGCTTCTCCCCTTCCGTCCACTGTCTCCCCCTCCCTCGGGTCCACTCACATCTCCTTTGGCTTCACTCCGTCGTTAGATTGAGATAAGATCTGACGATGTTGTGTAGCGAAGGTGGCTAGGCTTTGGCTCCTTCTCCAGCGAAGAAGTTGTCAAATCTAGCGCGACGCTTCGGGCAACAATAATGATGGCTAATTGGCTGTGATCTTTCATTTTCTTTTTTCTTCTCACCCCTTTGTAAGTGGGTAGTTGATTTCATTTGAGTTTATTCTCTTATGCTTTGAGCTGGATTTTCTGATTTGCTTCGCAACATGCCCTTGTGTCTTTGTCATTGGCAATTTTGGTTTATTCTTGTTATTATGTGACAAATTTGATGTCTCGGTAATTTGTGGTTTTGGTTTATTCTTGTTATTATGCAACAAAATTGTTGTACTACCTTCTGACTTTAAATGAATTTGTCATGTTAAAAAAATTGACAATTTTGACATGTTAAAATATGACGCCTTTAAACTTACACATTCCAACCCATACATTAAATTTATTACGTGTGAATATTTCTACTCATTGACACCTTTCTTTTCACATGCCAAAAGCCACCTATATAATCATAGCCACATTGGTTGGACCTATTTCGAATGCCACTTCATCCATTTGGCATGTCTGGTCAAATTTAGCATCCATAGTCAGATATTTTGCCCGGTCCAGTTTCTAAATGGGACAAACTTTCATATTTAACCCAAAAAAATCAGTTTCCAGTAAAATCAGTAATGTACATCTTTTGTAAAATAATTAAGCACCAATAGATCACTCAGCTAATAGTTGCAAGCTATGTTACATTACACACAAACTACAAATACATTTCCAAAAAAAAAAAAAGAATTAAACGAATAACTTTCTATGAACAAATTTCGGCTTACAGCTCAAGAATCCACTCCAATTTCATGTAATGGAGAAACAAAAGAACTATATGTGGGCACTACTAGAATTCCGGGAATCCGAGAAGCATCGAGGAGCTTGTATTTACATAGGTTCTAATCATGAAAACTTCCTACAATTAGGGTATGGATGATTGGAGAATCTGGTATGGAACAGTTGTAAAAATGCTGCACATGGAATCTTCTGTGGTTGTTTGTTGATTCAAAACAGAATGTAAGAAATAGCTGTGAAGACATAATCTATTGATGATCATTGATCCAGCTATGTCACATGTACCTTGGATGCATGGACTGTTGACTCAAGAATGCGGTGGCAACAATAATTGATTCCCAGGAGAAGTCCTAATGAGGAATTATAAATCCATAAATTCCATGATGAAAGAATAGACAATTTGAATAACTTCAAATGGTGAGTTTTGTTGTACTTACTTGAGGTTCAATCCAGGTTTTCCAACAAGGTTATTTGGCACTTGACCGGTTAGGTTATTACCCTGCAAGAACCTGGGAGAACGAAAAAGAGAGGGGGGGGGGGGGGGGGGGTTGTGTAAGTCGGGCGTGCCAAGAACAATATAAATGGTAACAAGTATGTAACCCAATTGTAACCAATAAATGTTAAAGGAACTTTTCTTTTAGCCTTTTACTGAGAAAAATATGTAACCCATTAAGAAAACATAAAGTGAAAGTTCAAAATGTTTTGCTATTTTTACTGCACTACTTCTTGATATCCAGAGAACGTTTGCCATTGTGCTCCTAGCATATAGAGCTCAGCAGTATGCACGGTAAAAGACTCGCGGCTATTCAAAATAATATTTAACTTTTCATTCAGAATGAAAAATAGCAACCTAAAAAATTTCAAAAACCTGGAACAATCTTCCGTATGTTTTGGAAGCTTTGGCCTAAAGAACTCCCAACTAAAAGCTAAAGAACTCTTTATTAAAAGTCAGTTACTACGTGTGTCCCTATCATCTCATATGAACAATGTTGTACCAGTGAAAACCAAAAAACTTCCTTCAGATCTAGCTAGGTTTACATCCACAGGCAAAATATCTCAGCTTGTTAGCTTTCACATCTACATAACTGAAATCCTAGCAGTATTGAATTATGATAGAGCCCAACACTATGTAGATTTTCACCAACGAGTAAGAATATACATTTCTGCACTACTACAAAAAAAGTTAGATATAAGAAAAAACAGTATGAAGAGTGCATTGGATAGCTCAATATACATTGTTGGGCCTAAATGTTCATACATTTAGCTTTTGGAGGCTTTGAATCCAAGAGATTCAAAATTCAAGTCTTGTGTCTGCGACTGTCACCAGATTAGCTCGTTTTGTTTGTTATTTCTGCACCCAATTCAGTGTCTACCTCTAACCGTGTGACATGGGGGAGCACATGAGAGCTAGTTTATAAAAGCTGATACACCTTGTTGGGCTACTTTCCTAACAGTTTAAACTTTGGGGACAATTGATAATTTCACATCTTTTATCTTTACTTGATAGAAGATGGGATTTAATCACTTGGATTGTCTAGTTTGGGTTGTGAGCAGTGGGCACTAAAGGGAAGCAATCCTGCAATTTTTTAAACACGAGTCTATGGTAAAGCAATGGGTGCGTGGAGTTCAACATCATTACTTCTAAAAAGGTTCACCGTGACCTTAGAACCTTCATTCAAGATAGAAATATTCCATTTGCAAGAGCCTAGAGCTTTTAGCATTCATAGCAGGACTGCAGGAATGAAAAGTGGTCGAAGGAACCATTTGCTGCCCAAAATTTCGTCTATTTTAGAGCTAAAATGGTGGTAAAATGTTGTGTAATCGATAGAACAACCAACAGAAATCAAAAGACAGAAGAATTTAGCAAAATGAAAGCTATAAAAATTAATCAACATGGTTTTTTTTTTATTGCAAAAGTAGAACTTACAGTTCACGCAAGTTGTCGATGTTTCCAAGCAATGTGGGAATCTCGCCAGTAAGCTGATTGTCTTCCAAATGTCTAATTAAGAAAGAAAACACAAATCAGAGAAGCACACACTACATGCAAAAGTATTTGTTGACCTTCTCCGTCCCAGTTCCTTCAACTGAAAAATAATTCCCACAAGCAGGAATTTGTACCGAAGGAACTCTCAAAGACATGGGAATTTCGTCATCATGCTACAAGCATAGAGAAATCTAAAGGTTCATGTCATTGGAAGTGACAAGGCTAATTTGGTTTGTCGTGGACTCATGGTGATTGTAAGCTATCAATACTGAGTGCAAGTACACAAACATGAAACAGCAAAGGATAAGAACGACAGAATAAGAACTCATCGCTTACAATGTCTGTAATCCCTTCAACCGACTGAGATCAGGTATATCTCCTGACAAGCTGTTGTTTCCGAGCCAGCTGTTGATAAAATCAGATTGTCAAAAAAATAGATATTGTCCCTTGGTTCGTAGAGTAAAGAAATGAAAAGAAAACTACGACTCTGTTTGGATAGATGAAGATTTCAAAGTTGGCGGGATTTGTCATTATTAGGCAATTAGAGTAGCCCAAAGAGTGGTTTGATTATCTACATGAGCAGTTTGATATGAATTTGGGAGCTTTATCATGATGGATTTGAGATAAGCCTTGAATAGAATAGTTACTTGAAATCCTTCACTTGGCGGATTTTCGCAATACATGGATCCCACTGATATACATCTAGTCTCCTACTAATCCATCTTTGACTCTAGTTTCACAAGCTACCTATAGCAAAACTTCTAAAACTTGAGAAATTTCAAAGATCAAATCCCTCTATTTAAAAATCCGCATATATCCAAACAACGTCAAAAGTTTTCTAGCACCTACATGTCAGTCACTGCAGTTAAATTGGCAAGATAAGGTGATAGTGTTCCCGAAAGACCCATGCTTGTAAGGTTTCTGTAACGGATAGAGACAATATAAGCAGATCGTTAAGATAAAATGAATAGTGCAGTAAAAAATGAAGTAACCGCAACACTAGTTCAGAGAAACTATTTGTATAACAATAGTAGACACTCACAATGTAACCACACGAATTCGGGGTCCTTCAGAACATGTAACTCCAGTCCATGTGTACTGAAGGGGTAAACATGGATCACCATTCCAATCGAGTGGAGGGTTCTGGAAACTTTTCTTCACTTGTTCCAAAGCAATTACTGCAGCAGAAAATGCAAGTTCTATGTTCAGATGGCGATACAGGAAACTGTTTTATTCATAGAAAAAAAAAACAAGAATTTTTTTGAGAAAAAGAGTATTGCAAGAGAAAATATAAAATCTCACACCGTTTCCTAGACAAATTCAAGTCACCTCTCTAAGGCTTCATTTGGTACTTGGTAGCAGGAGTGGAAATCTGGAGCATAAGATAGGAAGCGTGAAGTGTAGCCCAAGGGAAGGAAAAAGAAATTGTCTTTCCTCCACCTGTTAGGTTAAGCAAAAAGGGAGGGAAGGAATTGTGTTACTTTATTTACACCCATGCACATTATCACAAGGGTATTGTTTGGAATGAGAATACGTTGAGGGTGCCCTCCAATCCTCCCTCCTCCAAGTCCACATGTGCACAGAAAGGAATAGTGGGAGTAGAGGGTATTATTCAAACTCATCTTCTCTTAACCTCTTCCTTTCCTCCCTATCAAATGAGGGATACTCCATCCCCTCCCCCTTTTGCTTCCTCCGGTTCGTCTCCACCAACTGAAGCCTAAGTGGTTGTTGAATGCACAAAACTTTGGGCCAATATACCTATTCGCAGCGTTAACATGATAGATAGCTGCCTGAATGAGCCATAGCCAACTCACAGATACAAATTTCTACCCAATTCAATGGGGGGAAATTAACAAATGATGCTGAACAACCAGCACCTTTGCCGATCAAAAAAAAAAAAAACCAGCACCTTTGACTGAAAGATTCAATATCATCAATCATAATTTCCCTTCACATTAAGTGTCAAATAAAAAATTTGCCATTATATCATGCTGCCTTATCTAAGATGTACCCAATTGGTAAGTGGAATTGCAAGATAAAGCTGCATTGGTTGCAAATAGATAAAGAAAATGGGTTTTAGTGAACAAACCATCTCTTGTAAGAGTTCTTCCTCCAAGGACCAGCACATCGAAAACCTCTCCTGCATTAATCAAGGGACCAATATTTGATCCTGGGGCAGGAGCCACAGCTATCTTTGTAAGGCCAGCAAGAGGCCACTGATTTGCAAAAACCACAGAGCCTTCTGGATTCACATTCAGATCACGGTAATAAGTTACATCATTTATGCTTATATTGAACACCCTAGAGTTTCCAGAAGACGAATCTTGATCATCTGCAAAGTAAAGAGCAATGTAGTATGTCGAGCTTGGAAGAGACGTTGGAGGCCACTGCAACTCCATAGGTCCCGGTTGGGTAGTTGTCAACTCTGTCTGGAATATCTTCAAAGGGGGAAGATTCCAAAAACCAGAAACAGAAACATCTCTGCCCCGAGAAAAGGTTGAATTATTTTCTCCAAATGGCTCCCAGAAGCGATCAAATATATCATCAGGATATCTGACGTTTTTAAACACTCGAAGTTAGCCAATGTACAACAGCTTTGATGCCAATCTTAACATTATAAGAAAACCATGTTTGCTACACTTACACCTTAGAACAACATTAGATTCAAGATTGCCAAGGATTTTCTAAGTTGTTACATTCTAGCCTCCCTTTACTTTAGACACGATCTAGCTCAAGATGTTGAATTGATCTCTTGCTTTTCAGAGCCATACTAAAAGCAAGTACAGCTAAACAGAGGACAGGGGGGAAAAAGAAAAAAGAATTCGCTTATGTTCTATACTTAGAGGCTAACTTTTCTCTCCTCGGGAAAGGAAGTTAAGTAATTTATAAACACAACAAATCTCGGCAATAATCCCACTCCTGCACATTTTATGTTTGCTCCATGTCTATATGAAGGATGGACAATATTCACTTGCTCCCTTGCATTAAGTGAACCTGGCAAGCAAACCCAGAGCCAGCATCATCATACAAGGGTTATGCTAAAATAACGGACCAATATTGAGTACAACCGTGAAATCATCTCCTTGGTATCACTGTCCAATAACAAACCAAAAATCAAACTTCATGGTACACTTTTGTCACACACTAACCCAACCAAGTAGCGGTGGGCACCAAAATGTGAGATTTTTACATTGGCAGTGAAAGCGCCATGTGGTATCTCTGTCATACCCACTATTGCAGGCTCACTAATAACCAACAAAAACAGCTAGTTCTGCTAGATTATCAAACCAAACTTGAACAAACTGGTAAATCCCAATACACACAAAACCGTACTGGAATTACTGATACCCACAATTTTTACGCAACCTAATAGGCTCACTAACAATCGTCCAAAACAGATGATTCTTCTAGATTCTCAAAATTTGGATCTATATTACCTGGGAACGTGGAACGTTGTACAAGAAACGGGTTCGGGAACATGGTGCGCTACAGTACTTTAAATTGAGGTCGGTAAAGTAGGCTTCTGTAGACTATAATGTAAGAACGTATTTATATCAGGAGGTAACCTTCTGATAAATGTAGCATCATTAGTCCGCTTATGCATGTAAAATTGTAAATCGCAATTTTAGAAGCATTACGACCAAGTATTCTTGTGATTTGTCTAGCTAGAGCAGCAATCTCTCTAATTTTGCAAGGGAAAACGTCGGGATCGCTAAGGATCGCTAAATTCAATCTCTTAAAACGTAGTTGTACCACATTTTGGAACGTGCGTTCCAATACAAAATTTGCTGAGATATTAGCAATTAAGCATTTTCTCCTAACATGGATTTGGATACATTGGTCAATCCCGATACAAACAAACAGTTATAATGCGATTGTAGGAGGGTTGGGCTTATAGTGATTGTGGAGTTGCTCCCAGTTTAATGTAATTCTTATACTTGTATTCTTTTACAAGGACCCTTGTACCTTATATCTACTCAAGCTAATAGGCTCCTTAACAATCATCCCAAACAACTAAGAGCATCCACTGGAATAATCAAAAGTGAATAATCAAAAGTTGTCACATCATCTTTTAGTTATCCATTTAAGGGGTTGCTAAGGTTAGCAATGTAGAGATCCACAATGGTTCAATCAAAATTGAATAATCAAAAATTGTCACATCACATTTTTGAACTTATAAAAATCTAAAGATTGTGACATAGAAAATATATTTTTTAAAATAGTTTTCAAACTAATAAAAATAGGTTATTAGAAAAAGAGAAAATAGTTTTTTGAAAACTTTGATTAAAAAAACAGTTTTTGGGAAAAAGTTTAAAAAACATTTTTTGAATAGAAAAAAAAATTTCAAAAGAACAGTTTTTGAAAAAAAAAGTTTTAATAAAAAAACTGTAAAAAAAAAAAGGGAAATACAGTTTTAATAAAAAAAAAAACATGTAAAAAAAACTGTTTTTGCAAAACAATAAAAACTGTTTTTAAAAGTATTTTTGTTATAAACATGTTGAAAATGAAAGAAAAAATGTTTTTGTGTAATGATGGTGTACTTGATTGAGGAAATGTGAAAATAATTAAATTTGATTATTAGCAAAAGATTGATAGTTTTGATTATTCAAAGATCAAAATTTGATGAGTTGCTAAGATATTTCTAAGTTTGGTTATTCCAATGTGAGCTCTTTTTGAACAAATGTTATTAACTTTATAAACCTTTTTGTTTTGATTATACCACTGTGTGGATGCTCTATTTCTGCTAAGCTAAAACCAAATTCCCTAGACAGACATACCACTAGAGCAACATAAAGGGGCGGCTCCCAAATTTGAGTTGAGCGGTGACAAAAACGTCAAGAAAATTTTTATGATACAAAAACCCCATATATATAAACCAAAATATTTTTATTTTAGTTAGAAATTTATCGACCCTGGTTTATTTTATTTTGTTGAGCTATATTATCTAATTATTCACAAACAACTAGATTTTATTTGCTTTGACTTTTTTACTACTGATCCAGTGCAAACAATGCTAAAGAAAAATCAAATTATGTGCTTAAAAATTTAAAAATTTTAGCACATTCTGAACAATTAATGGTGGAGCCGCCCATGCTGATGGACAAATTCACAAACACATGGAAGACAACTCACCGAATGATAGCTCCATTGTACCCAAAACTGTGCCTCGCAACCAAGCTCAAACCAAACTTCCCAAAATCAGTCGCATTGTACAGCGAATCAGCCAAAGCCACGATCTCCAACGCCGATACAAACGGGTCCGAATCCGTATACGTATTGGCAGCGACACAAACACTAATCGACTTCGTTTGGGCAACGAAAACCCCTTCGTAATACGACGCCGCCCCCTGCATATAATCCTCCGTGGTATTCACCACCCCCCAAAACGTTCCGTCCACGATTTGATCGAACACCGGGGGCAAATCGCGGCCGTTGATTCCGCCGTAGAAGTACGTGGTCCTGATGAGGTATTTCCCCGTGCGGTAAGCCGGCACCACGTAGCAGAATTTCCGGCGGAGGATTTGGTCTAGTGGAAATGATCGGGCGGTGGAGAGGATTGGGTAGAGAACGGGTAGGGTTAGGGTTTTTGGAGTTCCGGCGGTTATGAAATCGGCGTCGGGCAGCCATTGGCGGCCTTCAACTAGCGTCGGGACGGTGGCGCCGCAGTCAATGAATACACCTGATATTTAGAAATATAATCACTTGATTAGGAAAATGTCTCACTAACTTCTGACTTTATGTTAATATGAACTCAGTTGATACATTCAATTCAAATAATCTCTTTAATGAATTAGAAGGAAAAAAAAAGTTATTCCACAATCAATGAAATTGTTTTAGAATTCGATTTCAAGATAAGTAATTCCTATTACCATTTTTTTATTAGGAATAAGCAAAAAATTTACACTAAAATTTTTGACTTTACATTCATTTCAACTCATTCGATTCAATGATAAGGTCATGTACGTATTAGCTTAAATGAATGAGAAGAAATTAAGTTATTTCGCAATCACTCTGAACCGGTCTAAAACTCGATTTCAAGACTAGTAATTTCTATTATCTTTTTCATTATAGATTCTACATTTTATTGTTCGATTAATGAATTTAATTTTAACACATTCACATAAGCTCATTTGAAAAAAGGGGGGAATTCATTTACTACAGATGGTGACATGAGAGAGAAGAAAAAATGTTATTCCGCGATCATTCGAACTATTTATGGGGTATTACGTATCAAAATTTTGGAAATTTATAGACAAAAATGGGGATACAAATGCAGAAATCAAAATAATCGGATCCACAAACACAGAACTCGTGTGTGTGTGTGTATTATGTGCGTGGGTGTTCACCGAGAGAGAGAGAGAGAGAGAGGATGGTTACCTCTGAGGGGTTGAGAGAGGGAGCGGGAGAGGAGAGAGAAGAAGAGCAAGATGAGTAGAGAGAGAAACGGCATGGCTGATCAGGGGATGAGAGAAGCTCGACATGTGGGAGAGGGAGGGAGGGGGAGAGGTTTCGGAGGAGGAAGAGAGAGAGGGAGAGAAGGGTGAGATGGTGGGGTCAAGTGGGGAAGTGGAGTTGGTCAAATGGCGCAAGCAAGGAATAGATAGATAGACACTAGACAGAGAGGTGAAGTTGGTGAGCAGAGGGGAGAAGGAATCGGGAACTGTAGTAGTGACGCGGGAAATCGGATCAATTGCTCTATTACCAAACCAAAACAGATTCGTGTAGGCAGTTTTAATTCAACCAACCAACGACCACACTCACTTTTGCGAGAAGTGTTTGGGTGCCGGACTCTACCACAGACGTGGTACCGTATTGGCAATCGCAATATGTTTCATCGGTCCGGCATTTAAATTGAAAAAAAGAAGAGAGAGAGTAGTTGGGTGGGATGAGGAAAGAGAGGAAATAAATCTAAGTCGTACAAAACATTATTGGACGGTCAGAATTATCGCCTATTCGACGCCCAAAAATTTCTTCACTTTTACACACTCACCGAAAGTGTTGGGCCCCTACACATTGCACCACTAGTTTGTGGGCCCCAATACTTGCGTGAGTATGTTTGTAACTGGACACATAAAGTAGGTGTGGTTATTGATTGGCTATAATTCTCTAATTTCCCTTTTGTTGAACCCATTCCTTTAATGAAGAAATTAATATTTGATTAAGCAAATTTTTTTATTAACGTGCTCTACAAAATCAACGGTTATATTTATTGTCATGGGCTCATCTTTGGCACACAAAACCCACCAGACCGAATAGTTAAAAAAACTAGACGAGCTTAGTCCAAAACGTTAACCAGGTCAAAATCGGTTGGTTTTGATCATTTCGAGTTAATTATTCTTGTCATGGAGCCGTGTTAGGTTTTTGTTTAACTACATCCACGTCCATAACGGCGGGGAGAATAGAGAAATCGTTTTGCACTCAATTTGTCTATAATATATTTCGGAATTTGTTCGATATTAGTAGTTAAAATTATACAATAGAATTTTCAAAGTATATTATTAGAAGGTACAGTAGAATAGAGCTTGTTTATATAAAGTGAAGTAGCCAAGTACGTACAAAAATTATTTTCCAATAACATTTTCATCTGTTTGGTTTCGATAGACATACATTTTTTTTCTGTTTATTTTTTTTATTTTTGCACTTCTTTCATTTTTATATACCGCATGGAGACAAATGATCAACAACCCTAGATCTCTCCAAAATTTTAAAAATCCATCGATCGACAAGGAAAATAAATTAAGAAGAGAGTAGGGGAAAAAAGAACACCGCTACCGAACGCACGTTGAACCAAATAAAGTATGCAGAGTCACCGACCAGCACGAAATCTATCCTTGGTATGGTGGCCAACTTGGAATTAGAGTAACATTTTTTTCCAAATCTGGTCAATAATCATGAAGAATTGTGTAGCAAATGGGACTTATTATAATGTCGACTGTGGTTGTAAGTCCCACGATGGTGTACTTGTAACTGACACCACTTTCTGGAGTTGTTTCTTTTTGACCCAAAAATGATTTATTAATATGGGAGCTAAAATATGGGACTCAGGGGGGCTGCTCTCCCCCTTGGGGAGAGCAGCGTGCTGCTGTCTCTTTTTTCGGGCCCACCCCGGTTTCGCTCTGATGATCCAAATCGTTCACTTTGTAGAGCTCGTCGAGTAGAACAACTATTCAAAAAATCAGCTTAATTGGATATCATTAAGTGTCTGATCGGAGCCTATATAACTCTTGGTCCATTGGGAATAATGGATTTGATCCAGTGTTTCGGATCCATTCTTTTCAAAGTAAAAAGGCTCCGATCAAGCACTTAATGATATCCAATTAAGCTAATTTTTTGTATAGTTGTTCTACTCGACGAGCTCTACAAAGTGAACGATTCGGATCATCGGAGCGAGACTGGGATGTGCCCGAAAAAGGGGGCAGCAGCACAGGGGAGAGCAGCCCCCCTGAGTCCTAAAATATGGACCTAGTAAAAACGTAGGTGGATTTGGCTTTAAAAGTCACATGGTAATTTGTTCTTTTGTTTTTATTTAAAAAAAATTACATTTATTAGTTTTGCGTTAAACTTTTGTGACTTATTTGATTTATCTCGTTGGGAAGAATCGGAAAAGTAAAAAAGTATAATCGAAACTCATAATTTTTTATATAAAGACAAAAATAAGTAAAAAAGTACTGGATGAGTTTTTTTATCTTTAATCAAAAAATTATGAGTTTCGATCGTATTTTTTTACTTTTTCGATTTCTCTTGACAAGACGAATCAATAAATCACAAAATTTTAACGCAAAACAAACAAATACAAAATATATATATATATATAGACAAAAAAATAAGTCACCTAACTTTTTAATTCCTAGAGTTCGACTATAACACAGATTTTTTGTGCACATATTGTGCACAGATCACTGTGTGGGGCCCACTAAGGGTCCCACACAAATGATCCGAGCCATTCATTAAATTTAAAATATTTTTTGAAAGGCTCTCGTGAAAAATCAACTCAATCTGATACCTATAGGCACTCGATCCATACATCTAAACTTTCATACATCTAAAATCCGAATGAAAGTTTAGATGTATGGATCAAGCATCTATAGGTATCGGATTGAGTTGATTTATCGCGAGGGCCCTTGAAAAAATATTTTAAATTTAATGAACGGCTCGGATTATTTGTGTGGGACTCTTAGTGGGCCCCACAAAGTGATCTGTGCACAATATGTGCACAAAAAATCTGTGAGTAGACTTTCTGTAATTCCTATTCAATTTTTACCTTCATACTCCAACATTCCTTTCCAACAAGCCCTACTCATTGTATGTAGGCCCAAGAGAAGTCCGTCTATAAAAAATCTTCAGCCATTTGCTCTAGTGCTATTTGTTGGGAGTTTTGTACACGAGATAAGATGTATTGATCACCTTTCAACAACACCACCCAATATGTGTTGAATATACTCAGACGTACCCGTAAAAGCTTAAATCAGAAACCAATAAGTCACTCTCAATATTATTAAAAACTAAACTTTACTCGTTTATTTGACATGAGACTCAACATTCACGCATGTCCAAACCTTTGTCTCCAACCAAATGCCACCTAATCTCTCAAGTATGTATTGAACTGTGACCCGGCCTTTAAGTAGTTTTTTTTTTGCCGTCTCCTCGGAATTTTCCCATGAAAAAATGACGGTCTAGAACGTGTTTTGATAATTAATACCCGTCAATAATATGTTGAAAACATTTGTTAATACTGAAAATATTATTGAAGAATATTAATTATCAAAACACGTCATTGGGCGTCATTTTGCCCTTTCCCATTACTTGTTGTACTGTATGGGGTCAATTAATTGAAAACGTGATTGCTTTGATTGTAAGCCCACTAATCAGTCTATCATTGCAGTGACAAACTAGCTCCATGATACCCACACTTGAGAAGACTCATCATCCATGCCAGCTACCATAACTTGTCGATGAAAAAAACTAAACATTACGCATTCTATTTGTTTTGTATTAATATACTATATACACATTGCCTTTCAAAGATGGTTAAAAAAAATGAAAAAATTAGTCTTAGGGGTCTATTATGTAAACTTCATAAAAATTCACAAGTCCACCTATTAATTTTGTAAGATTTCAAGTTCATTTTAGGATACCCTAAAGTAAGATAGGATACCCTAAAGTTTAGACACTTTCATAAGATTTTATATCGCACTTTTTTATTATATGATAGGGTACCCTAGGGTATGGTAGATTATCTTAGCGTATGGTACCCTGTACCCTAGAATTTAGACATTTTTATAGGGTTTTAGTAGTTTAGGCACTTTCATAGGGTTTAAGTTGTGTAGACTTGTAATTTTACAAAACTATTAGGTGGACTTATGAAATATCTGTGCTGGCCTATCACTAAATCTCCCTTTTGGGGAGGTGGGAAAGAAGGTTTAATGATTCTATCAAGCACCTAGTAATTAAAGAATTGGTTCCCCGTAATTTAAAAAAAAAAAAAAAAAACTGACCTTTAAAGGTTTTGATTTGTTATTTTCTTGCTAAATGGAAATTGGTGGACAAGCATATCGCGCCTGTTTTTACCAACAGATTATGGGATTCTAGCTTCTGAAAATCCACAGTGGGGTATTTGTTGCAAATGCTAGAAGCAACTAATTCTAAAAATCACTAGCGTTTTTGAAAACTATTTTAAAGGTCGAAAAACTGATTTTCTTAGAACCTAGTACAATTTGGATCCTGCTACATATTCTGAGAAATTGTTAGTTGCGTGAAAGACAAAAATATTCCTTGCTATTCTAGCAATACACATTGGTCGATGACAAAATAGACTAATTCACATCAAAAACTTATTTTGCTTTTTTGTACGGCAAACACCATTCTTCTACTCCTATTTCATTTAAATTACAATCCAAATATTCAACAGACGCACTTCATAGATTCAAAATCTATTTGAAGCAGAATAAAAAATTTAAAAAAATCCCACTTTTTTTTTTTGAACAACAAAAAAAAAAAACCCACTTTACCTCATAGGAATTTTAACCTCTCTTTTTTTTTATAATAAAACTCTAACCCCTTATTAGAATCGTAGATTTTATTTGAAGTTGAATAAAAAAAATCATTTCAGTTATATTAATATGAAAAACAAAGTACAACAAAAAAAAAATGTTCATTCGCCGATGTCGGACTCATTCTCTGCTCATGATTCATGAAGTTGATTTTTGAGGAAGGAAAACGTTAAAATTTTGGGCCGCCAGCCCATGAAGGAATATGGACTCAAGTTAACCGGAATAAATGCAATCCGGGTCAATTTGACTTTTATTGTGTTAGCGGACTCCATGTCCTTGGTCGGTGGTGGGTTTTTGGTTGTTCCACCCCAAAAAAAAGTTGGTTTCTTTGTACGCACGATGAAGAAGTCAACTGCAGATAGGAATGAAAATTTTAATCCAAAAACCGAACGAACTGAACGAATTTTGCTTAATTCAGTCGGTTTTGTTTTAAGTCGGTTAGGTTCGATTTTAATTTTTTGAAAAAAATTTAAGTCGGTTAGGTTTCGATTTTATAGAATACCAACCGAACAAAACCGAACCGAACCGAAAATAATGGTTGAATGTGTGATTATGGGCTAAAGTTGTAACTTGGGCTTATTTAATTGGTTGGAAATCATGTGTTTGGACTTTTTTATGTAACTCATTATTTTTGTTTATTGAGCTGAAAAAACAGTGATTGAGCTATTGCTTGGAAACTGACTAAAACCAACCGAATCGAACCGAACGAAACTAAACCGAACCGATTGGTTTTTGAACCGAATTGATCGGTGTCGGTTTAGAAAAAAGGAAAACCGAATGGTTCGGCTTGGTGATAAAATTGGGAAAAAACCGACTGAACCGATTCCATCCCTAACTGCAGACGACGGAGACTACTGTCTCGAGTGTCTACTGGTCCGAAAGTAATTTGGGCCCGTTTTTTTGAAAATAAACTGGACCCAATTGTGATGGAAACAAGTTCATCTCTCTATTAGAAACTTTTCAGACAAATTTATTTTGGTCATATATTGTTACCGATATTTGTAACGTGTGATTTTGTCATCCGCAACATTGACAATACAAAAATAAAAAATAAAAAAATGTCGGTGCATATCAATTATGTTGTATTTGGATGAGTTTATAATAAAAAATTGAGAATTTTTTTAATGAGAGTAATGATTGAAAGTATGGTTAAAGAGTGTAAAGTGATAGAGAGAGAAATAAGAATAATGATTGTAGATAGGAGTAATGAATAGAGAGTAATGATTGAAAATAAGAGTAATGAGTGTTTTTTCAGTTGGAAAAAAAATTCCCAAATCTTGATCCAAACAAGGCATTAGGCTCCGTTCTTGTCAATTTTTTCTATAGAACTTTTTGCGGAATTTTTTTTAAAACTTTTCGTAACTTTTTGTTGTGTTGTTCGTCATATGTTTTAGGATTAATCATTTGTTTTAACGATAGAAATCATAAAAGTTAAAAATGTGGATTGATATCGAAAAGACAATTGTTTGGGATTTTTCTTGTCTTTAGTAATATTTATTTGCTTTATTTCATAATTTTTTATTTTTTAGACCCTTCTCGTCAAAAAATATTATTAATTCAAAAAATATCACTTGAATCTAACAAAAATTTAAGGAAAACAAACATAACGCAGAAAACATAAAAACTTACAAGTTTTGAAATCTCTCTTAACGATTCTCAATAATTTTTATTTATGTATCTCTATTTACTCATTATCATTCATTACATCATATTTTTTTTCAAAACCTAACAAAATTGCATTATTGTAACACGAATTCGAGATAGTGTTGTGCAGTAGTGTGCACGGCATTATGTTGTGCACCTTCGAGCCGTTGGATCTTGCATCCAACGGCTCGAATCTCATCTCAGTAATAAATGACTCTCAATCGTTAGTTATCGAGATGAGATCTAAGCCATCAAATGCACGATTTTACAATTCGGAAGTGCTCAGCATGGCACCAACCTGAAGTCCTTGTAACACAACGTATTTGACCCACCAAGTTCAAATTTCCACAACCCGGAAATCTTGCGGCCGGTTCACAACCCGACACAGTCATCGCCCCAAAAAGCAAAAGGAAAAAGGGGCCAAGGAGAGAGAAACTTTTCGTTTCCCCAAAACGCCCCCGGATCTGGGCTACTGGCAAAAACCCAATACCCCTGCGAACAAGCGCCTCTCCTCTTCCCTTCGCCTTCCATGGAGTTTGCGAAGCGTCACGAGAGGGAAAATATCTCCGGAAGGAAGGGGCAAAAGAGGAAACTGGAGGAAGACTTGGACGACGAGCGGCCGATCTCCTTCCCCTCCCCCGGCGACGACGACCGGGAAACGCTACTGTGCGAGGTCGGTGCGCAGGTTAACGTGCTCAACACCACCTTCTCCTGGACCGAGGCCGATCGCGCCGCCTCTAAGCGCGCCACACACGTCCTCGCCGAGCTCGCCAAGAACGGTAATAAACTTATGGTACCGTTAATTTAGTAAATATAAGTGACAGAATGCGCGTGCCGGAGTGCTAGCGTGAAAGCGCTTTTTCGAAAACGTTTTAAACTACACTAAAATTTGCCAAGCGAGCGGAGGGTCCTATTACTGGAGGATTATCCGATTATGTGACTAAGAGCAGATATGCGTGTTAAATGCATTATTACTCGAAAACTTCTAATCGTTGCGGAAGTTCTAGTTTAGCTGTGGGAATTATGCTAATAGGTGGGAAAATGCTAATCGCTGCGGAAGTTCTAGTTTAGCTGTGGGAATTATATGTTAATAGTTGAAAGTGTAACAAGATGAGTGAAAGTAAGGCCCCCTCATTTGGTAAAACATTGCTTAACTGCTTCTTTGAAATGCTTACTTTGGTATGTGTTCTGATTCGTGCTCGAAATAAGCAGTTAAACAAAATAAGCAATTAAGCAGAATAATTACGTATTGAAATGTACCAAATGTTTAGTTGCAGTAATTTTTTTTTAGTGATATGCGTCCATTAACCACCGTCCAAGCGTTTGTTAGAGCATCTCCCACCAAGCCTTTATTTCTTCATTTTGAAGAATTGTCGGCCTCCAACCAATACTTCTTTTTCTTCCTTCAAAATGAAGAATCCTCCAAAAAATGCACTTTTGATTTCTTTATATATATGAAGAATATTCCAAAAAATGAAGCACATTTGTCATTTTCGTTTTATACTTTAAAACGTTATAACTTATGGTACCGTAATTCATTTTTTAATAAAATTTATATCGTCGAAAAGATGTAAATGAGACCTTCAAAACAAGACCACTCATCAATATATTCTGGTAGTAATATTTAAAAAAACTAGAAGTTTAAATTTTGGAGGGGAGATTGAGTTCTGGAAGAAATGGATGTGATTTTAAAAGCAAATATAGAAATGAAGAAGTGGGTTAGAGTTGCTGTGAATAGGTATACTCTTCATACTTACTTTTTGAATAAAATATGTAATTTTAAATCTTCAATTTGAAGACTTGAGTTGGAGATGCTCTTAGCATGATCGTTAGGAATTGTTATTGATGTTTGCATTGAGTATATGTAATTACGAAATGCATCCACTGGGTGGTTATTTAGGTGTCAAAAGTGCATTGCAATGGTGGAAAATGTGCAGAAATATTTTAAAAACGCAGAAAATATGTAGTATTTGAGTTTTATAACATATTTGTGGTATTTGTACATTAACCAGCGGTACTTGTTTGGTTGTTAGCATGAACATTTGTAGTTATGGTTGATGTTTGTGGTGTTTGCAGAGGAAGTTGTGAATGTTATAGTTGACGGTGGTGCTGTACCAGCACTGGTAAGGCATCTTCAGCCACCGCCGTTGAGTGAGGGTGATTGCAGTTCGAAGCCGTTCGAGCATGAGGTTGAGAAGGGGAGTGCTTTTGCACTAGGGCTTCTCGCTGTTAAGGTTATTAGATTACATTATCCTTTTATTCTTTAGATATTTCTGTGTATGCAAGTTTGTTATGTTTTTTTTTTTTTTTTTTTTCTCAATTGCATTCTCACTTCTCAGTCATTTGACAATTTAAATGGTTAGGGTCACAGCTTGTTCTGAAATATACTGAAATTCTGCTGCTAAGGCAATCTCCAGCCCTTTACTCCAAATTTTACTGAATTACATTGAAAATGCTTCATTTTGAAAAAAAGAATTTTGGAGGAAAACTCACCTTTAATTTGGAGAAAAGAGGCTTCATAGTGGAAAATATATAAACTAGAAAGCCCCAAACGTTCGAGTTAACCAAAAGAGTTTTCTTGATTTCAGTTACATTGGTTTCAGAACGAGTAAAGGAGAGGAGGGGCTTTGGGGGGTCTTGTACTTCAGTTTCAATTTAAGTAAGGGCAGGTGACCTAACAGGCATGATGATGCTGGACAATTGTTTGAGGACTCTTCTGTAGAAGCTATAATAAATTGATGTAGGATAGTAGAAGTGAACTAATTTATGGTGCCTACTTTTTATTGGAACTCTGGACATAAAGGTCGTAGGTGTTAAAGTGGAGGCTAATTGTTGCGAAAGTTTGGGTTTGACTGATGCTTGGTAATATTGAGTTTCGGAATGAAAAAAGTTGTTCCTCTGAGAGTCTGAAGTAGAAAGCCAACTATATTGGTTACGGAACTTGTTTGAAGGAGAAGCAGAAGAAGAATCTAGGAAACCCACCTATGTTATCTGAAGGATCACCTTGACTGCATATGTGTCATGCATTACACAAGGTTTTGAAAGCTTCCTTCAAACTCTAAATAGTGAAGCCCGTCAAGTGAGCTAGAAGGGAAGAATATAGGGTAATAGCAAGTTGAATGTCTTACACAGCTTTTACATAGACTTAGCAATAGACTGGAAATGTGATACTCTGATCACTAGGAATTTTTTACAAGCATAACTCAACTTAGTAATTTTCAATGAAAAAGAGGGAGTGGGGTTGGGAAAAAGGGGTGTGTGTGTGAGAGTGGGTTGCGTGGGTGGGTCAGGGTATGGCATTCAATAGCTACATGAGGTTGGCCCAATTCAGCATTCTCCAATTAGAAAAGAATTATGTAAATCCAAAATAAAAACATCACTTAACACAGCTCCATGACTAGGCATTTTTTGCTGAATGTTTTTCTTATTCCAAACAGCCAGAGCATCAGCAGCTCATAGTGGACAATGGTGCCTTGCCTCATCTTGTGGATTTACTAAAGAGGCACAGAGACAGTTCCAGCTCTCGGGCTGTAAACAGTGTCATTCGAAGAGCAGCTGATGCAATCACTAATCTTGCACATGAAAATAGCCGTATTAAGACCCGTGTTAGGTATGAGTTGTTACCCACTCTCCCAGTATTTTAACTTCCAGTGGCAGTTTGTTCCATCTCTCTTGGTGGTCACCTGGTGTATATTTTCAGGTTGGAAGGCGGGATTCCACCGCTTGTTGGGTTGCTTCAATTCAGTGATCCAAAGGTACAAAGGGCAGCAGCTGGAGCCCTACGAACTCTGGCATTTAAGAATGACGAAAATAAGAATCAGGTTGTGTGACGTTTGTGGAAAGATGAATATATTGTTGAACCAGTTCGTATTGTGTAATCAATATGACAATTATGACTTTACAGATTGTAGAATGCAATGCTCTTCCTACCCTGATTCTAATGCTCCGGTCTGAGGATGCTGCCATTCATTATGAAGCGGTTGGATTTTTCTCAAACTAGTGTTTCCTATTTGTACTTTATATCCATTGGAAACTTGTTTTTTGGTCTTCATATTATCTGTAGCAACTAGCATCTGATGATGATTCTTGGTTTTCAGGTTGGCGTTATCGGTAATCTAGTGCATTCATCCCCAAACATTAAGAAGGAAGTTCTTATTGCTGGGGCTTTGCAACCTGTTGTTGGATTGCTCAGGTCATCATGAAAGCTTGTCACCTTTTGTAGTGTCCTGACTCTTCACATTTCCCTTTACAGAATAGAGTTTGCTCCTTTTGTTTCCTCGTTCCTATGTATGTTCACATTAGCTCTCTGTTTATATTCCTCAATTTCATCATTTGGTTTACAGTTCTTGTTGCTCCGAGAGCCAAAGGGAGGCAGCTTTATTACTTGGACAATTTGCCGCTACTGATTCAGATTGTAAGGTTGGTTTGGGCTTGCGTTGCCCCTCATTTGTTTTTACTTCGGAGATTGGTCATGGATTTTCTCTTTGCTCATGCTAGTTGGTTGCGTGAAAGATGAGAGAGAAGGAAGGGACAATTTTGATATTGAAAACTTTTGGGATTGGAGTGTTTGTCATTTGATTCCTGTTTTTCTTCCTGTGCACCTGCGGCCTGCCTTCCTTTTGTGGCTTAACTGAACAGTAATGTTTCATGTTTGACTAGTTAAAAAATGAGTATTTTGCAGGCTGCTTCATTGTTTTTGCAGCTCTGCCTGCTCAAATTTATACTTTTTACTGTTCTATTTAGTTGTTTTTGTCATATTTATTTGTTCTGTGTTTTTCCCTTATGAAGAAAGCGAGGTTGTTTGCAGGTTCACATTGTCCAGAGAGGAGCTGTCCTGCCATTGATTGAGATGCTTCAATCCCCCGAAGTACAGCTTAGAGAAATGTCGGCTTTTGCACTCGGGAGGTTGGCACAGGTTAGTGACTCATTTTCTTCCCTCGTTTGTTACTCCCACCATTAATAACTGGTACTCTAAATTTGCTGCCATTATATTGTGCTGTTAAGTTATGGGTTTATATGTAATTAGTTGTTAATCTACTCTTAATCTCTTATGTAAGTAGATTAGAAGAAAGAGGTCTACTGTGTAATTACTATTGTCAGTTGTATAAGTATAACGTAATGAGAAAATAACCCTATTCTTTTGGGTCTCAATTCTGGCGTCCAATAGAACATGGTATCAGAGCACCGATCTTGAACGGCTGCTATACAACTTACCGACAGGCCCTATTGTCTCCGACGACGCCGTACGCCGTACGGCAGGCCTTGTTCGTACCTACCGACGATCTGGACGTTGCTCCGATCTGGATCTGGATCTCGTTCTAGCTTCTCCACTGCCGACGAGCCCTTGAACCTTCGTATCCACTGCCGACGAGCCTCGTTCTAGCTTCTCCACTGCCGTCGACCTCTGACTAGGTTGTGTATCTGCTTCCGTTGAGGCATACTACGCTGTACGACGGCCGACAGTCTTGGATCTTGCTCGACGGGCGCCGGCGACCACTTTCTGACCTCGTACGACTTTGGGTTCCTACCGACACCCTCTGGGTAATCACGTACAGGTGGGTTTAAGGGACTACGACTGGCTAAGGTTGGTTTTTTAAAGAGGTTCAGAGAATTAGATAACTGGACTGAACATTAGGCTTGTTTTAAAGAGTTTTTCTCTCTCTTTAACTGGGTACTCTTGGTTGTTTCTTTAATTGAGGGGACTTGTTTAGTTTTTCCTGGATTTCAGTCAATTTATCATAATCTGGGTTTGTTGCAATGTCGGTGGATAAACAAAAGGCTTCCGTTGGTACAAATGATGAGTTGAGTCGTGTAGGGACTCTAGATAATTTTTCTCTGGATATTTGCCATATTAAGTTGGATGGTACCAACTATTTGATTTGGTCTCGTACTTTTACCTTGGCTATTGAAGCCAAAGGGATGTCAGAGTTTATTGAGAGCCCTGTTACTCCACCAGTTGAGGCGGTTGAACTCAAGAAGTTTAAATCTCGGAAATCATTAGTCATGACATGGTTGTTTAACTCTATGAGAGCTGATATTCGCCATACTTTCCTGCTGCTTGATACTCCACATCAGATTTGGACTACTGCAGCCCAAACTTATTCTCAGCAAGGTAATGATGCACAGTGTTTTGAGTTGAGAAAGAGGCTCCGTACATTGGAGCAAAATCATCGTTCTGTTGCTCTGTATTTTGCTGACTTGAGTGGAGCTTGGGGGGAATTTGATTACTATCAGGGTTTTCAGGCTGTTTGTGCTGTGGATGCTGCT
This sequence comes from Rhododendron mucronatum var. ripense, assembly GCA_019656295.1. Taxonomy (NCBI): domain Eukaryota; kingdom Viridiplantae; phylum Streptophyta; class Magnoliopsida; order Ericales; family Ericaceae; genus Rhododendron; species Rhododendron mucronatum. Next base: position 531,272 of record BPLT01000122.1, on the reverse strand, counting down.
AATTGGCTAAAACGGATGGAGAAAGAGCGCGTTTATGACTTTCTTGCTGGTCTTGATTTGGAACTTGATCCAATTAGAGTGCAGGTGTTGGGTCGTGTTCCATTTCCATCATTGGAAGAGGCCTATTCGATTGTTCAGCAGGAGGAGAGTAGGAGGGGTGCTATGTTGCACCCTCCTATTTCTGATCGTTCTGCCCTGATTGCTACTCCTCTGGGTCCTTTTGGTTTTGATAGTGGGCCTATTCTCCAAGGTGGCAAGTCACAGTCAAGTACTAGCAGCGAGCCTCTTGATCGAGCGTCACTCCAGTGTGATTATTGCCATAACACAGGTCATACCAGGGATTTTTGTTGGAAACTACATGGCAAGCCCACTCGTGGGCGCGGGGGTGGACGCAGTGGCCATGGCCGTGGTCGGGTGCGTTCTCAGGACCAGGCCCATATTTCGGAGTCTATAGTTAGCACATTGCCTGATTCTGGGATTCAGGCGTCGTCTGATCATATTGGTGGTTTCTCTCAAGGGGAGATACAAACTCTCAGGCGCCTTATGGCTCGAGCTGATTCTCCATCTACTATAGCTCCCAACAATGCAGCTCCTACTTCATCATATTTTGCTCATACAGGTATCTCGGCTAGTGCATTTACTGTCTCTTCTACTATTCCGTGGATTATAGATTCTGGTGCCTCAGATCATATGACTGGGTGTTCCTCTGTGTTTGATTCTTACTCTACTTGTTCTGGTAAGGATAAGGTCCGAATAGCAGATAGGTCTTTCTCTACTATCTCAGGGAAGGGTTCTGTTCGCTATTCTCCCTCCATTTCTCTCTCTTCAGTTTTACATATTCCCAACTTTGCCACTAATTTTATGTCTGTTAGTAGCCTTACTCGTTCTGCAAATTGTTCTGTGACCTTTTTTCCTACTCATTGTGTCTTTCAGGAACTGGATACGGGAAAGGTGATTGGCAGTGGTAAATCACATGGTGGCCTCTATTTTTTGGAGTCTGCACCTCGTCCACCAATGTCATGTGGTCTTGCTCTGCAAGCAGATACTGGTGCACCTCTTAATATGTTACATCAGTGGCACCGTAGATTGGGTCATCCCTCTTTTGGAATTTTAGAGAAACTTTTTTCTAATTTAATAAGGCATTGTCCTAAGAGCCAGTTTTTTTGTGAAGCATGTGAGTTTGGAAAACATAAACATTCTTCTTATGCCCCTATTAATAAACGGAGTGTGTCTCCTTTTACTGTTATCCATTCTGATGTTTGGGGTCCTTCTCCTGTTACATCTCTTAAAGGTTTTCGATGGTTTGTCACATTTATTGATTGTTATTCTCGTGTTACGTGGGTGTATTTACTTAAGTAAAAAAGTGACGTTTTCTCTTGTTTTAAATCTTTTTATGCCATGGTACGCACTCAATTTGATACGAATATTAAAATTCTCCGTAGTGACAATGGGACTGAGTATATAGATAGGAATTTTAGGGCATTCCTAGAAGAAAATGGCATTCTTTATCAGACAACTTGTGTTGACACTCCACAACAAAATGGAGTTGCTGAACGCAAGAATCGTCATCTTGCTGAGGTAGCTCGCTCTCTTTTATTCACCATGAATGTTCCCAAATTTTTTTGGGGAGAAGCGATTTTAACTGCTACTTATCTTATCAACCGTATGCCATCCAGTGTTCTCCAGTTCAAAACACCTATTGAGTGTCTTCCTCACAGTTCTCGTGTCACCACTCTCCCACCGCGGGTGTTTGGTTGTGTCTGTTTTGTTCATGCCCCTCATCCCTCTGGAGGCAAGTTAGGTCCTAAAGCCCATAAGTGTGTCTTTATAGGGTACTCTCCTACCCAGAAGGGCTATAAATGTTATGATCCTCACTCTAGAAAGTTTTATGTCTCTATGGATGTTACTTTTTGGGAAACCGTGTCCTTCTACTTTCCCTCCACTCCATCTCTTCAGGGGGAGCATCAGCAGGAAGACATGTTTACCTCTTTTATAATTATGGTGAGGGGGAGATGAAACATAATTATGGTGAGGGGGAGATGAAACAATTTAGAGATGAACCAATATCTGCTGAAAGAACAACTCATGACATTGGTGACAATATTGAGGAACTACCACAACGGTTGAAAGGGTCTAACTTAAAGACCTACATTAGACAGAAGAAAGGAAAGTCTTCATGTGTAATACCACCTTGTCAATTACAATCCCCTGCTCTAGTTCCGGATTCCTCAGCTGACTTATCTGGTAATGAATCTTCTCCTATTGAACCTCCCCTTATTGAGTCTGATAATCTTCCTATTGCTCTTCGGAAAGGTGTTAGGTCATGTACTCAACATCCTATCTCTCAATTTGTCTCTTATGATCGATTATCTCCTTCGTACTATGCCTTTGTTTCGTCTCTTTCTTCTATATGTATTCCACAGAATTGGCAGGATGCATTCATAATACCTAGGTGGAAAGGAGCTATGGTAGAAGAGATGATAGCTTTGAAAAAGAATGGCACTTAGGAGCTAGTATCACTTCCAGGAGGAAAGAAATCAGTAGGATGCAAGTGGGTTTTCACTGTTAAGCAGAATGCCGATGGTACAATTGAGAGATACAAGGCGAGACTTGTTGCCAAGGGATTTACTCAAACCTATGGTATTGACTATGAGGAGACGTTTGCACCAGTAGCAAAGAGGAACACTGTGCGAGCTCTGCTTTCTTGTGCTGCCAATTTGAATTGGCCCCTTCACCAATTTGATGTGAAAAATGCATTCCTCCATGGTGAGTTAGAAGAGGAGGTGTATATGGACATACCACCAGGTTTCTCTTCCTCTGAGGCTGAAGGAAAGGTGTGTAAATTGAAGAAGGCCCTATATGGGCTGAAGCAATCACCTAGAGCATGGTTTGGCAGATTTTCCAAAGCTATGTTGGGGTTTGGATACAAACAGAGTCATGCAGATCATACTATGTTCGTCAAGGGAGATGCTGGTAAGATTGCTGTCCTTATTGTGTATGTTGATGACATAATAATGACAGGCAATGATGTGAATGAAATTCTTAATCTCAAATCTAGTCTGGCTCAAGAATTTGAGATTAAGGATTTGGGATCACTAAGATACTTTCTTGTTATGGAAGTGGCAAGGTCTGATAAAGGTATTTTATCTCCCAACGGAAATATATACTTGATCTTTTGGAAGAAACAGGTATGTTGGGTTGTAAACCTGAAAATTCTCCTATTGAGGCGAATCACCGTCTTAGTGGCAATGCGGGGGAGTGCACTGACAAGGAGAGATATCAGCGACTTGTGGGTCGACTAATATACTTAGCTCACACTCGACCAGATGTTACTTATGCAGTGAGTGTTGTTAGTCAGTTTATGCATGATCCTCGTGCTTCGCATCTGGATGCAGTTTATCGTATTTTAAGGTACCTCAAATCATCTCCAGGAAAGGGACTTCTGTTCTCTAATCATGGTCACCTGCGATTGGAGACATTTACTGATGCTGATTGGGCTGGTTCTATAGATGATAGACGCTCTACTTCTGGTTATTGCACTTTTATTGGGGGAAATTTGGTTACTTGGCGAAGTAAGAAGCAATCAGTGATCGCCAGGTCTAGCGCAGAAGCTGAGTACAGAGCTATGGCTCATGGCGTTTGTGAGCTCTTGTGGCTCCAAACTGTGCTACATGATTTGGGAATTGCTGATAATGGTCCTATGAAACTCTATTGTGACAATAAAGCTGCCATCAACATTGCTCATAATCCTGTTCAACATGACAGAACGAAGCATATAGAGATTGATAGACACTTCATCAAGGAGAAGCTGAGCGCGGGTTTGATATGTATGCCTTTTGTGAGATCTGAAGATCAACTAGCGGACATATTCACTAAAGGGCTTGGTAGCAAGAGTTTCCACCCCATTGTGTTCAAGTTGGGCTTAATTGATATCTTCGCACCAACTTGAGGGGGAGTGTTAAGTTATGGGTTTATATGTAATTAGTTGTTAATCTACTCTTAATCTCTTATGTAAGTAGATTAGAAGAAAGAGGTCTACTGTGTAATTACTATTGTCAGTTGTATAAGTATAACGTAATGAGAAAATAACCCTATTCTTTTGGGTCTCAATTCTGGCGTCCAATTGAGCATGTGCAGACATTGTCTTTCTACTTACGAAGGATTGCATTGATCTGTCTGATAACTTCCACTTTCATTCTTAGAAACTTGGATTGAGGAGGGATAGTTTTCCTTTCGGGTAAATATATAGGAGATGGAGTTATTCTTGTGATATGGTTACTGACTCAAAAAAAATGACGGGGAATATTTTCTTGTCAGCCCAGATTTTTAACTGCTGTAAAATTCACTTTGGAAGAGAGCAATAGCAAAGGAACCTTTGTTTCTCTTGGTAATACATTCTTGTTAAATAAGGACTATTTATTTTATCCTCTCTTCGTATGAGTCACACTCTGGTTCAAATGGTCTACCTGTTTCTATGGAATGCCACGGTGTTGCGTGGTTCCAAGAAAACAAAAACCCTGTTGCAGTGGCAGAGAGAAAAGGAAACAATAAAAGATTAGAAAAAGTGAAGTACCGATCCAATTGCATATTTTACAGCCTGATTACCAGTCATGTGTAGTGGGCCGAAGTTGCTTTCAGGTAGGTGTCTCTATATTGTACAGACAGCATGGCTGACTACTGAAAGTTGCCACGGTGTGGTACCAAATTTTCCATGTCATTTTCCTCATTGCTCTATGAAGATATTCCATATTCACTTTTTCTTCATTGCTAACCTTTGTTTACTACTGGAACTGGAAGCATCACGGTAGTGGGTACATCATGGCAGGCAAGGCTTTATCATACGCTTGAATTTTTTAATTTTTTTGTCATTCAGGACACTCATAACCAAGCTGGTATCGCTCATAATGGCGGGTTGATGCCATTATTGAAGCTCCTTGATTCGAAAAATGGGTCTCTGCAACATAATGCTGCATTTGCTCTTTACGGCCTTGCGGATAATGAGGTATTATGAATTTGTTTGAAACTTCTAACGGGGCTGATGTCCTTTTTTTTATTTTGCTGAATTCTACAAAAAATTTGGTAATTTTTTCCCCAGTTTTAACCCTAGTAGCTTACTAATTCTGATTTAGGCTCTGTCTCGCATTTTGTGGAGGCTGGGTTCCAGACTCCCTCTTTGTACTGGGTTTTACCCTTTGGGCTCCTGCTCAGAAAGTGAGAATTTTGACTGTTGACCTGGTGACTGTCCTTGTTCTAAAACAAGGAATTAATCGGCGATTAATCACCGATTAATAGCTAGCAGGGCCTATCCGATTAGGTCCGAGAAACGATTAATCGCCAATTACTAATTAATATGCACCGATTAATCGCTCGAAGGTGGCCGACTACCCGATTAGCGCTGAGCGACTTTTAGAACATTGGTGACTGTAAAAGAGAACACCATTAGCGACACTTCGGCCGGCGTTGACAACTGAAAATGTCTTCCGAAGGTCCAGTTACTGGGGTAGTTAGTTCAAGAACTCACAATGAATTAGAATACATCGGTCGTTTTACTCACATTGTTCTCGTGTATTAAATTTCAGATCCTTTCTTACTTGACTTATTCGAATGTTTATAGGAAAATTTAGCCACCTACCCAGGCTACCAAAACCGTACCATGGTTATATGCCGTCCTTGCAATCTCCGCATGTGGGTCTCACATGCCCCATTCTTGATAAGGATGATTGGACATCTGACAAATATTTTGGGGGCGCAAGTGCTAATTCTTCTCAGATGCGACTTTTTAGACAATTACGAACCTTATGGCGAGAGAATATTCATCTTGACTTTCTAGGAGGATTGATGAAGATAATTCCTAGACCTATTGAGATCCCTAGAGTGACCATTATAATGATATGGTTGATCCGAGAGTTAAATCTTCCTCGGACTTTCCTTCATGTCCAAGAAGCTAGTTGCCGAGCTAGTGTTCGGATTTGAAGACCGTGATTGTATGGATCTGAATAGTTAGTACCTTGACTTCTTTTAATGAATTTTGTTTTCATCTCTATAATGCTTATTTAAGACGTCCTATTATTTTCACCTCCCCCAAAGTCCATCAAATCTTTCTTGAAACCCGTTGCAAAATCGATATGCCTGTCAAAATCTGTTAAAGAGACACAACTGTCACTCACTGTCGGTTCTGTCACCCAATCCTTGCAATAGATTTTTGTAACAAAACACCCCGGAAAGAAGATAAAACGTCCTCACAATGAACCTGAAAATGATGTAGTAGTTTTGTTTAAGTTTCAAATAATTCTCTCTCGGTGCATCAAGCTTCCACATCACAGATTTTTTAGCCCCGTGATCTGGCCATTGCAAAACTGGGATTGGGGGGAGCCGATCCCTCTTTATGTGGTGAAATGCAGCATTTGGGTATACGGATGATCTAATCTGGACAAATTCGACACTAACTCAAAGGATAAGCACCGTAACCTCTCTAACCGCCATTGTCATATTCTATCTCCTAGAGTTGGTGATGGATGATAATGCATTTTATTGATGCATTCTATTTTCAAAACATAGCCTGACATAGCAATAAGAAAGAGTCATCTTGTTTGTTTTTGAACCCCTTTTTCGCTTATGAACACTATCTCTCTCACCTGAAATCTGTGTCTCTTCCTTCCCATTGGACTCTCCTCTTCGTATCTCTCCAATTGGACCTGCTAGAATAACTAAACAAACCTAAAAATGCAAATCGCAATTTGCAGCTCCAAAATCCAATGATTTGAAGTCACAAGAAATTTGGAACTCAGGAGAGAGAGAGAGAGAGAGAGAGAGAGAGAGAGAGAGAGAGAGAGAGAGAGAGAGAGAGAGAGAGAGTCGCTGCTGTGAACAAAGATCGAAATTGGAAGATAGAAAAGTGACAAGTTAAATCTCTATGATGAGAGAGAAAAGAGTGTTCTGGTGAGATAGAAGAAAGTGTTCGCCACAGGAAAAGGGGTTTGCATCAGCGACATGCACTACGGTCCATCTCCAACTCCAAGAAATGGACTTTGATAATGCCAGGAAAAACAGGTTATTGTGCTTACCTTTGACGAGTTCGGGTCAGCGTTGGGGTTATCCCAGTTCTTTTCCAGGTTAGATCATCTGAATATACTCAAATGCATTGCATTTCACCACCCACAAGAAGTTTCAGGTGGTGGCGGATCAGCTCCCACCAATCCCAGTTCTGTAATGGCTGGTTCACGGGCTAAAAAACGGGCAAAAAAATTTGTGATGTGGTGCAACGAGAAAGAATTATTTGGAACTTAAACAAAACTACTACATCATGTTCAGGTTCATTGTGAGGGCGCTGTTATATCTTCATTCCAGAAAGTTTTGTCACGGATTTTTTTTTTTTAGGGATTGGGTGACGGAATCAACGGTGAGTGACTCGTTTCCAGATTTTGATGGGCATATCGATTTTGCAACGGGTTACAAGAAAGACTTTATGGACTTTGTGGGGGGTGAAAATAGTAGGATGTCTTAAATAACATTCTAGATATGAGAACAAAATGCATTAGGAGACATCAAGATATTCCAGGAAAATCAGTATTAACTTCGGCCGAGGTCAACTAACTATTCAGATCCATACAGTTAAGGTCTTCAACTCCGACCCCCTAGCTCAGTCAACTAGCTTCTTGGAGGGATTATCTTGACCAATCCTTTTGAATACCGAGATGTATATGCATTACTATCTCGGCATAAGGTTCACAATTGTCTCCAAAGTCGTGACCGAGATGGCAAGAAGGATTAAGCACATGATTTTCCTTTCCACAACTTTCAAATTGCTTGCTCTCTTTCTCTCTCTCTAAAAAACAAAAACCCTAGAACTACTCTCAGCAACCGCCGCCCCGGGGGGGGGGGGGGGGGGGGGGGGGGGGGGGTTTTTTGCGGTGCCGCCTCTCCCCTCCTCCCCCCTTTCCCTACCCTCTTCTGTCACCCTCATCTCCTTGTGCCGCCGTTTTTTTTTTCAGCGCTGACTCTTTTGGCTCGCCGCCGCCCTCCGGTCTCCAGCTTCTAGGTGGAATTGGTTAGGCTTAACAGCGAGGGTTGATCTTGGCGGCCGGAGTTGGTTGGCTCGCGGATTTCCCGCCGTTCATTTCCCATGGGTATGTTTCGGTTCCGGCCCTAACAGCAAGTGGAGATCTCGCGTCAAGTTTGGGCATGATCATCGTGTGCACATTTGGGTGATTTCAGAGTGGCAGGTTGCTGCCCTGTTTTCGTTTCTCAGACGGTGGAGCTCTAGGCGTTTGTGAGGGTTGGTTTGGCAATTTCTCGGCATTTGCTCTGGGTTCCATCCTTGAGGAGGACGGCGGTGGAGTAGGCTGTTGGTTTCGTTATCTGGTGGAAGTATTTTTGTGGTCTTGTTGGGTTTGCTGGTGGTGACAATTTCGGCTGGTTTGGTCGGCAGATTGGAGGTGCTGGGTGGTTGCAGATTAGGTTAGGGCTAGGTGTTGGGCTTCTTGGGTTGGGCCTTGTTCATACTTTGTATGGTCTTGGCTGGTTTGGGCTTTTATTGTTTATCTGGGCATTTTTAGGCCCTTTGCTCCTTATTTAAGATGTATTTGTTTGATCTGGGCACTCTAAGGCCTTAGGAGCTCGGGTTTACGCCCACAGGTGTGGTTGGGATCGGCCCTCCTCAGGTGTTTGTCCAACCTTTGGTTGGATCCCCCTCCCCACTTGATGTACCCTACCAAGTTTCTTAATAATATTTTGCCGTTTCAAAAAAAAGGATTAAGCACATGGGCCCCAAATGATTGTCAGATGTCCAATCAACCATATCAGGAAGGAGGCATGTTGGACCAACATTTGGAAATCTTTTTTGGAGAGATTGTAATGATGGCAACTAACCATGGTTATGAGTTTGGTAATTATGGGTAGGTGGCCAAATTCTCCTATAAATACTCGAAAAAGTTAAAGATCACAAGATCCGAAGTTTTATACGCTAGAGCACTGTGTGTAAAATGACTGAGGTATTCATATTCATTGTGAGTTTTTGGATTAGCTGCCCTACTCCAGAATTTGCCTTGTGAGAAAATGAACTTCACTATTGGAGGACATTTCCGGTTCTCAACACTGGCCGTGGTGTCGCTAACGGTCATCTGTTTTGGTCAAAGATCTGATATTCCAAGCAAGAGCTCAAAGGGTAAATCCCTGTACAAAGAGGGAGTCATAACCCCCCTACCTTTTCACTTTGTTATTTGTGTTTTTCAAGGTTATTAACTTTATGTTTTTGACATAGGATAATGTGTCGGATTTTATCAAGGTTGGCGGTGTTCAGAAGTTGCAGGATGGAGAATTCATTGTACAAGTATGCTTTTTTTGCTTTTTACCATATCTTGAACTGTGGCTACTAGGTTGAGGTTTTCTCTGTTTTCAACTAGTAGACGAAATCATAGGCTTGAGCCCAGATATGATTGCTTTAGCATTATAGGTTCCTAGCCGTGTTGTTTTGCTGAATGTGTCCTTACTAATATAGTAACAATAAATGTGCTTTTAGGCGACAAAAGATTGTGTAGCCAAGACACTGAAAAGATTAGAGGAGAAGATTCATGGACGGGTGAGCTTTTATCAAATTATTCGATAAAGTAGCCCCAATCTTGTTATATGCTTCGTTATATTAGTTCATGAAGTTACATCCCTTGATTTCTCCCTTGTAGGTTTTGAGCCATTTGTTATATCTGATGCGTGTAGCAGAGAATGCTGTTCAACGACGAATTGCTTTGGCTCTAGCACATCTTTGTTCTCCGGAGGATCAGGGAACAATTTTCATTGATAACAATGGTATGGCATTTTCATTGATAACAATGGTTTGCAGGTTTGGTGTTCATATTTGGGTGTTCCAGGGTTGTACATAAGAACACATGCTTAGTCTATGGGAAGAAGGGAAAGAGAAAGATGCACTTCTCCCTTGAAAAAATTAGGCAAATTCACACCAAAATAAACTTGATTTCTCAAAATGTCAACTTCATCAATTAACCATTTGCTAAAGCGTTCGTGGTTTTGTTTTGTCAAAATTCTTCTAGTTTAACTAGAACTAAGACTTCTTTGACATTTGGGTATAGGAACCATAACTAAGATTAAACATTGAAAAGTTCTGAGATTTGGATTGACTTGAATATTCTAGTCCAGCAGCTTCCATTGTTGGATTTCTTGTTCATAGTGACGGCAATTTGCATACTAAAAATTGGTTTATCTAACTTGTGTGCAGGATTGGAGTTACTTCTTGGCCTTCTTGGTTCCACGAGCCTAAAGCAGCAACTTGATGGTTCTATAGCTTTGTTCAAGTTGTCTAACAAAGCGATGACTCTCTCCTCCGTTGATGCAGCTCCCCCATCTCCCACGCCACAGGTCAACATCTTATTTAGCGGTAGCCTTTTGGTCCATGTGCTCTTTTTGATTTGGAGCTATTGGGGACATTAGCAGGAATAATAACTGTTTAGTTTTTAGAAAATACTTTCTTTGAGAATACTGGTCTAGTATTTTGGAAATCTGAATCAACCGTAAGGTCCTTAACAAAGAGGACTTGCAGATGTATAGAATTTCTATTTCTGGTGCCATGTCTCTTTGATGAGAAGAGTTCTTTAAAGCACTGGTGTGGATTTTTGATAGATATCTGTTGCGATAGTAATGGCTAGATTAGTTGGAACCCTGTTTTCTGAATCTTAATCTTTGTTTCTGAAATCCTGTTCATTAGATAAGTACGTTTCATAAATGCAGGTTTTCCTTCCATTTGCTTATTGGCTTCCTAAAGTGGAATTAGCAATATGTATTTGCAGTTTTCACATATGAAACAGCTTTTTAACTACTAATAGAAATTGGTATTCTGATGAAAGAATTCTCACTGCAGGTGTACTTGGGGGAACAATTTGTCAACAATCCTACATTATCCGATGTCACCTTCTTAGTTGAAGGTTGTAAATCCAAATTACTACTTTGCTTGCTTACATCCCTAATCTATGTTCCAGAGGAATAAGTTCTCTCTGTGTATGGCAGTTCTACAATTTGTTGTTGCTGTGTATGGCAGTTCCCTGGCCTAGATTGATAGTAAATGACTTTATTTTTCTGAAAACTCAGGTAAACGGTTCTACGCCCATCGAATTTGCCTACTTGCTTCTTCCGATGCATTTCGTGCAATGTTTGATGGTGGTTATCGGGTGAGTTCGTACATAAATTGTCAAAACCAATCTCTGTCAAGTTTCTATCCGTGTATGTGCGCATGCGTGCGTGTGTGAAGAATGCGACATCTTGGTTCCCTTTTCTAGTTTTTATTTTGGGTTAGGGTGCTTGATTATTATCATTTTTTTATCACTTCTTTTTGTGGAAATATATACGGAAATATGTAACAATGGATTGCAAAACATAATAGTTGGACTTAATCTTTGTTTATTATTTCCCCGTTGCGTTAATCACAGGAGAAGGATGCAAGAGATATAGAGATTCCAAATATAAGATGGGAAGTTTTTGAGTTTGATGATGAGGTTACAGTCTTTCCCTAACACTCAACTTGTATTGTAGTCAATATTCCTGAGATTTGCTACACATAGGCTATTTGTGAATGTCCAGATTTATATACACTGGCTCGGTGGATGTGACATTGAATATAGCCCAAGATCTCCTTAGAGCTGCCGATCAGTATCTCCTGGAGGCACTCAAGCGGCTTTGTGAATACACCATTGCTCAGGTAAGAAAGTTAATACTTTTGAATACCTTAGCACTGAATAAATCAGATGGATGCCCGAATATGCTTCTCTTTTATCTTCAGGATATATCATCAGATAACGTTTCAAACATGTATGAGCTGTCAGACGCGTTCCATGCCTTGTCATTAAGGCATACGTGCATTCTATACATTTTGGAGCAGTTCGATAAATTAAGTGCTAGGCCCAGGTATGTTCTTTTGCCAACCTTTCCATATTGCAGGCTTTCAGCTTATAGGATTTTCTTTGAGACTTTTCGCTGGATCAAATTGCAAAGTACTTAAAAAAGATGAAGAGATGATAATATGCGACATATCTTGCCTACCCATGAACTTCTACTCGGCAGTATGTTTCTTGCTGTTCTGTCGATGAACTGCGCATAATACACTGGTTGTTATAGCAATCAGTCTCATGATTTGGCCAACTCCTGCACCTATCTGTGAATTTACTACTATGAGAATGCTCTTTAATACGAAAGTGGTTCTAGCAAATGAAAGAAATTGCTTGTTCAGTGTTTTTCTGTTCTCCTCATTCCTGAGATCAATTGGAGTAAGAGATACAAATTATGGTAATCAGTACTTACCATAGGATTTTTTCCCCTTGATATGGGAATTGATGTGGAGAATACAGTTAAATTTACATCATCTGCAATATTCAACCTTTCCTCGAAATCACACACGCAGTGATAACTGAAGATAGTATTGCTAAAGTGGTTTAGCGTTTAGAATGAGCACAGCTTACACTTTTGTGATGTCAAAAACCTTGAGAATAAAAAACCTTGAGAAACGCACAAGCATGGTTGAAACTAGATGGTTTGCCTATATATGGTGAAAACCGGTAGACTCAATGATGAGAAAGTATGATCATCAAGCTTTTGAATCTGTGTTTGATATTCACAAATTACCCCACTCGATGAGTTATACACTTGTTTGTTTTTGTTGCCTCCTGAAAATTTCATTTTCTTTTAAATATTGGCAGGTATTCCCAACTTATTCAGCGTATAATACCGGAGATCCGCGAGTACTTTACAAAAACACTTACGAGGCCTAACCCACGTGACTCACGGCTATAGCTTGCTGCTTTTTTTCAAAATAAATTTCTTGATTTCTAACAAATTGCGATGTACAGAGCTCTAGATCTCGCAGTTGTCCAGCTAGTGACGGATCTAATTGGTTGATTGTAGAGCGTCCACCGTCCTCCTCTGTCTGATTACAGAGATCTGTTAATTGTAAACCTGTAAGTTCCTCTTGTAGTGTGTCTGTTTTGGATATTGCCATCAGCAATATTTATCTAAGCTGGTGTAACACTTATATCGATTAAATGTAGTCTCCTGCGGGTTCAAATAAAAAAATTGCATTTCTTGTGATACTGTCATGTTGATTTTTGTTTGTAAATCGAATATAGATGATATAACTTTAATTACAATCACGCTTTGGGAACTTCATAACCTTGGAACTTTCCTCCATAGTACAATCCAATTTGTTTGGCAAATGAGAACTTTGCTCATTAAGTGCGAACATTCGTAGGGTTTCAAGATACAAATGAGAAACGAATATCCGAGTGTGGTAGGGTTGATTCCTCGGTCTATCACTTTGTAGGCAATTGCCCTCTGATTTTGCCCTCGAACCGACTGCTGCACAAATAATGGCAAAGTTAGTGCCAACCAGCCCGACAAGACGATGGCTGGAGGGCACTTTGATGCTCAAGCAGTCCCGATTAAAAGTACTCAACTTAGGAAGTGAAGGTGTGGCCCTCTACCCCAGATCCCCAACATAAGAGATAATAGCTGCAACCAACCAACTATCACCACAAAAGCAAATACTCCCTCCGTCCCATAATATTTGTCCGGTCCGCAAAACGGAGACGTAAAAATAATACTATTTTTGTAAGAAAAAGTTGGGAAAAAATTCAACAACTTACTAGATCTCGACGAGTTCTTTTAACTTGTGAAAAAAAATTTGAATTTTTTCTTAAAAGAAATGCATGATTTTTACGTCTCCGTTTCGCGGACCGGACAAATATTATGGGACGGAGGGAGTAATGAGAAATCCAAGGCTAAGGCTATGTAGAGAGACTGAGATACTAAACGACATGATTTTTTTTACAGAGATGCTTTATTATTTGATTAATATATAACGAACTACTCAGATTAAATTTTGGTTAGATTTTAAGAAACGTGTGATATACACCTCAATTAACATGGACGGAATGGAGTGCATCTGCATCTTTTAACAAACCACAGGGTAGTTAGGTATTTTGCCCTACCTCCAAACAACAAAGAACCTGAACACCTATAAGAAGAAAGCAAATAACAGGAAATTAGAATGGGAGAAAACTGACGAAAGCCCAGGTTATCAGTGGAAAAAAGACTTGGATTACTGCAGCTTAGTTTGTAGCCCATCATTTTCCTTTTAAGTATCCCATCACAATCATCTTCCATTAAAAAATGCTATGTAGAGAGAACGTAATTTTTGAAAGTTATGCCTCCATTATTCTAACTTCTATGGTAGTTGTCCAACTTGTAAGCTTGTAGTGTGTGTGAAGCTTTTGCACCGGAAAATTATTGTCTAAGACACATGAAACTTGCCTTAGGCAATTAGTCAAGGGCAATCATTTTAGCTTTGCTAGAGGTACATACACATAAATACATACATAGCGTACATACGCGTTTTTACCCATCTTGGGTTCCAAAAAATTGATCCGAGCCGCTCATTTTATTCAAAATGGGTTGTTTAGGGCCCTTGTAAAAGATAAACTCTACCCGAAATTGGTAAAGGCATATACGAAACATCCATCTTTGCTTCATAATCCAGGCCGAAGCAAATTGCAATGTTTTGTAAACATTTTACCGATATTGGATTCAATTTATTTTTTACAGGAACTCTAAATTAATCATTTTGAATAAAATGAGCGGGTCGGATAACTTTTTAGGACCCGATATGAGTCCAAAACGCATATGTGCAGGATGTGTATGTACTCATTGATTTTTCGCAATCATTTGGAGGGATTGCATCTCCATAGTATAAATCTCTCCGAATCTGGGCTCACAAACACTCTCCATCCATCCATCCTCTCTTCCCCCCCCCCCCCCCCCCCCCCCCCCCCCCTCTCTCTAAAATGGCTTCCAGCACCAACATCATAGCTACAGAGCTTCTCCCGATCCTCAGGGTTTACCAAGATGGCACGGTCGAACGCCTTCTAGACTTGCCCTTTGTGCCACCATCGCCCGACGACCCAACCACCGGCATCTCATCGAAAGACACTACCATCACACCACTCGTCTCCGCTCGACTCTATCTCCCGAAACTCTCGCCCCCCACCCACCAAAGAAAACTCCCCGTCTTAGTCTACTTCCACGGCGGAGGCTTCTGCATCGGGTCCGCCTTCTCCTCCCTGTGCCACGACTACATGAATTCCTTAGTCTCTCAAGCGGAAGTCATAACCGTATCAGTCGAGTACAGGTTAGCCCCGGAGCACCCTCTGCCGGAGGCTTACGAGGATTCGTGGACCGCTCTCCAATGGGTTGCATCACATTCACTTAAAGACACTATCAATAAAGACCCATGGTTGACTGAAAACGGCGATTTTGATAGAGTCTATATAGGTGGTGATAGCGCAGGAGCTAATATTGCACACAACATAGCCATCCGAGCGGGTATGGAGGGCTTGTTTGGAGGAGTTCAAATTTTGGGAGCTTTTCTTTCTCACCCATACTTCTGGGGCTCAAACCCAATTGGGTCCGAGTTAGTTTTAGGCCATGAGCAGAATCTCTTGCACCGGATGTGGACGCTTGGGTACCCATCTGCGCCAGGAGGCATCGATCACCCGATGATCAATCCGTTCGCGCATGATGCCCCGAGCTTGTCGGGGATCGGGTGTTCTCGGCTGCTCGTTTGCGTGGCGGGAATGGATGAGCTGAGGGAGAGAGGAGTTCGTTACGCCAAGGCGGTGAGAGAAAGCGGGTGGGGTGGAGAATTGGAGTTGTTTGAGGTGCTAGGAGAGGGTCATTGCTTCCATGTAGTAAATCTTGGATCTGATAGTGGGAAGAATATGGTGAATCGTTTGGCCTCTTTTCTTCAGTAGATTCCTTTTCTTGTTTGTGGTGTTGTTCATGAATTGGATTCAAGTGTTGGGAAATTGATTTACAAGAAAATTGAGTATTTTGTTCAATCAATAAATATCACGTGGTGCCCGCTCGGCGCATCCAAATTGTCAATTGCGTTTTTGGACGGCTTGGAATTGAAGAGAGACAAAGTGTGGGGTGAGAGGAGAGAGATGATTTCAATCCGAGCCATCCAAAAGTGTATTAGACGACCCAAATATGCCGAGCAGGTACCACGTGGGATATAACCACCCGGCACCGAAAAATTTCTCCCCTCGCATGCTTTAAGTTACACCATACCATCAAAATGGGACCCAGGGATCCTGTAGTGAGCAAAGTTACTACAGGGTTGTAATAAACATTTCAGCCGTTATCTCAATAATCAATTGTCCGAATTTTCTTCCATGGAAAAAAGTTTTTTTTTTAATTTGAACTGTTGAAAACACTTTTGCAGGGCTGAAATTATTCACTACAACTCTATGGTGACTTTGCTCATTACAGAATCACTTTCCATTAAAATACTTTTGGGAAACCCATGTGTGTGGGAAAGGAACCCATGTGCTGGAGAAAACCAACGGTTTTTTCTTTATAAAGGCAAAATTTTATTTAAAAACGGAGGTTTTTTCTTTATAAAGGCAAAATTTTATTTAAAAACGGGGAGATGAGAATGGGAATCCAACAAAAAGTGTAATAGTACATAACAACGGCCGAAATCCAACCCATAAGGTTTAATACAGGAGTCCAAAAATATTACAATTTAGCCCACCCGAAACCTAAATATACAACAAAGTCCAAACAAAATTAGGCTCCGTTCCAGAAACCTTCTTAAAAAATAAGCAGCTTATTTCACATTTTTAAACTCAAAAATAAGATAAATAAAAAATAATTTTTCAATTTTTTTTACATCGTATAAAAGATCTCAATGAGATCTTTCAAACAAGATCCATAATGCATATTTTTATATTTCAATAAACCCCTTATTTTTGAGCTTGAAATTGCCTTCTTAAAAAATAAGGGCTTATTTTGAGTTCCGGAACGCACCCTTAACAGGCCAAGAAAGACCCACATGGCAAACCCAAACCCACAAAACTCAGACTCGCTCCCGCTGCCGCCCTCCCCCAAGCGGACTCGGGGGGGGGGGGGGGGGGGGGGGGGGGGGGGGGGGGGGTGCTCTCCCCCTTGGGGAGAGCAGCGTGCTGCTGCCCCCTTTTTGGGGCCCATCCCGGTCTCGCTCCGATGATCCGAATCGTTCACTTTGTAGAGCTCGTCGAGTAAAACAACTATGCAAAAAATCAGCTTAATTGGATATCATTAAGTACTTGATCGGAGCCTTTTTACTTTGAAAAGAATGGATCCGAAACACTGGATCAAATCCATTATTCCCAATGGACCAAGAGTTATATAGGCTCCGATCAGGCACTTAATGATATCCAATTAAGCTGATTTTTTGCATAGTTGTTCTACTCGACGAGCTCTACAAAGTGAACGATTCGGATTATCGGAACGAGACTGGGATGAGCCCCAAAAAGGGGGCAGCAGCACGCTGCTCTCCCCAAGGGGGAGAGCAGCCCCCCGAGTCCCCCCCCCCCCCCAAAGCAAGAAAACCCTAGGCGGCTGTCCTAGAGAGAGAGAGAAGAGACTATTAAAATACCAACGGTAGTTGTCCTACTTACATTGTATATTGTCATGCTAGCTGTCCAACTTGTATTATGAAGCACTATAATAATACCTTTCTATGACATTTTGCTCAGCAAAATCATTGTCCAAAGAAAGGAGAAAAATTATTGTCCAAAAGAAACATGAGACTTGCCTCACTACTCATGGCAGTCCTTTAGGGGCAGGCATTACATACCCCAAAATAGAAGTCTCTCCGTCATCTCTGCTCACATCCATCTTCTCCCCCCTTTCTCTAAAATGGCTTCCAAAGCCAAAACCATAGCTTCGGAGCTTGTACCGGTCCTCAGGGTTTACCAAGACGGCACGGTCGAACGCCTTGTAGGCTCACCCTTTGTTCTGCCATCCCTCGAAGACCCATCCACCGGCGTCTCATCCAAAGACACCACCATCTCGCCACCTGTCTCGGCTCGACTCTACCTCCCAAAACTCTCGCTGCCCGCCAACCAACAAAAGCTCCCCATCTTAGTCTACTTCCACGGCGGGGGTTTCTGCATCGAATCCGCCTTCTCCTCTCTCTACCATGACTCCATGAACTCCCTAGTCTCTCAAGCCAGGGTCATTGTCGTGTCGGTCGAGTACAGGCTAGCCCCTGAGCACCCTGTACAGGCAGCTTACGAGGACTCTTGGACCGCTCTCCAGTGGGTCACGTCGCACTCACTTGAAGAAACCATCGATAAAGATCCGTGGTTGATCGAAAACGGCGATTTTGATAGGGTCTACATTGGTGGCGACAGCGCAGGGGCTAATATTGCACACAACCTGACCATTCGAGCGGGCGCTGAGGACCTGTTTGGAGGAGTTAAAATACTGGGAGCTTTTCTTGCTCACCCATACTTCTGGGGCTCGGACCCAATTGGGTCCGAATCGGTTTCGGCTCATGAGGAGAATCTCTTGCACCGAACGTGGGCGTTTGTGTATCCTGCTCCGGGTGGCATGGATCACCCGATGATCAACCCGTTCGCTCACGACGCCCCAAGCTTGTCCGGGATCGGGTGTTCTCGGCTGCTCGTTTGCGTGGCGGGAATGGACGATCTGAGGGAGAGAGGAATTCGTTACGCCGAGGCGGTGAGAGAGAGCGGGTGGGGCGGAGATTTGGAGTTGTTTGAGGTTGAAGGAGAGGGTCATTGCTTCCATATACTGAATCCTGGATCTGAAAATGCAAAGAATATGGTGAATCGTTTGGCTTCTTTCCTGAAGTAGATTTCTTTTCTCGTTGTCTTGGTGCACATGAATGAATTGGAATCAAGTGTCAGCAAAATGATTTGCAAGAAAAATAGCCAACACTTGTTCCCAACGTTGGAAGTGTTTTTGTTTTTTTAGAGAATAAATTCTTTGCACCTCCGGTATAAATATTTATTTTTTCTAAATCAATTACATTGTGACAAGTGTCAAAATAATGGTCTCAATTAATAAAATATGAAGACGTGGTGCAATATAATTGATTTAAAGGAAACAAATATTTATACCGGCGGTGCGAAGAATTTATTCTCTTTTTTTTAACCTTCTCTCTAAAACCAAGAGTGTTTGGAACGTAATGAAAGAATTGATAAGCCTGGAATAGTGTAAATTGTGAGGCTTATCTTCCTCCGTTTTGTCTCACTTGCATGCCTACTTGTGCGGTTTTGTTTAATATTGTGCGCAAGTGTATTTTTTGTGGAGCGACAGGTAATTGGAGTAAATATGGGTAGTTGCCAAGGTTTCTAAGAATCACCGGAGGAGTGCGGATGTGCTGGATGTACGTGGGTGGCTTTGAGGGGTGATCCCGAGTTCTAAAGGAGCTAGCCGGAGCAATAGGGGAGTACTCGAAGCAGCCAAGAGCCGAAGGCAGCAGCAAAAAGGCAGCAGAGCAGTCCAGAAGCCACTGGGATCGATCCCCCTCTGACCAGGGATCGATCCCTCCAACTCAGTATAACAATCCAGTGGCACCCGGGATCGATCCCCCTCTGACCAGGGATCGATCCCTCACTCCTGCGCGGACATTTTAGTGGCATTTTTGTAAATCTTTTGTAAAGGGGGTATATATACCAGCCCTTGTCCGAAATGTAGGGCACTTTACTTTCTGCACTTTCTCTCTCTACCTCCATTAAAGGAGCTCCAACCTCTCTCTTCATTCATGTCTTGAGGGGTGAATTTAGGTACAATCTATTTACTTTCGAAGCATTTCGCCTTCATTAAAGTTGTAAAGAACTTCTTCCTCTTCGAGGATCTGGTATTTATTTCGCGTTTAGTTCATGTTTGGTATTCTTCTTATGTTTAGCCTAGCTCATTTCATCCTTCCTTGCACTATGAGTGAGTAGTGTACCAAGGTTGGGTTGTGGGATGGTTAACATCCCGTAGCTAAGGGTGTAACTCGTTCTTCCCGTGTACAACTTCATTTTCTAGCTTAAGCGTGGGTTAGGACTGATTTTATATATCAAAACTTAGAGGTGTTAATCTCTTTGATCCAATGTAGGCAAGAGTTAAGTCTTTTGTCACATTTGATACTTGGAGCGATGTCCCTCTTAGTGTTTGTCAAAATGAGTTAAAAGAGCCCGAGCCACGCTTGGCACTTCCGTTAAAAGAGAAGAATCGAGTTCATTCTTGTGCTATGGGTGTTGATTATCCCTAAACCTCACCTTTAGTTTATTCTCCCGTAAGAAGAAGCCGTAGTTAGGTTAAGTAGCCAGTCTCTAAAATCGCTCAGTTGGCCGTCTCAACGCCGAATTTGGTTGGCGGTCCTAACGCCAAAACTCTTCGCAAGTTAATCTCTGAAACAAGTTATGGATGCGCTCCCTGTGGATTCGACCCCGGACTTCCGGGTATTATTATGCTTTCAACCGACCTAGCCCTACGCTTGGGGCATTCTTATTGCAACACACATTAAGGTCGCAAGCATTTTTGGCGCCGTTGCCGGGGAGCGCTTTCTTTTATAGCTTATTTTGGAGGTTCGCCAAATCATTGTAAGTATCTCGCTTAATTTCACTTTGTGTGATTTGTATTTAATCTAGCGGATACCTCTAACTTGAGTCTCTCAAACGTGAGGTTTAACGAAGCTAGAGTAAGTCCAAATCACCTTTTCTTTTATTGTCCCTTTTTATCGAGGCGGCGGCATAGCCCCTCGGAGCTGTTGTTAGGAGGCGGCGGCATAGCCCCTCTTGTCTGTTTACTTTATTCTTGTTGTCCATTAATTCTCGAGAAGGGATTTTAAAGTGTATGCGTGGTGGTCATCGTGGAGCCTTTCGGAGCCCGAATTCTAAAAGGCTTCATCGATCTTTTTCTCCTCCTCGACCCAAAACTCCTCGTCGGGTCCGAGCGAGGACACCATCACCCCAAAGAACTCCTTTTTCAATAAGAACCCCTCCTCGAGAAACAATGGCCGGAAACGGTGGCGGAGACGTTCCACCGGAGGTACCCGAAAGAACTATGAGCGACTATTTGAATCCGGCCCGTACTACTCCGCGGCCCACTATAGTTCTTCCGGCTACCACCGAGGCGAATACGTTCACCGTTAAAATGCACCATATTAACATGATGCCTTCGTTTTACGGGAAGGACAAGGAATGCCCGTACACTCATATGCGGGCATTCGAGGAATTGGTTTCCACAATAGTCTCCACGCCTGCTCAGCTTGAATCCGCAAAGCTAAAACTCTTCCCATTTTCTGTAAAGGACAAGGCCAAGGTTTGGTTGAACAACATGAGGCCCCAATCTTTGGCGAATTGGGCAGATTTATCAAAGGCCTTTTACATGAAATTTTTCCCTCCCCATCTCACAAAAGAACTCATGAATCAAATTCAAACTTTTAAACAAAAAGAGGGGGAATCATTTTACCAATATTGGGAGAGGTACAAAGATTTGCTAAACTCCATCCCACACCATGGCTTACCGGTTTTTCAAAGAGTTGAGTGTTTATTGAAAGGATGCTTCCCAAGCACTCGACTTCTCATGGACAGCATGTGTGTGGGAGGAGTTATGGCTAAAACTCCGGATGCGGCATGGGACTATTTTGAGGAACTAGCTGAAAAAACTCAAAACTGGGATTGCTCGGACCCTTCTGAAAGAAATGTGATTAATCCGGTTCCGAGCAGTTCCGGAAAATTTCAATTGAATGAACAAAGTGAGTTGGCTCACAAGGTCGCCCAGCTTTCCCGTCAAATTGAAACTTTACAACTCAATAAAATTGCTGGGGTGGCCTCTGTGGCCAAGGCGGAGGAATTTTGTGTTTTGTGTGATATTGCAGGTCATGCCACGGGCGATTGTCAAATGCTGCCCGCCGTTAAGGATATTCTTCAAGGAACCGGCCCCGCGGAAGTCAATGCCGTTAATCAACGGTTTGACCCTTATTCTCAAACTTTCAATCCGGGGTGGAAAATGCATCCTAATTTCCGGTGGAGTGATTCTCAACCTCCCGGACCTCCACAAGTTCCACCGCCTCAACAACATCAAGCATTCCGGCCTTCTCAATCTCAAGGAGCGCCGAGGTTCTCTCAACACCAACAACCTCCGGGCTTTGCACCTCCCGGACCTCCTCATGGGCAAAATCAATTCCAACCTCAAAAGCGGTCCTTGGAGGATATTATGGCATCGTTCATGCAAAGCCAAACGACTCTCAATGAGCAAACCACTCAAACGCTCGGGGAGATCAAAAATCAAATGGCCAAGTTGACTAATACGGTGGGGATGCTTCAACAAGAAAAGGGGAAACTTCCAACTCAACCCCAAGTAAATCCGCAAGGAACCAATTATGTGGCGAGCTCTTCGGTGCTTAGTCCCGAGCAAGCCAAGTCTATTACAACATTGCGGAGTGGCAAGGAGATTGATAAGGCTATTCTTCCCAAGCCTATCAAGCCACGGGTTAATCCCATTGTATCGCAAGCTCTGGATCCGTCTATTGACTCACCAACCTCGGAGCTTCCTCCCGTTGGTGAGCATCCGACCAAGTCACAAGTGGAAGAGCCGAAGGCCCCCGTCTCCCAAATTCCGGCTCCCTTTCCCCAAAGATTGAAAGCTCAGGCCCATGCCAATACTAATTCTGAAATCTATGAGCTTTTCAAGCAAGTGAAAATCAATATCCCGTTGGTGGATGCGGTCAAGCAAATTCCTACCTATGCCAAATTTCTTAAGGACTTATGCACTCAAAAGCGTAAGTTGAATGTTCACAAGAGGGTCTTGTTGACGGAGCAAGTGAGCTCTATTATTCAAACCAACGTGGCCCCTAAGTATAAAGATCCGGGGTGTCCCACTATTTCCATCACTATCGGAGGAACAAAAATAGAGAAAGCTCTCCTTGACTTGGGAGCTAGTGTGAATTTGCTTCCATATTCCATTTATGAGCAGCTTGGGTTGGGGGAGATGCGGCCCACATCGGTTACCCTTCAATTGGCCGATAGAAGCATTCGTGTTCCACGGGGGATGGTGGAGGATGTACTCGTGCAAGTGGACAATTTTATTTATCCCGTGGACTTTATTGTGTTGGATACTTGCCCTGTTCCTTCCTCACAAGTATCAACTTCAACTCCGGTCATTCTTGGGCGCCCATTCCTAGCCACATCCGATGCCGTTATCCATTGTCGGAGTGGTTTGCTCAACCTTACTTTTGGCAATATGAAAATGGAGGTGAACGTGTTTAATATCGGGAGCCAAATGGGGGACGATGAGTGCATCCATGAAGTCAATCTTATTGATTCTTTGGTCCAAGAGCATATAGACACTACTTTGTGCAAGGATCCGTTGGAGATATGCCTTACCGCCGAAGAGACGAATTTTCTTGACTCACCGGAGGTGGAGTATTTATGTTCATTGCTTGATGTGGAAGATGTTTGTGGGACGGACATATGGTCTCCGAAATTTGAAGAGTTGCCTCCTCTCGAGTGCAAGACCCTTCCCTCGAGCATTCAACCACCCAAGCTCGAGTTGAAGGTCCTCCCACAAACATTGAAATACGCTTTCTTAGGCGAGAACGAAACCTACCCGGTGGTGATCTCCTCATCTCTCAACGGCTTGCAAGAATCCCAACTCCTTGAAATTCTAAAGCGGCGTACCAAGGCTATCGGTTGGTCTATCGCGGATATAAAAGGAATTGATGCTTCAATTTGTTCCCACCACATTGCCCTCGAAGATGATGTTAAACCTTCTCGCCAACCCCAACGCCGGTTGAATCCCATAATGAAAGATGTGGTGAAGGCAGAGGTTTTAAAACTCTTAGATGTGGGAATTATCTATCCGATCGCCGATAGTAAATGGGTTAGTCCCATCCAAGTGGTTCCCAAGAAATCTGGTGTCACGGTGGTTCCCAATGCCGACAACGAGTTAGTCCCTACTCGAGTCACCACGGGGTGGCGTGTATGTATTGACTATCGGAAGCTCAACGCTAGCACTCGGAAGGACCATTTTCCCCTCCCTTTCATTGATCAAATCTTGGAGCGGGTGGCGGGACATGCTTATTATTGCTTTCTTGATGGATACTCTGGATATAACCAAATAGAGGTTGCCTTGCCCGATCAAGAAAAGACGACGTTCACTTGTCCTTTTGGGACGTTTGCTTATCGACGCATGCCATTCGGCTTGTGTAATGCGCCCGGAACCTTCTCACGGTGTATGATGGGCATATTTAGTGATATGATTGAGAAGATCGTCGAGGTGTTTATGGATGATTTCTCGGTGTTTGGTGACTCCTTTGAAGCTTGCTTGGAAAATTTGGAGCGGGTATTGGCAAGGTGTGAGGAGAAAAATTTGGTGCTCAACTGGGAGAAATGCCATTTCATGGTAACTCAGGGTATCGTCTTGGGCCACATTGTATCGTCAAAGGGGATCGAAGTTGACAAGGCCAAGATTGATCTTATTGCCACCCTCCCGACCCCTAAATGTGTCAAGGACATCCGCTCTTTCCTCGGGCACGCCGGTTTTTACCGGCGCTTTATCAAAGATTTTAGTGCCATATCTCGTCCTTTGTGTCACCTTCTCTCCAAGGACACCCCGTTTGAATGGACTCCGGCCTGTGAGGAGGCTTTCAAGAAGTTGAAGTCAAGTCTTACTTCTCCTCCCATTGTCCAAACACCGAATTGGAATTTGCCCTTTGAACTCATGTGTGATGCTAGTGACTACGCGGTTGGGGCGGTTCTCGGGCAAAGGAAAGACAAAAATCCATACGTCATCTATTATGCAAGCAAGACTCTAAATGAAGCTCAAATGAACTACTCCACCACCGAAAAAGAGTTGCTTGCCGTCGTTTTTGCCTTAGACAAATTCCGATCATATTTGGTGGGGTCCCCCATTATTGTCTACACTGATCATGCGGCTTTAAAATACCTCTTCACGAAGCAAGATGCGAAAGCACGGCTCATCCGATGGATCTTATTGCTTCAAGAGTTCAATATCACGATCAAAGATAAAAAGGGGGTGGAAAATGTGGTGGCGGATCACTTGTCTCGCCTTGAATTCGAGGATCAATCCTCCAAGCTTCCAATTGTTGATACATTCCCGGACGAACAACTCTTTGCTGTTTCGAGTTGCCCTTGGTATGCCGACATTGTCAACTATCTTGTCACCGGGCGAATTCCGGGCCATTGGACCCCACAAGATCGGAGGCTCTTCTTTAGTGAGGTGAAAAGATTTTTCTTTGATGATCCTTATCTCTTCAAGTATTGCTCGGACCAAATTATCCGGCGGTGTGTGCCCGATGAAGATCAACGGGGCATTCTCTCATTTTGTCATACCGAGGCGTGTGGTGGCCATTTCTCTCATAAAAAGACCACCGCCAAAATTCTTCAATGTGGGTTCTATTGGCCAAGTCTTCATAAGGATGCTTATGCATTTTGTCGGGCCTGTGAGCAATGCCAAAAACTAGGTGCGGTGACTCGGAGGAACATGATGCCCCTCACCAATATCCTAGTCGTGGAAGTATTTGATTGTTGGGGAATTGACTTTATGGGCCCATTTCCAAATTCTCACGGGTTCCTTTATATTCTCTTGGCGGTGGACTACGTGTCCAAATGGGTTGAAGCCGCTGCTACGCGCACCAACGATCACAAAGTGGTGCTTGATTTTCTCAAGGAGCATATTTTGTCACGGTTCGGAACTCCCCGGGCCATTATAAGCGATCAAGGCTCACACTTCTGCAATCGGCCTTTTGCGGCCCTCATGAAGAAGTATGGCATTACCCACAAGGTATCCACCGCCTATCATCCACAAACCAATGGCCAAGCCGAGCTCGCCAATCGTGAGGTAAAACACATTTTGGAAAAAACTGTTAATCCAAACCGGAAGGATTGGTCACTTCGCTTGACCGATGCTTTGTGGGCATACCGGACCGCATACAAGACCGTGTTAGGCGCTTCGCCCTATCGGCTTGTCTACGGTAAGGCGTGTCACCTCCCGGTTGAGTTGGAACACAAGGCGTATTGGGCGATAAAATCTTTAAACTTTCGGTTGCCCAATGCCGGCGTTCATCGTAAACTCCAACTCAATGAACTTGAGGAAATCCGGCGGGATGCTTATGATAACACCAACATTTACAAATCCAGAGTCAAAGCATTCCATGATAAGAATATCCAAAGAAAAAATTTTGAGGTGGGGCAAAAAGTGTTGTTGTACAATTCTAAACTCCATGTTTTTCCCGGAAAATTGCGATCTCGTTGGGAGGGGCCCTATGTTGTGCACAAAGTTTTTCCACACGGTGCCATTGAAATCTTGAATCCCGCAACTAGTCATATTTTTAAAGTGAATGGTCAACGCTTAAAACCGTTTTTGGACAACTTTGCGGTGGAGGACACGGTTGAGGAGTTAGTTGATCCGGTGTATCCGGCTGATCCGTTGGTTTGAAAAGTTTCAAAAAAAATAAGCAACATGTTTCACGGGGAGCTCTTGCGTACTTCTGGACTTAATTGTTTGGAAGGCCCGGCCTCTTCGGAGGTACCCATCATTGACTTGGGTTTATAGCTTCGCACGCCGCTATTCAAACAAGGTTCGTGTACCCAGCTCCGGTTAGTAAGGGCAAATCTTTTGTGGTCCGGTATAGCCACCTGTGTTTCGCCTAAGGTGTGGTCTCTTTTGCTTTGCGACACCTTAAGCGAAACATGGGGAGAAAAGTAGTACCCGTTTGATCACGTGACGATTCGGTGGTTTAAATACTTGTTCATAATCATTTTTGTTGCCGGGCTACCACGAGCCGGCGGTACTAATGTCATTTGTCTTTTAGTAGGTAGTCGGTTCTTAAGTCTTTTGCAGGGCAACACGCTACCGCACCAGCCTTGGTAGTTTGGGTCTAAAAGCCTGGGTGAGTGAGGCATTCAGGAGCCCTAAGCATGGGTGCGACTATGTGTCGCGGTTGTAAGCCCAAGAAAGCTCTGGCGATGGCCTTGTGCGACTAGCTATGGTTCCGAAGGCGGGGCCGAAGGAGTGGGCCTTGGAAGCGGTTCCGATGACGAAAGGTGGCAATGACGCAAAATCCTCCAACTTGGTCGAGGTATTGGGTGGTTGACATTCCACCCCGTTGGTACATTTTTGTTCTCCCTCCCTTATTTACCGTCTTTGCATTAAGGACACTGCATATTTCAAGTTGGGGGGGGAAAAATATAGTTACTTTGTGTTTTCGGTTTTGCGTAGAAATTTTTTGGGCAATCTTCCCATGTATGTAGTAAATTTGCTGGTTAAGTTACTTTGCATATGCTCGTTTTGTATTCGTAAATGGCAAAAGCACCGGTTTAAATGAACCAAGTTTTTTTTTTTTTTTTTTTGGAAATAACCAACTCATTCCATTAGCATGTTCATGTACTATGTGGATCAAATTGTGCTAAGTGCGTATGAGTCGGTTAACCACTTAGAGTGAAGGTTAAATTTTTGTTGTATCCCATGCTTTTTGAATTTCGTTCCCGTAGTTTAGTTAAATATCTACTCATGTACATACTTGAATACCTTTGATTTCGGTTATGCATTTTAATGGAGTCTTAGGCGTGCTTGGAATATGATACAAGGCATCCTTTTCATGATTAAACCACATATTGTTACCATTGCACCCTTTTGTGAACCTAGTCCGAGTCTTTTTTTTTGTTTACCCTAAGAAGCCGGACGTTTGGAGGGTTGTCTGGAGTAGTAGAACGGGGTTCAGGTGGTTTGGGATCAGTTGGAGTGTTAGGAACATGATCGAGGAAGTCTTAACCGTTGTCGGGCCGCTTGAACTGGGAAAACTGAACTGCAGAATCCAGAAAGCACCGGGATCGATCCCCCAAACACCAGGGATCGATCCCCCAGCAGCCAGCCGTGAATCCAGAGAGCCCGGGATCGATCCCCCGAACACCAGGGATCGATCCCCCGTCGGTTATTTTGCAAAAAAAAAAAGTGGACCACTATTTAAACCTTGCACTCATTCTCTCTCTCTTCCCACGCCATTTCCCAGCCATAGAACCCTAACTCCATAGCCGACTCTCTCACTCTTTCACCCATATCTCCCTCAATTCTCCACCAAATCTAAAAATCCTTCCTCCAATCTTCAGGAAATCTTCAAAGCTTCAAGATCCAAGCATCAATTTCAAAGGGTTTCCCACCAAACAAGGTAACCCACTTTTCCCTCTCTCTCTTTAATCCGAAAATACCCTCTCCCTCTCCTTGCCCACGTTTTTCTCATCTCCCTCCTTATAAACCACCCCCCAAACCACTCAAATGGCTAGAATCTCACCCAAACTCAACCACTCAACCCCTAATCCGAAAATCCCTAACCTCCTTGCATGGGTTCTCATGTTTTTTGTGGGGTTTGGATTGCTTTCAATGGTTGTAATCGGAATGGCGGGGGGGGAAGCGAAAGGTCACCGCCAAGAGGGCTCGTGGAGGTGGTTCCGACAGGGCTAGGGCAATCGAGGAAGAGGAGGAGGAGGTTGACGCTGAAATGGGGGAACCGGAGGAGTCTCAAGGGGTCACGCGAAAAAATTGGAAGAGCGGAATGGCAGATCGGGGGTTCAAGTGCGAGCGCCAAGTCGACACCAAAAGTTTGGGCACCGAACTACATGGCATCCCCCACATCACTCGTAGAGGTTTGACTTTTTGGTTTAAGAGGTTAAAAGGGTATAATAAGGCATGTGTTGTCGAATTTTATCAGAATATGGTGTCGGTCTTGGATGTGCCTGTGGAAGAAATGCGTATCGAGTCAATGATTGATAATGTGCGTGTAAAATTAACCCCTGACATTATTGCTAAGTATCTGGGGTACACTCGACCCCCGCTCTCAACAGTAAACTACCCCCTCCCCGGTGGAGCGTACATTGACCCGGCCCTAGTTAACAATGCCCTTTACTCCGACATGGGACTTTATGATGGGCACCATAAGCCGGGACTTTTTAGGGAAGAGTATCGTCTATTGAACAAAGCTATCCATGTGAATCTTTTCCCGAGGGGTTCCGAACACCATCCGCGTCAAAGAGGGGCAGAGTTATTGTTTGTATTTGCAAGTGAGGAGTTGGTTTTTGATGCCGCCCTATGGATCTTCTACCAGGTTCATAACTTCCAGGCCGAGTCCCAAAATACGGCCCGTATGCCTTTTCCGTGCATGATAAGCAAAATATGCAAAAGTCAAAAGGTGCGGGGACCGAGATATGCTCATCTTGAACCACTGAAACCCGGGCCTCTTGATGCCTCATTTGTAACCAAAAGTAAATCTCAATCTCACGATCCACCGAGCCCAAAAAGGAAAACTAAGTTAGCCGAAATGACCGAAATGCCCGGGCCAAAGGAAAAGCTGGATTCATGGGTGAAAAAATTGTTTTGCATGACCGCTTGGCTGGTGAAAGAAAATCGGAAAATGAAACAAGAACGGAAAGTGGACCGCAAGGTGATTGCAAGGCAAGCACACAAAGTGGATTGGTTGGTCCAACGGTCTCCTGCCGCAGCGGAGTATGTTGCTCCTCCAGAAGTTGAATCGGAGGATAGCGATGAGAGCGAGAATGAGGAAGACGAGGAGTTGAATCCGGGGATATTCCGAGGCGAGGGAACTGAGTTTGTGGTTGACCCGGGTGCCAGTGGAGGGCACAGTGATGAGTAGTCGTTTGTGGCAGGAGCAGTAGTAGTAGTACTATGCTTTTCTTTATTTTTTTTGAGTCGGTGGTTGTCTTTGCATCTATGTCTGTCGAGTCTTTATTTAGCGTCCTTTCAGCAGTTGATTTTTGTGGGTTTGTGGCCGGATGAGTAGGGTAATGGTAGGTTTGGTTGCCGGTCATGGGGTAGTCGTTCCTGAGCTAGCATAGACCGCCAACCATTTTGGCTAACCTTTTCGTTGTAACCCGATTTCATTAAAAGCTGATGAAAGTCCTTAGTAGATTTTGAGTACGCCTTTGTTTTCCATGCTATGCATTCCCGAAAGCTTGTGGTATTTAGTTATGTTCTGTTGTGATCTTCTTTTCAGCCCTTGTGCATAATATGCTCTCACTTCGTTGCAAGCGAATTTATTGAATGATATGCGTAACTTTTTGTTTCGGTTATTGCATAAACCCTTTGTGCTTGATCATGGGATACATTCTATTTTGGTCTAGTGATTTCTTTGTTGAGCGTTACCCTCGTGAGAATCGGAACCAAAGCTCATCGTGGTTAACCTTCTCACATGCTGTCTTTAATAAGGTTTGTGAATCATGGGGCATGGCATGCTTGCGGGGTGAGTTGTGATGAAATTTTTAGACTTTTGCCATTTCAGAAGGTGTCGAGCATATGTTTTGTACCTTGCTTTTTAGTTGGGAAGATTGTATAGATCATTGATAGCTTTTTGTCGTTACTCGGGACGAGTAAAGTCCAAGTTGGGGGGTGTGATAAGCCTGGAATAGTGTAAATTGTGAGGCTTATCTTCCTCCGTTTTGTCTCACTTGCATGCCTACTTGTGCGGTTTTGTTTAATATTGTGCGCAAGTGTATTTTTTGTGGAGCGACAGGTAATTGGAGTAAATATGGGTAGTTGCCAAGGTTTCTAAGAATCACCGGAGGAGTGCGGATGTGCTGGATGTACGTGGGTGGCTTTGAGGGGTGATCCCGAGTTCTAAAGGAGCTAGCCGGAGCAATAGGGGAGTACTCGAAGCAGCCAAGAGCCGAAGGCAGCAGCAAAAAGGCAGCAGAGCAGTCCAGAAGCCACTGGGATCGATCCCCCTCTGACCAGGGATCGATCCCTCCAACTCAGTATAACAATCCAGTGGCACCCGGGATCGATCCCCCTCTGACCAGGGATCGATCCCTCACTCCTGCGCGGACATTTTAGTGGCATTTTTGTAAATCTTTTGTAAAGGGGGTATATATACCAGCCCTTGTCCGAAATGTAGGGCACTTTACTTTCTGCACTTTCTCTCTCTACCTCCATTAAAGGAGCTCCAACCTCTCTCTTCATTCATGTCTTGAGGGGTGAATTTAGGTACAATCTATTTACTTTCGAAGCATTTCGCCTTCATTAAAGTTGTAAAGAACTTCTTCCTCTTCGAGGATCTGGTATTTATTTCGCGTTTAGTTCATGTTTGGTATTCTTCTTATGTTTAGCCTAGCTCATTTCATCCTTCCTTGCACTATGAGTGAGTAGTGTACCAAGGTTGGGTTGTGGGATGGTTAACATCCCGTAGCTAAGGGTGTAACTCGTTCTTCCCGTGTACAACTTCATTTTCTAGCTTAAGCGTGGGTTAGGACTGATTTTATATATCAAAACTTAGAGGTGTTAATCTCTTTGATCCAATGTAGGCAAGAGTTAAGTCTTTTGTCACATTTGATACTTGGAGCGATGTCCCTCTTAGTGTTTGTCAAAATGAGTTAAAAGAGCCCGAGCCACGCTTGGCACTTCCGTTAAAAGAGAAGAATCGAGTTCATTCTTGTGCTATGGGTGTTGATTATCCCTAAACCTCACCTTTAGTTTATTCTCCCGTAAGAAGAAGCCGTAGTTAGGTTAAGTAGCCAGTCTCTAAAATCGCTCAGTTGGCCGTCTCAACGCCGAATTTGGTTGGCGGTCCTAACGCCAAAACTCTTCGCAAGTTAATCTCTGAAACAAGTTATGGATGCGCTCCCTGTGGATTCGACCCCGGACTTCCGGGTATTATTATGCTTTCAACCGACCTAGCCCTACGCTTGGGGCATTCTTATTGCAACACACATTAAGGTCGCAAGCAAGAATACTATAAATTATTGAGAAGGAAATTAGAGAAAACCCGTAAGAAAAATAGGGAAGAAAGTTGAATTGAGATTTGAAAATTTTCTCTCTTTTTTTTAAGAACCAAACAAGGAAAATAATTTTGTTTAAATTTTCTATTTTTTGCTCACTTCTTTCTACAAATTCACACAGAGCCTAGGACTATAGTACTACGTAGTAGTAACAACTTTATGTTCGGCACTTTATATTTAGCAACACTCTTTTAATGATATTTTTGTGGAATAATTTTGGTAATGGATTTTGGCATTCCAGTTTTTAATAATCACTCAATATTTGTCTTTTAGTGTTCAAAATATAAATCATATGAACACTAAAAGACAAACATTGAAGCGTGGTTATCAATATTTGAAGTGCCAAAATCAAATCCCATAAGTTTTTGTCACTAGTATAGTTTAGTGACAATTTTTTGCATGTCAATATAGGTCAATTTTCTTGCAGTGTGATTTGAAGAATTTGCATAATAAGATATTTATTTTTAAGTCGAATCATGCAAATCATAAAGCATTGTAACCAGGGTTTCATTTTAATTGTTTGACGTTATTCAAACGAAAAGCACAATACAACCTTGGTTATTATATTTTTCACTTATATGATTTTTTTAATTTTTATAACTTAATAATAAGCGGGCAACCAAGTTTGGTGTTGGGCTTTGTTAACCCAAAAGTCAGAACCGACCCTGTTTTAATATCTGTGCAGTTGGACTTTTTGATTCTAAAATGGGTTGCATGTCTGCTGTTCCAAAAAACAAAAACAAAATGGGTTGTCTGATGTTTTGTTATTTCCATGACCGGTGTTTGTACTTATAAATGCTAGTAAAACATGAAAAATTATTTCGGTGGTTTTGAGTCTCTATACATGTATCAATCTCACGAAAATGTATGGTGTGTATAAGGGTGTTGGTACATATCACGTGCGGTGCTTCAATACCAATGAATAATTACTCGCTAAAACACAAATGCCTCAAGCTTATTTTAGGTGAATTTTGGTCCACTTTCGCGGTTTGGGCTACTTACAGAACGGAAGAATCAACAAGAGACAACAAGAAAAGATAAAAATGTAGTAATCCTTTATCACGTGGCGATACTCGTCGGCGATCCAAATCGTTCAAATGCGTTTTAAACAGCCAAGATTTATTTCATTTCTCTCTCCTCACCCGACCACTCTCTTTCCTTTTTTTCTCTCTCAAAAGTTGATCAACATGTTTTGACGGCTGGGATTGCCGATAAAATACCACATGTGTGTTACCTTTTCGGCACCCAAAAACTTAATTATTTTTTAATATCCCTTCTAGATAACTTTCCATTCGAATACTTTGGGAAACCCAAGTGTGAAAGGAACTCACGTGGTGGAGAAAATCACGTTGGTCTAGGCAAACTCATGGCAGGCATTACATCCCCATCTCTGCTCACATCCATCCATCCTCTCTCTCTCTCTCTCTCTCTCTCTCTCTCAAATGGTTTCCAACGCCAAAACCATAGCTTCGGAGCTTGTACCGGTCCTCAGGGTTTACCAAGACGGCACGGTCGAACGCCTTTTTGGCTCACCCTTTGTTCCGCCATCCCTCGCCGACCCATCCACCGGCGTCTCATCCAAAGACACCACCATCTCGCCACTTGTCTCGGCTCGACTCTACCTCCCAAAACTCTCGCCGCCCACCAACCAACAGAAGCTCCCCGTCTTAGTCTACTTCCACGGCGGAGGTTTCTGCGTCGAATCTGCCTTCTCCTCTGTCTACCATGACTCCATGAACTCCTTAGTCTCTCAAGCGAATGTCATAGCCGTGTCGGTCGAGTACAGGTTAGCCCCAGAGCACCCTCTGCCGGCGGCTTATGAGGATTCGTGGACTGCTCTCCAATGGGCTGCATCACACTCTGTCAAAGACACCGTCGATAAAGATCCGTGGTTGATCGAAAACGGCGATTTTGATAGGGTCTACATTGGCGGCGACAGCGCAGGAGCTAATATTGCGCACAACTTGACCATTCGAGCGGGCATTGAGGGCTTGTTTGGAGGAGTTAAAATATTGGGAGCTTTTCTTGCTCACCCATACTTTTGGGGCTCGGACCCAATTGGGTCCGAGTCAGTTTTTGGTCACGAGGAGAACATCTTGTACCGAATGTGGACGTTTGTGTACCCCTCCGTGCTAGGAGGCATCGATAACCCGATGATCAATCCGTTCGCTCGCGACG
Source organism: Rhododendron mucronatum var. ripense (assembly GCA_019656295.1). Classification (NCBI taxonomy): domain Eukaryota; kingdom Viridiplantae; phylum Streptophyta; class Magnoliopsida; order Ericales; family Ericaceae; genus Rhododendron; species Rhododendron mucronatum. Next base: position 497,454 of record BPLT01000122.1, on the reverse strand, counting down.
CCCCGAGCTTGTCGGGGATCGGGTGTTCTAGGCTGCTCGTGTGTGTGGCGGGAATGGACGATCTGAGGGAGAGAGGTGTTCGTTACGCCAAGGCGGTGAGAGAGAGCGGGTGGGGCGGAGATTTGGAGTTGTTTAAGGTTGAGGGAGAGGGTCATTGCTTCCATATACTAAATCCTGGATCTGAAAGTGCAAAGAATATGGTGAATCGTTTGGCTTCTTTCCTGAAGTAGATTTCTTTTCTTCTTGTTGTTTGCAAGAAAAATGTATGTGGCAGTTACGTACTTATTTGCATAGGTCAAGTTTATATTAAACTAAAGAGTATCAATTAAAGAAAACACAAGTTATTGGTGGAAAAAATACAGCTGAGTTGGGATCCTATCAGTTTAGATATCCCATCAAGTTAGAAAATGTAATTTGTAATCTTGTAGAATAAGTATTTAAATATCTAAGTTAAAAATAATTAAAACTGTGTAAAAGTAATAATTGTATTTATGCAAATGTGTTTAATTGGACTTTTTCTAGAGGAAGAAAAGTCGGTGGAGTAGCTCTATAAATAGAGCATTGATGTACTTTTCCAAGTATGCACGTAAACCTAAAGCCTTTGACTCTTTTGTACTAATTCTATCAATCATCCCTTCTTTTTTTTACAATCTACTTCTCTTGACCAATTTCATTCAAAATATAAATAAGCACCCCAACATGTTCACCTTCTATATATTGAAAAAATGTAATGCGTCCGGCGTCTCCATCATTTTGGATAAAGCCATCATTTCTGAACAACCTTTTGATCAAAACGGAGAGAGAATCAGTCGAAGTGCATGTAAGTTGGTTCGGACACCCTACCATTAAACCGAAGTGATATGCCACAATTATTCTGTGGTAGGTGCCCAACTGGTATTATTATAAATAAGTAGTAGAACTATGTATACGTTTCTGCACAGGATTTTTTTTTGGGTCAGCAAAAATGAACTGTACAGGAAAATTACTGTCCAAGAGAAACATTAGACTTGACTCAACAACTAAAGTAGAAAATTTCATCTCCAAATACAAATCTCTCCCTCATCTGGGCTCACAAACATCCATCCATCCTCTCTCTCCTCTCTCTAAAATGGATTCCAACGCCAAAATCATAGCTTCAAAGCTTCTCCCAGTCCTTCAGTTTTACAAAGATGGCACAGTGGAATGCCTTCCAGGCTCACCCTTTGGTCCACCCAAGGGCGGAACTAGAAATGTAATTTGTCCCGAGTTAAAATAGGTTGAGCTAAAATTATTTGATCTAAATTTTACATGTTTTTTTTTTAATTTTTTCAAAGTTGACATGAGTTATAGCCCATCCCACCATATATTTAGTTCCGCCCTTGGGTCCACCATCGCCTGAAGACCCAACCACCCGGCATCTCATCCAAGGACACCGTCATCTCACCATTTGTTTCAAACTCTTCCTCCCAAAACTCTCATCCCCCGCCCACCAAAAAAAACCTCCCCATCTTAGTTTACAAAAATATGTTTACGATATTTGTGCAGTTAAACTTTTTGATTCTAAAACGGGTTCCAAAAAAACAAAAACAAAATGGGTTGTTCGATGTTTTGTGATTTTCATGACTGGTGTTTATAAATTGTACTTATAAATGCTAGTAAAACATGAAAAATTATTTCAGTGGTCTTGAGGCACTATATGTGTATCAATCTTACGGAAATGTATGATGTGTATATGGGTGTTGGTACCACGTGAGGTGTTCCAATACCAATGAATAATTACTCGCTTTTACTCAAATGCTTCAAACTTATTGGCTGCTGATTTTGTCACTTTCTTTTTTGTTAACGTCACATCTTTGCAAGTGTAATTTTGCTGCAAAAATACCATTGTAGGGGAGTGGCGTTAACAAAAAATAGAGTGGCAAAATCATTTCCCAACTTAATTTTAGGTGAATTTTGGTCCACTCACGCGGTTTTAGCTCCTTTTCAAGTGGAAATACATATAGAAAACACACATAAGCCCGGCCTCTTTGGGAGCCTACTCCATTCCCACTGCCCTATTTGTTTGTTTCATTTTATTTATTTTATTTGGAGGAAGAGAAAGAAATGCATTAATAATAATAAAGAAAGTACAATTGTGTTGTCGCCGTTACAATAATGAAGATATGTCAGCGACGAGCGAAGACCAAACTAGGGTCTAAGGAACAGAATATTGCGTAAATAATGCCAAATACAAAAGACACAACTACTATGCTATTAACTAATTATGGACGATGAAGTTAATGTCCGGGTAAATCTTCCAGTGGTCCCAAGGATTATATTTGGCCTCTGTGAAATTTGAACATGCGACTTTATGGAGGACAAGCCATGTATTGAAATTTGTTGTAAATTGATCCCTTTCAACATTTAGAAAAGAAAGGAAAAGAAGAAAAGCGTGGAGGAAAAAATGATTCTTTGTTTTGTTATTTCCTTCTTGTTTCCTCTCAACCAAACTTTCTTTTTCGTTTCCATAGGTTCTAAAAGCCCATCCTGCTTTGAAACAGGCTGAAAACTCAATTCCATGGGCCTATGGGCCTATATCTCTCTCTAAGCCCTAAAATTATGAACTAGTCCATGTGGACTAGGCCCATTAGCGTGAGTTACGTGGACCCTACCCTAAAAAACTCTGTAACCCTAATTCCCTTCTCACCAAAACCCTCGCATTTCCCACACAGAAAATCACTCACGCAGAGAGAGAGAGAGAGAGAGAGAGAGGGAGGAGAGAGCAAGCACAACCATGGCGGCGGCGGCACCAGCAATCGAATCCGTCCAATGCTTCGGCCGCAAGAAAACAGCAGTGGCCGTGACCTACTGCAAGCGCGGGCGTGGCCTGATCAAGATCAACGGCTGCCCGATCGAGCTGATCGAGCCGGAGATCCTCCGGTACAAGGCCTACGAGCCGATTCTCCTCCTCGGCCGCAGCCGCTTCTCCGGCGTCGACATGCGCATCCGCGTCAAGGGCGGCGGCCACACTTCTCAGATCTACGCCATACGACAGTCCATCGCCAAGGCCCTCGTCGCCTTCTACCAGAAGTACGTCGACGAGCAGTCCAAGAAGGAGATCAAGGATATCCTGGTGAGGTATGATAGGACTCTGCTTGTGGCCGATCCCAGGCGGTGCGAGCCGAAGAAGTTTGGTGGGCGCGGTGCTAGGGCTAGGTTCCAGAAGTCGTACCGTTAGAGAGAGAAGCGAGGAGAGAAAGAGAGAAGCAAGGCGGTGGTGGTTTAAACTTTAAACTGGTCTATTTTAATGTTTTTTGCTATGTTTATCGTTGTTAAGGTGATTACTATGTGACTGTTTGTGTTTTATTTTGAGGTTCTGATGGAGGTACTGAATTTTTGTTTCAAGGGTTTAGAGGATTTTGCTTTGGATAATATTGGGGCTTAATTCTCCCTCTATGGATTAGTTGTTGCTTTTATGATAACGTTTATTTGTTTCCCTTGTGGTTCCATTGACGCCTATTACCTTCATGAATTTGTATATATGTGTTTATATTATCATCATGTCTGTGTTAGGTCGAGAAATTTGGATACATGTTTTAAGCTTTTAGTGATAGTATGACGCTAGGATTCCTTTTTTTTATTATTTATAACTGAGGTGTGCTTACGCGCACCTCAACTAATCCTAGGCCGAGTCCCACCGCCCACTTGTGGGAATCCCAATTAAAGCCGGAGCAATTACTCCGTATGGACTAGCCCCAAAGGAGTTGATAGCGTTTTGAACCTGCAACCTTAAGAGGGATTGAACCCTAAAGGCCCAGGCCTTGACCCCCAGGACAACAACTCCTTGGGATTGCTGCTAGGATTCTTTTAAGTTATAAGCACGTTTTGGTTTAGTTTTGTGTTACATAGGATTAAGTTAGGGTACTCACAATAATATTGTGCTATTTACTAGTTAAGTGCACACAGAAGGACTGAAGGCAATTGCACTTTTGGCGTGATGTTAGAAAACGCAGTGTACTTTTGTTCAGGCACGTCTAGGTACTAAAATTGGATGAAATGTTAGAGTTGTGACTGTTGATGATTCATTTCTTTTAATTCTTTTGTATTGACAATTTAGCTCAGTTAAGGTCCTCTGCCTTGTGCTACAGTACTCTACAAAAAAGTACCTCTGTGAAAGCTTATTTTAAGCTAGAGCCTTTTGCATTGGGTGGTATGGCCAATTTTAAAACTCATATCTTGCTATGTGCGGACTGACCATACCCTTGCAACGATTTTGCGTTCTTTCCATTGTGTTTTACGCACTGGATGTGCTCTTGTTTTTTCTTAAATCAATTAGGCTGTGCAAATGGTTGGAAGCGATCTGTTTTGTAGGTCTTAAGAGTTGTTTCAATTACTAAGCACGTTGTTTAGCGAGTGAATTGCATTTGTTCTGTTTTTGGATGTACATGCTGATGACCACATTGTGCATGTGTAAAGAAAGGAGGTGGACGTTGGTTTTGTTTTTTGGCTCAAGGTTCTGGATCTTGTTATCGTTGCACTCGTTAGGAACAAAAATTTAGAGTCTTGACGAAGCATATGTAGGGGTACCACAAATTCAGTTCATAAAATCATGGATCAATTGCCACAAATCCTACTCCATAATGTTTATACTCGCGATGTGGCTTTTTATTAACCTATCTCACACGTTGATTTCCTCCCGCTACAGGTCTTGACAAACCTCTAGATATTTTTGTCTAGGATTTGCCATCTCAATATGGTTTTGTCTTTCATTGAACTCAATGCATTAGTTTTTTGATGAATGATTAATCTTCCATTTGGTCTCAATGTTGACTCCGTTGTTACAATATAGTTAGTGCTGGTTAGGACTTTAAGAGGATAAGCATCCGGGTCAATTCCCCAATAGAACTTGGTTTAGTTCGATAGCATTGTGATTTGTTATGTGGTGCATTTATGTTTTTTGGTGGACTTGGTGGTGTGTAGTTGAGTGCAAGCAATCCGTGTATTCTGGTAATTTCATGATATTGGGATAGAAGTTGGTTTGTTGAATCTTGTGTGGAACTTTAGGTCTGTCAAAATTGTAATTGCTTGCGATATTTAGTCAGTTGTATTGTTGTAAGATGTCACAAGCAATCTATGTTAAAGCAAACTAGAACTTTTTGCAGACATACTCGCGTGTTTACATGTCCACCCAGCCCCATTTTCCTACCCTTCTGTTAAGCTTCACCAATGCATTTGGTGTGTTATATTCTGTTTGTTCTAAGCCAAAAAAGGGTAGGAGGAAAACCAAGCTCTGGCAATGCAGTAGGGTTCTGAAAAGAAGTTACGGAATTGAATGGATGGAGCACCTTTGGTAGTCTGGCCTGTTAATTCATGGCATGAGCAGAGAGGGACGCAGGCTTATTGTGTTGGTCATGTTCGAAATGACCTCAATTAATTACAAATTTTGTGTGTTGACCATCGTAAATGTCCACTATTTCTACTATCTAGAAGTCTGGCTGAAGAATCATATTGGTTTAGCGAGCAAGAATACACCGTATCCTTTGAATGTAGACATTTATTCGATTTGATGCAGCACTTGAAATTTTTCATTGGACATGCCCTTTGATCTTTAAGGTATGTGTTGTGACTGGTTGGGTAGATGGATTGGTGACCGTTTATATTCATTGAGATCCTTTATGATATAGGACCTATGCAAGTTAATATGGACCAGATGCATGCCGCATACTTGTCTTAGCTAAGTTTAAAAACACTCAGAAGGCTATTCTGAGGTTGAGTCAGCTATGTTCAAGTGCACTGGGCTATGCTAAAATTTTTCGTTCAGATTTCTAAGTTTCGTTGGACATTTCGTAAGAGATGCTAATCGCTTGGGTTTCTACCGACAAGTGCAAGATCATTAGGGAATTAGGTCACCCATAGAGGTCGTGGTGTGGAACTGCCCGATGTTACCATCTATGTGATAGTCCAGAGTCTCCCATCGCAGTCTCTGTGGGCTTCAGGTATGTTTGCAAGCCATTGCGCCTTTTTATTTTTCACTCGAAAATTGCCAGAAACAACCTCAATTCGATCAAGAAACAAGGATGTGAACTACTCACGATGATAGTTACTTCAGGCCCATCTACTTGGCCCACTCTTGGCTGTTTGTCAAAGGCCTATTGTCATATGGAATCCCTAGACTGGGGAGTTCAGAACATTGCCACTTTCTTGGTTATCATTGATCCGTGGCATAGCTTGCCGCATGAATTGGAAATATCAGGCAATCGCGTTGAATGAAGCTTTTCCATTGGTGTGGATGGTCCGTTCATTGGCAGCATCAGAGCAAGCTTCATGTGTTTTTAATTTCGCATAAGAGAATTTCCGTCCATTACCATTGCCCTAGTACTGAGTTTGAGAAGGTTAAATTTAGTTGGATCTTTTTCGCAGATGCTTTTTCGTTGCTCTAGATTTAGATATTGGATGATGTTCACATTCGAGTTTATGTATGTTGCATATACTGCAACTGGTCTTTCGTCTTTGATTGTTATCTTTTTCTATTTGCTATCAAAACCAACCTTTCAATTTCTAGTAACAAGATAATTTTATTGTGATCTTATGCCCATGGGTAAGATACATGTGCATTATGCATGTACCATTAATGCCGCGGGAGTGCCATCCCATTGGATACGGAGACACTATAGTGCGCTCCTTTGCCAGAGCCGTATAGGGTACCTAAACTAAATCGTTTTGGTAGACGTGATTCATCCGCTCGATCCCACTCTCAATCAAATCTCCTCTTTTTTACGATAAAATAAAATTAAAAAAAGTCAATAAACTTGCCAGATGCATATTGGACCTACAATAAGACACTCCTATAAAAGTGTACACACAAGTAGAAAAAATGATTCCATGTTGAAATGATTGTAGTACTATTATTATACAATGCATTAATTGGTTATCGGACACAGTACAATGATTTTTAATTCCATTGTCCTAATCTCAGCAATGACTTGACTCCTGAATTTAGTTCTTCACCAAACAAGAAATTTGCAAGGACACACCTTGAAAAAGAATATTAATTAGATTCGTATTTGTAACCGTGTCCGTGTCATGTCCGGTTGGCTGTCCATCGATAAGGAACTACGATGATGTTGGCTAATTCTGGTTACTGGGTTCTAAATAGAACTGCTTTACATGAAAGCTGAATGTAAATGACTTAAGATTATCTCATGTTAAATCTATTAACCTCAAAGGAATGATGAGGCCAACATCATCAGTCATCACCTCGTAACTGGACACTTTGTTACTCTCCAATTTGTTTGTTCATTACGGAAATTTTACCATTAATTTTGTTGACTCAAAGTCTTTTAAGTTGAAAAGTGTTCAAATTTTCAAAAATACCCTTTAGCTTGGTTTTTGTGTTAACTTGGTATTTCCTTCGCCTCAAAACTAACAGCTCGTTTGGATTGAGAGATTTCGAGAGAAAGGAAAAGAAATGGAGGGAGAAGTGATTCTATTGCATGTTTGGATGATTAAAATGACGATAGAGGGTGAGAAATGGAGAGAATGATAAACCCCTTACTATGCCCATTTCGTTTCTCACCAATTATGGCGAGATTCCATGAGAAAGAAACCGATTGCCAAATTTGACCCCACAGTCTTCTTCATCTTCTTCGTGCATCTATCGGTGCTGGAAACCCTAGGTTTCCTCTTCCTCGTCTGTTGGCAACATCATCTAGTTCTGGTCAAATCTTCTTCGTCTTCTTCAATAGTTTTAAAATCTAGGTATGGTTTGTGCTTGGATTTGGGTCTTCTTCTTCGTCATCTTCATCAAAATGGTGCACGTAACCCTAGCTTGAGTTTTACCAACGTTCTGGAGTATGGAAAAAGAAAGGTTATTTTGGTAAAAATATATATGACATCCTCTTTTCTTTTCTCTCCTTTATTTTGTCAATCCAAACAAGATGGTAAGAAACTACACTCCTTTATTTTCTTTTCTCACTAATAAAGGATACCACATCCCTTTCTTTTCTTTTCTCACCTAGGTAGCTAAAGTGGCTGTAAAAGAATATAATTGACACTTTGCCCTTTTGGAGGTTTCTAGTTAGAAAATATTGCAAACAATTTGAGAAAAAACTTTGATTGTGGCTGCTCAGCTTGCAAGCAGCTTGTGGTTTGGCTCAGTTTGTTTAGTAATTGAGTCAAGTTTGAAATCCAGTTTTAGGCTCGTTCATTAAATCAGCCGAGTTCAACGCTCAAAATCTCATCTCGATTCGTTAAGGGCTAAGCTCGAGCTCGAGTTTTCAGCTCGTTTAGTGAACAAGCGGGAATCAAACACTATAAAGTTCAGCTCACCTTGTTTACAGCCCTAGTCATTTGTCTCAAGGAGTGAAGTCCAAAATTTTTTAAAAATTAAGAGCAAAAGCAAAAAAGTTTGCTAAGGACGATTTTTCTACAGAACTCTCATTTTTATTTTAGTACCGTGTTATATAGTAGATTTTTTCCTTTTTTTTGTTTTTTTTTTTGTTTTTGACATGGTCAGATTTTTTCCAATTTCGGTCTATAGAAAATCTACTGATTAATCTAAAAAACTACACAAGAATAATACCGAAAATTAGCAGATACTCCAGTAAATAATTTAGGGAGAAGAGGTTGTAAAATGAACTAAGCAGCTCGCGAGCTCGAGCTTAAGTTTTCAATTAGTTTAGTAAACGAGTTGAGGTTTGATAAAAACTTGACTCGCTATGGAAGACTCAGCTTGATAAAGATACTTATTTAGTAAATAACTAAGCTCGATTCATTAAAGGCTCAGCTCATGCCTCGAGCCAAACTGGAGCTCAAAATTTTAATTCGAGTTCAAATTTTTAACTCGTTTAGAACTTGAACTCAATAAAATCCGGCTTGACTTGGCTCATTTGCAGCCCTATGCAGAACCCATCCTTAATTACGAACGGTCTTGCTATTGTCAGGCTATGTGCTGACGATAAGAACACTAGAAGACAAGAAATACACGTATGTCTATATATTTTTTACCCTTTTTAATACACATTCATACCTTTAGTATTATGAAGCAGGCTGATTTTAAAATTTTCCTACTTATAAAGACCAAAAAATTGACAAACGGATCATGCTATATGCGACCATTTCAAAGCGCGTCCTTCTCGCTATTCTTCAGGGACAAGACCCTCTCTCTCTCTCACTCTCTCTCTCTCATCACACGGATTACCGATGGTGAAGGCGATGATGATGGTAGACACAAGCATTGTCGTCGTCGTAGGTGGCCTCCTTATGCTGCTTCTGATCCTTCTCCTCATCCTCCTTGCCTGCAAGCCATGGCGATTATTCCACCTCTCTCGCTCCTCTCGCACCCGCACCATCAAGTCTCCGGTAATAATAAACTCCCTCCCCCATTTCCTATTCTTGTTCCCTCTCTCTCTATGCCTGTATCTATATTCTCGATCCTACACATTCTTTTTCAACCGTGCTCGTTCTCCATTCCAGTTTGATCCTAGGGTTTCAAGCTTGTTTGTTGTAGTATTCAAATGATTGTGCTTGGATGTCAACTTTTGGTTTCTACCGGTGTTTATTTTGCTCCGAATAGTCGAGATTTTGATGATTTGGGATTGTAATGTAATTCATGCGTGCTTGATGCTCGAACTTACGTATGCATTTACGTGCTCGTTGATGTCCCTATCATGTCTAATTGCGTGTCTTTTTTTGGTTTGATCTGGTCCATTTTGGCTAGGGGTGACAAAAGAACCAAATGAGCCAAGCAGGTGGTTGATCATGCTCGATCAACGATTATGTTCAAGCTTAGCTTGTTTACAGGGCAAGCCGATATAAAACAAACTTTATTGAGCCGAACACGAGCCAATCTTGAGTAGATTGAGTTTTTTTGTACATTACAAGTCGAGCGAGCTGAGTAGTAACTTGTTTGAGCTTGGTTTAACACTTTAACGAGCTTCAGTAAAAATGTTAAAGTTTGATTATATTGAATGACCCTTTAACGAGTGACCAAGAGTTCAAACTCAAGTTGCTTAGTTTGTTTAGCAGCCCAAATTATGGCAATACACATAGAAGCACAAAATTTGAAAATTATATGGTTTATTTTCCTTCATGGAATGCTTAGATCATGTAAAATTTGAGTGAAGGTTTTTTTGCAAGCCGGTATCAAGCTTTAAGGTGTCAGTTTCTTCCTCCTATTTAGGCCTAGGAAAAGTTTAACATTCTAGGCATAAAGTTATAAACCCAACTTTCCCTTATAATTATGCTGGCTTTACTGGCTTCTTTTGTCGAACAAAGCTAATGCTTTAGTGGAAGGAATTGCAAATTAATCGCATTTTTTTTTGTTTGAATGTTCACATTGTTGCTTTTGCTCTATTTGTATGTTAGTTTTTCTCATCCATTGGGCAAGAGGTGGGTTCAAGTTTCGAACTATTCTTTTTAAGTAGACATGGCTCCAAAGCTGTTCCCAAGTGACTTTGAGGTTTCTTATTAGACTTCTTCTTCCATCAATCGTTATCCAATTTAGAGACAATTAAGAACGTTAATTCACCTGATTTTTTTTTGTAAGGTTCAAGTCGACTACCCTATCTGCTTGTCCATCAGTCTCAATCTTTGCGGATGAGAAGCCTATTTAATTTTATTACAAACGGTATGAGGTGGTATCTTGCATTGATCTTCAACATGGGAACTTTGCCTTGCAATTTTGTTTGACAACATACAACTATTTAAGTGGGATTACACTGACCACTCCTTACATTATCAGTCTCTGACAATTCTAAGGGCCTTTCCTGTGCTTTCCAAGATGATGTTGGCCTCTTTGTCAGATTTTTCCCTACATGGCATTAGAGAGCTTGTTGCCTATTCTGTTTTTCACTTTGATGTCAAATTTTGTCGAGATGAGGAGATGCCGAAGGTGAATGGTGTTGAGATGGTTTATTTTGGTCGGGAGTATGTGAAGGAGATAGTGGTTAGTTAGAGAAGAGACTTAGGACTTGATGGCAGGCGCGTGGCCACATGGAGTGGCTATGGCGGTCTATCAATCTTGGCAGTTTGGTTAATAGTGTAGAAATGTTATTGGGTTTCTAAAATGTTTCAGTAAGCTAAATTAGGGTAAAATTGATATTTCTGAAAATTTGGAGGTGACGTCCATGTTTGTCAACTCAATTAAGAGCAAAAATTGCCTGTAAAATGCTTCAAAGGTCTTTGATGTTAAAATCCTGGTAAAACAAACCCGTATCTTGTTTGTTCTGGAAACACATCTTCCTATTCCATCTTTTCTCGAATCTCCTTTAACGGAACAAATAGAAGCTCAAGAAGGTATACCAAACGGCAAAACCTAGCCACTATTGGCGCAGTAGATAGATGGAGGCAAGGAACAAGCCCTCTACTACCTAAGTCGGAGGCTCATCAGGGCAGAATCTAGATACCCTGCAGTCTCGGAATCGTTCGTAAAAAGTTAGCTGTTGGTGGCTGGATTGAATCATTCCCTATTCATGGTGCTGCCTTGTTGTCGATGCCACGGGATTCAAGATAGCTTTCAAGAAATGTTTGAGAGGCAGCTGATGATGGAGATGGATATTTTTGAGTCAGAGAATACTGAATTGACAAATTCAGAGGAGTTTAAACGTACTGCAACGGTACATCTGCGGTTGAGGTAATCAGCTACCAACAATTGAAGTGGAAAGAATGTCGGCAGCTTTCAGAAACCGCATGGAGATCTTAGGGGAGGTCGTTTTACTTTACCCAGTCATAGGCTTTATATCTACTGGGTAACAATGGATAACACAAGTCCAATGACTCAATTCATGCTTGTCAATTGTTCATGTTTGTTTATGGCTTTGCTTTACATACACTTCTTAGTGCGTTAAGATGCTATTCCTTATCTACCGGGCAAGCCAAAGTTAATAACGAGCATGATATGAAAGTTTTTGCAGTTTGTATTTGTATTGTGTTATTCCAAGCCCAAGGTGAAGAGCCTCTTGTGTTGCAATAGTGTGCATAGAAATGTCTTCACCTCTGTCATATCGTGTTTTCCTTATATGTGCTGCATGGAAATGACATGCCAGGGTTTTATTTTGAGCTACTAAAACTGGACGGTATTGAATGCGTCCCCATTTTTTTTACGTTTTTGCATTGGCAAATCTAGTAGCATTGCACAGGCTTGGGCATTTTCTTCGGGCTTTTTACTTATTCACCTTTTTTCTTAGTCAGTTTTGTGCTGTTATTGCTGACTTCTTTTGTAGGTTGATGACATAGAGAGGCCTCTTGTCTCAGAGGATTTGAATTCTGCCCAACATCAAATCAATGATTTTGCTAACTCATCCCGAACGCATGGAGTCAGTCGTAAACAACGACTTCCACCTGCAGCTCCGCAGCTGACTCAGAGTATGAAGTTTTATCTTCTTTATCTTTTTCATTCCAATTGATATTTGTTCAAATTAGTTTGTTATGTACCTTGCTTCTTTTGTTGTCACCAACAAAATAAGAAACTTATCCCGTACTGCTTCCAGGTGGTGGCTTTGCGTTAGATGTAATTCCCGACCATTCGGAAGATATTTTAATTGGTCAGACGCTTAGGCGTCCTTTGGTGACTCAACGCATTATTGATGAGCAGAAGTATGTCAGAGATGAAGAGTTAGGTCATGATGTGCAATTTTATCCAGGCAGTGATAGCCATAGAGAGTTTTTACCCAAAGGTACCGTAGATGAGAGTAATGTCTCTTAGAACTTACATTCAACAGTCTTAACTTTTCATATATTTCTGTTTGGCTGAAGATGTAAAACATGTTATCATATCTTTCTATTAGTAGTGCAGGACATGCAGGAAGTACCCTCACCCTTGAGGTACTCTCTGGTCTTTCTCGTGGGCTCCGTTGTTCCATACAGTCCACAAGTACTTCAAACCTTCCACTGACTCTTGGAAGGGTTGCTCCCAGTGATCTATTACTGAAGGATTCAGAGGTTTCAGGGAAGCATGCACTGATAAACTGGAATCTAAATGTAATGTGATATGCAAGCTGAAAAAACTTTAAATTTTGCATGATGTGGCAGTACTTATATGTTCTGACTCATATATTGATTTCAGAAGTTGAAATGGGAGGTGGTGGACATGGGCAGCTTAAATGGAACACTCTTGAATTCACAGGCAATCCACCAACAGGATTCTGAAAGTAGACATTGGGGTCATCCCACTGAGCTAGCTAATGGCGACATAGTAACTCTCGGTACAAGCACGAAAATACTTGTAAGTCAATCTGCATTTACATCGCGTTATAATTATACAAGTGTATTTGGGTTAAGGTTGACAATTTCAGATGAATTGATTTTTATCCTACTTCTCTGGGTTACATTGGGTGAGGAATATATCTTTATGGTAAGGTTAGGTTTATGAGTGTATCAAATTCGCTTGGCGGAGCCGGAGTTCTCTTGGTTTGGGGCTAACCTGTTTCACTGCTAACCAATGTTGCACTATCTGGAACAGAGCAAGATTCTAATGATATTGAGACACAGATATAGGAGTTTACGCATATTATATCTTCCTTATTAGGTATACACTTTGTTTGATACTTCATTAAGATATACGTGCTAGAAAAGAATTTGAACGTCAGGTATACAGTGTAAGAAGTACGACTAGTTTTTTTTAATGGTGTGCTTCAAACATGTATGATGTATCAGGTAACAACACTGTGGATCCTTGGGGCATGCCTGACCTGAGTCGAATATTGAGAGTCATTCTAGTTAGGGAAACATAATATTGTTTTCGAAGTACTTGAACTATTTCTTGGACGGGAAAGAAGCAAGTTATAAACCAAGAATTGTGCTAAGTTTGGTCTTAAATCCATGTCCAGGCACCAAATCTTAGTTTCTCCTGCGACATATACCCTATGGACTTTTGTATATGCATTACTACATAGCATTATTGTGTGTGCTCAACATTCCTGCTGTATCTGTCCGGTCCTTGTTAATTGTCTGGAGTTTGGGTTTGTGAATTATGGTTTTCTGAATACCCCCCTTCAAGCGTTCCATTGAAGTATGTTTTCCTAGAATAAAATGGGTCTCTAATCTATATATGCTACTCAATATAAGAGGCTGATCTAAAAGATGTTAAGTAGAATTTGTGTGCTTCTATTTTGTAAATCAGGATTACTTAGCTTTTTGGATTTCAAAAGGGTATATGATCTCTGCATCTACAAACTCTCATGTATCTGTTTTTTTCTTTGTATATAACCTGCCCAACATGTATATGGGACTGTGCTCGAAAAGGTCCGACTAGCAATAATTATGCACATCCATTGTTCTTGTCTTTTTAAAGTAAAATTCCGTACATTTGCTATTTTTGTTATCCTCCCATCATTTTTGTAGGTTAAGATTTTATCTCAATCTGAGTGCTTGATCCCTTTTGGAGTTGGCCTGGCATCCGATCCTATGGCTGTGCGTCGGGGCGGAAAGAAGCTGCCTATGGAAGATGTGTGCTATTATCGGTGGCCTCTGCCTGGGGCTGAGCAGGTTTTGGATATATAGGTTTGGACTTTTTCTTGACAGTTTTGGAAAAAACTTCCAAAAGAGCTAATCTTGCGCAATGCTGACATGCAGTTTGGACTGTTTGGTATATGTGACGGGCATGGTGGAGCAGGCGCTGCCACATCTGCAAGCAAGTTAGTGTTTCACATCTAACCATTAGAGCTTGATTTTCCGTTTGGCGGCCAAATCCTCTTGTATTTTGTTGAGATCACTCTTGAAATTCAAATGATCATTGTATTTACTTTCAACAACCAGTTTAAAGTGTAAATAGTTCTAATCCAGCTTGGGGAATTCTGATATAGATTACCTGATATTGGCTCCAAAAGTGGTACCCAGTTGTTCTCTGTTTTCTTTTTTTTGGTATGGATCATCATCAAACATAACTGTGTGTTTCTTATATATGTGTGCATCCTATGCAATGTTGACGTCATGTGGATGGCATTTGAGTTGCACCCGATATTTTTTTCAAGCTTTCCTACTGCGTGTCTGTTTCAGATACTCTGCCCCCATCCAAGTTTAGTATCCTCAGTTTTTACTCTTGCATTTTGCTCTTGTGCTTTATTTTGTTGTCATTCTTACTATTGTTATTATACACAGGTGAAGCAATTACTGTTTATGTACTTATTACATTTGTTAATTTATCTCTAGGATACTGCCTGAGATGGTGACTAGTATCTTGTCAGATTCATTCCGGAAGGAGAGGGTTTTATCTCAATGTGATGCTTCGGATGTCCTTAGGGATGCATTTTTGCAGACGGAAGCGTGCATGAACCACCACTACGAGGTTTTTTCCATGTCATTGTTATACTTCTCCTTTGCCTCTGCTTTTTATCTGCGTTGCTGTACTTCTCCATTTTGTTCAGTTTTTTTTTTTTTTTTTTGGTTCTTGTTTTTTCGAATTATATCCTAGTACTAATAAAGCTGAGCATAGTTTTTTTCCTTCCTTGTAGTCAATTTGTTTTGTTCTTTCAATTGATCTTTGGTTTGCTATCCAGCTTCTTTTAATGTCCTTGAAGATTCTGTATTTCTACTAAAAGATACTGTCCACAAAAAACATACATAATGTCTCCGAAAGTTAATTAGTTACAAGATCAAGAACAATAGAGATGCTGGAAATATAGTATTAACATGATTTGCTTATTAGTAACTGCTCTTTTGAAATCGTGGAGTGAGGTGGGTTCAATATGCTCTCTCATAAGTAGATCTTGACCAAATTCTCTATACAATCGTTTTATTCCCATGTAGGGTCAACAAATTGTTTCAAAACTATCTAACAGGAGGAAAGTTTATGAGGGGCAGTGCAAGGTGTAATTGTAAAAGCTATGAATGATGGTATGACAACACAGATCAAGTCATACCACTCACTTTGTCTACGTAATTCTGTTTGGGATGTGTGAAAAGCTTCAGGGATTTGTTAGATGTCTAAATCTATCTGATAGAGGACACAAACGAATACTGCTTCGATGGATGTGACGTTGATGTACATTTTTTTTTTCTGGTTTTCCTTAGTTTGATTTGTTGACACGTGTTGTTTTCTAATGTTCAACCATAGGAACATCTTTTGCAATTGAGCGCTGGTATTTACACTCGCAGCAAATTGTCAAATTCTTCTCTATATTGGTTGTTGTTATAGGATAGGAGTATTGTATCGGTTTTTCTCAACTTTGATGAGGGTGTCTGATGCTGTTATACTTTGTTGTGGTCATAATAATCATAATCTTTCAGGGTTGTACAGCAACAGTGCTTCTTGCTTGGGCTGATGGTCATGGAGATTTCTTTGCGCAATGTGCAAATGTTGGAGACTCGGCTTGTGTTATGAAGTATGTGCTCGTCTTATCATTTGGTATATATTTGTTAATTGTGATGACTTGCACTTAGAACCTTTACCTGCATAGTATTAAATTCTGAACGTTACGCAACAGTTCTCGGAGTAAGTCCATTGAGAACTTTGGTGACCCCAAACTCTTCATGTCCTTGCTTCCTGCTCATCCAACTTTTAGGCATAGGTCTACACACTTTAAATGGTACAGTTAGCAGATATTTGAAAAATTAGACTAGTAGTAATTTGCAAGAAACATCATGTTTGAAAAAATGTTGTTCCTTTGAGGAAGGAATTGTCAGATTTCATTTTTCAAAAGCAATTAGTGACTTAGAATATGCGTGTGACTGCTAGTCGCCTATCACGTGGGCATTGTCTATTATTAAGCTCTGCCATTATGTTGCCTTTATTGTTATGGATTTTTAGATTATCTGATTAAGCCCATGGAGTTAATGGCTTTCACAAATTGGAATATTGCTATTTCACATACCCTTACCCTGTCTTTACAAGTGGGTAAATGATCCTGTTGGGGCAGTATTGATGGAAAGCAGATTAAGATGACAGAAGACCACCGAATAACCAGTAACTCCGAAAGACTTCGTATGCAAGAAATAGGAGAACCTTTGAAAGATGGGGAGACGCGGTTATGTGGTATGCAAACTTTGCTTTCTGAAATCGATCATTTACCATGCTGAGTATTAATAATCAGCTAACTCTTTTTCGTTTTTGTTTTTATTTTTTCCCTGTTTGCTTGCTTTGTCTCATCCAGGTTTAAATCTGGGTCGGATTCTTGGAGACAAATTCTTGAAACAGCAAGATGCTCGGTTCAGCTCAGACCCTTATATAAGTCAAGTTGTGTGCATACACCAAGCAAGCAGGGGCTTTGCTCTTTTAGCAAGGTGATCTATCTTGCTTGCAGTTAGCCATGTAGGATAGTGGATTTGTGAAGGGACTTTCCGAGGGATTTCACTTCGTTATCTTCTTATCTTTTCTTGTATCCTTTCATTTCCCTTCATAAATACCTCCACAAATCCGTGATCCAACCACTCCTTTACATAGAGTTTGGAAGGATTTGGGGATGGGTTTACCAAGTGAAAAGACGAGAACAGGGAAACACATGCTCTTTTATTAGCTCTACTTGTTCTAGTATTTTGCTGATCATTCAGTAAAATAGATGAGTTAGGGATTTGAATCTCGAATTTTGCTAACCAATCTGCCTGCAGATAGTTTCTCTACGTTTTGTTGAAGAATTACTCTTCTTTTAATTTGGAAATACCTTGAGTTGGAATTGTCTATTTCTTTTACATGTTGGCAATGTGACTGTGGATGCAGTGATGGCTTCTGGGATGTTGTTAACTTAAAGAAGGCAATTCAGCTTGTCCAACAGGTATAGAATCAACAGGTTCATGGTTTTCTTTTTTCTACTGAATTTTGTCTGGAGGGTTCTTTACAAGTTGTCCAACTTATTTCTGTATCTTAAACCGCACAGGCTAGGGAGAGACATGCCCCAGATACAGAGAATCCAGCGGAAACGATAGCTAATTTTTTGTTGAACGAGGCCAGAACACAGCGTACAAAGGATAACACATCTATTATTTTCTTGGACTTTGACACCATAAATAGAGATCATCCTTGTAAACTTGATCCCTAGGACTACCTTAAATGTAAAATTTTACGGCTTTTTATTGATGTAATTCTTTTATATGAGAAGTTAGTCTTTATCCCCCTACATCTTCCCTTACTACCCAACCCCAGTGCTTCTGAAGCCGACAGTGAGCGATTTGCCTATTCGGCAATTTTCTTTGTAGTTTTAAATACTTAAAATGTTCATCATAGAGAGAAGCGAAAATCCAGAAATGGTAACCAGGGTTGTAGAAGTGCAAACCCCAGGGATGGAGAATACCAAGAAGGTGAAAATGTTGAGTCAAATTATTTCTGGTATGGGTGATCTTGACTTGATATTTGAGAGGGAGTGCTTTGTTGGGAGGTGATGAAGCCTGATTCTTTAAACAACAAACAAGTGGTGCATTTGCCTTGTAGTACTCTATTTACTGGTAAACTTCCCATTCTGAAGACTTGCACCATCTCCATCTCCATCTCCATCTCCATCTCCATCTGGGAAACAAACAAAACAAAACATATACTCCAGTTTCTTTTTCTACTTCACTTCATTGTTTCTTGAGAATAGGCTTTTCCCGCAACATTTCAACAAAGTAAATGGAGCCTTACACATAATATGAGTGCGCGTAACCTGATCAACTCCCTAGACATCAAAAAGAAAAGAGAAGAAAATACGTTCCCCTTTCTCCCTCCCAATTTTCCTTCTTTCCCTCGTCCGGTCCACAATATCCAAGCAGAAAGCTAGTCCCGAGGGTTAGTTCGGTTGGTTGGTTGGTTTGTTCCTTACACAATTGACCATGATTTGATTCTTGGAGTTAGACTCAGGAGAGTAACTTTTTTGTGAATTCTTTAGTTCTGAGATGGATAGTCTGCCTTTGATCGGACTGGAAAGAAGATTATTAGTTAAGGTGCGCATAAACTACCCGACATACCTGACACCCCGTGAAATGAAAAAAAAAAAAAAAAAAAAAGCTTAATGCCTTGTTTGGAACTAGTGGAAAAGAAGAGAAAGAAAGGGAAAATTAAAAATTCTCTCCCATTATTTATTTTGAGCTGCAGAAACTTCCTCCCATTGTTGGGTTCGGAGAGAAGGATGAGAGAAAACAGAAATGTCTAGGATTTTCATTTTGTTAAGTAGAAATGTTTGCACAATATAATTACCTGTTTGTTTTTCTCTCATTTTCTCCAATTTTCCTTTTATCTTCTTTTCTCCCACTTTCTTCAAGTTCCAAACAAATCTGAACAACCAGTTTAGATGGAGAAATTATGATAAAAAAGAAAGAAAGGACAACACTCTTCTTTAATGAGATTGTTAAAACAAATGAAAAAGAGTGAGAAAGGAGGAAAAATAATAAACGTTTATTGCTTCATTTCGTTTCTCACCCTTTCTCACCATTTTTTGGTGAGATTTGGTGCGAAACCCTACCTGTTTCTTTTCTTTTCTTCTCCTTTATCACCATCCAAATGAGCTCTAAAACTCCCAACCAATGCACACCTGATCGGAACAACCTACACTAAGGGTTTGTTTGGTACTTAGGAAAAAGAAAAGGAAAATGAACAATTTCTCCTCTTCCTTTGTTTAATTTGAAAGGAAAAAGAGAAGAAAATAATCTAACAAAGGTAAAATTTTCTCTTTAACTTTGCTCAAATTTTTCGATTTCTTTTCCTTCTTTTATTTTTCATAGGTACCAAACAGGGCGTAAACGACTTGAGAAAGGTTAGTTCTTAGTAGTATTGTTATACGAGGCGCGATTGTGAAGATACGCCGAAACAATGGGGAAGAAGAAGAAGAGGGACGAGTCAGAAGCAGTGGAGGCGTCGAACGCAGAAGAAAGCGAGGTTTTAGAGCTTGTCAATGGCGATGATTCACATCAGACAAAGCAGGAGAAGAGGAACAAGAAAAAGAAGAAGAAACACAAAGGGAATGAGAAAGCCGCCTCCGCCTCCGCCGCCGCCGAGCCGAGGGCATCGGTGATACCCACAGTCAGCGTCGCTGTGCCCGGTTCTATCGTCGACAACGCTCAGTCTCTCGAACTTGCCACTCGAGTATTCCTCTCCCCCATACCCCCCCCGGCTCTGCCCTATATTCCTACGTCCTAGTGTATTTGAGTAAAACCTCCATTCGAAATGAATCGCTCTAATGAACAAACGCATTTCTAAAAGCTCTATTAATGGCACAGTTATGAATTTGAGCTGCACAAAGCCACAAACTAGCCTTCTAAAATTTGAAATAAGGATTTGAGTCTCCTTAAATTTGAGAGGGCGCGAAGTAGCCTTCTAAAATTTGAGTAAGAATAGGAGTCTTCTTTACTCTTGAGTAAAGATTGTAAATTCACTTGGATGTAGGTTTGGGTCAAGGAGTGGAGTTGGCTTCGAGGCGGTTTGTTTGACTCATATTTTGAGTTCATGTGAAAAAGAAAACGAGATTAGGACTGAAGATGCTATTACTAGAAAGATCAGAGATTTGAGTTTTGCTGCTGAAATAGTTGATCATTTTCTGGAGAAATAGAAATCTTGTCTCAATTGAGGCTAGTAGTAGTACTATAAAGCTGATTTTTGAAACGCAAATGTCATTTCAATGGAACTTTTTAACAATCATATTTTTTCCAAAATTTTCAAGTTGTTTTAACTTTTTAGCTGGAAAGCTAAAAGCAGAAGGCGAGCAAACAGATTGACTCAGCTTAGGGAGCTTATAAAAAAGAGCGAGAAAACAATTGGAGGGTTGTATTGATATCTTCTTGTTTTGGTATTTTGTGTTCTCAGTTGGCCGGTCAAATTGCACGAGCCGCAACCATTTTCCGAATTGACGAGGTATAAACATCAGTGTAATATTCATTTTCTTGTTGTACTGTTGGTGGGTTGTTTCTTATGAATTCGTTGTTTAGTTCCATGTTTGATCAAAATGATATTTTGCGATGGTATGCAGTCTAAATTTCAGTGTGGATTTGAGATAAATTGGTTGTTTTTGTGTAAAAGGAGGAATAGATGTCCTGGATAAGTCCACTTGATAATATACTGGATGCTGATTAGAGGTTTACATGTTTGTTGACTAGCATATGAATATGAAGGAACTTTGCTTCATCAAACGAGAGTTTAACTATTTATATTAGCAGGTGGTGGTATTTGACAACAAGAGTGGTTCAGTGAATTATTCAAATGCGAGCACAAGAGATGTCAATTCGGATGATAATGAAAGTGGTGCAGCTTTTCTTATAAGGATCTTGCAGTATCTCGAGACACCACAGTATTTGAGGAAAAGTCTATTTTCAATGCATAACAGCTTGCGCTTTGTGGTGCGGATTTCATTCTTGTTTTTGTTGTGTATGACCAGTATTTATTTTCTATTCTTCCTTGGTAGTTCCCAGAAACCCATAAGTTTCTCACAACTCATATTTTTGCAGGGTCTTCTGCCCCCACTTGATGCTCCACATCATTTACGCAAGCATGAATGGGCTGCATATCGTGAAGGTAATTTTTCTTCTTAACATTGTCGGTTTATGTTCATTATACTGTAATCGATTTTGCTAGTTGATGGACAAGTGCCTTTGGTGATTACATAGTAATTGCAACTATTTTTTACCTTACGATGCGTGATTATCGTGGATTAGTATTTGATGTACATTAGGTCTGGGGAGAGTGTGAATAATATGTTTCTTCATTGCTTTTAGACTAGAGAGAATTTGGGTTTGATGCTTTCCTTTTGTGGGTTCAGTATGTGATGCTTTCTTTTGGTTATATCTTTGACATACTTAATGACATGTGTGGATTCCCCTTAATAATAACTGACTCGCTCTTTTGTATTCGCCTCCATTTTGTAGGCATCACCCGTAAGGAGCAAGCGCCAAACTCTGCAGGAACACTTGTTGACGTTGGCCTCAGTAAAGTACAGTTTTATGATAACAAATTTGCTGAGCCCTTCTTTTCATTTAGTTGGTACCATTGATAGCTTCCATTTCTCGGTTATAGATTATATTACATTAATGTGTGTTTCATGCTTAGTTCATTTTGAAGTATAAGAACATTGTCTTATGTCCATATGAAGTGAGGAGGTGACTGCAGTAAATTTTACAAAAATTGGCAGTTTCAGATTTTGGAATGGCCTTTTCTGCTATACGTCATCATTATTTGCTTCTTACTGGTTTTTTATTTCTTCCAAGTTAACTCGAGGAAATTGAGTATATTGTTGTCAATGGTAGAGTGGAAGGAAAAGGCGTGCTCAAGTTCTTTTTTTTTTATTTATATCTTTTATTGATTCATGTGGTTAAGGTAGATATAGAGGCATGGATATTATGCTATTCTGCTTGTGAAAGTACTAATTGTGTACTTAAGAGGGGTAATTTATGGTTGCATGCCATTGTGCAGAATGTTTTGATTGATAAAGTACTTGAACCTGGAGTAAGAGTAACTGTAGCTATGGGAACCAATCGCAATGTGGATGCAGGTAATGAATAGAATTATGTTTGTTTTCTTGTCCTTATTCTTCTTGTTTTTTGTTGGTGTATCGAGGTAATTTTCATAGTTAAGGTTTCGATTTCATCTTTTGGCCCCTAATTTACCTTTCTGGTGCTAAAAATAATAGGACAGTTGGGTGGTTACCTGTTGGCCTCTTTGGTCTCATAGTTGGATCTGAATGGAGTTTAATTTTCTTCTTTTGTCTTTTCCCCTTATGAACTGTCGGTTGCATAATGTACTTCGTTAGAACAAAGTACAGACTCATCGTAAATGTGTATGATGCATGCAAGTTACTTAATTCTGTCATTTATAGTTTAAATCCATTTAAGCCTAATTATGGTACTTCTGCATTTAAATTTACAATTTGTTCATAAAATAGTAATCTTAAACCTCTGAAGCTTATTTTTCTTCTATTCAAGTGATTATTGATCATGCACGACCTTCTGAAAAAATGCTCGATTTGAATTCCAAGATTGGGTTGTACTCATGAAGTTCACTTCTATTATTAAATTTTGTAGATTTACCACGCCAGGTTGTCTCTTCTTCCAAGCCTAGGGAAGAAGTGGGAACATACTGGGGTTATAAAGTGCGATATGCATCCAGTATCAGTTCAGTATTACGGGAGAGCCCGTATAAGGTATCTGCATTTTCCTGAAGTAATGTTCTTTGAAAAAGCAATGTGTTATTTTCTCTCCTAACTAAATGCTGGGGCTTCTTCACTCAAACTGTAATACATGACTTTACAGGGAGGCTATGATCATCTGATTGGTACCTCAGAGCACGGTCAATTTCTAAAGTCTTCAGAACTTGCACTACCTTCTTTCAGGTACTGTTTGAGAGTGTCTGGACATTAATTTTCTTGGCTTTTGAGATATAGTCTCTCCGGATGCATGATATTTCCCTCTGATGAGGTTTCTTAGCGCAACACATAGCCTATATTATAAAACAGAGCGGTTTTAATCTACCCATACAAACATAAGCACCTCTACAGCCATCCGATCGCCTCTAATTAAGATCGTAGTCGTTCAATCATTTCTCCTTTGACAATATACAAGAGAATCTTTCCTTATATATTAACCAACTCTAATGAATACTATAATGATATGGACGACAATTTGGTTTCCAAACTGTGATTGCCTGTTAATTTTTCCCTTCACACTATAAACCTACAAAAATGTTTCTCTTTCTATATTTCCTTTTCTTTCTTTCCTTTTTTTTTTTGCCAATCTTGTATATTATAAAACAGAGTGATTTTTGGTTACCCATACAAACAAAAGCACGTCTCCAGCCATCAGATCGAAATTCCAATAGGTTACAGCCGTTGGATTAAATCATTGATTCCAACCTGTTAACAAGTCTCACGTCTGTCTACCTCTCTCCTCTTCTCTCTCCCTGCATAGTTACAGTCTTTAAATCTCTCTCCCCTCTCTCTCTCTCTCTCTCTCTCTCTCTCTCTCTCTCCCATAACCCACTCCTCAGCGCACAACGAAACACTCAGCGCCCACCAACTCATCTAATGTTTCGGGTTGGAGTCCCCCCTTAATTCATCGCCAATTGATCGCCTCAATCTCTGTACACATCTTCTCCATATACACAAAAAAATCCATTTGGTTCTCTCTCTCTCTCCGGTAAGAATCCCCCCATCCTCAATTTCGCACTAGACTAGGGTTTTCCTAAATTGCTTTTTAATTTTCAAAACAAAGAAAAAACAGAAGGAAAAAAAAATACTATTACCAGGCTTGGTATTTTAAATTGTTGTTTAATCCATGAAAAAGTTTAGTGTATTGAAGTGTTACTTACTGTATTGAAGTTTTAGCCTTTGATTGGTGTATTAATTTGTTAGTGTTAGTTCTAGAGGTTCAATAACATGATTATCAGGCTTGGTGGTATATGAGTTCTTCATGTCATGGCCTATATGTAGCCAATTTCTGTAGCTTGGTAGTTTATGGGTTCTTAATATCTGAATCCTGACAAAAAAAATTCAGTTCTTCATATCATGGCCTCTTGGTTTATATATTAAAAGTTTTGATATAGATTTTACTCTTTTTTGTCGGAAAGGCTGAAGCAATGGTTAAGGAAAAACAAAAGGAAACAGTCGTAGATAAGGGATAGAAAAAGATAACCACTGCAGGGAAGGGAAAAGAAAATTCATATCCAGCGGTATTTGATAAATAAAAAAATCCAAAAAGAAACATGTTTCCATAAAAAAAAAAGAAGAGAACTGGGCAATGATCAATTTACTCCAGTGTTTTCAAATTCAAAAACGTGTCATGTCGTGGCTTTAGACAGTGTTTAGAATGCGTTGCACCATGCCTTTAGGCACGGGCATCCACTAGTTGTACATCTTTCATCCCGTATTGTGTTAAGCAGATTAACTTTTCTCTCCAAAGTGGAATACGGTTTTTGTGTGCATCATGATCTAAATCCAGCTAAAGCATTTTGGCATGATCTGTAGGCACTTACTAATTGCCTTCGGTGGGCTTGCTGGATTGGAAGAGAGCATAGAAGAAGACAATAAGTTAAAGGTAATTGTGTGGTGTGAATTTATTAGACATTTAATCGTCAACTTGCTTTTTAGTTGTTGAAGTGATTTCTCTCCCTCACTCAGATCTCTCCAAGTCATCTTATGTTGTGGATTGGATGTTTGAATATTGCTTTCATTGTTGGCGACTTGAACTTGCTAGTTGTGCCAATAGAACAGGAAGCTGCAGAAAAGAAACCCAAACGAGACCTCATAAACTGCAATTATTACTCTTTCTCTTTGTTTTGTTTACCAGGGGAAAAATGCGCAAGAGATATTTGATTCATACTTGAACACTTGTCCGAATCAAGGAAGTAGAACGATTCGAACAGAGGTACACTGATCGATCTCACTTGTCAATATGCCATTTTATCTACTCGTCTCTCAGTCTCTTTTAATAAAACTGATCTTTTGGCATACAGGAAGCCATCTTTATATCACTCCAGTATTTCCAAGAACCAATCAACCGAGCTTTGCAGAGATTATAAGATCAAAATTGCTCAGCTTAAAGTCATCAAAGGGCAATATTGAGAAGAAGCTCACACTCGGGACCAAATAATGGTCAATTTTCAACCGCTTATGATTCTGCACAGCCTGTAGATTACTTGTGATGCCAAAAAAAGACGATCAATCACCATTCAGGGGTAGATTTTCCTCGGTTGGAGGTGGTTGGGTGATTGGTTAACTTCCTATTGGAGTTGAAATTTCAAAGTGTGTGTCATCTTGAGCCATAGTTTGTCCATTTGGGGACATTGCAGCTCTGTAGTTTGTAATTTATGTGCTTGCAAACTTATTCGGCTAGAACTTGTTTAGGTAACTTTCTTGTGATGAACTGGAAGGAAAAAACTGCTACTTGTTTCGTTGTCTTAATTAGTTGATAAGTTGGTGTGCATCATTAGCAATTAACTGATCACATGAAAGCATTCAACGATTAACTTTTGCTTTCGAAAGAAAGAATTAACGTTCTGTTAGTGTTTATTACGCTATTCATTATTTGTTGACTCAAAGGACAAAAAGAATTCTTGTAAGGGTAGTTTAGACATTTGAGGCAACAACAGGGAAAATTTATGTCTACATTCCCTTTTTTCCCCCTCAGTATATTATGTTACTACCATTTTGTCTTTTCCTTTCTCAGTAGTCAGTGCCCACACCTCCTCTTCCTCCTCTTCCCAATCTCTGCCCTTCCTTCTCTATGTTTATATGAGCAAGGTCTAATCATCCTCGAGATTTTTTGAAATAAAATCCATTATATTGAGTTATATCTCCCAACAAAAAACCTCCTAAGAAGATGGTTAGTTCATTTGGGGTTCGATTGCAATTCATCTGTGTTCAAGGGTTAGTAAGAACAAGTGTAGTCAGTTCAGATATATGTTTATGAACAAATTTATCTCTCTTGGAGGGGTAAAAAGTGGTAGGGGGGAATTTCACTGAGAGATGGGAATGGGTTAGTTTTGACGAGAATGGTAGTGGCAAAGTTGGAGAAGGTGATAAGAGGAGGTGGTGGCCATGGTTCCTTCCTAGTTTGTCCCTAAGTCAGTCGTTCTACGATGCAACGTACTAAAGGATCTCACCAATCAACTCATTTGCCGCGCGGAAACACTAATGTGTCATCAAAACAGGTTGCTTGATACAATGTCCACGCTACACCAAGGCAGCCCGAAGCCCTGGCAACGACACCCCCATGGGTTGCCTCTTGCTTGGGTTACTTATGAGTTTCCTTCGTGGCCAACTGTGTCCCTTTGCCAAAAGATTGTGTAGTCATGCTCATAGCGCAGGACAAAATCATGACAATGTTGTGGTGCCAAAGGCTCATGCGAAATGTTGTGCTCAAGGGGGCTGAAGGAGTTGTGGTTGATGGTGCCACCGTTAGAAGTTGAAAAGTTAAAACTGAACAGGTATTGTTGATAAATAAAAACTCTACAACTACAAACATATTACACAAGCAAATACACACATATCCACATTTATTTGTAGGTCCCACACACACTACAGATGTGAACGTGAGTATATATCTGTGCAAATATTTGTAGTTATAGAAGAGTTGATCGAGAAATTAGGGTGTAATCCGAGGTTAAATAAAGAATAAATAAATGGATTCAGAAGGGGGCAAAATGGAGTTTTCCACACACAGGGTGCACGCCGTCATTAAAAACATAGAGAGGGGCTTACCCGCAATTTGGCCACAAATCACAAGTATTGCTTTCTACTCCCACGAAGAGGGAAAAAAACCCAAATAGCGAACCCAGAGAGAGAGAAAGGGTTTCCGGAGAGAGAAAACAGAAAGACACAAAATTTTTAGTTGTATCTATATATACACGTAAATACCGTTAATAATCTCTTTCGAAAATTCTGAAATCATAACGGTCTTTTCCCGCCATGGCGACTCAGACGGAGGGGCCGCCACGGGGAGGCGGCTCTCTCGATCTCGACGACGTCGGTTCCGACCACTACTTGTTGGAGAAGACGAAGGCACTGATCTGTGCTCTCAACCTCCTCTCACGAAACCTCCCCCTCCCCGACGCCGTTTTGGACGCCGTCTCCTCCATCTGTTTCGAGGCTGAGGAGGGGGTGGACCACTGTGGCGGCGGTGATGTCGGCGGATCTGAGGCTAGCGGTGTGGAGATACCCGAGACGGTTCCGGTGCGTTTTCTTCTTTCGTGTTGTGGTTGATTCGGAATTTAGGTGGCGTTTGCGGTTATAATTGATAGGTGTGAATTTTTTTATGGCTGTGTTTGTGGTGGATGACTTATTTCTGAAGTAAGTCAAACTGTTTTGGAGTAAAGAATGTAGTTTTTTTTTTTGCTTCTGCCACGAGGTTGATTGATAGGTCTTGCAATTTCCACAAAGCTGTTTGTTGCCGTGGGAATTAATAGGAATTTGAGAGAGAGAGAGAGAGAGAGACCCCTATAGGCTATTGCACTGTCCTTTCGGAAAGCTTGTCACCTTGTTGTGTCAAGCATGATGCCTTGGTGACGCATCGGTGTTCCCACATGGCAAGCGTGCTTGGCTAATGGTTTTTCATGCCCTGTGCCACCACACTTGCCCAAGGGATACCTTCTTGTTGAGTGTTAGTTTGACACTCAGACAAGGAATTCTGTTATCTATTGCAAGTGCAATGCCAAAGACTACCATGGATGTGGTCTTGCCGGTTCAGAGAGAGAGAGAGAGAGAGAGAGAGAGGGAGATGCGATGTTGATGATGCGGTGGAGGGCGTCACTGATGGTAGTGATGTCTCCTGATCTGATGCCAGTGATGGCAATAAACTTGAGACGGTTTCATTGTGATTCTTCTCTTTTATGTTGTGGTTTACTTGGATATAGGTGGCGTTTGTGGATATAATTGGAAGCCTAGGGTTATTTGTTTGGCTTTGTTTGTGTTTGGTTATGTACTTCTATGTGATTCAAAGCGTTTTGTAAAAAAGGGAAACTTAGGTGTAAAGATTGTAGTTTGTTTTCTTTTGTTTTGGAATTGATGAAGAGGTCTTGGCAGTTTCATGAAGCTTTTTGGGGTGAAGATATGTCCAGATATAGGGAAGATAAATGGAGAAATCGTTTTTAGTTGAGAACAGTTGAGACAACCAAACGGTTAACTGTTTGTTTTTGCAGAAATTAATGGGACATTTGAGAGAGAGATAGAAATGGGATGTTTTCACTTTCTTTAGGTCATGATGAGTTTGGTCTTCATGTTATGAACTGTCTCTGTACACGGTACATACTGTATTTGAGCAAGAATTTAAGCAGTTACCTTTCAAATTTGAACTTAGGGTCTGTTTAGTTGTCGGACTAGAGCATGACTTGAATTAGAAAGACCATGTGACCGCAGTTCTGGCGTTTGGATGCAAAAATTGGCAGAAGAATTTTGGACAGCCAGTCCCACGAAATATAGGATTCACAACTTCTATTACCTAGCGTTGTGGTGTTAATCAAATTATTAAACCAGCCAACTAAACAGGCCATGGGATTATATATTGACTTCACTATTAGCTCAGTCAACTAAACATTGCTTTTAGGTCAAGAGGATTGATCCCTTGTTCCTACGTTTGGGAAGCCTCATACAGTGCTGGCGAAATCTGGCCTATCTTAACCAAAACCTTTGCATGAGCGCGATGCCCCTTTTCCAAAAAGAGGAGAAGGGGTTAGAGGAAGGCTTACTCGTATTATTTGAAAGCTGAATGGTGGATTCTGGAGTTTGTGTATTTGGTGACAATCAAGCTTTAACCAATTGTCCATTGATGACTAAAGAACATCATATTTTTCTACTTACACTTCCAGTTATTTTGTTGAATGTTGAAGTTCTATATTCGTAGTCCTTTGTTTTCGACATAGGTTGGATGATTTGTTGGGATAAGATATCAGAAATGGGATCTGGTAATCTATTCTAGTTGGTATGGACAAAATTGTGAAGCTGGCTCACATTTTCACTATACCCAAATTGGCCTTCTGTCGCAAAATTACTCTTGCTACACTTGTTTTCCCCAACTCAGTTGCCTTAGCAACTGCCCAGTATATATAAGGTTAAATATGTTAACTAACTACAAGACACCGTATTCCCCATGTTTTACAGTTTTTTTTTTCCAAAATTCAAGTGCCTCTCTCTCTCTTTGGGTATTTTTTTTGTGGAATTGAAGATTTGCAGCAAAGAAAAATGCTGCAAGATTGAAAGTTTATCTTTTCTTGTCTTGATTTTGCCTAAATCAAATTGCACATGCATTGCGTGTGCCCAATTGCTAGTCAGTATATGAATGAACAGCCAGCGAGAGCTGGCCAAATGCTACATTGTCTTGACTCTTGCAGGCAATAGACACTATCAAAACTTATACACAATATAAAGTTGAATATAGAATTTCACTTGAATGTTCGTGATTCAGGATGATATTGGGATCTCAAAAGAAGGAGATTTGATGGCGGCCCTTCAAGATGCACTTGTGAAACAAAGACCAAATTGCACGTCAGGTTTTGATTTGACAGAATCAAGGGATAAGCGTTTGCAGAGCCATATACAGCATCGTCTGTCTGAACTTGAAGGTTAGTTCTCCTCTCAAAAAAATTTTCTCCAAATTTTTTGATTGTTTTGTCATCCGGTTTTTTTCGTCTTTAGCAATTTTTTAGCTTCTTTTTTACTTTTTGGGTGTATATAGCGTATCTATTCAAAAAGTAAAAAAGTTTGTTAAAAAAATTGACTAAAGACAAAAAAATAAGCAAACGAACTTTTTTATCCCAAAACTCATCTCAAAACTGACAACCAAACACGGTGCATATCTCTTTTAGTTGATAATGCTATATTGTACTGTAAGTATGTTGAGCAATGAAAATCCCCTTGGAAATTCCAGTAGCAGCTCATGATAGAATGGGCAGTCTTCATGTGATCTCTTCCAGAGGTCAAGTTATTATTTGAATGATTCTATGTGACATTGCTTATAATTGTTTTGAACCAGAATTGCCTGCAAGCAGAGGTGAGGACCTGCAGTCAAAGTGCTTGCTTGAACTCTATGGACTAAAGGTAGACGTGATTTTATAGTTTCTTCAAAAGTATCTGGTTATTGATTACTTGTGCAGTTGCATGTGAAGTTCATGTTTTTCAAGGTTGACAGTAATTATTTGTACTAATTGAATGCATAATTCAGCTGCTTATTTAATATAGAAATATTTATGTTTTAGATGAAATGATTCTTGCAACAAATCCTCTTAGCCATGTGATTGAGCATTAATCTCAGAAACAGGTCTTAGTATTCCCCCTTTTCTAACAAAGAGGACGATCTGGCGTTTTAATTTTCAAAATGGCTATAGCAGGCTTGGAAAGATCCATTTGAAAGGAAGATAATCGAAAACAATGAGTTCTCATATTACAGTTGTAGTAACTCCACTGATGGTTTTATGACTTTTATTCATATATATTCCATTTGACATAGTTAATTTTTTTGAATCCTGCGGGTATCTTGTGTAACCTTTTATACTTGGATGTTATGCTGCCCATAGATGAATGCGTTTGTCATGATAATTAGCTTGTTTTGTCCTGTCAGCTTTCAGAGTTGCAGAGCAAAGTTCGGTCTGATGTGAGTTCAGAGTACTGGCTTCGTCTGCATTGTGCATATCCTGACAAGCAGTTGTATGATTGGGGCATGATGCGATTACCTTGTCCTATGTATGGCCTTGGGGATGCTTTCGCCATGGGAGCTGATGATAACTTAAAGAAGAAACGTGATGCTGATGTTAGTTTTGTCTCTTTGTTTCTTACTTTAACTTCAGAATTTTACTTTTTTCTGTGGAATCTAGAGATATTGGACCCAGAGGACCTTATGGTTTGTGGATGCTATCTGCACAGAACATAAGTGTCTTACATTAGTTCTACCACTCAACTTTTTCCCTGATGAAGTTAGAGAAGCGGTCATTGAGCAATGAGCATCACTTTGAAAATTTAACTTTCAGTTATAAGAGAATAGAAAATCAATTAGGGATTATATTTTCAAATATGTATGAATTTTGAACACAATGCTGATGTTTGGAAACACCTTTGTTGCAGAGGCTGTCCAGGTTACAAGAGGAGGAAAAGAACCTTGTGGAAACAAAGAAAAGGAAATTCTTTGCAGATATATTGAATGCAGCCCGTGACCTCCAATTGCAAGTGCAAGCTGCTCAAAAACGCCGGAAACAAAGGAATGATGGTGTTCAGGCATACTTTTCTTTCTCTCTCACTTTATTTTCTTCCTGTCTTTCCCTCTAATTTTACATGCGGAAGTGGTAAATTGGATTTGCTCATAGATGATTAATCCCCTTGTGATGAGTATTGCCAAACATGGAGATTATTTCTCAATCTTAAACAACAAGATAGCCATTAACCTTTTGCCACCTTTTCGTTTATGGTTCAAGGCTGGTGAGTGCAAGATTGACTGGACATTTAGATTTCATACCCAATGGATGTAGGAGAAACAACATTAGTACTTTTTACTGGGTGATCCACTTTTCATCTTTAGATCATCGAGGAACATGTATGTGTAGAAATTAAAATAGTTACTCAAGCCTTGCTGCAGATTTGACTTCTAGTCATAGAAGAAGTTTATGAACAACAAACATGTCAAGCTATCAAAAGTAGGAAGTACCTCTTGATGTTTTCGGAAAATGACAAATTCTTCGGCAGTATAACTTGATGTTAATTTAGTCAATTGTACAGATATTTCGTCCATTTCATGGTTATCTCTTCGGCTTGGAGAAATCTTTAGCTACAAAGTAGTTTGCGCGTATCCTGTGGCTATTTATCAGTAATATCAGATTTGATTTGATTTGTGTTTTTTTTAGCTAAGTGAAACAAATTTGTAAGAGTAATATTTTCAACGCATGTAAAGATTCTTAATTTCTTAAAGGTTATGTTACTAGGATTCAATTTGATATTTGACATTATACAGGCATGGCATGGAAGACAAAGGCAACGTGCCACACGGGCAGAGAAATTGAGGTTCCAAGCTCTCAAATCTGATGATCAGGAAGCTTACATGCGTATGGTTGAGGAAAGCAAGAATGAACGGTTAACCATGCTTTTGGGAAAAACTAATGATCTCCTTGTTCGTTTGGGAGCTGCTGTCCAACGTCAAAAAGATGCTGAACATGATGGCATTGAACCCTTGAAAGATACTGAGTTGCTTGTGTCAACTAGTGGAACCCCAGGGGATTCTTTTCCTGAGGAAGATGCTGACATTGTTGATACTGAACCCAGTTCCCATGTTAAAACAGGGGATTTACTTGAAGGCCAGCGGCAGTATAACTCAGTAATTCATTCAATTCAGGAAAAGGTAAATAATGACGTCTTAGTCATCGGCCTAATATGCTGATAGGTGGTATGTGTTTGAACTTCCTTGAATGTGAAGATGTTTCAGAGTTATTGCTCGTCTAATTATCTAATCTCCCGCATAATATGATACAATGTTTGGGGTGGATGATATACAGAAAATGGGCCCGTCTGTTGGATTGGACTAATAGTGGCGGGATTAATAAAACCACATCCCCCTAGGTATTAAAATTCCATGTTTTTTGGGGTTTCTAATACGACAGATATCTAATCCCAAACTCACATGTTACAACCAAACTTAGGATATGTAGGCCCCTTGGATTTATAGCCCATTCTGATGCTCAAATCTAGATGAAGGGACATTAAGATCTAATGAGAGCATGTCTGTTCATTTTTCGCATCTTATAGTTCCTTAGATTTAAGCATAAGAGGGAGTGTCTCCTGTTAAAGCATCCAACTCCAAACCAATTGGCAAAGAGTGGAGAGGCCGCCCAGGCTCATAAGCCTCACATATTAGTTTTGAAGGAGATAATTAACCGATGTAGGACAAATCCCAACACTCCCTCACACGTGCGACCCCCGATTTGCACGTGGAGAGTTCAACAAAGGATCCGGAACACACGGATCACAATGAAACAAAGTGCAGCTGTGGCACAAACAAAGGGGAAAAGCCTCCGAAAGCCTAGCTTTGATACCATGTTAAAGCATCCAACTCCAAACCAATTGGCAAAGAGTGGAGAGGCCGCCCAGGCTCATATATTAGTTTTGAAGGAGATAATTAACCAATGTGGGACAAATCCCAACATCTCCTGCCAAAACCTTAGCTGGTGCGGTTGTATGTATCCCTTCATCTGATGTATGTATGCAACTTTTTTGTAGCTTGTGAAATATTTTGGTTAAAATAGAAGTTTGGCAGCTCAATGGATCTTTTACTCCACAGGTAACAGAGCAACCATCCATGCTTCAGGGTGGAGAATTAAGGCCCTACCAGTTAGAAGGGCTTCAGTGGATGCTGTCTTTGTTCAATAACAATCTTAATGGAATTTTGGCGGATGAGATGGGGTTAGGCAAGACAATCCAAACCATTTCCTTAATTGCATATCTTCTGGAAAACAAGGGCGTTGCTGGGCCCCACTTGATTATAGCCCCAAAGGCTGTGTTACCTAATTGGGTTAATGAGTTCTCAACCTGGGCTCCTAGGTACATGTCTTGAAAACCATCTCCCTGAGTGTGCAAATGCTGCATGTTCATATGCTTGTTAGTGTACATTCCTTAGTTCTCGTTTTGAATAAAGCTTGAATTTTTTCCTTTTGCAGTATAGTAGCCATTCTTTATGATGGACGTCGGGACGAAAGAAAGGCACTGAGGGAAGAGTACTCTGGAGAGGGGAAATTCAATGTTTTAATCACCCACTATGACCTTATTATGAGAGACAAAGCATTTTTGAAGAAAATTCACTGGAACCTCATGGTTGTTGACGAAGGACATAGGTTGAAAAATCACGAATCTGCTCTTGCAAGGACTCTTGTTTCAGGGTATACTGCAGTCCTCGCTTATTCTTAGAAGTTCATAACCTGCTTTGTCTCTAGGATTGTTTTATTGTTTATTCTTGGCTTATTCTTTTAGTTTTAGATGGGGTGAATCTTCCGCATAACTGTGCGCGCTTTCTTTCTTTCTTTCTTCTTCTTCTTCTTCTTCTTCTTTTTTTCGGGGATGGGAGGCGATGGCTATTTCTTATCTGCTTTTTTTCCCTTTTTAATTATTCACCTCTCTTTCTTTCACGGAGCTTGTAGAACTTTGTTACTGTCATTGTACACCCAGGAGTCATAGTGTCATCTTTAATCCAAATAGCAGTTGATTATGGTATTTCTGTTGGTTTTATCTTGGTTTTGTAGATTTATATTTTTAGCTTAAATTATATTCATGTCAGAGGTTTGTTCAAAAAGATCTAGGTGTTTTTGAATATAATGGAATACTTTAACAACGACAGAGCTCAATGTAGCTCACCCAATTGATTAGGACCTAAGGCTTTGTTTCGTTTGCTTTGTTCGTTGGAGGTTCTTCTTGTTTTATTTTTTGGCATGGTGGATTTGTGGCGGTTTCTTTTTGTCAAAGCCCTAAAAAAGCAAGCAAGACTCCCTTTTTGCTTTTTTCTTCGAAGGCTTTTTCGGAATGCACCTAGAATCAGATGGCCTCTCCTTTGGGTCAAAGTCAAACACATCATTCTTGTTTTATTTTTCCCTTAAATTGTAGTTTTGTTTGTTTTGTTGATATATTTGTTAGCTCTTTTTCGTGTTGTAAGAGATCTCTTACGGACATGGGAAAGGTTGTGATCCAGTTCATTGCCTATTAGAAGTAGAAGTGCTTTGGTGGGATCACAGACATAAATTTATTTCAGTCTGTTCAATAATGATATTTTTGCGACATAGCTATGCCGTTTGGAATTTATTTTGCCCGAGTTGTATGTTTCTTTCTTAGGCTTGTAGTTGCTTAACTTGCTTGTGTCAGTTTAAATCAATGCAAGACCTCTATGAACCAACAAGAGCCTCCTAGGTGTCCCCCAAATTAGGGACTCGTTGAGATCGTGTAGACATGAGCTTGTAATATACCTACAACTACGCTTGGAACAGTTACTGCAAGAACTAGAAATTATGGATCAATATCTCCCACATAAATGTAAAAGATCGTTCATAGCACCTCAAGCTCCATTACGTCAATAACATGACATTGAGACCCTCAGCTCCACTGTAGAATTTCCCTCAGTAATAATTGGCTGAATGATGTCGTAAGGGAACAAGGGACATGACCCAATTTTTTCAAATTCTGTCAAAAGCTGGTTCATTTTATGGAATAAGCTGGTAATTTTTTTGTTCTTTGGGCCTCTTGTATTAGCTTTAGAAGAGTTGAATGGCAAGTTCTCTCTCTTGCACTCTGACCAAAACTAGAAAAACTCTATATAATAGATAAACAACTCCCTTGGGTTTTACGTACCTAGCAAGAAGTACTTGGAGTAGAAGCCCCTTCCAGATGTACTTTGGGAATCCGTTTCCACTCCATGTCTACTTTAGCCAATATTTAGGTCAATAAGTGGAGCATTCTCTGAGTGCATCGTTGTTTCCAATCCTCATATATTATCAATTGTTCCTTTGTCCTGTTTATTCTTTCAAGTTAGTTTCCTTTATCGTTTGGTTCTGTGTTTGATATGTTTCTAATGGATTTGATTATGGTTGTCTAATAGTGTACTCATATGTATCCAGTTACCGGATTCGACGCCGACTACTACTTACTGGTACCCCTATCCAGAATACTTTACAGGAGTTATGGTCCCTGCTCAACTTTCTCCTTCCAAACATATTTAACTCAGTTGAGAATTTCGAGGAGTGGTTTAATGCACCTTTTGCGGATCGAGGTGATGTTTCTCTGACAGATGAGGAAGAACTATTGATCATTCGCCGCTTGCACCATGTAGGTGATGACTTCTAGTTTCTTTTCTGGTTATTTTTTCTGAATTTCTATTTTTTATGCATTTTCTTTTCCTAGGTTATAAGGCCATTCATATTGAGGAGGAAAAAAGATGAGGTGGAGAAGTTTCTTCCTGGGAAAACACAGGTGATACTAAAATGTGACATGTCAGCATGGCAGAAAGTGTATTATCAGCAAGTGACAGATGTGGGGAGAGTTGGTCTTGGTACTGGTAAGTTGTTGCTTATACGGGCATGTCTTTTCTGTCCTCACTTATTGCAAAACTCTCATTTGTAGTTGATCATATAAACTTGCACTATACTCCTTTAGTCCAACTTTGAGCTTAATTTGAACTTTCTCTGTGGGTTCTGTAGTGGCCTCTCTCTCTCTCTCTCTCACGGTGCATGCATGCATGCATGTGCACACACACTCGGCATGTGCATGCACGCACGCACGCGCGCGTGCGCACATACAGAGAGAGAGAGAGAGAGAGAGAGAGAGAGGACTACCGAATTGTATCCCAACTATAACCTATTTAGAACAACCTACAACTTAACCATATGCACTAGAGGGGAGAGAGAGAGAGAGAGAGAGAGAGAGAGAGAGAGAGAGAGAGAGAGAGAGAGAGGACTACCGAATTGTATCCCAACTATAACCTATTTAGAACAACCTACAACTTAACCATATGCACTAGAGGACTACGGAATTGTATCCCAACTATAACCTATTTAGAACAACCTACAACTTACCCATATGCACTGGTGACTTTCATTTGTTGTAAACTCGTTTGGTTTTGCATTGGTAAATTGCTTTAAGATAACTTCATAAAGCTCATACTCTGAACTCATCGAATTTGTGTCCGTTTACCAAGTCAGTATCTACAAATGGTTTATAGAGAGAGAGAGAGAGAGAGGGGGGGGGGGACTACCGAATTGTGTCCCAACTATAACCTATTTAGAACAACCTACAACTTACCCATATGCACTGGTGACTTTCATTTGTTGTAAACTCGTTTGGTTTTGCATTGGTAAATTGCTTTAAGATAACTTCATAAAGTTCATACTCTGACTCATTGAATTTGTATCCATTTACCAAGTCAGTATCTACAAATGGTTTATTGGCGTCGTCGTTTTCATTTTATGGTCAATGATAATTGGCTGTTGGAAGTTGCCTAAATCTCAAAGTTATGCAGAAGTACAGCAACGCTATGCTTTATCCTTTGAGCAGTTCTTTCAGAGAACAACAATTAGGACTTGTATCCAGTAGCTTGGATTTCTCCTATTTATTTAATAATCTATTGGCTCACTGCAATGCTCTTTCACCTTCTGTATACAATTTCCATTGCATACTTGCTTTTATGTGTATGAAATAACACTCTTTTTGTTGCATGCTGTGAATACTCACGTTTCTAATCAATTAATCGACAATTTTCTGAAACAGAAAAACTTTCCTTTTCTTAACAAATATAAACTTGTTGGCAGGATCTGGAAAATCGAAGAGTTTACAAAACCTAACAATGCAGCTCAGGAAGTGCTGCAACCACCCATACCTGTTTGTTGGCGAATATAATATCTGGCGAAGGGAAGAAATTTTTAGAGCATCTGGGAAATTTGAGCTACTTGACCGTTTACTCCCCAAGCTTCGCAGAGCAGGACATAGAGTCCTCCTTTTCTCACAAATGACTCGACTCATGGACATTCTTGAAGTTTATTTGCAACTTCATGATTTTAAATATCTCAGGCTTGACGGGTCAACAAAAACCGAGGAAAGAGGAACTTTGCTTAAGCAATTTAATGCTCCCGATTCTCCTTTCTTTATGTTTCTTCTGAGCACTCGCGCTGGGGGTCTTGGACTGAACTTACAAACAGCAGATACTGTGATAATGTTCGACAGTGACTGGAACCCGCAAATGGACCAACAGGCAGAGGATCGAGCACATCGGATTGGGCAGAAGAAGGAAGTGAAGGTTTTTGTGTTGGTTAGTGTTGGGTCAATTGAGGAGGTGATTTTGGACCGTGCGAAACAGAAGATGGGTATAGATGCTAAGGTCATACAGGCAGGGCTGTTCAATACAACCTCCACAGGTTTGTCCTCGTTGATGTAATTCTTCGTACGACTTTGGAATTTTTGTTTCATGGGTGATTTCTATTCATCCCCGAGTAGTTGGGACGAATTCCTTTTAAGTTGAGTTATATTCTATTTTATCTGCTATGCAGATTGTTTTGCTATGAGGGCGGAGGGGCACACCTAGTTTTGGTATGAGGATTGGAAACACAATGTGCGGGGCTTCGATAACTTAAATTACTAAATTTTATTTCTTTCCAAGTGATATATATGCAATAAAATAGCGTACTATTCTTCAAATTACCAGTGCAAAACACATTTCCAAGTTCTTACAAAAACGTAAAGGAAAAGTTTTGGGATTGCTCAATTTGCCTTTTCTGGAATGGTCGTATACGATGTCTCTAAACATGTTTTTCAATTTTTTTCCTTATATAAAAAACAATCATAATTCAGTAGGGTATTGGTATATTTCGGTCACATAGGTTGTATTTTCATGGTTGATTTCTGTCAAGTTTCTCTTGAGCAATGGAATTTATATTGTAGATGAAGCTGAAAGAATGCTGTCTCAAATATCTGTCATGATCCCACGCCTGTTCGGGACTTGTTGATGGATTGGCATCATCATATTGCATATGATTATATTTATGTTTTCTTTGTTCCTTTCGCCGAAGATATTTCTTACAGATGACAATATGGATGAGATTGCCCCAAAAGAGACAGACATACAAACAAATGCAATGCAACATAAAATGGGCGCAATGCAACCACAGTCCTTCCCCTTCCTCTTCTTTTTCCTATTTGTATGGGATTTTGGACTAAATGAAGAGAACTGATGCAGTTCAACTTTTGCTATGCAGCTCAGGACAGAAGACAGATGTTGGAGGAGATTATGCGAAGAGGCACAAGGTCACTTGGGACAGACGTCCCAAGCGAGAGAGAAATCAACCGGCTTGCTGCGCGTTCGGACGAGGAGTTCTGGATGTTTGAGAAAATGGATGACGAGAGAAAGCTAAAGGAGAAATACAGATCTCGTCTCATGGAGGATCACGAGGTGCCAGATTGGGCATATAATGCACCAGAAAATAAGGATGGAAAGGGGAAAGGATTTGACTACGAAAGTCGCCACATCACCGGAAAGCGAAGAAGAAAAGATGTGGTATATGTGGATACACTCAGTGACTTACAATGGATGAAGGCAGTCGAAAATGGAGGAGACGTAGTAAAGCATTCTGCTCGAGGAAAGAGAGGAGAGAATCTTCCTCCCGCGGTTAATGAGGTTATGAGTAATGGTGTAGGGGAAGAAAAGAAACTAGTAGAAACAAAGAGCGAAACATTGTCACTGGCAAGTGAGGCGACAAGTGAAGACACAGCTAGTTTGGGCTTGAAAAGGTCCATGTCAGAGACCGAGTATATGCAGAAAACGGAATCTCAGGAGGGTGGAGAAAGTGGCTGGGACGCTTTGAGTTGGAAGCCTCATAAAAAGAGGAGGTCAAGGTTAGTGTCCTAAGTTGTTCTAGTTCTGCAGTTTCAATTCTAACGGTAGAGGAAATGGATAGACGTGATTGACATGGTTCGGGGAAAACGCTGGCAGAATTGCAAGGGTTTATGATTGACCCTGTCGAGCCTTCTTGTTGTGACTTTAGTAGCTCATAGTTTAAGCATTGCACTTCTTCCTCATTTTGCGACCTTTTTTACTGGTGCGGTTGTGACCAATATGTTCCCTGCATCGTTCCGCTTATTCTTGTAGTCTACAATTCTTTCTATCTATAAGTGAACCAACACCATGTAATTCTATTCGATTTATATCAGGTGGAACTGTACATTTTTTCCCAATTTACGAGCTATTGAGAGCTATTTGGGGGATTTGTGACGATTGTAATGTTGCAATTAGATAAAGAAATGATGTGACATAATAATGCTTTGTAAGAGGGTTTTATGAGAGAGGAAACGGAATTATTGTTAGCAATAAGCCTTGGAGCTCAACTCCATCCTTTTTGATTGGTACTTAATTTCATGTGATTGATGGCCGTAAAGATGAAATGACATTAATGACAAAATGATAGTTGTTGTTTTCAAAGCTTTTCCGTCTTTAGTGAACTTTCTTTTGTTTTCGAGAGGAAACGGGAGGCTTGGCGACGAATTGTTGGTGGCGGTGCGGTTGTCGCTGGTGGTCGTTAATGGAAGGGGATGGATGTCGTTGTAGTTTGATTTACTGTTGGGCTGGTATGGAATGGGCTGGGTAGTAATGGGCCTGTAGAATATATTGGGAAAATGACGGCCCAGAACGTGTTTTAATAATTAATACCCGCTAAGAACGACATGCTGAGAACATTTGTTAATGTTGAAAATGTTCTTGCGCAGACATTAATTATCAAAATACGTCATTGGCCATCATTTTCCCAAATATATTTGCGCATCCAGACTTTGTGCGTAGATTGTAATACAAATGTGTCTGAAATTATACGATGCATTCGAAAAATCGAGGTACCCACGTTCGTTGGACATAGCGCTACTTTTAACTATTATGAGCATGGGGTAGATTCTTTGTATTCTAATCATTTGGGGTTTGTTCGTTTGGATTGGTCTCAAAATTTTTGCGCATGGTCCCAATAAATTTTTTCTATATTTTTTTTTCTACTCATCACTATTAAAAACCTCTCTCAAAATTCAAACTGAATAGGGTCTTGGTGATTAAGGCTATAAATTTTTATGGGGCAAGTCCATACGAGGCTTTCTCTGGCTTCAATCGGACTCCTTGCTAGTGGACGGTGGATTGTGTTGGGATAAAAATCTCCGATCCTACCCGCAAAGGAAGTGTAACGAAAAAATAAACACATACACACAACACAATATTTACGTGGTTCGACTCCAATGCCTTCTTCAAGGGAGAGAGATAGAGAGATTCCACTATATGAAAAATAGTAGTCCCCCTCCGGCTCCTAATTAACATTTAACACATGGCTCTACACAATGTCTCTTTTTCCTCACATTTACTAATCTCCTCTCACCTCAAGACCGGTGTACCCGCAACTCCTTCAGAAGTTGTCCTCTCACCCAGTGGTGGAGGGACATAGAGACAAGGGTAAGCAACTGACCCCACTGGCTGTCAAATTTTCATAGAAATAGGTATAATTTTTACTAATTTGATCCCATTTTAAAATTTATTTTTGCCTCGGTCCATAAAGGGTTTTGTACTTAAGGAAAAAATGAGTCAAAATAGAATCTCTACTCACAAAATTTCCAAACGTACCGCTAGTTGTTCGTTCCTCAAAACAAATCAAGAGTTTCGTTTCTAAATTACACATAATTCAAATTTTTGACCTCACTGATCATAAATTCTGGCTCCGCCGCTGCTCTCACCCACCCCATAAACCACTTTTTCTTATGCTCTCTGCCACGCTAAACCCACATATATACAGGTAGAGATGTCACTGCTCGGAAAATGGGAAGGGACTCTTGAAATGCCTGCAAAGAAGCTTCTGGATATATAGCAATAGAAAAAGCCCATTCGGACTTTGTGAATACACAACTCCAATTCAATTTATGACATCAAACTTCCCATGCATGCAAAATAATGCCATTAAATTTTCTCTTTTTCTTCTTCAAGAGCGTTATCACATTAGCAAAAAAAAACCAACGGATCGATCTGTCGAGATTAGTCAATGTGCGCAAAACTTGGCCCAGAAAAAACACCATAATTTATAACGGTCGTTTTAAGTGGGTGACATGTGGCACGGGAGACTTTTTCTTGCGGGCGTTTGGAAAGTAAGAAAATGAGTATTAAGAAAATGGAAAATTTGGACAGGAAAGGTGCATACCACTAAACATTGTCAGCGAAAAGGTGCCTATGTAAGCCATGCATGAGTTATATTCTTTTGGCTTTAATGTGTTAATAAAGTTGAAATAATTAAAAATTTAAAAAAAAAAAAAACTGAAAGTATATATGAAATATCGAAAAGGCTAACTCAAAAAAAGGAGTTCACTCGAGGCCAAAGGGGACCTCCTGACGTATTCTCAGTTAAATATTCTCCATTTATTAATTGTTTTCTACTTCAAAAAATCATAAAATATATTTCATTTGATTTGTCCGCTAAACAATTAATTAAGAAAAACTCACATAGAGTCCGATGCAACATCGATTTGCCCTCTTTTTGCTAACTGAAATATGATCATGTTTACTTGCAGCTATCAAAATCTATATGTTTACGCTAATTTGATTGACATATGTACCATCTTCAAAAACTTGCTCTTTAATTCTTACCCCTCCGTCCCATAATATTCGTCCGGTCCGCGAAACGGAGACTATAAAATCATGCATTTCTTTCAAGAAAAAATTCAAATTTTTTTCACAAGTTAAAAGAACTCGTCGAGATCTAGGAGGTTGTTAAATTTTTTCCCAACTTTTGTTATAAAAATAGTATTATTTTTACGTCTCCGTTTTGCGAACCGGACAAATATTATGGGACGGAGGGAGTATTTGTTAAGAAGACTCGGAGAAAGCACTGAAAAAAATAATGTTTAATTTACATTCGCCAAAACAATTATTTCAAAAAATGGTGGGTATGCAAACAATTAATGGACGTTTTTGTTTTTCAAGAACATTTTTTTGATCATTTTATTCAAAACTGATTTCAAAAGTATTCGATCTAACCGATGATAGGTTTGTGGAAAGTTGGAGAGGGTTGTGCATTTTTTTTTTTGTGTGGGGGCGGGGTGCTTTGAATGATAGGTCTTCTTGTGCATGTCCAACCAAACATTGGTTCTACAAATTAATACCAAAAAAGTATATCGAAAAATCTATTTCAGAATCACAATTGGTGCACGTAGGTTAATTAATTTGCTCCACTTTTCCGATACCCACAACTTTTTTTTTCTTAAACTAAATTTGCATGATAATTGATATGACTGCTAGGAAATTATATTCTAAAATTTGTTTCCATATAAAGATGAAACAACTAACGGATAGAGTAACAAAAATTATTCTCTCTCTCTCTCTCTCAAAAAGTAGGATGACATAACAAAAGCTTTTTGTATATATATACTTAATAATAGGAATCAAAGATTGAAAAGCTTTTGCTCTTACAGAACCACCAAGGGTTAAGCATATACTAATTTTAATTTGTAGAGTTTACCAATGGTATGGGGGTTGGGTACTTTGGGAATATATAGGACCACATGCACTATGTGAGGTTTAACATAAAAAATATATAATCACCATCAATTACGAGGATGGTTGTGTTTAGGACCACAATTAATAGCTCAGGTAGTCCAGTTTAATTGTTTTCATCTAGCTAGTTTCGTCCAGTAGACCCGGGGACCCGGGACCCGGCCTGCAGTGAGCGAAGTCACTATAGGGTTGTAGTGAGCATTTCAGTTGTTTATCTTATCAGTCAATGGTGCAGATTTAAAACAAACTATTTTAGGGAACAATTATTCTCTTCCGCGGAAGAGTTTTTTCATAATCCAGACCGTTGATTGGATCTCCGGACCCTCGTCTAGAGTGATCTTGCTCGCTACAGGGTCCCCGAACCCTCATCGAGTTGTGTAGGCACACCATTGGCTCAACAATTAATAATCGGAACCGACCATTTACTTTATAAACCTCTCTGAGAAGATCATCCTTGCCAAATATCTTTTGGGCCAAATTTGGTTTGAAACTAAAACCATCGATTGATATTGCATGAGAGCTGAGTTTTCATATAGTAGCAAGCAAGTTCTTATTGAAGCATGAATTTCGTTATTAGTGATCTTCTTAGTGAGAGATAAAACTTCTCATTCCTTCTTGTGTTTTCAAAAAATTCAATTTGCCTACGTACCACCCCACGATGACAGACCAAGCAAAAAGGCTACACAACAACGACCTAAAAAGCGGCTAGCTTCACGTGACATGTAGACCTCAAAAACGCGCACGCGAGAGGGATGTTAAGGAATAGAATCTCACGATGCTTGAGAATAGAATTGAGTGATCACTTAGTATAATATCGGAATCCCTCCGCCTAACCTAACAGCTCAACCTTTTGGTTGGAAGTAAAGTTTCCACAAAGTCTACAAAAATGAAAAAAAAAAAAGAGAGACCGTTTTCTAAGAGCACCCTTTAAAGTGCGGTCACAAGAAACTTGAACTAGACTGGATAATAAAATAGTACTGGATTAGAGCCCAAACCTAAGAATCAGATCATGGCATCTTTGCGTACGCCTAGACCTTTTACAATCGCTTTCTATTAGTAGCATTTCTCTCTCATATTG
Source organism: Rhododendron mucronatum var. ripense (assembly GCA_019656295.1). Lineage (NCBI taxonomy): Eukaryota > Viridiplantae > Streptophyta > Magnoliopsida > Ericales > Ericaceae > Rhododendron > Rhododendron mucronatum. The sequence continues at coordinate 453,035 of BPLT01000122.1, read as the reverse complement.
CCTTTTCATATACTACTATATTTGAATGTTCTTGGATTTTTTATTTCTATTTTTAGTTATCGGCTTTAGCTTTTTGCTATTTTTTTACTACAGGAATGGAAAGGATTTTGAATAAATAGGCTTAAATTGCAGAAATGATCTTCTTTCTGGATTTTTTATTTCTATTTTTAGTTATCGCCTTTTGCTTTTTGCTATTTTTTTTCAACAAGAATAAAAAGGGTTTTGAATATAAGAGAATAAATTCTTTACACCGTCTTTGTAAACATTTATTTTCTTTAAATCAATTACATTGCGTCACGTTGCAAAACAGTGGTTCTAATCAATAAAATATGACGATGTAGCACAATATAATTGATTTGGGAAAACAAATGTTTACACCGGCAGTGTAAAAGAATTTAATCTCTTTGAATAAATAGGCTTAAATTGCAGAAATGATCTTCTTTCTGGACTTAGAGGGGTTTTTTTTTTTTTTTTTTTTTGTTGGTAAATGATAGTCTAAGCTTTTTCCATTTGTGATATTTGATCTGTTCAAAGACGAACTGGAAGAATAAAAACAGTTTACATAGTTCACTAAAATGAGGAAATGGTTATAGAAAAAGATTATGAAAATGTGTCCTCAGGGAGGATATAGGGTCTGCGCTGTGAGCAATTATCAGGTCGATTCGATGATTTTCTTTGGTCGCATAGGTTACTTAAGTGATAATCCAGGATGATCGGACATCAGTAGCTACATGATCGTAGCACATTCTAGCTTGTCTTTTGAAAAGAGCAGCTAATTAAATGAGTGGTACGTCCAGCTAAACAACTTTCAAGGTCTCATTGCGTTTTGTGAATCAATGGAACCCTGATGTGTTTCCAGGCCAGCGAGTTAGACCGGTGAGCTAGCTATTACGCTTTCTTCATTTACCTTACCATTTATTTCCAAAGTCCTTTGAACTCTTACGGAGTACTTTTTTTCAGGACATACATGTGTTTTTTTTATTGGGTAGAAAAAAACGAAAAATATTATACTTAAACCCTAAATGTGTTTTGATCACATAGCTACTGATGTTTGATAAACCTATTTTTTTTAATAAGAACCACTTACTCATCGAGACAAAATAAAAATAAAATAAAATTGCGGGGGTGGAAGGCGGCGTTGTTGGTCCCCCGCCGTGATCGTTTGTTGAGCTTTCACAGTTTTCGCTTAATGGCAATGGTTGCTTCCGCGGCAGAGGGTGGTTGGTGCCGGTCTTTCTTCTCCAGTGGTTGCCTGTGGTGGCGTGGTGGTGTTTGGAGAAGACTTTTCAGCTGGTACATTGGCGGTTCTGTTTGGTTCCGGTGGTGAGGAGGTGGCCGACGGCGGATGGTGTGCAAGGAAGACTAGGGTTTGGTTTTGGGCTTCTCAGATTGGGATTTATTGTATATCTAGGCTTTTGACCACTTGTTTGGGCTTTAATGTTTTATTTGGGCTTTTAGGCCATAGGGCTTTTTGCCCTCAGGTGTTTTGTCTAACTTTGGTTGGACTCCCCTCCCTTTTTCCCTTATCCTGTTGTACCCTTTGACAAGATTTCTTAATATTATTATTTTGTTGATCAAAAAAAAAAAAAAAACCCTTCAGATCAAATAACCAGGACAAACTCGATAATGGGTTCACAACACGGGTGCTGTTCCTATGGCCCTAGGGCACACAGCCCTCCCCAAAAACAAGTATATGTGCTTTATAATTCTTCTATATTAGTAAAGTGTATGACGATTGATCGGTCATTATATATGCGCTTGTCATAATCAAGCATGGATAAAAACTCTTTTTGTTGTGGGTTATTTTAGTAGAGTTTAATCTATTGAAGATTAACAATTAATTAGTAACTCCAAATCACTTTCAGCCTTTCATCACTTAGTTGTTTAATTTCTACTTAAGATTTTTTTATTAGCTATAAGCTTGTCCATTAGTACCTAATTACATACTGGAAGCCTCATTGATCTTGAAGATAACATCACTGGGAAAAGATAATTCGGTCATAGAACCAACTAATTAAAGCAGATATACAATTTTATAGTATATGCCATGCAGATATATACAGCAGACCTATTTTCTAATGCTTTTCTTTTCTGATTTTCTTTTTCATTACTCTCGTCGAAAACAAAAAAAAAAAGTCAAATATTTAGATAAAATATTAAGCGAAAGCTCACTAATGAGAAAAACAATTCACTTACAAACATAAAATAAGTTCATTTAGTTCAAACTCAAGCTTGTGATAATTAATTAATTTCTGGCTCAATCATAATACTTTGATATATGTGAATTGAGTAATTAATTCTTCAATGGTGTTGCAGTACCGCCATTTGGTGCCCTAACGTCCTCCACGCTCACACATTCGTGTGAGACATGTACATTTGGTTCTAAGCTCTATATATATACAAGCTAGCATCTCTACTTGTGGAAATAGTTGGGTCATATGATGCCCCATGAGCATCTAACAAAAAAATTTTTTTGAAAGGCAAAAAAAAATTATAATATTTGAAATTGTTAGCAAAATTAAAGGAAAAGAGATGATGGCATTATATCCTGTGCCCACCCGATACCCAAATCTAAGATTGGCAAGAAACCAATTAAGGCAGCATTCATTGGCAAGCTCCCTCCTAAAAGGCCTAAAATGCCCGAATATAGACATACAACATCTAACAAATTTCCTATGTTAGTTTGGGTGTTTTGATTTTGTCTCTAGTTTGGGTTGATTCCTTGTCAATCTTTGGATTTGAATAGCATACGATTGTCGCGGGGTCGATGTGCCAACCTAATTGGGATGTTACTCATGCGTTGTGATGCTATACTTTCTTGCCCTATATGTTGTACTTCAGTCTCATTATTAATAAAATTTCTTTTTCGCCGTTCAAAAAAAAAAAACAAAAAACAAAATTTCCCATGTGAAGTCGAATAACTTATATGTAGGTCAGGGAATCTTTGAGATCCTTAATGATAGTGATACATGGTACAACCTATACACCAAAAAGAATAAGGATATATTGTACAACCTAATACTAAAATAGTTATATAAAAAATATAGGGAGAAGAACATATGACAGATCAAATTAATCTTCCAGTGTTTGGCATCATGAGAATAGTACAAGAATATATTGTGATGCTCACTTGTGCCGGCCGCTTTGTTTCCATTTCTTTCCTCCTCTCGTACTACTCCATTTCTAGACTTGGAAATCAGTACGATGAGAAAGCATAAGAAAATCAAGAAAGGGTTAGAAGAATAGTAGTATGAGAAAGAGAGAGAGAGAGAGCCCACTAGATGGTAGGTACGAGAAACTATGATTGTGGGAGTACTAATAATTAATGCCATGTGCTTTTCCTTTTAGAGTCTTTTATAGGTACAACGACCTACGACATGAATGATTCGGATTATCGAAATATGTCATGAAATTCACTCTGTTGGGTTGTGTGTTCGAAAAACGTGTAAGTAGAATTACCCTTTTCTGTATCCCCTGACGTTGCTATACCTCATCTACTTTCTTACACAAGTATGCTGATAGGCTGCTCAGCCTGCTCCGTATATACGTTAGGCAATAATGCCATCAACGCAATATAGTCATCTGCTAAAGGATCTCGCCGCACCAACTTCGAGTGCTAAAAATTATATTTAGCTCTATCAAATGGCTACGAAGACTTGGACCCAAGCAACCGAGAAACTCTAAGTATTTTGCTCATTTGACGTAGTGCTGTTCAGGGCTGCAAATAAATCGAGCAGCTCGCGAGTTCAACTCAGCTTGTTTAATAAACAAGCCGAGCTCAGCTGTCCCTCCTTAAGTTGCATTAATGCTTGTCAAAATCATGCATGACTCAAAATGAACTGTATTTGGTTATTTTGCACGTACAACATCTGCTGATGCCAGTTCATACTACTAGTTTAAACGAGATTTTAAGTGACTCCAAGTCGTGTCGTTTTCACCACTTAGTTGCTGTCTTAGTTGGACATTAATCACTTATCTGTCCCCTAGTTGTATCCTAACTCTAATTAATTAAACTGGTTAGTTTTATTAATTATCTAGTAGTATAATTTATCCTCTCCCTTCATTTGCTGGAAGCCTCAAAGTACATGACGAAAACACTGGGAAAAGACATTACATGACTTAATAAGAAATCATACATGTGAAACCCAAGGGATTGGTATGGTGGTCAAGACTTGGAGCTTAGGGGCTTGCTTCCTCCTGAGATCAATCTCATGTTCGAAATCTCGTAGGTGCATGTTATGATCAACGTACTTCTTTGCGGTCGGTTCATACGGGGTTTTGCTTCGATTTTAATTGGGATCTTTGGTAGTGGACATAGAGATTGGTCATCTATAATTAATCGAGGCGCATGAAAGCTAGTTCGGACATCTGAGTTATCAAAATAGCGATCGCATGTGTGTCTGGGCGCGCACACAGATATTCGATAGGTAATGAAATTATTCTGAATTAGCATAACTTAATTCAAAATTAATGGTAGGTATATATCATTGCTTTCTTGAAAAAGCAAGGGACTATTCGACCCATGTGATCGATCCATGTCTTGCTCAGAATGATAGCTAGTTTGAGGGGACAAAAGTCTTAAAAACCCCTAGCCAGTGACGCATACTATAATAATGCAAACAAATTAAACCAAAACAAAAAGTACCAAAAAGCAGAAGAATAAATTAATCCCAGATTATTAATTAGCATTAAATAAAATTAATCTTTCATATGCATGCATCATGTGAAAGCTACTGTATAGTACAAGAATATATTGTGATGCTCACTCATGCATGCCCCCAACTCCTCTTTTTTTTTTTTTCATTGATCAAATTTCAATGAATGTACCAAAAACAATACTATAATACATAAAGAATTATTAGTACCATGTGTGACCCGAAGAAAGTTATTTTACAGTTCTACTAAGCAGGAAAAGTACAAGTTTTATTTTATTTTTTTAATTTAATTACAAGTTATTGCAAAGATGGAATCCAAATGATCCATTGCCGGGGTGGACGTACGACTCAAAACTTTTGATTCTACAGTATTCTGTTCATTAAGTTCATTCAATGTGTATTAAGAGTCAAATCCCTTCTATTTTATTCGATGTACGTAGGACTATCACTCACAAATGTCCCAACGATCTCCCCTTAATATATATATATATATATATATATATATGTGTGTGTGTGTGTGTGTGTGTGTGTGTGTGTGTGTGTGAGTCATATTTTGAGCCTTCCTACCTCTGAATTTGATCATCACCTGTTGTGGAATTGTGATATAGCATGTCCGTAGTCGACACCGCAACCCACTTTATCGAGAGCTGCCACCTCCACCTTGACTTAAATTAGGTGAATCGCGTTGCATAAACGAGAGATTTCTACTCGCTCCATTCGAGAGTACTATAGTTTTTTCATGCTGGAACCAATTCGTCTTTGCAGTGGGGCCAGTAACATCAGTGATCTTGGAGAGTCCGTCCATAGGTCCGTCAGCCATCAAGTCAGAGTCCGAATTAAACCAATCGTTAGGAAGATAAACCACTCCAAAGTGCTTGTCTGCTGCCATGAAAATTAACCCAATTCTCTACCATCAGGGTGATAGCCTAGTTGGTCAAGGCTTAATTCCCTTTGGGTTTTGGTGAGATAGCAGGTATCAAGTTTGAGTTTTGCTAGCGGCGCCCCTCTTGAATTTGGTCCTTCTTCTTTGTTCGGCTTTGGCCCGCTAGTCATTGGTGGGGTGGTAGTTGCTATGACTCTTTGGTCTCTCTCAGGATCTGCTACGAGTCTGAAGTCCCTATTGTCACGCTCAGGGTGGGGTTGCTATACCCGGTCATCCCCTCCTCCACCCTTTTTGCTTAGCAAAAAAAATTAACCAATTCTCTGTTGGAGAGAAATCAACTGCAAAACCAATGCCCATATCTTTGGAAGTTCACATCCACTTACTAAACTTTCAAACCTTAATAAGTGGTGTCGGTGAGACCGTTAGTTATTTGGATACACCGGGGATTTGGGGAAAAAAGGAGAGATCATCTAGTAGATTTTCGGTGGAGAAAATTGTTATTACGGAGGTTTCCGTGAATACGTTTACGGAGTCAAATTACGTGCTTTCAAAGTGTATTAGATCGTCCGGATTTTTAAAAAACTATTCACGCGCATTAAGAGTTAAATTCTTCCGGCAAATAGTTTTTTTCAAATCTAGACCGTCCAATGCCAAAACGAACGGCTGAGATCGTGTCTCTCTACAAACAACTTATTTATGGCTCCTCCGTGAATAAGCCAACCTCTTTTTGGTGTCATATCTCTCTCTCTCTCTCATACGATACGAGATTATCATTCATGCATGTTCCAACGGATGTAATTGCCGAGTTTAATCTCCATAATTTTTCATTTTTTCCGGTGATCAAGATGTCCATAGATTCAAGACGTAAATTGGGTAAAACGTGGCGGTACCCAATGCCCATTCGAGCTGTCCAAACATGTTTTGAACAATTGAGATCTAAGCACCCTCTCTCCTACTCAGCCATGCCCATTCGAGCTGTCCAAACATGTTTTGAACAATTGAGATCTAAGCACCCTCTCTCCTACTCAGCCGACCCCTCTCTCTCTCTCTCTCTCTCTCTCTCTGCTTAGATCTGGACCGTCCACGGACGGCTCGGATGCACTGCCTTGTACCACGTGTACAATAACCCTATTTGCATCCAAAAATTTCTCGTAGCCGACAAAAACCAAAGGGGCGGCTGGTGGAGAGTGATTTCATTTCCTTCCTTTTTATAGTGGTTTCCGAAAGTGTTTTCTTTTGCAATCTGTGCATGCTTTTTCCGTACAATCTTGCTTGGATTTCTGGCTAAGTCTTGGGTAAATGGAAACCCACGTCAAGAACAGAATCATATCGTCATGTTTATAGCAACGTTCAGGGCTCATGCATCTCAATAGAAGGTCAGTTGACCATGACTCTTGCCTAAAATATTAGAAGCTCGAATCTTCTCATTGGTGTAATTTCCCTTGTACTCTTGTTAAGATTATTTCTTGCTTAACGGAGGTATATATCAGTTGAGTTGGGTTTCTAGTGAATACTTGTTTCCAGTTTGATGTAATTCAGATATTTATTTTCTTCTACCGCCGGTAATATAAACAATATCTACCAAACAAGACCACTTTAAAAGTAGATTAATTTCCAAAATATTCATGTATTGAATGAGTTTATAATATCCAGGAAGAGGGAAACAAAGAGGAAAGGCATGTTTAATTCTTAATTAATTCTTTTAATTTAGCCAGTCATTAGCAGGTAAAGAAAGTCATTTGATCATGTAATGTTCCACGATACTTACTCCATCAAATATCATAACCTTTTTTGTGTCCTAATTTGCACCTTCTGCTTATTATTTGGATAACATCAGGTCTCTTACGTGCTGAAAAGTTACAGGTTCGAACCTCAGGGAGTTAACAAATTGATAAGTGTTGGACCGTTTATGATTATTGTAGCAAAAATTTAAGTCGAGCAGACATTAAATCAAATAGAGCAAGTCCAGTCGATTCGTGCCTATCAAAGCTCTTTCGCAGTTCTGCTGCCAATTTGATGCCTCCTACTATATCTTCCACTTTTTTCACTCATCAACTTTCACTATATATATATTACTTTTTTTTCAAAAAGTATTTTCATTGTATCACTATTTTAACTATGAAAAGGAGATGGTTAGTTTGGTCAATTCATGAGTAGTATGCATTTAACCTCACTTCCTAGAAATTTCAAATTGTGTGGGCTGTGATGTGCCTTATCCTTTATTCCCTTCAAATGCCATCAACACAGGGTTTGACTCTCAAGGCATAGGAATAAGACATGCAGAAGTTATGTATGGAAATTTATTCAAAAAAAGTCAAAAAAAAGAAAAAAGAAGGAAGAAAAAGAGGAGAGAGAATAGCAATCACTGTCAAGAAATATTTGAGAGAATCCCTTCGAATTTTGGCCTTTTGTTTGTTGGCTTTCTTTTGGAATTAAAAGAAGAAAGGAATAACAAAGGTTGGAATTTTGGAGGAATATTGAAAATACCTCTGTCCCCTTTTCTACTACATCATACCACATCCCCTCACTCCCATTTTTCACCGCACTTAGGAATTTGAGAAAGTATAATTTTCTGATAATTGAATCCTGGATATTAACCGATATCGTATAAAATCCTTGAGGCCTAGAGGCCTTTGGCCCGACGCCATCAGGAATACACTTCGGTGTCAGGAGTTTAACTCCTTTTACAATCTGCGCAGTAATATAACTATTTTAACAATATTGACTTTCGTTGATAAAAAAAATTTGTGAAATTCCTATGATATGGATTAGACATAGAGTTATTGAACACATGAAACGGTGTTTGTGATATAAAACAATTAATTTTTGTTTGTTGGGATTGTGATATACATTTTTTATTTTATCCTTATGCAAACTTCATAAGGAAAATATAGAAAAGGTCAAAATAGTCACATCAATAAGTATTAGGAGTAGGTGTAAGGAATATGTAATCTCTATGAAATTTCAATGCCCGTACCGCAATAGAATATAGGCTATGTCGGGACATGTAATTCCCTTTGAAATGACTCCAGCAAACACCGTTTTGTCGAGGCCACAATATAAAATATTATATCTCCAATACTATTCTTGAATCCCCAAACAAACAAGCCTATGAGATTAACCCAACATGCAGAATTTTCCTTCATAAACTTGAATTTAATTTTTTCATCATCCCCTCTTCTTTATTCTCCTTTTGTAGTGTGTGGTAGATTGGCAATTGTATAATTCAAGTGGGTGTAAAAAGGTCTCTCTCTCTCACCTCTCTCTCTCACTCACTCACTTTTTGGGTCTATAAAGTTCACACCCTCATCCCTCACTTAACCCCCATGCTTCAATCTCTTCTAACCTTCTCTCTCCCCTTTCTCTCTAACCACAACCTTTTCATTTACAGTCCATAATCCCAAATCCTCTGTTTTCCCCTGTTTCCCTCTGTTTACAACATTGCCAGGGGTTTAATTCCAAACTAGCTTTCTTGAATCTTTGATCCTCTCTCTCTCTCTCTCTCTCTCTCTCTCTCTCTTCAATATGTCAACGGTTGTTTTTCAAGGTCAACAGTCTTTCTTTGAGCCACAGCCCCTAGAAACAAGGACTCTGAGGCTCAAACTATCGACACCGAAACCATCTTTTTTCGAATCTATCGAATTGGCATTGGACAAAGAAACCTCCTATGTCCATCCGATGACCAAGAAACTCTCCCCCTCTCTCAGCTACAAAAGCCTCGAATTGTGCACCGAAAATCTAGGCTGCGAAACGGGTACTAACATGACCGAGACTCCCGATTTTTTTCTCTCCTCCCCGGCTCTCGAGGAGAGAGAAAACCCGGTAAAGTCCCGCTTAGTGGAACCCAGGAGAGCGAAAAATTCGCAGAGTTCGAATTTTCCACCTCCGTTAACCACGATAAGCGGGTCGAATTCGATGCAAGTCAGGGCCCACCGGGAAGGCGGCCGGCTTGTAATCAGGGCCGTCGAGGCCACGTCGGCACACAATTATTTTCAGGCCGAAAGAAGCAATGGGCGGCTCAGATTGAGCGTGTGGAAGGACAGTTTTGACCCTAGTGAAGTGAGTGAAGCAGAGGGAATTGAGAATGAAGCAAATGGTGAGGAAAATGAAGGAGAGTGTGAAGCAGAGGGAAATGAGGAAGGGGATATGAATGGAATTTGCGTGGAAGGTGGGGTTGAAATGGGAATGGGAAAGTTTCATCAGAGGCCAAGCAGGTGCAAAGAAGGCGGGCATGGGAATGAGGGTTTCTGTAATTGGGAGCCCTTTTGGGTGGCTACTTGAAATTCTTCAACTTTTAATTTTTCCTAATTATTTTTCCAGTTTTTAATTTTAGCTCTCTGGTTATTCAGGGTTTCCAGAGTTTGTCTGGGTTGTCCTTTTTACCTCTTTTTGTCCCCCATTTTCTCATTTTAAATGTGTTCATGGTTGGTAGTTATTATCGTTATTTGGAACAACGTCTCTCTCTCTCTCTCTCTCTCTCTCTCTCTCTCCCATACTTTCTCTCTCCAGACCAAAAGTGAGACAAATTAAAGATTGCAGAAACCGTATTGTTACATATGGAAATCTCGAACAGCGATATTCCTGCCCCGATTAGTCCGTGTAGACAATACAAAAAAAAAACCAGCCTAAGTTGACCAATAGATGAATTGTGGGTTATCAACGCGACTAATGGATAATAGTGCTAAGATAGGTCATTCTCTTCATATTCATCAACTAAAAATGTACTAGGTGGAAACTTGTCCGTCTCTTAGACCTGAGCTCATCTCTAAGTCCTGGTTTGGGAAGCCAAAACCTAGGGGTCTTAGTTTATCCCCTTTCTTCGGTAAGTCCAGAGAAGAGGGGATTGAGCGGTCTTATTTTTGGGGAGGGTTGGAGGTATCCATAATATATACTCTTTGATATTCCTCAAAATTGGACGATTTTACCCTCCCTATCCTTCTTCTCCCAATTCCCAATACCCTCAAAACCCTGGGGTTTTTTTTTTACTATGAACAGAGACAATGAAGTAAGAAGAAGAAGAAGATGAACAAAAATAGATAGGAGAGAGGGAGGGATCGAACCAGGCCAGCGAGACCGTGGCGTTCATCAGGGATCGGAGAAACGATGCTTTGTTTGGATTGGAGTTTGAAAAATAGTAGGGGTAATAAGTAGAGAGAGATAGAGAGAAAAATGTTGAAAGTAGGCAGAATCTAGGGGGAATCTATGGACAATTTTTTGAAAATTTCTTTTTGAATGGTAAAAAGAACAAGGCAAGTCACAGTTTTTCTTCTTTCTTCTTCTACTATTCTCTCTCTCTCTCTCTCTCTCTCTCTCTTAAAAGATCGAAATGGGGACAGGTTTGACAAGAACAAGGACAATAACATGAAAATTATTAGGTGAATGTGTGCCCAAGTGTTATCATGCCTCTGCACTCATAGTCAATTAAAAATGTAAATTAAATAAGGGTATTACAAGTTCCCTGCTAAAAAAAAATTAACAAAAAAAAATACTTAAAAATTATACTTATTAAATTAATTAATTTCTTAGTAACCTAAATTATTATTTCTTAATTATGAAAAAATAATTTATTTTATTGAATTTCATAATTATATATTTAATCTAATGAATAATCTAACTTAACACTGCACAAGGGCAAAATAGTCAATTGACAATATTTTACATCATACACCTTTTTTTATACCCCCTATTTATCCCATATCCAAACAAAGTACTATTTAATCTCTCTTCTCTAATATCTCATCCAAACCAAGTACTATTTAATATTTTCTCAATAAATATAACATCATTGTGGATCATCCCTTATTAACCAATACCCCTACTTTCTTATCCCCTTTCTTAACTAATATCCTCAATTCTTTCCCCGCATCCAATCGGGCCTTATAGGCAAATTTTTTACAAAAAAACTCACCCTTAATTACCTTAAAATGGTTGGCCCAGCCATCAAGACAAGAGATTTAAAGATTTGTTCCCTTAAAAATTTCAAGCTAGAAACTTTCCAAGTGCTACCAATGCTTGTGACGTCACTTGATCATACGGTGAGAATGACTATCTAAGAGTTAATCGAGTTATGCATATACTGACCCGAACACTCGCAACCGCTATTAGATGTCATGATCAAGTATGCTATATATGAAACTTGATGAATGTAAATTTATCTATCTTGAAACAAAAATGATACTCGCATAACAACATCAAACACAATCTCTTATATATATGCAGGCTCCACACACACACTACTAGGTGTGGGCCCCACATATATGTGAGAGGTTATGTAAGTTGTTTTGTTTGAATTAATTGTTGTATGAGTAGCATTGTTGATCTTGAAAAGCCCAATGATAAACAGTGCATGTGATATGCCCCCAACGGTTTGGTCGGTACTAAAGATCATGTCATTGTCGGACGATAATTGGTCCCGGAATCTAATCCAAACCTTTACAAATGTTGATTCCAAAGGATATTCATTTCCATGCATGGAGAATAAAAAATATAAAAAATATAAAAAATAAAGAGGAGAGAAGAAGAGAGAAATCCTGACTCTGAATTGTAGATATTGTTGGGATTTCACCCAACTGGGGTGGTGTGCGATAAGCACAGAATCACTCCTATCTTATTTCTTTACGAGTATTAGGGTTTTCTTTTTGTCTATATATTGATGTATACGAAAGCAGAGAGGTGTGTGACTGAAACAATACGATGGAGAGGGTGAGGTCGAGTGGGTGAGCCGGTGTGGCTCACCGGTGCGGTGGAGAGCCGATTGTGGCTCTCCCAGAGAGATTGTATTATTGTGTAAATAATATTAAGGGAGTTTTTCCTCGTATCATTGTGTTGTTGAGTGATTCCGGATCCTAACAGATTTGTCAATCACAAGTTCAGTTTAGTTCACCCTCACTAATCAGTATAATCAACGATCGATATTCTCATGCTTTAGGGGTATTATTCCTTTATACTTTCTGACTACAAATGCCTTTAGCGAACTTATTTCCAAATTAAAGGATCTATTGCGCCATATGTCCCCAAAATGCTTATTAGGCAGACCCTTAGGTGTCTGCTTTGGTGGGGATGGAAGAACCTAAGGGGCCTTCTAAGGCTTGGTGGTTGTATAGGTAAAAGCCGAGCTTGGCCTTGACTTTGCCTATACGGGACTGCAAGAGAGGATCTAGTGGCTTGTTGTCTTAAGAAGACAAGGGAACCCCGTACGGTCGGAGTTGGACTTGCGAGACCATAATAATATTTGAGTACTGATAGAGACGGATTCAGAAATGTCGTTTAGTGGGGACACTTTGTTAATTATAATGGCGAAAATTTATTTTTCTAGTTAACCAAAATAAGATCGTTACATAATTAAGGCATGCAATACAAACTACAAAAATATATAACACTACTTTCACTTAAATTATGTAAAAATAAGCACAAAATCTCAAACAAAATTTGAGAGTATGTTTTACATGAACATCTACAAGTTTTAGAATCATCGATATAGTTTTATTAATGATATTATTTTAAAATATTGCTCATATTTTAAAATATTGCTCATAGATAGTTAAAAATAAGTACAATTAAGAAAGAATCGATCCAAGTAGACAAATAGTTCGAAAATCAACAATTATAAATGCACCATATGACGAAATTGAAACATAAAACTAGTTTTATATGTATATTTTCAAGATATATGCACTTGTTTATGTGTAGTAGCACACTTAATTTTATAATTATGCAAAATACACAAAAATATAACAAAATTATTTTAGTTTCGAGCGGGGGAACGTGCCCCCACGTGCCCCCCTTTCCCTCCATCCCTGAGTACTGACTGCGGCCATTTCTAGTCTTACAAGCACTCAAAGATTTACTGAATCACTTGGTGCCCGAGCAGTGACGGATCCAAAAATTCCATGTAAATGGGTCACGTTTGAAGCACAACCTTAGTAAAAATACCTAAACGAAGGATAGTGAATAAAAATAATGGAATATTAGTGTTTGTGTATTTATAGTTCATCATATATTACATTTTGTACAATGCGTAGAAACATACTTTTGATTTTCTGGTTCTACCGCTAAGTATACTTATTGGGCATGGTTCAACTCCCATTACCCCAAATTTGGAGGTTTTTTGGTTTGGTTTTAAAACCATATAAGCATCATAACCAAAAAAGAAAGTCAAACAACACTTCAAGGACTTGAACACAACCCTTCTACATGAAGGAGGACTAAGTACTTACCACTGCTACAATCTGCAACCTCTGCTATTTTTTGTGTAGTTTAAGTATATATTACTTACACTAGCTTTTCAAGAAAAAAATATTTTGAAAATTGTAGATGGGTCACATGGCTCGTCTGTGCTCATGATAGATTCACCCTTGTGCCCTAGTACTTGCGAGGTCGGTCGCGTATAAGTTAAAGACAATCACTTTGTTTGGTTTAAGTTATAGAAAATTATTTTTGAGAGTTGAGTGGTAATGAGTGGAGAGAGATAGAAAGAGAAATTTATTGAAAACTGTGACGAGAGTTAAAAAAAACCCTACTCTAATATTTGGGAGACCCAAAAATAAAAAAAATAAAAAACAAAAAAAATCCTACTCTAAGATTTGTGAGAGACATCACTCTATTGTCTCCATCAATAATCTTAGGAATATTCTGTTGAAACGACCTTTCGTACGTACCCAGGCCAGAATAAACATGCACAGTACTATTAATTAGCTGGAGAAAGTAATAAGAATGAAAGGTTGTCAGACTCCTCTACGCAAGCCCTAACTATACCAACATACATAACTATCGATTACAACTGTGTCTGGACCCGTTCGACTGATGCGAATCATTGTGCATCGAACGGTTCCGTACGCAGTTGTGTCCAGAGTTGTAGGTCGAGAGTTATGTACGTAACATTCCTCACAAGTGGACCGAAAAATGATGTTGATCGGATATCGATTAACTCGCTATCGCAACACATTTATCTTGAAATATACCATATAATCCATTACCTTGACAAAATTTTAAAAAAATAAATGTTTCTTATCACCAATCGATCAAAATGAGTTCGGAAAGAATCACAAAAATCTGATTACGAAACGTACGATAATGTAATTACTAGTACTTTATTGAGCACAATTTTGCTAATCTCTGACCACTAGGCGGAGGATAATAAGCACATAATTTTCAAATAAGTTCGGATATCAATGCATATCTCATAGATATTAATACACTTTCACATATATCAATACATCTTTTTCGAACGTCAATACACTTTTTATATGTTATCCTACACCATTTCGACGGAAATTAAAATAATCCTATTGCGCTTCACGCGGGACAGTGCTTGTAAATACCACGTGAAACTAAAGAAATACAGCTCTGTCCTAGCTTAACAAAAACCAAATACCGCAGTACTCCGTGGGAAAAGTTCTTTTTGCAGCGTACCTAAGAAATCTTTCTCTTTTAAGAGATATGGGGAACAGTACATGTGATGCCAACCATATCTAACAGCTAAGGATTTGTACCAGTGCCGTACACCAGTGTGGGACCAGACTATTTATGACCCTTTTCCAACTGTCGGCCGTTTGTCCCGATCAATTTACGCGCACTTCAAAGTAATATCCATTTTCTAGTCTGCTGGTCGAAGACATGCTACTCGTGTCTGGACGGGAGGATTTACGAGAAATTTCTTTCTTCCAGCTTGATCCGAAGAATCGAATCCAGACCAATTACGTGAGTGAAGAGCAAACCTACCAACCAACCGAATCAACCTTCGGGTCTCATTCCAGTACTCTCTTTCATCTTCACGTGTAGCAGTACCCCATCAAAACACAGAGGAGGAGATCACATATACGTGGTATAGGATCGTGGTGCAGTGCAAGTTGGGGTTGGTGGCACATCATATACTACATGAAGAATTTCCCAACCCACTGCTTAGTGAAGTTACTGTTACACCCCCACTGCTTCTTCTAATGTCCATTGTTGTGTAATTCCACTTGAAATTAGACAATTGAAGGTTTAGCAGTTTGGTAGTGCTACATCCCATCGACCGACCCACAACGAAAAATTTGCCAAAAAAGTGATATTCTTGATTACATAGTGTGTTACTTCAGAGATAACCTACTTGATCGATTTACATTGGTAGTTATGCATATGCAATTGCACCCACATGTATGTGTATGGATTGATGTGAGACGAGGTATAAGAGCTGGGGTAAGAAAAGCAGGTGATTGACTCGGAGAAATCGACACATGTGTGTCGAATGCTACACTCTGGCCTCCCCTTAAACTTTGGCTCGCTACCGAGATCGTTATGATGAGGGAGTGATTCGGGAATAATGAGCATTCTCGAGGGTGTTTTCGGAATTGAATGTCCAAAAATGGGTCACCAATTGAATGTCCAAAAATGGGTCACTATATATCCTGTTCCGTATAAGAGGAAGCCAAGGTCTGATCGTGGAGTTAGGGCATCCATTCGTTACTGATTATGAGAATGAGGATTATTGGTGTGGGGGTCCACTACATCTCAACATCCATTTGATTCTGTCTCATGATATTTTTAGAAACCTATATACATATACATATATATATATATATGGTTATTTTGTCTGACCATTTTCCAACTCAATTCTTCAATTTTTGAAAGATTCGAAATAATACATTTTTAAAAAAATAAAAATATTTTAGAGCATATCATTTATTAAGCATAGTTCAACAACAATTCTTTGTTTTTATCTGTACTTTTAAAAATTCACTCTCTTTTCTCATTTAAATTTTGTAATATAGTTTTAGAAAGAATGTCTATTGGGCAATATTGATTGTTCTAAAGCACTGTGAAAACCTTCTCTTAACAGTAAAACTTGTGCTATTAATTATAAGTTACACATGCTAATTAAAGTGTAAAAATAAAATGACTCCGCCGGGATAAAGTTAACACATAAAGACGTACTCCTGAAAAACAGTGATCGTAACCGACAGTTATATTTCAAGGAAATAATCAAATAGAAGGGACCACGGTCAATCAGATAATGATAGACCCTGGGTCTGCCGTTCTGGTGAATGCTCTTTGTAGAGTCTCCAAATTTAGAGACTCAAACCCGATTATTCATTTTGAAGAATTAAAGGATCGTTCGATATGCTCTTAAATTACAGCTCAAATGTTGAGGAAAACCCTCCAACAAAAAAAGAAAAGAAAAAAGCTATGTATTGTTCAAAGTTAATTTGGCATATTTTTCCCAGACTCCATAACTTTATGTGATAAAGGTATTACATAAAGACATGCTCCTGAAAGGTAATGAACGAAACTGACCGTTATATTTCAAGGGAATAATCAAAGGAACCACGGTCAATTAGATAATGAGAGACCCTGGATCCGCCGTTCTGGCGAATGCTCTTTGTAGAGTCTCCAAATTTAGAGACTCAAACCCAATTCTCCATTTTGAAGAATTAAAGGATCGTTGGATATGCTCTTAAATTAAATTAAGTTCAAATGCAATTGGTTTGGTGATAGGGTTTACTGGAAGTCTGGAATTATTGTGAGGTTGGTTTCATACAATCAGTCCTCCGTACGTACCTCATGTTGAACACATGCTTGAAATGAAGTTTGGCATAGTCGCAGTACACCAGAAAAATTGTTTGTTGCCCAACGGTCCAAACCCTTAAGAATCAAACAATTACGTATGTCAGCCGCGTTTGGGCCAGGTAGACTCCGTCTGATGATCGTACTGTTACGATAAACTCTTTCCGAAGAGCCACACGAATTATGTGGAGCATTGTATGTAAGGATAGACCCCACATGACTATGTGGTTGATGTATAAGACTGTTGGATAATGGTAACGAGAATACTAAATAACGCCACAAATAAACCACAATAATTGTTGGGAGGAATATGAATTTTCAATTTGGTAAAGTGCAACCTCATATGATTTGGTATGAAAATCATTTTCCCATTCTTATTTTGCAAATTCTTAGTCTAATTTAATATATAAGGGATTGCGATCACAATCAAATGTTCATGATCACAAATAATTGAACTATAAAGATTGAAGTCGCGCGACCTAGTGTTCAGCCACGATTTGACTCAATTTGGTGAACCTCGCATGTGGAGGTAAATCATGGTCGGTCGTGTAGTTCTCCTTGGTAAGTATTCAGAATTCTTATATCGGTTTAAAACTATCATTAAAATCAATTCCTAATCTGCATATCATAACCACAAACAGTGAGCTCCTAACTATAATAAGGGTTCCTCTAAAATCAATATTGATTCTATGGAATCCTTTTGGAAGAAGACATATTCTTGGCAATGAAGCAACGGGTGACTTAAAAAGCCTTTTGTGAGTTCCATTTGTTTTCTTATAGTGCAGGGTGTCCTCGGTTAGTTTCTGCGTATCTTGGACTAATTTCTACAGCCTTTTCACACGCTCATACGTGGGGATGAGGCACCCAAAGAATTGCTGATAAGGATAATCGAATCCGAAACCTTAGATTGGAGAAAACTCCTAAACCTCAGGTCAAGAAAAGTTTAGGTGGGAGTTTATTTTTGTAGGTCCTCAAAATCTAATTCCACTTTCTTTGCCAAAAGAGAAGTTTAATACTTAACCCAATTACAATGCAACACTTGCCATAGCACAAACATCTTCCCTTTTGCCTTTCTTGTCTTGTTTCTTGGACTAGTTAGTGGTCTGCTGTTACTGGATGTACTTTCCTTTAATGCCTATAATTTTTTGGTAAACACACATCTAAGCTTACCATAATGAGAAAAAAAGAAGAAGAAAAGAATCAAGATGAATGCTTTGAAAAGCAGCTCAATATGTCAAATCTTGTTGAAGTTTGTCACATTCCTAGCTCATACTGCTAAATCCAAATTGCTAATAATAGATTAAACAATTGAGAAACATGCTTCAATTCATTCTTAGGCACGAAGCAAACCTTGATTTTTTTTTTTTTACCTAAAGCAGCTTCATAATTGTTTGACCATAACTGTAGTTTGATCGTTTTATTTTTAGTTTAGCAGTAAGGGGTATCCGGACCCACTTACCACACTTAATCAAATCCCTTCCTGATAAGGTCACAAGCAGACCATAGTCACCATATACGATAGGACAAGAGAATTCGCGAGAGAAACTCTTGCGGCCTGGTCCAAAAGAGCATTTCGTGCGATCATTACTGAAACTTGTTCTGGCTTCTGTGATAGCTTAAAGAGAGAATGAAAATCTGTGTTGCCATGCATATTTGAATGGATTAGTATGTGTTGTGCTTTTTAGTTTGGCATTGTTAGTGCCAACTTTGTGAGGGAAGCAATTGACCTTTTTTTCTTTTACCTTTAATAATATAGGTAGTTACTTTAGCCCTAATTAACCATTGGTTTCTTTCAGGTGTTGTTATTAAAAAAATATACAAAATAAGCTCACGTAATCCTAGTGTAACAAAAGGAAAATACTTTAAGCTAACCATACAATTTTGACATGCTTCTAGCATTTAATTGGGTATAAATGAAAACTTAGCATAACATAAAAATCAGTGTTTTAAAAGCGTTAGGTGCTAGTCGGACAGCAACCCACAGCCTAGTGCCTAGGCACCACCTTGCAATAATTAAGGGTTTTTTTTTTTAGAGTCCAAACCCTAGCTGGCTACCTAGCTGGCCGCTGCCCGCCTAGGCTCCCCGGGCGCCTAAACAAACCGCCTATGGGAAATCGTGGTGACAACCCGCCTCCTAGCGCCTAGGCCGTCTTGGAAAACTTTTAAACCATTTCTGATATTGACATCAATACATCATAATGGCAATTGAACTAGGAATTAAAGGAAATAGAGGAAGGAAGACTATTTCTTGAGCCAAGTCATCCATCCTTTGATCACCCAAAAATAGTTTTGCTATTTCTTGAGCCAATTAAGTCATTTTCTTGAGCCAAGTCACGTCCGGAGTTGCACCAATGGATCTCACCCCACATAATTAAAAGGTAGAATTCAAAACAAAAGTGTGGCATTAACCGTACTGCGCTGCCGACACATACATATAATGCCAACACTAAAATGTGGATAGGCCTAGCTAGCTTAGGTATGGCATTAACACTGCTGGACCAGTTTCACCAAAAAAAAGAAGAAGAAGAAGAAGAAAGTGACGTAGTGAGCCAAAAAAAAAAATGCAAAAATGATACGCGTACAGCTGTTGTGCAAAACTCTTTACACAATCAATCTCTGACCGTTCGTTGTCGTAATTAATGGTGAGGATTCATTTAATTTATGACCGGTCATAGATTATCTATGACCGTTAATAGATTATTTAAAAAAAAAAATGTATCTGGCTATGAAAAAATTTGACTCCAACGATTGGACATGCTCTAAGGTCTGTCCACCCAGACAAACAACCCAATGTTCAAATGGACATCACAAAAAAATTGACCTACAAACCATTCATTGGTTGTGGATACACCTCTCTCTCTCTCTCTCTCTCTCTCTCTCTCTCTCTCTCTCTCTCTCTCTCTCTCACATGTTCAAATATGTTCGGCCATGTCATTCGTTGATGATTATCCATAAAATTACAGTTGAATTCGTCTAAATTAATGTGGACCTTTCAAGTCTTGTGGTAATAAAATAGTGGCAATTATAGGGAAAAAAAATCCTAAAGGGAAAAGAAGCAAAACGTGATTACATAGAAGTCACTGAATTCTCCAAAAATCATAAAATTAAAAAAGTTGGAAAAGGAAAAGGCACACATGAACCACAGTATAGTAGTGGGCAGCTCATTGTTCACATCCTGATCAATCTCAATAGTGGTTGTTATCACCCTATTTGCTTCCTCTATGATGTGGGTGAAAATGTGCTAGCTAGCTAGCTTCCACTCCACATATGACCAATTGAACATCTGTCAACGACCTTCCATTAATGCTTTCATTAGTTGATGCCAATCCTTGTCATATCCATTAGCATGGTAATGCCTTTTGCATTCCATATGTAACCCATCGTCGCAGCGGCAGAGCTAGGATTTGGTCAGACGACTTTGTCTTGAGTTTTATTCTAACGATCTGCCCCAGTTAATATGCTTACCCTTAGCCTAATTATGTGACTCAAAAGGTTAATCTCAGGTTGATAGAAGTTGGTAGGTTTTGCCATATATATATTACACAATATTCCTACATCTTAGTGATGTGGAACTCCTTTCTGGGATTCTCACAATCTCTCCCAACTAGATTCTAGCGGTGCACCGGCTCCCACCATATAGATCAAGATTGTGCTCTAATACCAACTATAATGACCCACCCTAGCTGATCTCTAACCCTTAATCTAACCACGTGACTCAAAAAATTAATCTGAAATTAATAGTAGCTAGTGGGCGTCGCCATATATACTATATATTATTCCCACCTCTAATTACCAATGTGGGACTCCTTTTGGGGGTTCTCACATTTATTTTTCTGTTACTCCACAACAGTTTGATTCAACTATCTCGTGGTATTTATATGAAAGTCGACATTGATAGAGATAATGAATTTTCATTTCTCTCTTTGTAATTTTATCCAATCTTTCGTTGGATGTATTTTTTTTTTTGGTTTCTTTCTTTCTTTTTTCCGGCCTTTCCTATGGTTCAAGTCCTTCCTTGTATCTAGAGTTAGCCTCCGTGATATACCCTTTGTCGAGTTTTGAATACATTTTGTTGCCGATAAAAAAAAAAACAGAATATGTTTTCGTTTAGAGCGGTGGATTTTGTGACTCAAACTTGCATCACAACCCACAAGATTGTGAATGAATGGCACGTGCCATCACAATTCGCGGACGGTCACATTACCAATATTCTTTTTTTCTTTTGTTGATGTTTTGAATTTTTTTAATTGAGGTGCGTGTAAATTGACCCAGACACCTGAATTAAAAATTAAGGAAAAATTCAATTATGCCATAGTTCATGTCTACGGCAAATAAAAATATAGGTAGTGGAGGCTAGTTTTCCCTAATTGGTAATTAAAGAAATATCCAAAAGGGGAAACAAAAGAAATAATTGAACGACTATGAGGCTTCTTATCGTTATTCAAATAAGGTCCACCTTATCATTTTGGTGAGGCATTGCATGGTGGAGAGCGCGAAAGACATGGAACGTACACTGGCTATTTAAGGCCACGTGTTTTTAATAACTCAAACGTCCTGATCAGTTTACACACATCTTAACTAATACCGAGAGGACTCAGCTCTCCTCCATTTTCTTTCTCTCCAGTCTCCCTTCCCATTTGCGTTTTGTGGGCTCATGATGGGCCCACATCGATAATCGGAACCGTTGATCATGTAGATCTCGTCGAGACAAGTGACCATACCAAAAATCACGTTCATTGGATTTGTATTAATACTTGATCAAAACATCTTTATTTGTTAAAAATGGTGTTGGGCACACAGGATAGGAACCCGTTGGTTGCAAGTTCATATGTTCCGATTAGGTAGCAATACAATTATACAAATCCGCTGAACGTGACTTTTGGTATGATCACTCGTCTTGACGAATTTTACATGATGAACGGTTCTGATCATTGACGTGGACCCTATATGGGCCCACAAAATACAAACTGAAAGGGAGACATGAGGGGAGCCGAGTCCATATTGAGAGACCAATCAACCTTTGTCCTTCAATGAACAATAAAAGCAAACTCATGCTTTAGATTCCCTCCATCCCAATTTATTTATCCAATTTCAACGTACTGTCACTCATAAAATCGTCTATAAAACAATATCCATATTGCGTATAAAAAGATTTATTACTTGAAAAATAAGAATAATGTTTTGAGAGGTCCAAAATAATACTGAAAGTAGCCAAACAAATTGGGACGAATTAAGTAGTATAGATGGAAAATCATGAGAAGCAGACACGGAATATTCTTCTGCTACTAAACTTTTTAGGAGTAGATATTTCTGTCTCTCCATGATTCAACTGATTTTATGTATTTTTGTCTTTTCACCTTTCTTATTCACATAAATCTCCAATAATCTAGGCTTTTGCCATCAAAAGCTTCTCTTTTAAGTAATTGTGAAAAAGAGGGGAAAAAGACATACCCATCCAAACACCTCTCTTCATGCACTACTTTAGTCTCTTCCTATCATTTGCAAACACAGCCTCCATTCAAAATCCATGCCTTCACCTACACCCAAAAAAGCAAAAGAAAAAACATTGCCCTCTTCTTTTGACTTCACCAACCCAATTTGATTGAATTTTGTTGGTGGGTTTTGCATTGCATTTCATAAGGAAATAAATGGGATTTTCTTTTCTTTTTGGTATGTTGATGGGAAAACTTTGGCTAGACAAGTTCCATCATGTTAATCCATTAGGAAACAAGAGGATCATCAAGAGGAGACTATGGGCAATATCCAAGTGGCCTAAACGGTTCCATGTTCCTTCATTAGTTGTTGCAATCATTCCATCCCCCAAACTATAATGCTTCCTAATTTGACTTTGCCAAACTATACATAGGACCGAAACAGTTATCAGATATGCATCATTCTTTAATTTATTTTTAGAGAGCTAATTCTCAGTACTCAAACTTATGCTAAGAGACAATCAGACGCCAACGACAAACACATTTCACATTTAGAAGCATGGAGTTTTAGTACAATATCTAGCTATCACGGTATTATTGATGGTAACATGAGAGTGCGCAATATTTATTATGGTGTATCTTTTTCTATCCCATGTACCATGTACCAATATCATGGTGTTAGGTTTCATCTTCTTTTTTTATGTAAACTTATCAAGCATTTTTAATAAAATTTCTTTTTGCTGATCAAAAACAACACGAGTGTGCATGTGTATGTTAAGCATCCGTAAACAAACAAATTTCAGCAAGATCCACTTTGGCTCTTCGAATTACTCGTAAGTTACAATTTTTTGCATGTGTATTTCAGCTCTGCATGTTATGAATCATTGATTTGTGGACGGATTTACAAGAAGTTATAAAATTGATAGGGAAAGCAAAGCAATTGATTTGGCAATAAATTTTCCCTTTCCAATACCCCTTCAAAAATTTATGATCCAGAAGTATACAGGATTCAGGCAAGTATGATTAATCAAAACGCCAAGCATATATGTCACAGCTCACCACCACTTCAATCAACCATGTTACAAAGACCAGCCTCACTGTACTAAACTGAAAATTTCACTTCAGTCAGTGTTTCGTAATTCCAATACAACGCATATTACAAAATTTAGCTTACAGGAGAAATAATATTTCCTGGGTGAACCGCAATGACTCGATACAATAGATTGGTGGAACCACAATGACTTGGCAATAATCCATCCGGAAATGCCTTGATAGCCACTCTCTCTATATCAGAATTTTCACAAATTGCAGAGCTAAAATACATGAATCTATATGGAAGCATGTTTTTTTTCGAAAGAAACCTGTATCAATATGAGCAGATCCATTTGCATGACTTGAATTGCAAATTCTAGCTCACTTCCTTCGATAAATCATTTGGAGATGTCCTCCTTTCCCTCCTACAAAACTATAATTTTCTCAAAAGGGCAACAAAGAAAAATAAGAAGTCGAGTTGCAGTGATTTTGACTAGGCGTCAAGAACTTACATTCATTTCCCCAGAAAAGCAAACCTAGACCGATCTTTCTGTCGATTTACAATTCGGTCCTTTGGAGATGGTGTCTTCGCTACGCCTGCTTGACGCATCATCTCTGCAATCGCGAGTTCCAATGGTTATGCCTCAGAAAAAACTTCACTGTCGAACAGTATGTGCAGTTGTGTACTAATTCAGAGTCAGCAACTTTCATGTACCCTCAACAAAGCACACAATGTCAAGAAAACCTAAAGGGTGTGCTCCCATTATAGCAAGTGAGACTATTAGACCTAGTAAACCATGTTCATTTCACAGATCAGAGCTTCTGTTTGCACTTCAATAAACAGATCTCTTGTCAAGATTTCAAGTGGAGGAACTCCTGAAACCAAGTACAGGTATCTAATAAATAACTAAGTGAAGGAAAAAAATGGTGTCCTGAATCAGTTCATGCTCCACTACTGGCTTCGGAGATCTTTTTGAGTAAAAATTAAGAACACGCAGATGGTGCAAGTAAGAGGATGTGTTATATGTTCTGATGATAAGTGATCGCAGCGCTATTTAAGGAGCACTAGAGGTGGCAAAATTCAAGGAACAATCAATTTCTCCAAGAAAGCTACCAAAGCTAATCAGAAAAACTCTCCCTGCAATACTCCCAATTACTTCATTTACGAAATTAAACCCAAATGGAAATAGTATAACCGGTCAGTATGCATATAAGTTCCAAGAATCAGGACCAATATTACTTTTCTGGATTCCAAAAGCATTGTTCAGATGAACCAACAATAATGAGACGTGCAGCAAAGTCGTAGACGATAAGATGATGCCCGGGTCAAGCCCAAAGCCTACAGAAAGGGCAGAAAGAGGATGGAGGCGTTCCTTTATCAAGAAAGTGGAAAAACATAGAGCAACTTTTTACGTGAGATCAATCAGCGAAAACCCTTGACTTGAGTTCAGAACGAGTCACAAACTTTTGGTCCACAGCTTAGAAGTCCAGGAGCTTTGATGATTTTCTGAGGACCAAGTGAAGACTGAAGAGTCCTTGGGTTCAAATCCTTCAAATATCAAGCATGCAGCAGTAACACAAGATTTTGGTTTCAGACTTCAAGTTGTTTAATAAGCGACATGCAACAGGACTACCCGTTGCCTCAAACAAAAACTCCACTGAGTCAAGATATTTAAACCTCTTAGAAACTCGTGTCCTCCATTTCATTCATTACATGGACTTTTCTGAATCTACTAAGTACCCGTGATGGACACTAGACACTCGGCACAGGGTATGGGATTCGTGTCCGACACTTTTAGTTAGACATTTACCTATCAAGCATATTTTGTAATTCAAACTTACCATGAAAGCATAAAATAATAAGAAATAGGAAGTTTTGGCATGTCCCCCATGTTCTTTAGATGGAAATTCCAAGACATAGCGACTTGGACACACATCCATATTCGACACTGTATCCGAGTCCATGGTGTAGAAACTTTATATCTATCTCAAAACCAATTGGCAATGAGTGGAGAGGTCCCAAATGTTATTAAATGATCACTCATTCCACTCTAAGCCTATGTAGCACAGACACGGATATAGATACGGACACGGATACGGACACGGGACACTGCAATTCTAAAAAAAATGGGGACAAAGACACGGCGGGGGACACGCCACGTGTATAAATATATAAATACATATATACATATGTATTTCTTTTCTTCCATTGTTGATGAAGACATGTCCTATATGAATGTATAAGATTACCATGGTCCAAATAAAGGCATAATTACCGTTTTAACCCAAATATTTTTGAATAATTTCATATTAACCCCTCAAAATTAAAATTTTATATTACATTTTGATCCCCAGCCGTGTCCTCAGTCGTGTTCCCGGTGTGTCCCCAGCCGTGTCCCCCATCAAAAATAATAAAAATTATTGGACACGCCACGTGGCGTGTCCAATACGCATTTGGGCGTGTCCCCGCCATGTCCCCGTGTCCAATACGTGAACACGGTGCCCTTTTGGAGTGTCGGTGCTACATAGCTCTAAGCAATATGGGACGTTATTTCCTTAACATCCCCCTCACGAGCAGCTGCGTTTGAGGTCTGTTACATGTGGCCACTTTTTGGGTCCTATCATCGTGTAGCCTTTTTGCTGGTCTGTCATCATGGAGTGTGGATTGTGATTTTTTTTTATAAAATGTGGGGTGGAACGGGCCGCGCTCTAATACCATGTAGAAATTTTATGTCCATCTCAAAATCAATTGGTAATGAGTGGAGAGGTCTCAAATATTATTAAGTGACCACCCATTCCACTCCTAAGCAATGTGGGACTTTATTTCCTTTACACATGGAACATAGATTCACGTACAAAGACTTGCTCTTCCCGCAAATAACAGGAGTGTGTGCTAGAGTCAAGTCTCATACAATGGCAGGAGTGTCCTAAGCAAACTAACTTTTTCTCACTGATTTTTCTTTCTCTATTGGTAAAGATTTTCGATGGTTGATCCCCCAGAACCAAGAATCAGATAATGTCGAGAGAGAACAGACAGCGGAAGGTCCTAAAGACAAGCAGGCAGCAGGTCACAAGAAATACAATGGCACGCTAGTATTTTTGTCAATAGCAGGGAACATTGCACTTGCCTCGTTTCCTTTCAAGCTCTTCATAAAGCTCCTCTTCCCATCTTCGTTGTCTCTCAGAGAAACTTGCACTGCCATTAAAACATTATTCACTCTCTAGTTATGGGAAACATGTCCACCACAAGGAACATAAACTAAAGCAAGCATCAGAACATCTACTAACAAACCTAGGGCTAATCAGCTCCTGTTGAGCATCAATCATACGCTCTTTCCATTCACTAGGCTTAGGTTGCTGTACTTGCGGCAGAGTTTGATCATCAATATTTGATAAATCTTGGGACTGACTCCCAGAGCTAGCAGTATAGGCAACATCAATAGCTGCAGAAAATCTTCTACTGGACACTCGTTTGGGTGACCTGCTTTTAGGAGGTAAGTATAAATTATTTGAAACATTTTCTTTGTTTTCAGTCCCAAGAGCATTTGGCGAGCAGGATGCATTCAACGAATTATAGAACTCTTCATACAGAGGCGTTTGCAGCTTCTTCAGATCTATAGCCTATAGTTTTAGGAGTAAAAACAATGAGACATCACGTACTGAAAATTCATCGCATGATTTCAGATTACCATTAAGGAAAAAACATGGAAGCAATAATACCTTCTCCTCAAGGAATGCTATGATTTTCGTCTCAGTAACATCATCATCATCCTCAGCTACTGAGAGCTCACTTGGAAACGTGAAATCATTGTCCACATTACAAGATACTACAGTACTGTCAGCAGCCTTATTAACTGTCCGACCAGAAAAAGAGTTGACTCCACTTTTATCTATCTCCGGACTTCCATCAAACTTACATGGCCAATCATCATTGGGCTCCGACATTGGATTAAAACTCTAGATTAACACAAAACAAGCCTATTAGTTGTCAAAAAGTTACGATGCTGGCAAATACCAGACCTTGTCTGGGGTATAAAGGAAATATGCACCTTGTAGAAATCATCGGAAAGTAAAGGGGAATCAAACTTTGTTGATGATCCAAAAACAATATCATCATCCATCTGGCACATGTCATCATCGCGATTGTTTGATGCCCAAAGGGGGCTATTTCTTGAGAACTTGTCAGGATATATAGTCGAGCACCTCACACTATTATGAACATCATTCAACCGAGTGTAGGTTGTCCTGATACCAGGATCGATGTCAGAGCATAAATGCAACTTCAAGAATCATAATTACAGATACTAGCTAGTAGCTTTTCATTGAATTCGACACAAATACTTACGAGGTCTTAAACTCCATCTCAGGTGTTGCCATTCGTTTTCCAGAATTTTCCTGATGATTTTAGGATTCATAAGAATGCAAAGCAAGGCCAAGAATAATTTGCATGGTGTCAAGTAGAAAGGCTACATACAGTCACACCACCCATTACCGAAGCACGCGACACAGGTTCAGTTTCCTGATATTGCCCCATAACAAATGGATGCTGCAGATGACAAGGCAAAAGCATACAAAATCTAGTATATTAGTAAAACAGTTCCAACGAAAGAAAAAGAATCTATCAGTTAAACAGTTTCATGGGGATTATATATCGGAATCAAAACATTCAGGAAATGGTAGGGATAGCAATAGTTGAAGATAAGAGAGAACCAATTAAGGTATTTTGGTAGTAAAATACGATGAAGATAGGTACAAGTGATAGCAACAGAGGTCGGAGGGTGATAACATTATTGTTAATGGCAATGTTTAGGGGATGGGAAGACCTAAATGGAAGACCTATAGCCAACCCCAACTGAGTGGGGCACAAGGCTGCGCTTGGTTTATTAGGGAACGGTTATACAACTTTTATTATCTAATAATGATGCATACTATCAGAACAAGGAATGTTCAACTGCAGTGTAACCAGTCTTTGCACATACAAATATAACAGTGGCAGAACGAGGAAATCGATCCAAGAGGGGCAAAAATAGTTTGAACCAAAGATCTTAACTCAATCATGAACCCATTATGGCACCAGATAGTGATGGTATCACAAAATTTGGTAAATTTAAACAAGGGCCACAGAGGACAGGCATAATACAATGGCCACAAATAGCAGGAAGCTACTTACTACTAGAGTGGGGGCCACAATAGTGGTAAACAATGGTGGAAGAGAAGAAGCAGTAGAGAAAGAAAAGGAAGAGAGAATGATAGGACTAGAGATATGATATACAAAGCAGGTTGTTAGGCAAAATAAAACTTGAAAGAAGCATATCATTAATATTTATTGACAAACTAAAGGAAACAGGGCACATTGATATTATAGAGAGGGAGAAATTGAATACATGTTTTGATATTATTGTGAGAACTGTATTATTGTAAAATTAGAAGGGACCAACATGCCCCTCTTGGCCTCTATGTGGCACCGCCACTTATATGCCAGAGTTAGCCTTTCACGAATGTGAAAATGGAAAGATAAAATAACATAAACTGCAAAAGTACCTGCAACAGAACAGCTGCTGCAGCCCTAAAGTTTGGTTCCCTGCAACAACAACAAAAAAGAAAGATTAGAGAAAAGAACCAAATTGGTGGTGAAACATCCCTACAAATGAAACAGCCCAAGTCATTTTCTTAGAAACTTATTAGTATCATTTTTTGAAATTCAAGGGACAGTACAGTACGAACAGAAGAAGACAGGAACAAAAGTAATAGGCATGATGAACATACTTTTGCAAACATTTTAGCAGAAAATCTTTTGCCTCAACAGAAAGATGGTCTGGTATGGGTGGGTGAGATTTAGTAGTCCCAATATGAAATAAAGCAGCTACCTGAAAAGAGCAACAATTAGTGTTTCATTAAGAAATGAACTCACGCCTTAACTAAGTTTCAACATCGTAATCATACAAAATATATATTTATACTGCAGTAGGAAAGTGAAAGTAGATGGTAGCTTTACGTACCTCCTGATACTGCTGGCTCCAAGGAGGTTTTCCTGTAGCCATCTCAATAACAGTGCATCCAACACTCCATATATCAGCAGAGCTGAAAGATTTTGATAGAAACCAATGAGGTCAAACCACCACAAAATGAGGTGTACGACCAAAGTGGTGCACATGCATGTGTGCAAAGCACCAAGAATCTATTATACCAATGAGGCAAAGCAGCTCCACACGCATTGAAGGTGCTGTTAGGTTCTATGGATTCTTTTTCTTCGCTTCATTTTTGAAATTGTGGGAAGCATGAAAAGAGAAAGGAGGAAAAGTCGACAATTGCAAGTAGAGCAAGTCCTGGACATGATACTACCAAACATTCGTTAATTAAGTCTTAATATTGTGATATTTATTGTTCCATGATTTTGTTCAACAGCTTTGTATAGATATTGTTGGGGCATGGATGTAATTGTGCTCCATAATTCATACATGTGTAATGCTATGAGTACTATACATTGTTTACTTTTGAGTATTGGCCTAGTAAAGTCCAATGTTTCTACTTTAATGAAGTTACATTGTGAGAATTTTTACAAGACTTCACAAAATAATTGTGATAAGTAACACAGCAAAAACAAGGAACTCGTCCAGAAATGGCTAACTAAGGATAGGATTTCGGTTCACTGCACCTACTCCTACACCAAAGACCTCCCACGTGAACGTCTTATGTAAGAGTCAGGCCCCAGACACCATAGTTAACCCCTTTGGTCATTTCCAGTTACAATGACTCGTTCTTAAATAGTTCAGGTCAATAGACGTCCAGCGCCTCCGAGTCCACAAGGCCATGTGTGCGAGTCAGCTCTGATACCAAAACCACCAATCACGAATACAGTCCAAGAGCTATTGGGTAATAAAGTTTATCCAGTCCCCCATACCTAAACTGGGAAGATTCCAGCGATTAATTCTTACATAATAGCTTATAGTAGATACTTGTGGAAACTGGAATAGAGGACAGAATGTTAGTACTTCATTCCATTAAGAAGATGTTCACAAAATGTGTACCATGTGCAGTGGAAATATATGATTACCACTTCAAGACCTCAAGACGGAAGTTAAAACTGATGAGCTATAACCATGGAAATGATTGTACTCACAAGCTATGCCCAGTTTGAAGGATAACTTCAGGAGCCATCCAATATGGAGTGCCCTTCATGGACTTCGCGCCAGTCATAGTAGCCTGTAGCAACATAAATAGCTCAGGCATGTTTAGTGGGACAGGATACAAGTTATACAACCTTGGAAAGGAAACTACAGAAAAATTTACAAAAGCAAATCAAAATAGAAAACCGATAAAATGGTGTTTATACCAGTTCAACAACTTTCTTTGATGCACCAAAGTCTGCAAGTTTTATGCACCCCTTATTATCAACAAGGATGTTGGCTCCCTGAAAGAAATCGTCCATTGTCAAGTCATATATAAATATATACATGTTTTGCGCAGGCATATGAAGGTACCTTTATATATGTCTACATGTGAATTGAGAGAGAGAGAGAGAGAGAGAGAGAGAGAGAGAGAAGAGAGACAGTAGACACCTTGATGTCCCTGTGCATTATCCCATTTCTGTGAAGGTATTCCAATCCCAACAACAACTGTTTTGTGTACATTCTTATAACCTGCTCAGAGTACATATTTCGTGAGAAGTTTCATACAGCAAATTTGCAAGTTTCACAAATATTAAATAGTCTTACAACCTATTGGAAAACAGGTTCTAAGAGAACTTTCAATACCCTCACACAAATTATTAAGTTCAATAAGCAGGTATTTGTCTGTGGACTGTGGTTGAGGGCTAATTCAAGTGAATATTTCAATCTCAAAAAAGAAACTTCTAGAATTCAAGCGATGATCAACTTACAGACTCCGGGAATGAGCCAAACTTTCCAAGAAGTGACGAGATGGATCCACCCGGAACAAATTCTAACAGAATATTTAGAGATTCCTCCTCTCTAGCTGTTCCCAAGTATCTCTTGTAGAAAAAAGGAAGAAGGGTACAGTCAGAACAACAGAACAAAATATAATACAAGTCAGACTAAAGGAAACTGGTGCGTCAATCAGAGTGCAAATCCAATACTCACAACGATGTTCGGATGTGAAAGGTTTTTAAGAAGGTTCACTTCTTCCTCTAGCTCTCTAATGTGGGCCTAAATGGCAAATTAAAATACAAAAATCAAGAAAATGAAAAGGCAATTCAGTCTAATTAGGATAACATAAATAAATAAATAAACCAATAACGTAACTCTCTGATCGTAATAACTAATAACATAACAAACTTACAAAAGTAACAAATTTGCTACCACAAATGCAATTCTTCAGACACCAATTGTAAGAACCAATGACATAAATCTCTGATTTAAGCTACAAAAGTAAAATAAAGCAATAAACTTGGACATCACAAACTCTGAACTCTAACCTGTGTTTTCTCTTTTGAAGCACTGTTGGCCGCAATTGAAACCTGCATACATAAATAACAACATCAAAAATCAAAAAACAAACTAAAAATGAAACATCCAACTCAACATGAAGCCCATTACATAGTTGTGAGGTTATTACAGGGATTGGACGCCAAGTGACCTTGCCCCAAGACCACCCAATAATATTAGAAAAAAAAGAGAGGAATCAGCAAGTTGTGTCCTAAGGAGGTGTTTCTCCTAAATTAAAAGTAGTTCTCATTGTTAACACTTAGCGAGTCTTTTTCTTAAATTTTTGCTAAATATTTTGTGATTAATCATTCATCTCAACGAGAAGAATTGAATATATCAAACAAATAAAAAAATTTAACCTGTTTGATGGCAAGGAGCTCTCCAGAATCGAGATTCATCCCCATGTAAACCCTCCCGAACGCGCCGCACCCGATCAACTCTCCCTTCCGCCACCGGACCGGCGGCGAGGCGTCCTCTTTCTCCTTCCTCTTGGCTCTGACCATGTCGGACCTGGCAATCGGCGGTGGGAGCGCTGGGAGCGGCGGCTTCGAGAGGAGCCCGATCCTCGATTTTCGGATACTCGAACCGATCTTCTCCACGATGCCTCCGAATCCGCCCCCTCCGTCGTCGTCGGCGCCGCCGGCGGAGGGCTTGAAGACAAGAGATCGGCGGACTGAGCCGATGAAGTCTTGCATTGGCGTCGTGACTCTTGAGCGGAGTGATTTTGGTGTCGAGGCTATGGACAGATCGAAGGATTGGGTTGATGACGGGGAGAATCTAGGGCTCGGAGAGTTGCATTCCGTGTGAGTGAGAGTGATGAGAGAGAGAGAGAGAGAGAGAGAGAGGGAAAGGCGGTGGAGTGGTTTTTTGAAAATAAATAAATGGAGAACTAGACGTTGTATGTGTGTTTGACGTTGGCTATATTTTGAATTTCTGCACGTAAAATCGTCGCCGTGTTCTCCTCTACTGAGGTGTTGTAGGGGTAAAAACCACCAACAGTTGAAAACAACTGCTCCTCTACATCTACGGTCTGAATTTTGTTCCATAAATCTATGTGTGGCCCCAGACTTCAGGTTGGTGTCATGCAGTAAGGTGCACAGCACAATACTGCGCACCTCCGAGCCGTCAAATCGTACATCTGACGACTCAGATCTCATTTCGGTTTTGTTATTAAAAAACCAATATCGTGGTCGAAAGTCACTAAGGTATTACTTATATGAGCCAAACTGGTTATTTTTTCAATTCCTAGTTTTTCATTGTTTGTGAAAAAATTACAGTAATTTCTAAAGTTGTGTATCAAGACCAGAAAATCAAGATCATCTGAAGACGCAATTTAATTTGCTGGGTGGAGTGGGAGAAATAACCACAGTTTGGAAAGGTGAGAAGAGCCAAGTTCAAACTTGACCCGTGCTATATACATGTCATCCCTAAGATTGTCCAGTTGTCTCAGTTCGTCTGTAACGTCATTACGAGTCACGAAAGGGGGTCTCCTTGCCCCGCCAAGCGTATGCCAATCCCCAACAATTCTTCCGAACGTTTCAACCTCTCCCGTGCTTGCACCATTTTATAGATTCGTCGTGCCCTTGCTGCGTTCGGAGAAGTTGACTTTCATTCGATTTGTCAGCAGTCATTCGGGGAAATATCTTCTTGGAGATAGTACTCGACCGTGGTTGTTGTGGAATGTTCTGGAAGCTTCCGCTAATAGGCGAAATGACCTCTCTAACATTGATGTGTACAGTCTGCAAGTCTGGGCAAACGGCATTCATTTAATGATCGTGACACATGACGTCATCTGAGCGTTGTAACACGCGTGAGAAACACAACCAACTTGAGCAACACTTCAAGCCTTGCCTATAAATATGAGACCACCCCTTCGGGTGCAAGGGTCTGAAAAATATCCAAAGAGCACTCTTCTCTCTCACCATACTTTCTCACTAAACTTTTCAATCTTCTTCTTCCTCCGCTTATCAACTTGTTTGTCGAAGCTTCTACCTAGAGGATCATCCCCCTCCGGTTTGCAGGTACACGGATCACAGCTCAATCCCTCCATTGTTCAACAGAAGGAAGAGAAAGGTTCAAGGTTGTTTCAGAACCCACACTGGGATTATCTCTTCCAAGTCGAGCGTAGTAGAAGAAGAAAGAAAGCTAGGATTCAACCAATTGAATAGAACCATAACACGTCCGACCTAGAGGAGAGGCTCAATAGGAATGACCACCACCAAGCGTACGGGCCCCATTTCATAAATTGTGATATACTCGAATAACAATACAGGATTGATCCATAGAGCTGTGACATGAAACATCTGAAATATGATATTCAAGATCGCCATAGAACTGGTGAAAGAGATACATGCATTGGAAAGCAAAACCCGAAAATACCAAAACAATCTGCTTCTACTTGCCAAATGAGAACATGAGAAGGAACTGAGGCAACTAAAAACTAAGAAAAAAATAGCAGTGCTATGGACACAGATGACCGGACCAGATGTGGCTGGAGAGGTGAGGTCTACGCACCATTGGGTTAGGAGCCGTCGATGCACATGGGCCCACAAGATACCCTTGGAACTCGCACCCATCGGACGACTGCAAACACATTTGTAGATGCATCTGTGACTCTGTATATCATTGCACTTGAGTATTTTCTAGAAAGAAAATTACATACACACATTGACAATGAAGAAGAAAAGAAGGAAGCATGGGTGAAGCTAATACACCATGAAATGGATACTACAACTGAATTCACAAAAACACCTCTGCACACTCAAACATCAATTCATTTTCAAATTTCTTCAACACAAATTGCTCTTCGGAGGTTAAAATGCTGGTAACAATACATTTCTTGTCTGAGAATGGTCTCCTTCCGGCTCTCCCTGCTCGGTGAAGGTAATCCACCGCATTTTTTGGCAGAACAAAGTTGTAGATGTGGGTTGTCTCGGGAAGGTCAACGCCTCTGGCTGCCAAATCTGTCGACACGAGAAGATAACTTCCTCCTTGTCTCAATTCCTGTGTTCACATGAGGGATACATCACACAAGGTGGATATTTTAACTCGGATGTTTCGCAGGATCATTGGATCATCAAGAACAAATTTAAAATGACATTACAGGAGAAACTATTTGGCTACCGCTAAGGTTATGACTCAACTTAATGAAATTTTCTCGTCCAAAAATGGATGCAGTATAAGGCAGATACGCTATGTACTCTACATTTGCAGAAAAACTAAACCAGTCCTAAATCATATTTCCTTCAAGGGTTTGTATTGCTCCAACTAGTCCCAAACAGAACAAACAATAGAACCCATGTAGTCCCCAATCATTGGGGGTATGGGCAGGAGAAGATTGGAGACAGACCTAACCTTTGGCAATATGCACAAAGTCGTTGCTCTCAGAATACTACTGAAACAGTGGCCCCCTATACCTATTTTGCTGCGAAACCATGCCCCCAAATCGAAGTGAAATGGCATCAGAGAGAGCAGGCCTAGAGACCCAATTCAACTAGTTCCAAACAGAAGAAGATAAATAAATAAAAAACTAGTTCCAAACTGTCTTCCTCCATCATACAATGCAACTATTCTTGCATGTAATTGCATGCATCAGACCAAGCCATCTCAAAATTACAATGTGAAAACCTTGCAAGTCGCCATGGTAGCATCTGATTCTATAGGATACAAAGACGACCAATGAAGCACAAGAAGTTAGAAAACATACCCTAGCTACTTCGCAAAAACCGTATTGGGTATTGCTACTTTTCACGGTACATCTGCATGCGTACAGGGTATGGGAAACACGTAGCTAATTTTTTCCCTTTAGTTTTTGCAAGATACCCAATACATAATCCAGCTGGAATAGTAATATCGTTCCCCCACATACAACGTTAGCTTGATGTAACTTTTACAGGCTAACTTTTCCATACTTATCTGGTTTGTAGGCTCCTTACTATGGACATTAAACCTTACTTCACATAGGTTGGATCCTTGATCAACCAGCAAATCTAAATACAGGAATAATATTACAATGATGTACCCGAGCCATATTTATATTGTACTTTCTTTTCTTACCTATTGTCGAATCAACGTACTCGTATTGTACCACT
Organism: Rhododendron mucronatum var. ripense; assembly: GCA_019656295.1. Taxonomy (NCBI): domain Eukaryota; kingdom Viridiplantae; phylum Streptophyta; class Magnoliopsida; order Ericales; family Ericaceae; genus Rhododendron; species Rhododendron mucronatum. Next base: position 416,954 of record BPLT01000122.1, on the reverse strand, counting down.
GTATTAGTACACATACACATGGTTCATAGAGGATGACTGAAGATGATCCAATTCAATGTTTTATCTGATAAGGACAGAAAAGAAAAAAAAAAAAAAAAGATTTGACAAATCTAGCACCCATGAGCTGAACAATACTTACAGAAAATGAAGCTGCTCGCACATTGAAATTCATGTCTTCCTCTAAAAGAAGAATATCAGAACACCCAGTATACGAAGTCTTGAGAAACTCAATCAGAAGAGTCGTTGGTGGAGCGTGACCTGCCCTCTTCGACTTCTCAGACTGCGTTACACATTAGAAAGAAAAAATTAATCTGTAGTGTCAGCAATTCTTTGTTTTCAATAGCAAATGAGCATTCCAAACTAAATAAGTGAGATAAAAAAAAATAGATCCAAAGAAATCACACATAGAAAAGGTCAATCATAACGTAGAAATTGCATCAATCAAATTTAATCACCAGGTAAAGCCAACCCTATGTCATTTTGTAATTTGATGTCAGAAGTCCAAATAATGCCAAAGATTGAGAATGTTGGCGTAACAAACCTGCACGCTGACAAAAATTATAGCAGATTGAGGCATGTCGCTTTTTAACAAGGATAGCAAGGCTTGATGCCTTTCATCTTTACCACAGACCTGTAGCCAACAAAGCATATAGAGGATTATTGTAGACATAAATTTTGAACCGTAGAATTTACCCACACTTTGAAATCTATATCTCAAATATCCACTGTTCAAGGGAACAGTGTTGATTGTTTATATGTAGGCTCCTATTCCGATTTGGATTTCAAATTGTTAATTACATACTACAAAAGTAAAACCTCCGATTAATAAAGAATAAAGCACAGGAAACAGACTAGAACAATTTAATTTTGTTGATGATTGGGGTTTAAAACCCTTGTTTACATCAAAACAGAGAATATTTGATACCTTTATAGGGATTAGAACCCTTTACCATCACTTGGTATGCTTATTCTTACTGATCTTCAAAGTTTACTGAAGATTGCAGGTGGTAGCGAGCGAATAAGTTGCTTGGTGATTGTAGATTGTAGTGGTTTTGCTTGAATGGAATATATCTTCTCTCTCTGTATATTTTCTACGTTGAGGGAGAGGAGGTGTGTATAGCTTCTATGTTTGGGCGGAGAGTGTGATGGTGAAGAATTGAGAATTCTGCCGAAGAGTTGAGAGATGAGGTCTGAGGTCCCTTCCTTTGATGATGAACCTCATATTTATAGGGGCTTCCTTCATCAGATGCTTGGCTAGCAAATAATTCCTTTGAATTTGAATAGTTGTTGCCAGAGGATAGGATGATATCATATCTTCTTAGTCTCTTCAAATTTTGAATATTAGTTGCATCAAATGGCATCCACCTTGGAATATTCTTCTGCTTCCACAGAAGTATTTTCTTGGGCTCTACGTTTTATTTGATTTGAGACTACGTTAATCCATATTTGGTTTGTAGGCCCTGCGAAATGCGGCCCTACATGGTTCAAACAAATATTTGATTTGTAGGCCCTACGAAATGCAGGCCTACATGGTTCAACTGATTTGTAATCTTCTGCAGGCCGATATACTCATTATGCTTATCGGGTCAACACGTGTTTGTTGATTCGCGGGCTCGCTGGGTCAACATGCTTTTAGGCTCTCTATATGCCTTTTAGTCTGCAAGCCCAACATATGATACATTTCATCAATCTTTGGTTGAAATTTATGTGCCAACAATTATAACCTATGGATAAGAAAACACAAGCCCTTTCAAAGATTCCACAAAACAAAAAAAATTCGTCAGAGTCGAATTTCTTGTACCACAAATCTGTGATGCAGGCGTGATGGCATTGGCTCAACTGGGTTTACATGAATGTGAACGGCATCAGCCTGTCAGACACATGTTCAAATATACAAGTCATGATATTATCTAGAGGTTGAGCTAAAGCTAAACAACGAATAGATGGAAACAACACCTCCTTCAGCAGACCTTGGTCCATTTGTGTTGGATGCAGTCATACACGAACCGTCTGTGCTGGGGAATTGATGCACTGGCAAAAATAGTCTGACGTTTGCTGCATGATGAGTATGATAGCAAAAGCTTTCGGAGAGAACTGACTTGCTTTGAGGAATTGAACATGAAATCAACCTAAGATGCAAGAAATATATCATGTCAATCAATTATTTTACAAACTTCTTGGACGAGAGCTCTCAATGTATGCACTCCGCACAACGAATAGCCAAAGTATGCCTCATATATCCCACACAAAAGTCCATTTTGAGAATTCAACAATTTCAAAGAAGTTTCCTCTGGAAAATAATACTGAATATATGTGCGCTCGCTTGCTCTCTCTCTCTCTCTCTCTCTCTCTCTCTCTCTCTCTCTCTCTCTAGACATACATACAAGGTTAGGAAAGAACCAAAACTATCTCAGTTTGGATGATGCCCTGCATGCCATTTAAAATTGAACATTCGAATCTAGGGATTTAATACATAGCCATACCAATACTAGAAATCAAGTAAGAATCAAAAGAGTCAAATGTAAATTGAACACATTACAGTTACCTCATCAATTACCAGCACCCGCAATGATTCTAGCTTAAGAATTTTCTTCTCAAGCATTTGGCACAAACTCCCCAGAGTTGCAACCACTATTGTAGGGGGCTCTGACTGAAAATACAAGCAACTTATAAAATGCCTCCATCAATATAGGAGCATTATTTTCACCAAAATTCTCTAATGCAAGAAATCAACTATCAAATTTTTTTGAAACTGAGGATAGACTATCTAGTCCAGCAAAGAAACAAAAGAAAACACAACAGACTGATGCATACTGGATGCTGCACCAGCAGTATGGGCAAGTGCAGGCCAACTATGCAGTACTTGCGTGAACATGACTGGACAATTAAGGTGGGCTAGTGCCCTTTGAGTATAACTGGGCTTGATTCATACAGAATCTCTCAGATCATACAGTTGACATTTTGAATGGATCTTTTGATTTTCTTTTCTTTATCAAGTTTCTTTTTGCAATTCTTGAATGAGAAATAAGAAAGCATAAAAAAGACACAGTAAACAGAAAAAATACTTTTGTTCCATGCACTTTCAAAACTTATCACCAGGCAATACAGCTACTTTTTGAATCTTCATACAGAAAAAAAAAAAAAAAAAAAAAGATTTGCTAAAAGTGTACGCCTGAATTGTTACCTTCAACCAGCTCTTCTGTCTTCCCAACATTCCTCCATCTAGAAGAGCCATAATGGAGCATGCCTCCATTCCAAGCTCAGCAGGTTTTGCAGCCAGCATACGAGCAACTTTTGTAACCTTGTTTATGAAAAAAAAAGAAGACAACAGCAGAATAGCTCATCTTAGCCTAGTAGGATTCGTATCAGGCTCATTTTTCCACTTTATACCAAAGAAGCGTTACAGAAGTCATCCGAAACTCTTACTTGGGTGCCAAGTTCCCTGGTGGGCACCACTATAAGTGCTTGCACTGCTGATCGTTTAGTGTTGACAACTGAAAAGATTGATAGGAGGTATGCCAGGGTCTTCCCAGAACCTGTCTAGAGGGCCAAATAAAAAAAAGAAAAAATTCAACAACATTAGCTTGTGACTGCTACACAACAGAGAGTGAGCGAAGAAGACAAGACAACTTGATTTTCATAAAAGAAAACTACACAAACTAAAACACTAACCAAGGTTCCCTACCCAACATCCCAAAAAAGTCATTGTCTTTACCTCTTGTCTCCCTTATATATGTCATATGAGAATGAAAAACACTGTGCTAGAGTGGCTTTGGCATGGGTTGAAATTTAAATTTCAAAACAAATGAGTGACTTTCATGTCATCCTTCATAAATGAGTCCATCAGATTGTCATCCATGTGTAGCATTGTACATTAATTCATTTTAACACGATGTTCACGATATTCCTTTCAGTGGAAGACCACTCATAGAAGATAAGTATGAAGAGTAACAGCCAACCATTATTGTGTAATGCGATCCCTTGTATCCAGAAAACGGTATCTACAGTATAATAACAAGCACGACGATAGTGCATCTGTAAGTTGGTAATATACTAAGAGAAGCAAGTTAGTGAAGTAAATCAAATTGGGTCAAGTGTGTACAAATTACTTCACTACATCCACAGGATTTTCAAGAAATAAAGCCATAAACCTTGTAAGAGAAACTAACACAAGTAAAAAAATATCTAAAAGAGCAAATTAACCTGAGCATGAAGTATACAATCACGCCCAGAAAACAGAATTGGCAAAGCTTGTCGTTGCACATCTGTAGGCACAGTAAATCCAACCTCTTCCACCCTGCAGCAAGTTAAACCAACTCTGATAGATATCCTTCACACAATCTTTGTGAAGCTCATTTGAAGTGCAAATTTCTAATTGAACATGGAATACCACAAACTTTTGTTGCACACTTCAGCAATCCTAGTGAAAGGCAATCGTCACACACACAACCAAGAAAATCTAAGACAAAAGTAATCCAGATCACACACACACACACAAAATCGACTCCAAATTTTTTAACCAACCATTCTTCTATATATGTATTATGATCCATCATTTACTTCAATTTAAATAGTTCCAGGGGTAGAAAGTCTAACTAGAACAGCATTATTATAAGTTGCATTATTCGGACACAATGAGATACAGCAAACACTCTTAACAGTGTTTGATTAGCAAATATGGACAAGAGCTCAGGACCTGTTTGATTGGCGGGATTATACACAAGATTCACTTGCATTTGGATGCAACTGGTGATGAAGTGATTAAAAATCTGTTGGGCAAACAATACACTTGCTGGTGAATATGACATTTTCAATCCTCACTTTTAGTCCATTGGAATCCTAGGTAAAACCATCAGTCACAAACAAGAGTAAATACTCAAATAGCAGCGAAAAATGAACTCCAAACAGACCCATGATAATTAGAAATTCCTCACTTTTCCTGTGGTTTCCCTAGAACCAAACAAACCCAATTAAATTCCAATTCGAGAACAATAAAAGAAAAACCCATTATCTTCCAAGGAGAGTGGAGATGGCCCAGAATTCGTAATAGAGTCACTCAAGAGATAATCAGGTATACTCCCAGTACTCAAAAGCCAGATAGTTTGAGGGAGGATTACGTTGTTTGGGTCCCTCATCCTACTGGCCATTATTCTGTTGCCTCTGCATGGTAAGCACTTCGAATCAGAAGGCCAAACCCACCTTGGGAAGCAATTGTCTGGTCCAAACAAATGGTCCCTCGATGGGCCTTCGTATTATGGTTGGCCGTTCAAACCAAGCTGTGTACTAAGGACAGGTTAGCTAATTGGGGAATGCAGGTGGACGACAAATGTGTGCTTTGCAATAACGCTAGAGAGACCCACCACCACATATTTTTCCAGTGTCCCTTCTCTTCTATGGTCTGGCAGCAAGTTCTAGTGAGGACTTTGGTGCCAAGTTCTAGTGAGGACTTTGGTGCCAGGCATTCCTAACACCCTCATGGACATTGTGGACTGGCTTGTCCTATTTGGGATGTCCAAGGTTTTTAAGAATTTAGTGTTACATAGTACCTTAGCAGCTGCAGTGTATGGTATTTGGATTGAGAGGAATACTAGAGTGTTTCCAGGCCTTTCCAAACAGGTTGACGTTGTGTCCCTTAACGTGGTTAACTCTATCAGAGATTTTCTATGCTTGCTCCAGAAGACGTGTTCAGAACTCCACTTTGAACAGGGCTTTGGGTGACAAATGGAGGCTTCCGGATAGTAGTTTTTCTCCAATGTAAATGTTGATTCTTTGTATAGTCAGTAGATACCTTAAAGTTGTTTGTGTTTCCTACGGGGATGCCCCTATTACGTCTGTAGTGTTCATACTGGGGATGCCCCTTTTAGTTTGTAATTCGTTTGAGCTTTTCAATGAAATTGTGCTCATAAATAAAAGAAAAACTCGCCTGCGCAGTATATGGTCTGGCACGTGACCATCACAGAGTTCTCGGATAGTCGGTGACTTCTCTGAGACATCCGTTGCGGTTGAAACACATGATGAAGACCCAACAGGAGCTCGTGAAGGACTGTGAATTGAATTGGGTCCATACCTAATTGTACGATTGCTATACTTAATGAACAAAAATGGCCTACAGTTAGGGTTTTGGGTTCTGGGTTTTGCGGAGAGCGTCCATGAGAGGGAGTAGAGCCGAGTTGCAGAGAGACAAGCCATTAACCGCTCACCGTGGAGACGTGAGGGATAGAGGGGGGAGTTGAGACCGTAAAACATTGAACAAGTGATGGGCATTATTGTAAAAAGTCGTCTAAAGGGAATTAGGGCTTCTTCTCATTTCCGTTGTATATATATAGATGTGCTGCGTTCTTTTGGTTTTGCATTAGGGCTTCTTTTGGTTTTATAGGAGTATCTCTCTCTTGCGCCCAGAGGGAGTGAGGGAGGGAGGGACTCGTGTATCAAACTGTGTGTGTCATGTCATCTTCTTCCCCTCCCTTTTCCCTTCCTTCTCCTGTGTCTGTGTGTGTGTATGCGATTTCTCTTCCCTTCCCCTGTAAGAAAAGAAAGAAAAGAAGGGGGGGCCAGTGATGATAGATATTGTTCGTACCATCTGAGAGAGTCTTCCCAAAAGGCTCCTCTGATTACGTAATCTAATCCCAGCTCTCTGAGGCCTCCTCCTCGTCTTTCTTTGTTTTGTTTTGTTTTGTTTTATTCTCTGATTTATCTTTTTAGTGCTCATACTCCTACGAGGAGGGAGAAACAAAGACAACAAAATGGAGTCTCTGATGCACTTAACAGTAAGGGTGTAAACGAGCCGAGCCGAGCTTCGGCGAACTCGAGCTTGGCTCGTTTCCTTAACGAGCCCAAAACTCGAGCTCGAGCTCGGCTCGAGCCATAACGAGCCGAGTCCTTAACGAGCAGAGCTTAGCCATTTACTAAACGAGTCTCTCTTAATCGAGCCGAGCCGAGCTTTTATCGAACGAGCCGAGCTCTACTCGGCTAGTTTAGTAAACGAGCCGAATACTCGAGCTCAAGCTCGGCTCGTCTCGTTTAGTAAACGAGCTGAGCCGAGCCAAGCCTTAACAAAACGAGTCGAACCGAGCTCGCGAGTAGCTCGGCTCACTTACAGCCCTACTTACCAGTAATACCAATAATGTTTTCACCGCTGTACGTTGCTGATATCAACGTTGAGGACAGAGATTCTGGCATTGGCCTTGTTGCTTCTAACGGCCAGGCCTATATGCATTCAGATGTACCCATACAATTTTCTCCTATGGTATGTACTAGTATATGAACTACTGGTAACTACTTGTGATTTTCTTCTTTGTGGCCGGCCATCGCCAAAAAAAAAAAAAAAAAGCATCAATCACTAACTTACAAGGAAGAGAATAAATTTTTTACACCGCCGGTGTAAACATTTGTTTCCTCCAAATCAATTGTATTGCGCCACGTCGCCATATTTTATTAATTGGGACCACTATTTTGATATGTGTCGTAATGCAATTGATTTAGAGGAAACAAATGTTTACACCGGCGGTGTAAAGAATTTATTCTCTACAAGGAATCATGAGAAATATTGAATTTCTGACTTTTTTTTTTGGAAAGTAGAATTTCTAACTTTGTTTCTACTTTAGATATCATTACTTCTTTTTTTTTTTCCAGGAGATGATAGAAGTTCACTCCAATAAAAGATATTGAGTGTAGTTGGGCTGATTGACGGCTTGTTTAACTTTGTTTGGAACCCTGAAATGAAAATAAAGGAAAATAAAAGAGAAGGAAAATGAGAGAAAAATAGGAGGAAAAATGTAGTACTATTTATCACATTCGAAATTCTTATTTTTTTCATTACTTTTCTTCCAACCAAACAATGATTGGCAATTTTTAAAAAAATTTATTTCTTTTCTTTTTTCTTTTTTCTTTCTATGAGTTCCAAACAGAGTCTATAGCTCACAAAAGTTGTGCTTTTATGGATTGTGTATTTGCATTCAACTTCAAAAACTCCTTAAAAAAAATTGGAAAGATTTGCTTTTTAAGGCTCTGATTGGAATTTACAGAAAATGAGAGAAAGGAAAGGAAAATAAGGAATTTTTCCCCCTGGGTTGTTTGATTTTTGGTTTGGGGAGAAAAGGAAAAAATTATAAAGGAATCCAATAAGAAAACTCTAGAAAGGGCGAAAGTGAGGAAGAAAATGAGAGAAATCTGTGAAGCAATACTCTCTTTTTTTCCTCAACTGGTATCCATTTTCCTTTTGAAACCAAACAAGAGTCTTTTTCTCCCTTGTTTCCTCTCATTTTCTTTCCAGAATCAAACAAGGGAAAGAAGCGCACTTTCTTTATAATTTCCTATTTTCTTTTCTCTTTTTCGTTCTTTCAATTGGGCCCCAAAACTGAATTGCTAGATGTACGGTTTATTTGTACGGATGATCCCCAAAGTATTTTCGAAATGTAATTTTGGTCCTCAATATACAAATCGCGTTTATTGCATCCCCAACTTATACAATGCTTGTTTAAATGATCCCCAAAGCTGACTCCATCCAAATTAACCGTTAAAAACAAGGGTGTTTTTGTAACTTCATCAAAAAAATACTTCCCGGAGCTGACTCCGTCCTTGGTTCCCGCCCCCACTCAGGCCCCATCTCCACCGTCACAGATCTTTCTCCATTTCCACCGCCACTCACCCCCTCCCCTTCTCTAACCCCTCCCCGCCTCCCCGGCCACCCCCACCAAATCCTCAAAACAAAGCCCTATGAAAGCCAACACTACTCACATTGAACCAAAATACTCCCCAGCAAATTGATTGATTACTACCCCACTTTACACTAACATTTTGTTAAATTGATGGATCTGTGACATAGAACCAAAAAGAACAATTTGATATCCACTACCTGCCATTTGACGCTGCGGCCTCTACTCGTGTGAGAGGGTTATGGCAAAGCAAACACTCCCCAGCAAAGAGCAAACACCCAATCAAGCCCATCACACCATATATAAATAAATTGAAAAACCCCAAATTCAAACCCCATTGTATTGTTACGGAAATAAAAAACACCCCAAAACAACATCTAAAGAACCAAAATACAACACTAATAACCACTGGCACAACCAAATCAAACCCCAAATAAAGTCTCATAATTACTGTCACCACAATGATTGACCCCCAAGTAACCCACATCGGCAGTGTTGGAAAATTGAAAAGTAGTTGCACCGGGGAGTATAGCTGCAGTGGACGAGAGGGGGAGGGGTAGAAACGAACGATGTGTGTGTTTGAAAGAGAGAGAGAGAGAGAGGGAGGGAGGGAGGAGAATGCACCCCCCTCTCCCCGGATTAGAACCCTAAGCTTGTATTAGTAGAGAGAGAGGAATAGGGTTTTGAGGTTGAAGATGGGTTACGATTTTAGGGTTGAAGATAAAGTTTGTGGGGGGTGATGGTTGTTTAAAGATGAAGTTACACAAATACCCCTATTTTTAACGGTTAATTTGGACAGAATCAGCTTTGGGGACCATTTAAACACGCAATATTGTAAATATTGGCGATGCAATAGACGCAATTTATATATTGAGGACCAAATTGACATTTTAAAAATACTTTAGGGACCGTCCGGACAAATAAGCCTATGAAAGATGAGGGTGAAAGTGGGGTCCAACTGGAATAAAGGGCCGCACAAACGTCAGTATCCCGGCTTTGGGGTTGTGGTCCAGACTTGACTTGACGCAACTAAGGCTGTGTTTGGAAGGACCAAAAAAATCTTTTTCTTTTCCTTTTTGTCTTTCTATTTCAGGCCAAGAATTCATTTCAAAATTCTCGAAAAGAAGGAGAAGTTTATTCGCCCGTTCCAGAACGCTTTTTAAGTATTTATTTTTTAAGAAGGTAATTTTAAGATAAAAAATAATGTGTTTAAACAAACAATTTTTTTAGTAATATGATTTTTGCTTGATAAATCTTATCGAGATTTGTTATACGATGCAAAAAAAAATATTTATGTACATTATTTTTTAGTTTAAAAATGTGAAATAAGTATTTATTTTTTAAGAAGATGTTCTGGAACGGACTCTAATATACCCTAAACAACTGTAAGGGGGTGTTTGGGGGAATGAGGATGCTGTCAAACACCTCTTGCAAAAGCGCATGCGAAGAGATCAATCTGGCTGTTTATCTCAGGCAATCGATCGCTCGATTATCGAGATGAATGGTCGGATCAACCGTTTGTCACCACTTTGCAGGATGCCACTTGACAGAATCCTCTGTCCAAATTTTTTTGGTATTTTTTACTTTTTACAATCTTTTGTTGAGCTTTTCCGTCATAATTTTTTAGATTAATCATTCGTCTCAACGAGAGAAACCACGAAAATATAGAAATGTGGATGGCTGTTGAAAAAAGTCGATATACGATGACACTTTAGACAAAAAGAAGAAGTTATTTGATATCTTTTTGTCTTCAGTGAATTATTTGTTCTCTCTTTGTAGGGACGGAGGGAAAGGGGGGCACATGGGGCACGTGCCCCTGCTCGAAACTAAAATAATTTTATTATATTTTCGTATATTTTACATAATTATGAAATTAAGTGTGCTACTACACATAAATAAGTACATATATCTTGAAAATATACATATAAAACTAGTTTTAAGTTTCAATTTCGTCATATAGTGCATTTATACTTATTGATTTTCGAACTATTTGTCTACTTAGATCGATTCTTTCTTAATTGTACTTATTTTTAACCGACTAAGAGCAATATTTTAAAATAGTACATTAATAAAACTAAATCGATTATTTTCAAACTTGTCGATATTCATGTAAAACATACTCTCAAATTTTGTCTGAGATTTTGTATTTATTTTTAAATAATTTAGTTGAAAGTATGTGTTATATATTTTTGTAATTTGTATTGCACACCTTAATTGTGTAACAATTTTATTGTGGTTAACTAGAAAAATCAATTTTCACCACTATAGTTATGATTAACAAGGTGTCCCCACTAAACGATATTTCTGAATCCGTCCCTGTCTTTGATCATAATTTTTTACTTTTTAGATTCTTCTCGTCGAAATGAATAATTAGTCTAAAAACATGACACAAATCTGTTAAAAAATTCAGAAAAAACGAACGAAATACGAAAAACGAAAAAGGAAAAAAAAATTCACGAGAATGCAAAAATAGTGTACTACTACCACTACTGCAGTTTAAGACAGGTAATTTTTAGTATTTTCCTCATTGAAGTACGTAAAAAGGATGTCGTTGCTTTGGATACGAGAGGCTGATTGATTCTTTCTACCCACCGCCTGCCTCGCAAGACTTTCCTGCATTTTCTGCTCTCTCTCTCTCTTCTTCCCCATTATCCCTTTCCTTGCCTTGACCCCTCTCTCTCTCTCTCTCTCTCTCTCTCTCTCCTTCTTCTTCTTCTTCTTCCTTTTCCATTCTCTTCTCCCTAAATTGTTCTTCCATTTTCTTCTCCCTGAATTGTTTCTTCTTTCAACTCTTTGAGCTATCTACGCGTCCCTTCACTCTCCATCACGGCGTAAAACATGGTGGATTTCGTTTCGCCGCTCCAAACCCCTCCGATCGTCTCCTCCGCGTCGTCCTCCGGAGCCGCGATTGCCGATGATGATTTGGACGATGCATGCAGTATCTGTCTCGAGCCTTACAAATCCGACGATCCCCCCACTGTACGTATATATACCCTTCACGTATATCAGTATTTTTTTTTCCTGTGTACGTAAAACTCCGCGTTGTTTGTGCCTATCTGTTGTTTAGCAGTGTGGGAGTTTAAAATTAGAGTGATTTGAAGCACAGACTTAAAATTGAGGGAATCAAATCCTATGTACTGAAATTCTCCGCCGTACCGGTGGATTTTCGGTCATTGGATCGCGTAAAAATTTTAAAACATAGAAAAAGCCTCAAACAATCTAGACCCAAAAACATCTCGATACAGAGGTACACCAATTTTTCGGTGCAGAGGATCTTGGGTGAAAACGGAGATCCCAAGTTTCTCACTTAAAGCCCATTTGGCCAAGTTATTGTTTTTGATATTTTGGTTCATTTGGGATTAATCATTCTTCTTGATGAGTTGAGTCTAAAAAGTTGTTTTTTTAAATAAAATTACGATAAAAAAGTTGGTCAAGGCGTACTCCCTTTGGGTTTGGGTGAGGTAGGAGGTACCAAGTTCAAGTTGTGCCAGCAGCGCCCCTCTCGACTTTGGTCCATCTCCTCTGTCCGGCTTTGGCCCGCTAGCCCTTGGTGGGGCGGTAGTTGCTATGGCTTTTTGGTCCCTGCCGGGATTTGCCCGGGGTCTGGAGTTCCTATGGTCATGCCCAAGGGAGGGTTGCGATGCCCGGTCGCCCCCTCCTCAGCTTCAAGCAAGACGGGTTGAAACATCCCTATAGCTTGGTCCTGTCTTTTGTCTCTTTCATTCACCTCGACCCGCAACTTCCATGGATCGATCAGAGTGAAGGCGCTCCTCCCCACGTGACCGATCGTTCCAATCATGAGACTTTTCGTGCCACCCATTTGTAAAATTGACTGGCCCTGTTTTACTTAAGGAGGGTATGTAAATCTTGGAATTGTTTGATCTCGCTGGCAAAAGTGACGAAGTCGATTTCACTCCATAGAGGAACCTCGAAATTGAACTTTTGCGATGAACCCCGCAAAAAAATGAATGCTGAAAAATCGATGATAACTTACAAGTCTTATTATATCTACAACATTTATGTCCTCCCTGGCTACATCATTTCCCCTGTTGACGATTGCTATTCTTCCTCTTTGCATGATATGTTCCGTTGACACCTCTCAAATTGTGTTGTACCCATCTTGGCACATAATGATTGGGGAGGGTACAGCATGTTTTCTTGTTTGACATATTTGGTGTGCACCCAACAAGTACGAGTCTGTATGAAAAGCCATTCAAAAGAATCCTTTTTGAGTGCAGCATACAACATACATTATGATACTGTGTAAACATAATTCTATCCTAAAGCATCGAGTGCCATTTACGAAACTTGAAATCTACTCGTGTCCTAGTGTTCTTAGACATAAGAATTAGATTGAATCCGGCACCTCTACACGCATGGGCTCCTTTAATTTCAAGGACTACTACATTTAAGATAGTTTTATCTTGATTCAAGCAAGTTCTAATCGTTCAAATTCATTTTTCCCTTTCACAGGTCACCAATTGCAAACACGAGTATCATCTTCAGTGTATTCTTGAATGGTAGGCATATTTGCTGCGTTATTTAGTGGGTCTTTGATGTGTCTGGAACTTCAATATGAATTAGTGCTGCCGACCCACCCCCATGCTCTCAACTCTGAAGTAAATGCTCTCTAGTCGTTGAATAACTTGAGTGTTTGATAATTGATATTATTGGGACTTATCTCTTTCCAGGTCACAGAGAAGCAAAGAATGCCCTATATGCTGGCAGCTTCTTGTCCTGAAGGACCCAGCCAGGTAGATAATATCTCTTTGGAAATAAACACATATACGAACACCCATAGCTTATAAGTTATAACAAAAAAGGATGTGTTCTTTAACTCTTGGATTTTGGTGTTACGGTGATGAGATTGAGCTCAAGAGGTACTTACTAATTATTTATTTCTATATGTCTTACTGAAATATTGATATTTCCGTTAGCCAAGAGCTTTTAGATGCAGTGGAGGTTGAGAGGAAATTGAGGTCAAGACGCCATGCTCGGCATACCTATGAGGACAACATAATTAACCATGTGAGTTTTATAGTGGACATAAAAACTATGTATTCTTGAAATTCGTTTTGTTGAATGGCTTTCTAAAAACGAGTTTTTTCTCTTCAGGATAATTCTTATGCAGAGGATTCGGATTTTGATGAGCATATTATGCGGCATTTTGCTGCTGCAGCACGCAGAGCTCGTTATGTTAACAGAAGGGGGAGGGAGAGATCTTCCAGTCCTTTTCCTTCAGAGTTTTTAATCTCTGTTCAAACTGAAGGTCTACATCAAGATGTGCAGCATATGCACACATCACCGGAAGAGCACCAAAGTTCCAGGTTTGAGTTTTCTGTGGGTGATTCGCCAAATTCTTGCATGCCAACTGGCATTAATGCTCAAAGGCCACCATCTATGGTTCAAGGCAATATGAATATGAACCTCAACTCTGTTGACGACAGGGATGGTTTGATTAAGCCCAGGTACGTGCTAGAAGTGTTGTTCAACATCTTTAATTCTGTTCATTTATCAGTCTCAAGTAAGAAGTTGATATGCCTTCCCAGTCTTGACACTCCGGACCAGCATTGCCTGAAAGCACTCTTGATCCTAAGTAGTACCATTCTTTTTCTATTTATTTCAATCCCAATCTTTTTCTATTTATTGTGTTATTGTTTCCTTCATGGACAACATAAATATGCATCTGAACAACAAGATAAAAGCACTGGAGTTTTGGCAGGACAAAATGTTGAAGAAGAAGAAGAAGAGCCATAATGTTCCTAGATATGTGACGTTACATGTATATTTGAATAGGTTTTGCTTTGTTTGGATTGCTTTTTGAAAAAAAATTCTCAACTCAAAAAACACTCATTACCCCTACTTCCAATCATTACTCACTCCTATCTCCAGTCATTATTTTCATTTCTCTCTCTATCTCTCTCCAATCATTACCTCTACTTGTGATCATTACTCTCTCTCTCTCTCCACTCATAACCCTACAAAATTTTTCAAAAATTTCTCAAAAGCTCATCCAAACACAGCATTTAATAGCTATTTCATTGGATATCAGATTCTACTATTTGTGATTTGTACAAGTCCCTATGGTATTTAGAGCATGCGGTGTACAATGTTACTCTTCTCTTGAATGATATAGATTCCAGGTAAAATAATGATCGACTTGCTTCTTATAATCAAATGAAGTAGTTGCTGAATGCTATATGTGAGCGAGTGTTTTTCTGTTGTTGAACCTTGTTGGCACATACATTATATCACTTGTGCTTTTCTGAAATTTCTTTCTACACCTAATTCAGTGTGTTAGAACATGGTTGATAAACTCTTTGGAATTGTTCGCAGCCAGATGTTGCCCGAAAGTCCACAAAGATCGAGCTCAACTGAATTTCGTGCTTTTTCGGAGTCCATCAAATCTAAATTTTCTTCTGCATCTGCCCGGTAGATTTTTTTACTTGGGTTTTACTTGGGAATGAATATTCACTTGTTCCATCCCTCTGACGTTCATACGTGGGGTTCTCTATGAGCAGATATAAAGAATCATTCTCAAAAAGTACTCGAGAACTGAAGGAGAAGCTACTTGCACGAAATATCTCAGTTACAGAATTGGGGAAAGGAGTTCAGCGTGAGATGAATGCAGGAATTACTGGCGTTGCACGAATGTTTGAGCGGCTTGATGTTACCTCTAAAAGGACTGGAGTGTCTGTCCCGTTATCCAATTCCCCTGGACAGACCTCAAACTTCTCTGACAAGGGAAAAGACATGCAAGAGAGTGGTATTTCTCAATCTTCTAATGCAAGTACAGGGGAAACTGCAAATAATCGGAGTTCAGCTACACCTCCTTGTGCTCACAGTGACAGTGCAACCCCAGGCCAGCTTGAAGTTTCCGTTGCTCAGGTTTGTTAATTTTCCTATAATCATTCTTCCGAATTTGAGTTCTGTTACTGAGCTGTAGTCTTAGTTGGGTGCCGATTCCTTCATTCTTTCCCCAAGTTTCCTCTCTTCCTTATTAGCTCAAATGTTTTAGTTGGGTACAACCAGTGTGAAATCCTTCATGTTGTAGGAAAGACGTGGCTGCCATAGATTGTACACATTTACCACGAGTACAAGTCTCTTCCTTGCTCTTGCCCCTTGTGCTGTCAGCGATAGATTCGTCTGCGTGGCTCAAGTTTGGTTATTAAGATGGTACCGATATTTGGATTATACCTCCATTTAAGAACTTTTGGGCATTAAAGGTTAATGGATTGACTGGCTTGGTATGGGATGATTCATGTTGAGAAGTTTTCTTTCTCTTTGATTGTGTGCTGGGTGTTTGGGGTTTGATTATGGCTGGCCAAAATAGTGTGGTGATTAGAGGGGCTGTGTTGTTGAGAAACAGCAAAGCAGCTTCCAAGAAGTGAAGTAAGAAACTAGTGGGAAGGCTTTGACATGCTCTCAAACCAGAATTAATGGGTTCTTATATACACATATTCGCAAATGCGAAAAGGTGATGGCTGGTTTGGATAGGTTTTTTACATTCTGAGGGAGGAGTCTGGTGAGTTGCAGAAGGTTTTTTAGAAGGCTAGAAAGTTACTGGAGTTAGGCAACTTAGATAGACTCATTGCTTGGTGAATATGATGGTCATCTGAAGAGGAGTTCTTTAGTAGGGAAAAATGAAGATACTAGCTTGAAGTTGGGGAGTTGGGTCCCCCTGTTATGGTCTTTCTGTTACTTCTGTGCCTTGATTCCCTCTCAGTTCTTACAATACCTTTTGTTGCTTATCAAACAAAGAAAGGGGCATACATTGGGTATTAGTCCAACACAACACATACGGCACTAAGCATACCTTCATCCTCTAGTCCAGAAAATAAGATTCTTCTCCATTCCTCTAACCTCTTTCTAACTTCCCTTACACTGGAGTCCGGAAAGACTCCGCTCTAGGAATATCTCCCAATGGAAGCACCAAATGCTTAATTGCCTCTTTCAATGAGATTGCGCAAAAGCTTAATTTAGATTTTCCAAGCAAATTGGGTTGCAAGAATCATAAACAAAGAGGAAGTTTGAGTGTTGGTGGGTAACTTTCAGGGGGAAGGAGATTATCCGATTGGTATATGGATGAAATAGATGCAGGTACCTATTTGCAAGTTCCGACTGAGGTAGGAGATCCATCATATCCATCCTATGCCACACTATCAAGGCAGAAAAGTCACCAACTGATTAAATGATTGAAAAAGTTGTTAGAACGATTGATGATGTCTGTGAAAACCTTTTAGTTGTATTTTGGAGTACCGCTCGTGTTGAGAAAACACATCATAAAGAGAGTTCAGGACTTGCACGTCTAAAGCATGCAGGCTATTGTTTGCATGCTTATCATGAGAGGAGTGAGAAAGAGAGAACCCAAGTTGAGCTAAAATATAGTCCAGTTCTGAGATTTATGGAATCTGTTTTCTTCCTTCTAAGGCCTGAAATTTGTTTTATTCGTTGAGACGGTATCATCCCTGGTTGTGCATGGATGATGCATGCTGGAATTTGTCCCAATGCATTTCATTGATAACAATATGATGGACAAACAAAATGGAGAAGACTTTGAACAAAGTGATTCCTCAACAGGAATATACTTAAAACAGAATTTGGATTCAGTTTCGGTTTTGTATCTGAGCACCAAATTTATTCAGCTTCCTTCATACTTACTAGTTCCCAATTTCTTCAATTATAGTTCGAGATAGGTGATTTGCATCTACTGTTGTCTAATCTTTCGACTGGTTCCCTTTCAGAGTGGAAATTGATGCTGTGAAGATGGGAAATCGGGCGTGTACCTGTTGCTTATGCTGTCTATTCTTCCAACAAAGGCAATTATGCACGTGACGAACATCTAGGAATCAATCCACTGTAGTTTAAAAAAGTTGATTGGTTCGCGTCCTGCAATAAGTCTATATGCATATTTGACAATGAGTTTACTAGTTGTGATTCAACGTGGTAATATGATTCTGTCGGATACTTGCATGTAAGCTTATGGAATTCGTGTAGCTGGTTTATAAAAAGGGATCCAGTATCTGAAAAGTTGGGTTGAGAATCTCTCCTTGAGAAAATCCCTTCATTCATCTACCATTCTCGTTCTTGTTTTTTTTAGTAAATTTAGGTGACCTAACGTGAAGTTGATCATATTATATAGGTTGAGTTCCGCTTAGTTTTTTGGGCTTTTTCTAGTTGTCTTTATTCAAAATTTTTCCCCATGTTGGTTAGTTTTGCGCCTCACTTTATTAAAATGTTGGGTTAAGGAGATGAGAATCTTTCTTCTAGGGAAAATCCCTTTATTCATCTTCCATTTTCGTTCTTTTTTTATTTATTTTTTTAGTAAATTTAGGTGACCTAACGTGAAGTTGCTCATATTATAAATCGCAATGGAGTACTAGTAAAGTGCACGTTCAGCACAAACATGGGGAGTGAATCATTAAGGAGAGTTTTGCCTTTACTCTTTTTAATACCATGTTAGTGTATGTGATTCATAATTAATCGGTAGAGGCCAATGCTCGATGTGAGACAAGTTCCAACAAAATAAATCCCGTCAAAAAGGAGGAATTTTCATCTGCATGCAAAATTCGTTATCAAGAGCGCGCACACAATTAAATAAATTTATTTTTTCTTACTTCACCTCACTTTAATTTTCCAGTCTTATCGATCTGATTTTTTAAGAGTGGCTAATAAAAACACGTCCACTGAAATAAAAAGTACTCTCGTGGAAGCGAGTTCCGATATGAGTTCCAGACAAGATAATATCCATGAAGTAGGTGAACAAAGTTGTACTCTTTCTTTAAGCATCATGCACAAGTAAATGCAAATAAATCTTCCAGAAATACTACTACTGCTAATGAAGAACAAAAAACAAGAGGAAATATCACCACAATGGAGCTCCAAATACCGAAATAATCCGGAAAAGAGAAGATCTCCTCGACCATTTAAAGAAAGTGGTGAACTCAATTTATTCTCAAAGAACAGAAATCAATCTACCTCTAGCATTTTCCTATGGTACTTCAATAATTTGCATAATTAACCAGGGAATCACTTTCATACGGAAAGAAACACAACTCTGTAAAGAAAATGTAGAAATTCCTGTTTCAACTGTGAAGAAACTGATAACAGCTTCATATCTGGCCCAAGATAACCTCCCCACCAGAAACCTTGAACTCGGATGGTGCTTTCTCCACGTTCAGAACCTTAACTTTTCCGTCAACCACATACGCTGACCACCTATAAGAAACGGAAGTATTATCAGGAAAACAATTAGGACCATATACCTTCAATTCACATCTCACCAAACAAATGTTTTTTTTTTTTTACATACTAAAATGACGAAAAAAGACGAGTACTGGTTTGAGAACATCAGTTAGTGACATACCGGTGAGAGCGATGTCCAAGCAAAGCAGCAGAGAGATCTATTCCCAAGTCCAAGCTCTTGTGGAAGCTCCCATCAAGGTCACCATAGAATTCAATCTAGGAAAGCATGGATAAGAAGTTGTGATGCTTTAGCAAATCAGATAAGTTCAATTCCATCACATTGCCCAACCCAACCAAAATTGCACCACACTGAAATCATATCCATTGCATGCAGCTTACCACTTTCAGAATCCGTCACTTATAATGCGTGTAGAATAACCAACAAAATGGCAGACAAAAGAACTTCATTACTCCCATAACCATCTTTTCTTTGAATGCCAGCTCTCTAAGATGATTTGGAGGCAAATTTTAGCTAGAAATGGGATTGCTAGGCCGGTTCTGGCTTTGGCCCAGGAATTGGAGTGGGCAGTCCAGTAAAGAAAAGGGAAAAGCTTGAGTGATTCTCTGTATAAGCAGTCTTTGACAGCCTTCATTTATGTTCTTTGGGGGGAACGGAACTTGAGGATTTTCCAAGGCAAATCCAGAGGTGTTGATGGCATTGTGGGTGAGGTCTTCAACTCTGTGAGAGCTAAGGTCAGCTTTTGGTCGTCTGTCAAATTCTCCATTCAGAACAGGAGGATTTGCGATGACTGACTCCTAGATTCTAGGATTTTTTCTATAAACAATTGTTCATAGTTTCCTTGTGACTTGTTTTTTGGTCGTTTCTTGGACCTTTTGATGCATAGGTGGCCAGGGGGATGCCCCTGTTGATTCCTTGTAGCTTCTTCCAAGTTTTTTGGTTATATAAATTTTCACTGACCCCCCAAAAAAAAAGTACTTCTTTACTTTGCAATCAAAACCAAAATTCTACTCTATGTTGTCAATTCCGTGTTCTCATAGGAGAGCATACAAACTTATGCCTCTCCCCCTTGATCTCAAGTTTCACACATGCTACAAGGACAGAACATAGCTACACGAGTTTGAAAAAATGATGGTCGTAGGTCATGCAGCCTAACTTTTCAAGGGAAAAAAAATCATATGTTCCAGACTTCCAGTAGCAGGTTGTGTATGAAAGCTGTCAAACCCATGGTGAGTAAAGTTTTAAGCAAAAGATTAAGGCTCAGTTTGAATAGATGTTGATAAATGATTGGATTTTTCTTGTTAATTTCAGCAGAAATAAAAGAAGTTTAGCTACAGGTGGCTTGTTGAATAGAACAGATGGATTACACATAGAACGTATATATTTTTAAGGGATCTATACCTAAACATTACGAAAGCAAACCAATCATCTGTTGTTGATGACGGATGCCATCAAGGAGATAGCTACCAATAGCATGTTATGAGTTTGATGGACACAGGATCATGTCAACAAGCACCCGCCCAATGAAAGTCTTGGGATGAAGGAGGTCACCACAGTTAAGTTGAGTGACTTGGTGATTGTGATGCGATGGATATGGTTCTAGACACGATCGCAGTCGTTTCGCTTTCTATAAATTTTGTTCTTGGTCCATTTTCTCGTAAGAGGTAGTGGGTCTAATGAAGGTGGAGGTGGAGGTGGAGCGGTTACTACCCAGATGGGGAGTTTCATTGGTCAAGGACAGGTGGTTGGTGATGAAGAAGGGCAGAGGGAGTGGTAATTCTGGCTGGCCTCATTAATAGTGGGTTTAATCAATTGAGGTAGGTGATAGACGATGGCTTTGTTTTGATTCACCATGTTATTCAGACAATTCTTTCCCAAAAAAGGCACTGCATTTGGATGGTGTTAGAATATAGTCAAGGGTAGCTAGGTCTTTGTACCATGTCTCTCTCTCTAATCAACAAATGGTTTCATATATTAAGAATCGGGTTCATATCCTTTGCAGATTGATGGGTCAGGGTAAAAAAAAAAAAATAGTTACAAACTTACAATAACATCAATTTGCATAGATAATGGGTTCAAAATCTGGGGCCCGCACTTACCCAAAAAAAAACAAAAAACTTGGGGCCTGCTAGCCAACCGCAGATTACAACTCAGCTAACATACCAATTAAAATGTTTCAAATCAATGGTAGCTGTTACTGCATGATTAAATACTGATAGCTAGATCGTTTTCACTTTTCTGGAGACCTTCCCTGGTGATAAATTTTATTATCTGTAATTCCAACTACACATGGTAGTCATTTTGGATGCAGATCTGAAATGCGTACACAGTGAATGTCGAACAATACAGTTAATTCCTATCATGGAGACAAGTTATACAGCATCTTTATATCAGTTGGTAAGGCACCTGTAGAAGGCTCCTAAAATATCCCTGATTTAAAATTTTTTATAAAAAAAAGTTGGTCACTTGGTCATGCTTTTTCAAGCCTATTACGATGTTGGCAACTCCAACTATGTCCATGTTTCCTCCCATATTAATAAAGGAAAAGAAGGGCAGCTAAATTAGGTACACATGGTATACGATTGAAGACTCAAACCTCCTAAATTATTTGCAAAAGCAAGAATAATCACTAAGACTGTGTTCGTTTTAGGGCCTCTAAACCCAACCTCTCTCTGCGCACGGTTTCCAATAGGTTTTCTCTCCAATTATTACCCTCATTTTCTTTATATATCTCTGTGCACTCATGCCGGATTAGCCTTTGGACTTTCCAAGCTCATTCGGTTATGGAATGCGTCAAGGGCTCTTAAGGAGGAGAGATAGGGGCTAAACCCACCATCCCTAGCTGGAAAGTCTCATTAAGTTCCCAGCTCGGCCTACATACCCCAAAATCAAAACCCAAACCAAACAGAGTCTAAGTTACCCCATTGAGACCTCCTAACCTTTTTTACCCCTTCTACATATGCATACAAAAAATGCACATGAGATGAGCAATAAACACACTTAAATGTGCAAAAGATGACTAAGGAGTAACTCACAGCATTTTTAGCCTCAAGCTTCTCTGCCCAACCATTCATAACGTAAGGATCGTTGACAGCTACGCACACCACATGATCGATCCCCTTGGCCTTGAACTTGTCAATGTTATTCTTGTAACTAGGCACGTGCTGGGCTGAACAAACTCCCGTGTAAGCACCCTGAAATATAGTCAAACACATTGCCGATCAAAAAAAATATATAGTCAAAAGCACTCACCATAGTTTCGTTGGATAAGGATACAAAAGGCTGCCTCACTCATTAAAACGATTTTATGGTTACCCCCAATAAGAATTCGGGTGCAGGGCATACAATGTTTCACATTGATACCGTAGAATGTAGCTATGTAAAGAATATCCCGGCATCAATATTTTGTTTTCTGCTCTTTCACTAGTTTGATGCCTGTATACCTTTCTGCTTCACTCTATTTCTAATTTTCTACATTTTCTGAACTAAAAGAAGTACGTCTAAATCACTTGGCAATTCCTTATAAAAGACAACAATAACCGCATGTATCATTTGACTTGGCGCTTTAGATGGACCAATATGTCACATGTGCCATGTGGAGCCCGTCAAATGATATGGTTAGAGCCACATACTGCCACGAGATCACATGGTATCCAAACGGGTTTTGTTTGCATTACTCATTCCCAAAAAATATCCTTTTTCCATCTGCCTCACATATCAATTAGCCCAAAACTGAATAACTTCCTATGTTAAGGCAGCATTTTTGGCTCGCAACAGTGCAATGGTAAAAGACATCGCCAACAGACCAGTACCATACAATTAATTATTCAACAAATAGTAAATCAGATCTAAAGTGGGAAATTCGCAATTTCTTTCTTCCATTCTATGTCTAAAAAGATTAAGGGCTTGAATTTACAATTTAGAGCTACTCTTTCAACAAGTAATTAAGAAGTAGAATCTTACGGGAAGCCCAAAGATGACGACTTTTTTGTCCTGCAAAACAAATCAAACAAACCCAAAGTTAAATAAAATGCAGAAATTAATCAACCCAGATGAAAACAAAACCCAAAACCCAACTCCAAACAACAAAAAACAAAAACAAAAAATTTGATTTTTCATACTAGGGTAAACCTTGAACAAGTCTTTGAGGGGTGTGGTGGAGAACTTGGACTCGACGCCTTCGTTCCAGCTTCGAGCCTTCTGGAGGGAGACATCCGGTGCGGCCGAGACCAGATCGGTCCCGACCGAGACGGAAGCGAAGGTTCGCGATCGGAGATTTCCGGCCACTGATTTCATCATCGTCGCCGTCGATCGCTTCATCATCGCAGAGGCCATGGCGAGAAATGATGAGTCACTCACGGCACGGGGGTTTGTTTTCTCAGCTGCTGGCTGCTACTGTGGAGTGTGGAGTGTAGTTTTTATTGTGGTTATTTTCACTATTATCCCTCAACTATCCCAAATGTATTTATATGGTTTCCGAACTTGGAAATGAGGGGGGTTAGAGCCTTCGGGGGCGACTCCAGCCTTGATCCATATTTTAATTTGAGCAAAATTTACAAAAAAATTCCTTCAATTTTTTATCCAAACCTTTTCCCTTTTTTTTTTTTTTCAAATTTGGAACAACCCTAAGCCTCTTTTCATTTTTCCCTCAATATTCCAACAGCTCTTTCTCCTTTTCAATGGCTCTTTCTTTTGATAATAAATCTTTTTCATGCCATTCTAAGAGCGGAGAACCATAAGTCGAAGGACAAGAATGAGGTGAGCCAATGCGATTGATGATGATGCTCTTCTCATTTCTCTCTCTCTCTCTCAAGGAACGTACAGTTGCGGGTTTCTAATTTGATCGATGGATGAGTATGAAATTTTAGAGGATTCTATCAGTTTGGAACAAACTTGTGGAGCAAAATGGGGAAAATGGGAGGGAAATAAAAAGGAAATGTTGTTGGAAAAAAAATAGAGGGAAGCAAAAATGGAGGGAAATGCTCTTGAAAGCATAAAAAAATACTCCGTAATATATTTGGGTAAGAAACTATTTTGCCATTGAAGTGAGCATGACCCAAATTTTTACCCAAGCTCACTCTTCGCACTTTGAGAAAAAAAGTGCATGTTTCGTCCTTATTCAAAATGTTGTCACATGTGATAGTTTTACGCTACATTTTTGTGGATTATCGATTCATCTCAACGAGACAAATTGGAAAAAAAAATAGTTTTTCTCTTACCCAAATATTTTGACTTATTTTGGCTTAAAAGTGGTTATTTTTCAAAAAATTTGGAAAAAAATAAAAAAAATTTACTTTTCCGTCAAGACAAATTAATAATCCACAGAAATTTAACGCAAAATTAACAAATAAGAAAAAAAAAACTTGAATAAGAACAAAATGTGCAATTTTTTTTAAAAGTACAAAAAGTGGAGTAGAATACCACCTAAGTGTGAGAGGCTTAATGACATATTTTACCATTTAATTGTGCTCGCGATGCACTTTGACCTTAGAAATTTCAAAAGTTGCACATTTCACCCATTTCTGGTATTATTTTGCTTTATATTCTTGAGAACTTATTTTGGCTATTATTCTGGTTGATTGAGACATACTATTTATTTCGCACAAAGTTTCCCAGATAAAATACGTTATTGACACCTAGAAAATGAAGGGAGATGTAATTTACTTGATAAATCCTTCAGAATAACTTCTTTATGGAACTATACGTAAACTCTGTTTACGAAGGGCCAATCGCGCACGTTCAAAATGTTTTTGGACGGTTTGGATTGAAAACCAACTTTGAGTCAAAATTTAAAATCAATCTCAACTATTGAATGCACAAATAGACAAACAAAATTGTGCGAAGCCGTGAATAACTTATTCACGGCTCTTCGTGAATAATTTTCTCTCTAAATACATATGCTAGCTTCTTCGGTTACTTTAACATACATCTAAGTGGATTGGTCCGTCAATTCATGTCAAGAATTGAAGGTCGTTGTAGAAATCTTGGCGCCCTTTTCTATTTCGAGGGGATCTTTTTATTGAGGATTCCACTAGGAACAAGAAGAGAGTCGGTAGTCTATACCATTGCAGGTTCTTCTCCTTCCGCTGAGACCATCTTTTGAACTTTCTCACATAATTGATTGACTAGTTTCATGTAAGTCTCACAATCCTATAAATAATCTCCTATCAATAGGGAAATAAATATTTCACAACATTGTTTTTTTCTTCGGAATTTTTCGAGCAGAAAATAATCCCATTTATTAAAACGAAAAAAAAAATTAACTCGCTCAAGTGGTGAGGACAAGCCCCTTTCCCTTCCAAGGGCAGGTTCTTACACGTTACTCACCCGTCCGCCATTGGAAAACACCACTCCCCGCCCGACTCTCATGTGTCAAGCATGCCGCCGCCAGCGTTCTACACATCTATCAGGAAGTGGGTATGAATAATTCACAGAGCATGAATATGGTAGAACGGACCCACGCAATCAAGCATATATGATATACCTCCTGCCATTCCAATTGTTTCAGAAATACGAAAAACAACCGAACTGACAAAGTCCCTGAGAAATACAATATGGGATTTAATGGACAACTATGAAACTGCAAAATTTACCCAAAAAAGAAAGACCAAAACTACTACTCCTATGAAACTGCAAAATATTGCGTTTCCTATGTTGGTTTCCGTATAAATTTAACAAACATAAAGCCGTGCGCATAGTGGAGAAGGCAGCTTGCAATCCATCGACCCATACCGAGGAATTGTGAAAAATGAAAGCTGGCTTCAAGTCCAACTTCAGTTTCTACCACCTCTTGAAGACCTTAAAAGG
Organism: Rhododendron mucronatum var. ripense; assembly: GCA_019656295.1. Classification (NCBI taxonomy): domain Eukaryota; kingdom Viridiplantae; phylum Streptophyta; class Magnoliopsida; order Ericales; family Ericaceae; genus Rhododendron; species Rhododendron mucronatum. The sequence continues at coordinate 391,289 of BPLT01000122.1, read as the reverse complement.
CGTCAAAACGTAATAGCTGAGCTCCAGAATAGAAAATTTCCCCCTTGCCAAACACCCCACCCGAATCTGGTCCAGAGTTCTGAAATCAAGAACAGAAGGAAAATATGGATCATCAACTGTCCAACGAACTCCTAGTTGAGCACAATTTCCGGTGTTCGTAAGATCGTACTCAGGAATGTGAATTGCCAGTTAACTTCAAAGATATAATTCCGAATTTCAAAACTAGATAATGGAACGTAAGGATTCTGCAATTCATGGCAAACAAATAAGGCCAAAATAATTACGGTTACAAATTTGAATTAATTCTTGGGAATGGTATACTCAACTGTTACTAGGTACCTTATACCAACTACTCGCAGTGGCGGAGCCAAGAATTTTGTCTAGCGGGGACAATTTTTTACCTCTAACCAAACAAAATACCTTCTTCTCATTCAGCAATTCAAGTAACTAAACTGAAGTTCAAAAATATTTTGTGAGAGGAGGAAAGTTCCATGGCCGTCATGACATAGAGACGAGATATGGATATGCTGGAGAGAGATTTGGAGACAAAAAAGAAAGTGAGGTAGATGAGAAATTAGGGTGGTACAAATTGAGGATTTAATGGTGGAATAAATATCAATAGGAGGGGGGAATTTCTAAATCTAAATCCATACGAGAAATTTGCATTTATTCTCATATATGAAGGACAACTTTGGAAAGCTCCTAAAATGTGTGGCTTAAGTGTTTTTTTCCAAAAGTAAGTGGGCCAATTGCTTAGATGTGGGCTTTCCAAATGACATGCACGTAGTGAGGAAGCTAAACAAAATTTTTAGCAATGTACAAGATCTTAATGTTACTCTAAGAGGTGTACCAAAACAAAAAATGTTACTTTAAGAAAATTGCACCTTCCCAAACACTGTTTCATTAGCATGCTTTCTAAATCCCTCGGTACACCATGAAATATCAGACATACAAGTCAGCACACAACACATTCAACTGCGTGCCTTGAAGGAAAAAGTGGGGAACCTGCAACTGCTACGAATAAATCTTTTTCTTTTTCTCTTGTACAAGAAAGCAAATTTATAAGACTACTTCAATTAGTGTCCTTCAAGAATCTAACAGAACTTCAGCTCAAAGAAGTTCTACATCAAGGATTACAATGTGTGAAATGGTTTCTAAGTTCAAAAGAGAAACAAGCTTCCAGAATTATTTTGGGAAGCACGAGAGAAAAATCTGAGGTCAGTTTGAAGCCTGTAACAAAAAGGCATGTATAAAAATACCATAATGTTTGGACAATGTTCCCCTTGAACTCTGGATGAAGAAGGGATCGAGCTATATTGCTACTGTTATGGAAACTCGGGTGTACCTTGATGAGTTCATAATTGACACAATCACATAGCCGGTGAGCTTTTGCTTGCATTAGTATCAACACTAAAATAAATAGCAGTGACTAAGGAGATCACTAAAATTTTCTGCCTAACTTGGGTTGTGGTGCTTATGAGTTCAAATGTGGAGGTTCCTTACACACATAATAACCAATGAAAAAGGAATGGCACATAATATAAAGCTAATTTGGTATATCATTATCATCCCTTTTAGAACGTTCCCAACTAAACTTCTTTTGTTTGTTTTTTTCACAAGTACTTGAATGAAACTAATAATACTGGAGGAAATTCAGAGAATGAATGAAGCTATTGGGGAATGTGTATCTTCCAAGCGAGAGAGCAACTTTAAAAAATACTTACTATTTCTTAGGTGCATGCCACTTTTCTATGCTTCCATACCAACTCCATTGGAAGAATAGAGCTGCAATACGTGAGATCCCAGCAGCAATCACCTCAACAAACGCCATCCACAATGATCTCTGAGGGGATAGACCAGCAGTTGCAACGGCCAGTAGGATTCCCTCAAAGTTGCATGGCACAAAAAAACTACCAGACTTGATTCCATCCAAAGCTTTCTTAGCAACTTCATCGGCTTTCATGGCACCCGAGGAAGCAGCTATGATACTGGTCAACTGTGGTCTTTTCTTCTCCTCTGCAATAATTGGAATCTTTTAATGAGGAGGCAGAAGTTGTACACATAATAGACATCAATACGACAAAACTTCTGCAACTTAATTCAATGAAGGTGAGATATACTGCAACATTGTCCATGCAGAAATTACAAATGTGATTGAAAGTATCCCCTTGTTCCATCAACTAATCTTAATCTTATTCTTGAATCTTGTTCAGGATATTGAAAAATGAAATCTTTTCATAGATTCTTCGATCTTCTATGTATACTAAACGACTACCATACCAGAATTTGATTAACTAAAGCTCAGAATATCAGAAAATGCACAATGTCTTAGCACATGCAATATGAACAGTATAGAACCCCAATATATTCTCATCTCAAATTTATATGCACACGCGCGTGTAACAAACAAATGGAAGTTAACAAAAGAATATTGGTCCGTTATGGAGGGTAGGTGCATTCTGTAAGTAGTGAAGCAGTAGAATAGCCCGGGGTATGAAAGATTACTATACCCTATGATGTATCATGCATGTATTTATCCGCAAAACAATTTTAGCTGACAAAGCAAGATGTGTGATAATCCAAGGTAGAATTGTAGGGTGACGCATTAATATCTGATGGTTTGGGAGGAGGACCAAGGAGAAATAATTGGAGTCATAATTAGTGTAAAAGAAGAAATAGGATGAAGATGTGCCAAAATTTCGCAAGCAAAGAAAGTGGCATCTAGTGCAAGGAAGCGTTTTAGACTGCTATAAAGCCTAACAGCCTACTATAACACGTGCCATGAAATTTTGGGTGATGAAGAAACAACATGCTTAAGAATTGAGGAACTTGCAATGAGAATGCAGGAGTGGTACTCTGAAAAAAGATACTATAAGAATGTTAGAAGTGGCACCAAATGAAGTAAAAATAAGGCAAAGCTCTTTGAGATGGTATGATAATACTTCGACTAACTTGATTGAGGTTTGAGGCCCTAAAAGAAAGAGAGTAAAATCGAGAAAGACTATGAAGGTTTAAGATCCATAGGAAACAAGTTGAGCTATGAGAGGTGGTAATAAGGGCATATTGAGTGGAGTAGAGAACCACTTGATTCAAAGGTTCTTCATATTTATTTTTCCATTGGGGCCTAATCATTTTTCAATCCAGTCCTTAATACTTCCCCACTTACCTGGAACAACCTTTTCAAAAGCACCCTAAGAAGCAATTCACTCAAAATTGTCAGGCACAAAGGCCTTAAAATATCATTCCCATTTGTCAATAACCTGAACTTCTGATAAGGGAAGCTACATCACAAATTCTAAAGTTGAGAGATATCATGAAGAATAGTTGGTAGGGTCACAATGGTTTACCAGGATTTAGTTGAGCAAGGGCCAGCTAGCTAGGTAATCTACTTCGAAAACCATTAAATTGCTTTATATACAATGTTGGATCCATTAGCTATAGGGACAAGAGGTGATTGGACATGATATCTCATCTTAGATATCAGGGAGGTCTTGGGTCCAATGTCGTTGTAAGCATATTTTCCAGCTTAGTTAGACCTGTTTTCTTCTTCATGGACATGACTATTCTTCTCTAGCTGTGTTGATCTTTGCATCTCCACTTACAAAGAGAGCTGCATATGAGGGAGGGTGTTGGATGGCTAGATATACATGGTTGGGTTCAGTTCCAAACATTAGTGACCTTCAAAATGTTTGAGGGAATCAAGAACCAAAATTTTACCAACTAAATAAAATGTTTATGCGGAGGAGCAGGATCTGTATACTTGTAAACAATATATTAGAGGCTTGCATTGCATCGCAACCTAACAACAAATTGCATTTGCAAAAACTATGCTGTCACTAATAAAACAGGATCAAATCCCAAACCTTCTGCCAAACCAGGGGTTTCAGTATCTGGGGGAAATATTAGGGAGACGTGAATATTATCTGCAATAACTTCCTGTTGCAATGATTCTGCCATGCCCCTGAGGCCAAATTTACTAGCTGAATAAGCAGTGTAGCCATATATGCCTACCTGTATAACCAATTTTAAATAATGAGATAAACGGTACTAGTAAAGAGTTCTATTCGTGTAACAACTGATACCCCGCAATGTCCAACGTAATGCTCAAAAGTATCTAACATGCTGGTTACTTGGTACCAACATTACTAGAACAATAGGAAGGATATCTTTGTGTTTCAACAACATTCCAAACTAAAAGACAGGAAAAGAAATAAAGCTATTAAGGAGGAGGAGCCTGAAAGCGTGTTTCAAAAACATTCCAAAACTATTGAAGACCGGGAAAGCAATAAAGCTAGTAAAAGATGACCCTACTGATGGTAGAGCAGTTTGTAAGCCCTCCTTGCGAGTGGGCCTTACTTGCATCTATGTCAAGAGGAGTACAAACTTTCCAAGTCAACACCTATAACATAAACACAACAACCGGGGCTGCAAAAGTCGATCAATAGCTGAAAAGAATAAAAGGCAAAAGCTACTAGTAAGGCCATGTTCTTGCTAAATTATTGTTTTGGTATTTCTGTTTGTTCTTTCTGAATTTTTATTAGATTTGCCATCGGTTATATTTATTTTTGACTCCACGATGGTAGTCTAAAAAATTAAAAAAAAATCACGAAAAAAGAAAAAAGATTGAAACAACCATCTTTTTTACCTTATTGCTAAAATTTTATGACGAAAAATAAAGCAAAAGACCACTCAAAAGTACAGTAGATGATAACAACTGTAATTAAGAAAAAATAAATAGGCATAAGTGTCGCAAGAGTTGCCCAATCATGAAGTTAATGTTGCATATATTTGAAGCCTACCCTCCAAATAATAAAGCTCTCAAAATCAATCTCCAAGTCCTCATCAAATAACTATTTCATAATCTCTTGATATGAAATCTACAGTTAAACCAAATAGATCCTAACAGTAAAACAAAAGAATGCATCAGTCTTTTCCCCGGCCGGCCTGCAACGAATGAACTTAAACTTTTCGGGCCTGATAAGATGGACGGTCCATATTACAATAATAAACGCATGGTGAGGCCCACAGTAGCGGTGGTGACTGAAAGAATTTAAAATCATTTTCGAAAACATGCTTTCAGGCTCGCCCTCCCGTTTTACTCACGACCGTGTGTTTTATAACTCAGCAGCTACCAAATCTTGCATTGGAGCTATCCTCATTGCAGAACAATGTCAAATCTATTGATCTAAAATTCATAAACAGGTCTCAGACCCCAACAGTAAATCAAAAGAATGCATCCCAGTCTGAGTCTTTTATACCTGGCCGGCCTGCGACGACATAAACGCAATCGAACCCGGTCCACGCTCCCCCCGGTTCTTCTTCATCCCATCCAGAGCCGCCTTGACCAAATGAAACGTCCCGATCAAATTCACGTCGATCATAAACTTCACCTCCTCCATCTCCTGCTTCTCCAGCTCCGACGGCACGAAGACCCCCTGGTTGCACACCAGCACGTCTATCGGCCCGGCCTCCTCGACCGCGGCCTTGACGGCCTCGAAGTCGCGCGCGTCGGCGCTGAAGACGGCGACGTCGATGCCGGTGGCGAGGCGGATCGCGCGCTGGGCCTCCTCGAGCTTGTCCTGTCCGCGGGCGAGGATGGAGACGCGGGCGCCCTGGGAGGCGGCCTGGTGGGCCATGGCGAGGCCGATGCCGCTCGATCCGCCGGTGATGAAGACGTGGCGGTCCTTGATGGGGATCTTGACGGGGCGGGGGCGGAGGATGAGGTGGACGAGGAGGAGGAGGAGACAGGGGGGGAAGACGAGGAGAGAGAGGAGGGAGAGAGTTGCCATGGGTGAGAGAGAGAGAGAGTGAACTTCGATTCAGGTCTCTGAGACGACGACTACCGTTAGCACACCCTCCGCATGCATGTGCACATGGAAATGCTAAAGTGAAAATATTTGGGGAGAGAGTGCGGGTGGATATTTTTATTTTTATTTTTAAATTGGGGTGGGTGATTGATTTTTAGTAATTTTACTATTTTGTCCTAACAGGTTAATCATGTTAAAGTAAAATTGGATGTAAAATTTGGATTTTGATTAGGATAAAAATTAAAATCACTTTTATGACACGGCTTCAAAAACAGGTCACAGACTCATAGTCTCACTAAAAGCTCCTCCTATGTTATAATCGATGTGAAAAATACGGTCTTTTTAGTGTTTTCGTGTCCGTTTATAAAAAAAAAATTGATTTTTTTATAATTTTTAATTTTTCTCTTCAAAGCAAATGATGTGATACAAAAATTATGATGAGAAGCTAAAAAAAATATAACTGAAAAGTACAATACTCTTCTGTTCAAAAAAAGAAAGTATAATACTCTTTAACAAAAATTTCCCTAGAGCGAATTTAACTTTTTGATAGAAAAACGAGTTTGACGAAGTTTTCACAAAAGACAAAACACTGACATCTTAAGTAAAATGAAATTTCTTGAACACTATTATTTTCTATAATTTATTCTCGATTACGTGACGCGTTAGAAGATATTCAATATTGTCTTCTATAATTTATTTTCGATTGCGTGACGCGTTAGAAGATATTCAATATTGACTTTTGCGTAAGTCCTTTTTTCTTTGCACTTTTACCAATTTGTCCCTTCCTCGAGCTTGTTGAAGGTTACGAGCAAGGATGAAAATGCAAACACCATGCGATACGGCCTAATGGGCCGTATTTGATTGGGATCTTGATTGTGCCAGGGAGGAAGATGAGTATAGGGAAAGCCTAGTTTGCGTCCGTGATTTGTAAAAATGAGAGTGCTTCATTCAGAGTCTTTGAAAACAACAAACGTCAACTATACGAGTTTGACTTTTTGAGCCAATGAAACGAGTTTGGCCTTGTGCTTTGGTTTGGAGTTTTCACAAAGGACAAAACGCCGGCGTTGTAAAAGATGCGACCTCCGCCCAATCGCCTGTGAGTAAAAGCCCATCTAATACTTGGGCTTGGGCTTTACATAATCTTATAATGCTAAGGACCAACCCAAGAATTTATGAGGCTTTTTGGGATTGTTGGGCTTGTGATGCTTAGGCCCAAACCAAGAGTTTTCACAGACAGTTGGGCTTTTTTTTCTAGGCCGAAACAGCCTCTCGTCAATTCGGCTTCCAGACTGCACTGAGCTATCCAGGAGTCCACCTCCCTCCGGTCCTACTTGAATTTATTCGAGTGGTCTACTTTTTAAGGCTCAGTATGTCATTCATTCACACGAAAAGTCACTTTGATTAGATGATTTTGAGCTAGAGGTGAGAATTCCGGACACGATTCTGATTTCACGACTCGAATTCAACACGGAATTAGAGGGTTTGTGTTGACTGTTCTTTGACACAACTATGGATGTGACACTACTTGACAACATGAAATTAAACTGCACGAATGTATATAGGACTCACGTAATTCGGAAAACTGCACGAATAATTGTTTTAACTTTTCGTGTCTACCTGTTAATCTGAAATGACACGACTCGAAAGCAACACATCCCAGTGCGGAGAACGTCTTTTGAAAGAACTTGTGCATGCCACTTCTTTCGAAAGAACATGCTTCTTTTCTTTTCTTTTTTTAATCTTTCGGGCATGCGGAGTTCATGGGCGAGTTTTGTTATACTAAAGATAACATCCGCAAGATTTATGTAGAAAAAATGGAACAATCCTACGACATTATACAACAAAACCTGAACAGAACGCGAATGTCAGCAAACCCAACATTATGGAATTATTGATTGTATTATGATGGTGGATAATATTTTCCTACTAAAAGAATCTCAAATAAAGAGGCTAACAGATTCAACCCAAGAAAGACATGATTTTAAACAAGTCAGATTAGTCTCAATATACGTTTAAGTTAGCAAATGACACAAAACACAAAATGACAAAACTCGAACGCGACACGCATGATATCCACCCATATTTTAAACACTTGATCCAATTACATTTATCTTGAAAAAATGTAAGGTTACGATTTCCTTAAAACCATTAACTCCAACTTATACGCTAGTCGTTTTATGCTTTTAGGGAACTACCACTTGACCTGTAACAAGTTATCAATTGCATTGGGTCGCTGGACTGTTTGTCCGGTTGTTAACTTTTGAAAGTCCCGAATTAATTGAGGTGTTGGCGCAAACTAACCCAGACATCTTTTGTACATGTGATGAAAAGGGGTGGAGCTTTATCTGTCTTTTTGTTTCTGTAAAGCTCAATTGGCGCACCAATTCCTTTATTCTTTTGAGACTCGGTCTTTGCTGTTTCCTACTGGCACTCCCAACTTTCTGAAAGCAGTCTCTCCTCTGGCTCCAAGTGGGGGCTGTGATTCTGATATCAACAAAGTGGGGAACTCAGTCACATGCTAGCTCTTTGTTTTCTTCTCCTTATTTACTTTCTTACATAGAAAATCTTAGCAAGTACTGTAGTATTCCATAGTGCCAGTATTATTCCAACAAATCCCTCTCTCTCTCTCTCTCTCTCTCTCTCTCTCTCTCTCTCTCTCTGTGATATCAACAAAGTGGGGGAACTCAGTCACATGCTAGTTCTTTGTTTTCTTCTCCTTATCTACTTTCTTACATAGAAAATCTAAGCAAGTAGTATTCCATAGTGCCAGTAGTATTCCAACAAATCCCTACACCCCCACCCCCCCGCGCGCCCTCTCTCTTTCTCTCTCTCTCTCTCTCTCTCTCTCCTCTGTATTTGGCTTTTTGTACTTCATTTCAAAAGCTTGATAACCTATTTTAGGCATATTATAGTAACTTTTCGGAACATGTCCCACTCGATCGATCACCTCTAAAACTAGTATTTGAGTCCTACTGAAATGCCTCCTTGGTCGAAGGGTCCTTACTCGTAAGTCTTGATCTTGATGTTTTAACATAGTATCAGAACTAAATTTGTGAAGAATTTGGCAAGACTTTGTACGTAAGAAATTTGGGCATTACATCCTGAATTGTTAGTGAGTGATTCCTCCTTGTTTATGCTAAAAAAAAAAAAACTTCATTTGATCGCGTGATATGAGTGAAATGAATCTATTATTTACTTCTTCACATGTGAGTCCATCGTAACAGGTGGGAAGGAGTATTAGGCTGGGTTTGTTCAATTGACAATGATGCGCATTGCTAGTAGTATTAATACCCGCATTTGGCCAGCTTATACATGACATTGCTACGTTCTTTAATTGGTCACCCTCCTAATGGACGGTCGAATTGATCTCTCAGATTACTCGATTTCTGGATGAAATCTGGAGTTAAAATGAAAAAAAACTCAATGTATATAAGCCTAAAGAGTGTCCACGGCCAGGCCACTTGGAAAGTAGTAATCTGGCAAAACGCTGCCAGAGAACATGGTTATGAAAGTCGTTTTAAGCATTCGGTCACCAGTCAAAGAGAAGTGATGTTACTGGATTGAGCTCCCGTCTAGTCTGGTCCAGTTTTGGCATTTTTGGGTCTTTATTGAGTCCATAACAATAATTCGAATAGTTTACATTTTAGAGTTCGTCGAGAATATCGGTCACATCAAAAGTTACGTTGATCAGATACCGTTTGATGGGATTTTTAAATGCAATAAGCTTAAGATAAATGAGTTAAATGGGTTGCAATCTAGTGTTGCACATAATTTTTTTACAAGATTAATTTATTTCAAAATTATATCAAACGTTATCCGATCAACGTGATTTTTTCGACGTGACTAATATTCTCGCGAACATTTAAATAATAAACGGTTGCGATCGTTGTTGTGAGCCCAGAAAAGACCCACAAATGATTAAAACTGGACCAAACTGGATGGTACTAATACTGGACGGGAGCTCGGTCCGATGTTACTGGCCATTAATTACTGCAATTGCCACCAGACTTTATAGAATCCAATACATGAATAGAGAGCATCATATATATAATAATATCTTTCTTCAATGCTTTTTCTTTTAGGCTGGCTTGCAAAGTACTAAAGCCAGCACATGAGATCTTGTTTTTTTCTTTATTCTTGATAGTACAAAACAATGAGTAATTTTGTCCTCCAACTTGACTTCTACAAGTCAACGATGAAGGACATTGCGATGACACTATTTGACATGGTGGATACAAAGGCATAATTCCTTCGGTTCAGCAGGATGCTTGGGGAGATTCTGATACTAGCTTCTATATTCTTCTCGTTGTAAGTCATGTTTTGTTATCACGAGGCTAATGCAGTAGCTGACTTGTAAGCGAAGGACAAGTCACAAGACATTTATATCACAAGTTTATTTCCTCAACAAAATAACCAATCACTTACATTAATAGAATTAGATGAACGGTAGACAAGCTTATCTTAAGCAAGACATTAACAACCATTCAATGATATATTACAAGGAGGCATAAGCCTATGGTGAAACCCCCATAACAAATGGCCTTTCCAAAAGCGCAGTGGTAGTCACCTTACAACCAGGAAACTCAAGAAAGTCTTTGATTTAGAGTTCGACTTTCATGTACATGCTATCAATTCCTATATCAAGCCGTTTCAGACAGGACGCCCACACTTTTATCGAATCCTGGCAATTGAACGGCGAGATTGGTGCCCGAATTAGTCACCGAGATATAAATGAAAAACAAATGGCCTTTCTCCAAATCTTTACCTCACAACACACTACTTGTAAAGACACAACGGTAGCCAGTAGAAATTATTAAGCTAGCTATTTATACAAATTTCTCACATCTACTCAACACTTCTTGGGGTTAAAAGAATTATTAGATGCAGGAGTTGGAAGCCCTGCTGCTCTTGAGTAGCCATTTTCAGCAGAGTGCCTGTACTGGAGCTTTGAATTGTTGAGTTTTCCCTGTCTGCTGTTTTTCCTTCTGGGATGGGATTGTTGGGGGATGAACACACCAGTTCCTTTGCTTTGATCTCTTCTGCAATTATTTTGCTGAATATTGTGGGAATATGTTGCCTGTGCAGGTGGATATTGAACTGCTCTAGAGAATACCTAAAAAGGAAACAGATTTTGTTTTAGCTGGCAGCCACAACTACACACAAATTCTAACAGTTTCTGCCAAAAATCGAACCAGACCAAACCGATTACATCTAGAAACCAAACCGAATCACTGGTTTGGTCCAATTTCGGTTCGATTTACCGGTTTTTTTCTTTCACCCCTAGTTTCTAGTGTCATTTCTATTCTTATTTTCAACTTGAATTTATCAAAAAAAGAAGGAAAAACTTTGTCAGAAAAATGTTCCTGAAAAAGTAAAATGGTCTAAAATTTCTTGGAGGGATCTCAACCCAATTAGGAAAAGATGAAAATAGTTACCCCATTATATTAACCAAATTCGAGTGATTTAGGTGAGCGGTGTGTGAGATGTTTAGAACTCCCCTCACATGCTGCTGTTAGTACAGATCAGGAGGAGAGGGAATTGAATCAGGCAGAGACTTTACTCATGTGAGATGACGCCATCCAAGGCCTAGTTCTATTACTGTTTGAGCTTTTCAAGAAACGTCCAGCCTAAAATTAATTGACAATAGACAAAGTAACCGACAAATTCTAGTATTAATCAAATCTGAGTGAGTTAAAGGAGCGATGCGGAACAAAATCTAACTGCAGAAAACGACAAACAATACCAGAATGATCAGACCCTTTTTCCTAGTAAAACTGAAAAAAGGGGAGGAGGGGGTGAATAACCTGGAGAGAAGCTGAAGGACAGTGGGCATTTGGGTCTTCATCATCATCCATGATTAGAAGGGAAATCTGCCTGTTCAAGTCTGCAAAAAACACATCATCTTCCATTTCCATGCCTACTTCCATCTATCTCTCCTTTGCTTAGTTAGTGTAGTGACTAGAACAGGACCAAAGAGGAAAGAGAACAGAGTTTCCTTCGCTTTCTAAATCTTTCCTTTTCCCCCCCTCTTGAGTTGAATGGGCTAAGTGTGTTGGTAATAAATAGGAAAAGAAAAGGGCTGGGTAAGTTAAATAGTTGTATAATTTGGAGTTCAAATCCTATGTAGCCAAAGCCTTTGAACTCCTATTTCGGTTCATTTTTCAGCCGTTGACTTAAAATGCACCAACGGCTAAAGATGCACCGAAATAAGGGTTACAAACGATCAGACACGGAATCAATCCTTTATATATGTGGATCGAGTACAACTTTCTTATCTTTCAAAATTCTTACATGATCCAACAGCCAAAAATACTGTACTGGTACTGTACATGGGTACACGAGAATTTGGATACAGAGGATCTGAGGGATGGATTTGGAGGTGGTATTGCATGTGGGGGTGGTGGGACATAATGGGCAGTTGGCCAATCTGTCTAATAAGCCCCACAAGAATAGTGGATTTATTGTGTTTGTCTTTGGATAAGCCCCACAAGATGAGGAGCAACCCACACCCAGATATCTGATCCAATAGATAGCCTTATATATTCCTGTATCATAAATACTTGGTTGTGATTCTTGTGAATATGCTACTCTCTCTCTCTCTGTCTCTCTCATCCACTCAAGGACAGGTAATGCTTGACACTCAGTTGACACATAGGTGCATGAGCATGGATGGGTGTCGTAGGGTCACAAAACTCCACGATCTTTGAGATACTTTGGAAGCTTAAATGTTGAGTTTATCAGACGAGTCGATGTCAAACTAGTTAACATTTGAACACAGAGTAGTTTAGTTTTTGAATAATACTACATCCGTCTCAAAATGTTTGTCCGGTCCGCAAAACGAAGACTAAAAAATAATGCGTTTCTTTCGAGAAAAAATTCAATTTTTTTCATAAATTAAAAGAATGTGTTATTCAAACTTAATTGACATGACAACTTAAAAAGTTTTAAGTAATATTTTAGTTTTGATTGTTTACGTAGTGAGCCAATTTCGAACACCGGTGAGAATTCTGATAGTGTGTGGCATAATTTTGTTTATTTGGTTCGTATCCATTATCTAATGCAAAACTATATTATCTTGATCTTGTGCATGCAGTATCATAGCTAAGCAATTTTGTCCAAAACCAATCAAGGAAGTTTATGACACATTGCCATGCCAAAGTTTTAGTTCTTTTCCCACGAGTCCGAGTACTTACGCTAATACCAGAAATTTGGGGTCTGTTTGAAACTTACAGAAAGGAAAGTAAAAAGAAAAGAAAAGAAAAGAAAAGAAAGTAAGAGGAAAATGCACCATGCTTAAAAATTTGTTTCCCATTTTCTTCTCACTTTCTTTCCAAACCAATTAAGGGGTGGAAAATCGGAGATTGACTATAGGGATAATCCTTGGACGTAATCATAGGGACTTTAGACATGCGGCGGCTCCCATGAGAAACCGTATCACCTATAGATACCTACCGCCCCACTAAGGGCTAGGGGTTCACAAACGGGCCAGCAGGGTCACAAGGCAGGAGGAAGCGTCGTGCCCTGAACTTGCAAACCACTAAACTCAAATTATGTGGGAGTGAGCTGTTTACGGTCCGCATCGCGAAATGGGGAGTTGGGGTATGCCTAAGAACATTGAATGATTTTCTCATGAGATGGGGAGGGAGAGGCCTAGGAAATGAGGGACTAGAATTGAATGAAAAGTGGGCACTGTATTGGGTCCATTAGCCGTACATACATTTAAATTGTGTTGGGTAAAATATCCGATCACCCACGCAACGAAAGCGTAACGAAAAGCAAACACACAAGATTACGTGGTTTTCTAAACTCGGGTACGTCCACGGAGAGAACAACTTCCACTAATATTGAATGAGTACATTGAGATACAAAATACCCTACTCTAGCTCTCAAGCTCTCGGTATTTTTATCTCCCTCAAACTTACACAATATTCTCACACAATTTTTCTCCTCTCACACTATGCTCTCTGCCTCCTTTTTCCTTCACTCACACGGCACACACTAACTTTTCTTTTGTTCTCTGCCTTTTTTTTTTCTCTGCACTAATCTCGGCACAGGAAGCCTATAACTAGGCATGACAAAGGCCAGCACAAGAAAACCTCTTCATTTGCCGAGACTCTTCTGGAACTAATCACAAATGCTCTACTTTGGAACAAAGCACAACTAACTTGCCCACTTAAATTCCTTAAACATTTAATTACTCAGCTAACACCAACAAACCACTATGGCTTTTTCTGTTTCCAAATAGCATTAACACCACATGGGCAAAACCCAACAAACTGATGGGTCATGCTTCTAACATACACTTGTTGAATTGACTTGTTCATTACAGAATCCATAGCCGAGCTTCATTTGCTTTGCTCTTCTTTGTGAAGCATGTAGTCATGAATTATGGGTGTCAATAGGGCCACACACTGTTTGCTGGCTGGCCAATTAACCCCACAAGCATGCAGTAGTGTTTGTACCTCAGCCACATAATTCGCATGCGCATGCGCGAGCGCAAGTGTTCAAACGTGCGAAAATTGAGAGGGGAAGCACAGGGCATTTCGAAGGATTATGTGACTAAGATTTGTACTACGGATTCCAGGAGAGATTTATAGGCAAATAGATATATGAAAGGAATAAGAAGATGATGAAGTGAATAAGCTAAGCTAAATTGCTTTTTTCATATTTCTGGTTACTTCCTTTCTTCCAACTTCCAAGGGTCTGTTTAATAACGTACCCAGTTAAAAAACAAGAACTAAGTTTTCAAATTTTTGTTGAAAAAGAAAAAGGAAACAAAAATTCATATCTGGTGCACAGGTTTTCAAAAGCTTGTTTGGTAACACACCCTATGGTTAATGAATTTTCTTGCTCTCTTTTCACTTCCCATGCTAAGATGTCGATTAGTCCCCCTGCCGGACATAGCTCGACGCCCGAACTTGAACTTGGAGCTATGATCAAACAACAATGTTGATTCTCAGTGTTAAGACTTTATCCCATATCACTCACCTAAGTCACCCAAGCTTAGTTAATATAATCTAAAGGATATTCTGCCTAATGCCAATTAATTTTATGTTGGAACCCTCCAAGAAATCTAACACCTAGAATGAAACTTTTCCATTGAGTTATTGCAGCCTTGCCAAATGAGAGAAAGAAAGAGAGTTCCTGGATTATCACCTCCAATCCTTGCTTCATGTTTCAGCCTTACAACATAAGAGTACCATACCTTCCTTCATATTCCAAGTAGAGCTGCACATGAACTGAGCCGTTCTATGGCTCGGTAAGGCTCGCGAATACTTAACTCTTGAATATGTATGTATTGTATAACTGGTACATGTAACTTTTAGTGGTACCATAAACTTATATATGTACATGTTTTCATAGTTGTACATTTGTATGAACTTGTTTTTGTAGATAACTTGTAATATATTTTTGGCTCATCAAGGCTCGAATATGTATATACTGCATAACTGGTACATGTAAACTTATATATGTACATGTTTTCTCACTCGTACATTTGTATGAACTTGTTTTGGATATAAAAAACCCTATTTGCAACTTTAGACCTGCATTAGAGCTTAAATACCTTAAAATTTTGGCTTGTCAAGGTTATTGAACAAGTTCAAGTTTGAATCAAACCTAAGCAAATTAGACTTGAGCTCAACTCGTCAAACTTTCATTGAGTTCGAGCTCAAGTTCGCCAAAAACCTTAACGAACAAATCACAACATTCACAAAATCGACTCGATTCGGCTCGTTTGCTTCCCTAATTCCAAGTTAATGTTGTTTCTCATATGCAATTTGAGCACAAGAAAATGTAGAACATCTAAATCCCCATCATCTAGTTCTAAACTTCAAGCCTTTTGATCAACACAAATTTCCAACTAAAATTGTATAGGAATCCCATAAAGTAAAGTCCCTAATACTTCATTTAACTTTGGTGACCAATTCACAGCTTTCCAAGTGCTCTTTCCAAATTACACCACCAGAAAAGTATTACAAACAAGGCATCCAAACTACCTCTCCAAATCTTGCATCTCTATGCTGTCAAATATATAGGGGGGGAAGAAAGAAGGAAACGAAAAAACCCTCCATGGAATAAAAATGGGATCGGCACAGAAACTACGCACCACCAGCCATGTCCATATCGGCAACCCCATCAACGCCCTTGAAAACAAGGCGTAGTTTCATCGACAATGATGTCTTCTTGTCACTCTTGCTCGTGGTACCGGTCACATGGACAATGTCTTTAGGAGTCTTATCCATCAGCTCAAAAAGAGTAAGATCGAGGTTGGATCTTGTCATCTCTTCTAGAACTGGAGGTGCCTGCATGTACAGATTCTTCCCACGATGCGTAACACTTGCTCTGGATAGGAGTAGCTTAGGGTGCTCTTCAAGTAGACCAATGAACTGGGGCAAAGTAAAGTAAATCAATAGGAGCATAAATATAAGACAAACAGGAAGTACAAGCAGAATGCTGAAAATCAGAGTCTACGCAGTCCACAAGTACACAACTATCCATCTGTTTCGAAAGAACAAGGAGTCAGAGAGTGCAAATCCAAGTAAGAAGCAGCACATTGTTATGGGGGTAATATGGCGTGCTACCATGTTAAGAGCGTTAGACGAATGCACATTATGATATCGAAAGAGCTGCACTCACTGCTGATAAAGATTAACATTCTCCTCTCACTTTAAAATCAATAGGTTTGATCCAAACAATGCCAAGTTAACATGCATAGAAGTTGCACAGAACCATTCCCATGCCCAATCATCTAACAGGGCATACTTTTGAAGTGAAGCGAAAACTGGATTCATGAACAAAAGCCACACTATTGCCTATGGAAATCTCGCTATTCCCACTGCGGTGGTATTTTGCATTGATGTATGCGAACCTAAAAATTGATCAGCCAGAGAGAGAGAATTATTATCAGATTTGCTCAAAGTAAACTGAATATGCCACTTAATCAAATGTGTTAGAACAATTAGCCTGTTTAGAATAAGTTTCGAAGCTATTTCATAGTTGGATAAATTCCAATGGCTAAACAAATAGTATTGAGCTCTATTTGTATGAATTGATGGAGTTCTTTTCTTCGGCCCACATAAGGGGCTTCTAATGTAGTTGGATGGTTCTTACTTCTGCTGAAAATCAACACAGCTGAAATTTTGAAGTCATTAAACAGTAAACACGCACAACATATGATAGGGTGCTAGTCGGATTCCTCAAAGCAAGTTTTAATCACCTAGGAGGAAGGGTGAAAGAAGAAATACCAATGAGGAATTCATGAGCTTGTATCTAGCTTAAGTAACCATTTTCAATTTTCTTTCTTTGGGGAGGAACTATATTACTGAATATACATGAATTAACTTAGCCAATAGATTCTTATTGTTCTCTTCCCATTAGAATGACTGTTTCTTCCACCCAACTCAAGCTATTTTGTTGCTGATAAAAACAAAAAACTCAATCTATTTTGTCACAAGTACGACAAAAAGCAGCTGTCTCGACAGTCAGAAAACTAGGAGAAATTTTGTTGTGAAGAAGTCCAACCACAGAGAAGCCATTACTTTCACAATAGCATGATAGACTACAAGTATCAACAACGGAGCACAGAGTCTTGCTCAATCATCCAATCTTCCAATGTTTAGACTTTAGTTTGGTCAGCCTAAAGGAGTTGCCAAGAAGTTGTATATAAATGATTCCATAGGTTGCTAGTTTGGGTCATTTTTCAGCTACCTTGACTATTCTGTTAAATTTTCCAGTTATTTATGTCACTTCTGCGGGTCAGCAACCCAGTCACACATGAAGAGAACTTCTTAGAAGTTAAAAATTAGTCCGCTTGTCAAATTAATTCAACCCATGTATCATCCTAACAACTGAACGAAAGGGAAGAGATCAAAGATAACTGCAACTGAACAAATTCTTGGTCAGGTCTTAATTGTAAACCTAAACCATCCACGACCAATTCACATCCTAGTTGTTTTGGGAAAATGCATCCTACGCAAAGGTCCTAACTAATACACAAAAACCAACCTGGAAAGAACCAAGTATGATTCATGAAAGATAACTAGGGCCAGGAGGAGGAATTAAAACCTTTCGTAAAGAAACTGAAGTCTCTAGCTCAATGAGAACTCCAGGACCACATACAATACAGTCTTTGTCCTTCACAAACTCGGTCACTTTAGTGTGGAGTCCTTCAACACCATTATATCTGCAAAACATTCAAATGGGTAACCACATCAATACAAATAATTGATGCAAGAAAATTAGGCAGGAGATAGCACAATAAGAGATTCAACTACGGAAATTCTTAGGGAATCAGCTTAGGAAACTCTTAACCTTTGTTACTACTAATGACATCATAGAAGATTGAATTCAAATAAGCATAACATTTAAAGTTCATGCTATGTAAAAGACTCAGGACTCACGTCAAATAGTTGGACAATGTTTTGCTACATCCAGAGACAATCTTCAAGGTTTCGAGGGCGCACGCAGCTGATATAATTGCATTGGTGGAAGCTATAGCAGGTATAATATTTTTTACAACACCCTGCAAACAAAAGAGAAATGTCTGATCCTGTTATCATGGAGAAGAAAATACTGAGGAGGTTATGATAATCAAAGAGCTGAAGCGACTGTAACGTTCATGCAGAAACACTTTCTTTCACAAATGGTTATGAACAGGACAACATAATATAAACAAATTTATGTCATGACCTCTAGAAAAAAAGAGCAGAATTTAAGTCGACTTGGGACAATGATGCCATAAAATATTGCCACCGATGGAGATAATGATAAGATCTAATGATAAAACGACAGATATTAACACCCAACAGATATACAAACACAGCAGGTCTTTTTGCAGGCTTTCAGCTTAACTTATGTTGAAGTTGATTACTCACAACCACAAGTGAAAAAACGAAAAAAGAGGCACCAACACAAAATCAACATTTTCAGTTTGTTGAAGTTATTTTGGCCAGAAATCCGAAATGATAATCTGTGCCAAAAGGGCTAAGAGAATTTAGTTTAAAACCAGAAATATGTAGTTCTTGATGACTACCATAAATGGACAACAGAACCTATCTGCAATCTGCATAGCTATCAAACAATCAATTGAAAGGAAAAACTTTTCAGAAAATTGAAAACACCGAGTATGTTTACCTGAGTTAGAGAATATGTAACTCCTGGAATGCCGAATAGCTCCGCTCTCTTGACAGCCTGTGGGATATGGGTAGCATAAGTAGAGAAGAAAAAGAAAGCAAAAAAGAAATAAAAGAACAAATGGAACTTTTATTAACTTCTGAATAAACCCACTGCATATGTTCAGGTTCATCTGGATCAAAAGTTTTCCCACTATGAACCTGTAGGAAAAAAGTGAAACATCGGGATGACAAAATTGTCCACAAAGCACCATTTCAGAAGCGAAAGGCAAAAAATTGAAACTCTGGCTACCTCATCCCATTTTATTAGATGGGCATACTCAATGCAGTGAGCAGCAGTTCTAGGAGTTTCTGCAAGAGTGCACAATGGGAACTTCACTTGAGGTGGGAAAAGCCAAATGGTACACTCAAAGCATGGGGTGAGCCCAGGAACAATAACCCTAGCATGGCCCTTGAAGCCTTCAGTTCCACCATCTACCATGGGCTTGACTGTTTCTTCCCGTGGGTTGTCATCAGAATCATACTCTAAGTTTCAACAAACCCATAGGAGAAATAAAATAAGCTACAACTGAATCAGCCATACACTAATCATTTTGACACCCTCACATGTTATACACAATAAGGAGTGAGACATGAACTAAAGTTGCATTAATTAAAAAGAATGGCGAAGAAATTCAATCATTGTGTAAAAAATCAATTCAAATGTAGAACATAAGTTAAATTCAAAAGGTATGTCAAGATAAAAGGCCAGATATGCTGGTAGTCAAAACCGATGCTTATGACATTCGAAATAGTTGCTCTCATGCCAAAACTGAATCGAGGAATCTGTTCTGACTAAAACAGCGATGCAAGCCTCAAGAAACCTCCAGTCACATGCATACATCGCCCTAATGCTTGCCCTGTTGCATAAGTCCACAATGTATGCCTTAAAAGTTGAAACAAATAGTGTTATTAACTACAAACATACATTTTTTGCACTTTTTTTTTTCATTTTTTCCCCAATCAGATATAACAACCTTCAAAATTCAATTATGTAATAGCTAATCAACATTTTTGTCAAACCAACAGATCCTTACAAGTATAAAAGAGAATTTTCCATAAATAGCATTCTCATATTGTAATGGTAAACAAATGGCAGAAACACACCGTGCAATGACTAAGTTTTTACTCTTAAACTCTTGCTAATTTTTAGATATGGGTGTGTGTTTTTGTTTCCCTGCCAGAAAGATATCAAATACTCCAAAACAGCTTGACACTTTGACGTGGCATCAGGCATTAAAGTTATTGGAGCATGATAATCAACGGAGGAGGCTGGGGCTAATCTATTGGAGCAACATTGACTGAAAAAAGAAATATAAACACCAAACAAGGCCCAAATGAGGGAGGAATTTGAGACTGGGCAATCACAGCAAACAAGTAAAGACCCCAAATGAGGGAGGAAATTGAGACTGAGAAGTCTACTGAAATCAAACCATGTCGTGTATCAAAAAAACACATATAAATAACTGTACATAAAAATATTTTTAGACCTCCCCATTAGAAGATCAGCATAACACTATATACCTAAAAACCCACAGGCCACAGCATTTATGTAGCTCCGAGCCTCGATAGAATCAAGCCCAAGTACAATAATGTTGAAATCATTGTAAAAGTCAAGCTCTTTGTCCTCAATACGGCAAAAATGTGGTACAATATTGACACCTGCAACTCTTTCCATGACACGCTTTGCTGCCACCTCAGCCTTGGGGTTTCCAACATCTTGAAGCCTACAATGGCAAGATCATAAATAAGAGAGTTTCTTAGAAGATGCTAATTACATAATGAAAATAATTCATTTTGATAGAAAAGTAAGAATGTTTGATTCCTTGCACTTATGCCTTGTTTGCTTCTCTTTTTGAAAAGTATTTTTCAAAAGATTCCCCCTTCTTCCAATCATCTCTCTCTCTCTCTCTCTCCTCTTATTACCCCTACTATTTCAAAAAAAAATTCAAAAAGTGTTCCAAACAAAGCATTAGTATTCTTAAATTTAATTGTATCCATAACAGCAATGTCATGTGAGGTAAAACCCTGTACCGTGCTATAGACATATCAGGTTGATTACTTGGTGATTAGCATCTTCCAAGCATTCAAGGGGGGAGAAAAAGAGAAGGCAAATTATTGATCAAACAGAAGTCAGAATGCTGCTGATCATCCCAAAATGTCATCGCAATGGAAATTCTGATATGAGATCAATTCAACAAGACATTGTCTCAAACATATGCCGATGCCTGTAACCTTGCATTACAAGTTAACTAACCAGATGTGTTTACCCACTCCACATGTTCATTGATGGCAATTTAATTGCCGCAACTTCTCTAAAGGTCAAACGCTGATTCCTGAATATTGTTGCTTTGGGCTATGCCGTCACGGCTCTAAAATGCACATGACTGAGAAGAGAAATGACCTACCAAGCAGAACGAGACAGTCGAATACTTCTCTTCCAACCCACCCTGCCACCCACCCTCCCCCTCTTCCTTCCCCAATCACAAAGGGAAACAAACGATCAAGACAAAACGCCCTTGTGTGTCGCACGAGGGAACACTTAAATCAGCATAGCACTTTGCTCTCACTTTCAGGACTTAAGAAGTGACTTCCACCATGTGCATGGCCCACACCTCAAAAGGCAGGTCTCACTCTGATATGGATCATAAGGTCCCAATTCCAAAACCATACTGATTTGTCCACTTTGGCAAGATCCATACGGCTCACTTATATAGCCTACCTAGTCAATATGGCCTGGGTGCTATAGTTTAATTTAGCATTACATCTATTTCTTCCATTTTCCAAACAAACCGCACACATGGAAAAGAAATAGATGTAATGCATCCTCCAGAGTGCTAGCAATCACAAGGTCAATTCCCCGTAACAGCTCCGTACATACACCGATGACCAATTCCAGCATTCCTAGTGTACGCCAAATAAATTAAACAACATGGCCTAAAGATCAATTGCAACATACCGGCCTCAGCCATCAAAAGAACATAATTTACGATTTCTTCTGAGCTCTTGTGCAGACAAAACCGGTTGGAAACTGGAAATCATGTTGTGTCATGCCCCAAATTATCTCTAAGCACCTCCAATCGTGAGGAATGTCTTTCTCAAGAAAACCTAATTCTCTGCACCACATAATGTGTGGCATATTATCTACCTCAAATCTTTCAATCTTACTTGCAGAAGGACCAGAACCCTCACCAATGCTATGCTTCAGTCAATAAGCATCAGATTCGACATAGGACATGGTTGCATTGCTTTTACCTTTCTGGCCCAAAAGGATACAATTAGATTAAGCACAAATATCTAAAGGTGGAGCCGCGGAGTACGGAGGGAAGACCTGGCACAGCTGTAAAGCTGCCCCATTGAGGCCTGAAGGGCACAGGTTTGATTCTCAGAAACAACCTCCTTGCTTGCAAACGTAAGGCTGTGTATCTCAACACTGCCCCAGACCCCGCATATGCAGAAGCTTTGTGCACTGTGTACGCCCTTTTGTTCAGGTAAAGGCGGGGTACACTACCACAGGAACCATAACCCCAAGCATATAAATTAACTAGATTCTTTTGTTTTCTCAATTTATTAAGTTAATTTGGGTCCCTCATTATCCCTAATACTTCATCAACTTTACTATCAGACACTCAGCCTTACAAGAGCCCTGCAAAACTAATAATTTGCCAATCTGACCGCCACAGAGATAACTTTCAATCTATTCGAACAACTTAGTTTTAAGAAATTGGTCCATCCCTGTGGTTAAACACGTCTTCAACCTTTTCACCCCAAACATACCCATTCCACGCTGATTACTTCATGGGCATTCAATGAAATCCAACACTTTATATACACAATCATAAACCAATTATTAAATGTGGGTTGGAAAATAAAATTAAACATGTTCCATCATCTTCTGGGGGCGCATTACTAGTTAAAAGTTAGAACTACTAATAAGGCATCTGATCAACAAGAAAACATAGCCCCAAGGGATAGTCCGGTTGGTTGGTATGGGTTTGCTCCCACACTTGACGAGTTCGATTCTTGGGGCCAGGCTGCAAGAAAGCAGTTTCTTGTAATTCCCTAGTCCCAGCATGAATGGCCTGCCTTTGACCGGAACGGGGAGGATTAGTCGAGGTGCGCGTAAGCTGGCCCAGACGGGACCGTCAAACCATAAAGAAAATGATACAAACCCTTGGGTAGAACTCACCCTTGAAAACCGGCAGAGAGAGTGCCCAAGAGCTTATATGCACATGGCCAAGTCCATCCTTAGCCGATGCCGGACATTAGCATCGTAACAGGAAAAAAAAAAAAAAAGAACAAGAAAACATGACTATGGGTGTATACAGCATGTCCGTAAGTAAATTAGATATACAGAAACTACCACGGAATCAAAGATGACGAAATCAAATAGGACCTGAAGAGAAACTGGCGATTGAGATTGGAGACCTCGATTCGGTCCATATCTATGACTTCTAGGTTCCGAAACCCCGATAAGGCCAAATCCTTCAATAGCTCACAGCCCAAACCTCCCGCTCCAACCACCAAAATCTTCACATATTCTTGAATGTCGTCCCTCAACTACGCAAAAAACCAAAAAACAAAACATCAGCGCGAAAAGACGCCTTGTAAGTGTTTGTCAATATGCTAGAGAGTGAGAAGTATCAGAGAGAGAGAGAGAGAGAGAGAGAGAGAGAGAGGGAGTACTTCGGTGCCTGGCTCGAAGGTGGGGCCGACGAGATGACCGGGCCTGAGGAGGAGCTTGTCGAGGTCTCTCGATCTGCTAACGTGCGCCGTCGAGTCTGCCATTGAAAGACTCACTGGCTCGAACGCAAGCTTAGCAGCCAAGTAGCTTACTCTGTAAGCTGGAGCTGTTTAAAACCTGCGCACTCCTCCTTGGGGTTTTTGTTTGGGCGTCTACTTGTTTGGGCTTTCTATTTGCAGACACTTTTTTAACGCAACGTCCGATATGTCAAATGGGTCGTGTCGTATCTAATGTGAAACCGTTTATTTTCGTGTGAATTGTGTTTAGTTCGATCGATCCTAATTTATCGTATTGTATCGTGCGGTGCATTGTTACAATACCCCAAGCAGAGTCAGTCCATGTGCTCGCAACAAACCGTGTCCTGCAATGTCGTGTTTATTTTCGTGCTCGTATCGTGATGTGCACTTGCCTAATTGCGCCTTTTAAAGGCAAAAAAGTTGACAGTCTAAGCGAAAATCATCAATAGTATTCTCGAGAGTTATAATGAAACATTATCAAATAACCAAATAACTACAGTTAAAATAGCGTCATAAATACGAAATATACACGGTTTAATAGATACTACTATTTCTACGTTTTTACGTTATTCAAATTATTTTTATATTGAGTTAATCAATAGATTTATTAGCACAAATCTCTATTGTAATTCACTTAATAGGTCAATTGCATTTATACATAACAGATATCATAAACATGAGCTCGTTATGCTAGTACTCGCCCGGCCCAAAATAATGGCAGTGCCCGACCCAATCTAGTTTTTCTCTGTCGCACTATGTCATGTTGTGCCAAATTTTTTACAAATTGTGCTCGTACTCGCCCGGCCCAATTTATACTCCTAAAAACGAGCTATCAATTTCTTTTGTGCCAACTTTTAGAGGCATTGCCTGACCCAATCTAGTTATTGTGTCGCACTATGTCATGTTGTGCCAACTACCAATTTTTTAAACGTATCGTGCTCGTACTGGCCCGGCCCAATTTATACTCCTAAACGAGCTATCAATTTCTTTTAGAATAGTAACTAGAAAAATACCTTTTAGATGACTTTAACGTACATCTAAGGCTTTGACATTCTACAACTATCCCCATTTTATACACTTATTAACACACATACTCACATAAACGTTGGGATCCCACACCCGTAATGTGTGTGAGTCTCAACACTTATATGAATACGTGTGAACTTAGGTGGGTTGTAGATTAATTCATGCCAATAGAACCTTGTCTTGGAGCATCTTCAATAAGTCTGTTAAGTATCTTTTTGAATGTATGTTTTAGATGCTCCAATGATTATGTTATCTTGTTGTGTGTGCCTCACCTATTGATTTGAAATTCAACCTATTAGAAAAAGTTATGTCTGGTATGGCTAAACAATAATCCTAGATTTTTGGATTATTGAAGATCAATTAATAATTCTAATAAGAAGAATGAGTTTGTTTATTTAATTTGGCTTATTAACTGATAATCCAATTATCAGCAATCTCTTTTATAAAGTAATCTCCCATACTACCATATCCCTCTCGTAAATTGTTTACCCTTACATTTGGCGAAGTATGTTGCGAGTTTTGTTTTAATAATCAGAATCATTCATTTTTACATGAGTTGATTTGTTAGGAGAACATGCAAAAATTTAGCTCAATTGAATATCTTTAATTACATGATCAAAAAACTTAATTTTTCGTTCCAAAATTGAAGTGACCAGAATTGATTCTTTTGATCAAGTACTTGCCGAGATCTAATTAACTTAAAATTTTCCTTTGTTTCCTATCTAATCAATGCATGTGAAATAATCGATTTTGCTCATCAAAACAGAACTCATGACATACATCATCAAATGTGGATAAAGTTATCCTCACTAAAATAAGTGTGAATGAAATTGCTTTCATCCCCTAACCGTCAAAACTTATCCATGAGGGCAGAAAATAAAAATCGCATTTTCATGGGCATGTTAAACTCGTGAGCACCCACTATTTATATTCAGTTTGTGATTGTGTGAAAGACACAAGCACATGAAGATCTTTAGTTCTAATCTTTTTTTTTTTTTTATCTCTTTCTAACATCTTTCCTATTTCTTTATGAAATTTTTTGCAAACAAATTCCTGGAAAGGTCACAAAGATGCAAATCCTAAAGTATTGGAGGAAATTAAATAGGGAAAATTTCAAAATACCCCGAAACTATTCGCTCAATTTCAATTAGACTCCCAAACTTTTAAAAAAATCAATTTTACTCCTAAACTAATCTTTCGTTAATCAAAATTCCCTCTTCCATCTCAATCCATCAAATTGGTAACAGCTTTGCTGATGTGGATAGTTAGTCTCCGTTAGATCATAGGTAAAATGGCATTTTAGCTATTTTGGCTACCTAAGAGCATGTGCACCAGGAGAGGTAAAACCCCTTTTGTAGCTACTTTACAGAGGAAAACAACAAAAACCATGGTGCAACAGACGAGGTAAACTGGAAGGGAAAATAACTTTGTTGAAAATGCTCGGTAGAAATACCGATCCACTGTTCACCATGTATCCATTAAACAATTAATTTCTCACTCCTCCTCTCTCTCTCTCTCTCATCCAATGGCCTGCCTTTCCCTCCTTTCACTGATGTATATTTTATGAATATACAAGGAATAGAGAGAGGAAGATAGAGAGGCTTGTGTAGGTTGGGAGGGCAAACGTAAAATATAAAAGTACCTTTTTGAGTAGGTAAAATTGCTATCCTTGATGTACATGCTCTAAGTACACCACCACCGCTTATTATAATTATCCACAGCCTCCACCTCCACCTCTCCCACAGCCACCACCCCCTCCCTCTCCGCCTCATTTTCCATCACACCCAAAACAAAACTCTCCTAAAAAACCTCCACCTCCACCTTCCCTTGCCCTCTCCTCTACCGCTTTGTGTATCAATTCCTTGTTAGGTGAGGAGTCCCAACGAACCAGTAGCTCGTGTAGCAGTCGAAGCACTCGCAATAAAGAACAGGCGCCTTGTAATACTACAACCCAGTAGTTTCTTGCTATTATTTCTTTGTTAAATTATGCTATTGCGTTTTCGTAGAATTTTGGGCCTCCAGTCCACTAAATCACAAGACTTGTATGTACATGGAATCTAAATTGTTCTTGCTTTTCTTCATGCTTGTGGCCCAAAATCTTTTGAAGCACAACTGAAAAACTCTAAATGACCAAAATTTTCTAAATGGACCAAATCACACCAAACCGATTTTGATCCCCAATTGAAAATTGTTTCTGATCCCAAGCTTTCGATTGGGATTGATCTTTTTTTGTTCTTTTCTTCTGCACTTGAAGAAGGGCTCGGATTGACCGAGTTCATCAATTTTGTAACCATGTAAGCCAATACCTCTTTGTCTTCGCTCAAGGGGATGAAGATTAGAGCGAGGATAGTGGTTGGTAGTAGGGTTAGGACAGAGAGGGCATTTTGATTTGGAAGGGAATTTAAAGTCCGATAGGGTCTGGCCAACCAGTGATACGAGTTCTTTTCTTTAGAGTCCTGAGGAAGTTGTCTTGGTAGGGAACTATATGATCTTTTCCCCTATTGTATTGAATCAATAAAAGAAGAGGTTAGTGCCACGGCCGCCTATTATTTGATCCAATATTGACCCGGGACGAGCCTCGACTTCCATAGGTCATTGGTTTTACCTCCCGTGGTGGTCCTTGCTTTTAAGAATGAAGGCGTGGATGAGGATGAAGGGGAAGGGTTTGCCTTTGTTTTGCTTCATCTTCATGGTTTTTTTGTAGTGGATTGTTGGTTATTTTTTTGTGGGTAGTGTTTTGGTGAATTTTTGTAGAGAGAGAGTGAGAGAGAGAGAGAGAGAGAGAGAGGAGGAGGAGGAGGAGGAGGAGGAGGGGGGTAGGGTAGGGTTTTGTTTAAGGGGAAATTTCAAAATAGCTGAAATACATTTTGGGCACTTTAGGTAGCCAATATAGCTAAAATACCATTTACTTACTCTGCTTCACATGATCTAACGGAGTAACCAGTCCGGTCACATCAGCAAAACTGTTACCAATTTAACGGATTGAACGGAAGGGGGCATTTTGATTAACAGAAGATTAGTTTAGGAGTAAATTTGATTTTTTTTAAAGTATAGGAGTCTAATTGAAATTGAGCGTAAAGTTTGGAGGGTATTTTGAATTTTTTCCAATTAAATATGGACATGAAGATCTCGAGTTCTAAATTCTAATCAATTCCCCTCAGGTAGTTTTTGACTTTTTTTCCCATCTTTCTTTACGACATTTTTGGTTTTTTGCAAACAAATTACAGGAAAGTTCACAATGATGCAAATCCTGAAGTATTGGAGGAAATTAAATAGCGATGGACCGATATCATTAAGCCTTGTCCACGAAATAGGAACTTATCCACCCAAGCGAATACTAGGAGCATAAATATATACTACTATCATAATTTTGATAGTTTTTTGATGTTTGTTGGCTCACACATGGTCAAGCAGAAAGAAAAAGAAAAGGGAGGGACAAAGGGATCCTTACCCGTTTGGAATAGAATTTGCAATGGATGCTTCTATCAAGGTATAAGAGTCGGTCACGAAAGAAAACCACAGAAAACAATGCCTACCAATATACACGGTCATTCGATCTTCTGACCTAACAATTGTTGGGTCCTCCACCTTACACACGAATGATTGGATTGCCTGAATCACGAGTCTTATATATATTGTGTTACAATCACCTCATATTCATAAAGGGTCCATAGAACAATTTAGCGAAAATTGAAGGAAAAGCTACTAGTCATGGAAATAGAAACGAATGAATTGTGCAATAAAAAAATTCCGAATTTGTAGAGATGTGTAATACATGGAGAAAGTTAGAAAGAAGACCGCAAATGTAAAAAGAAAATTAACAAAAAATATTGTACAAGGTGCCGCAAAAAAAGTCTTGACTCTGTATGTGCATAACTTAATTAATAATGACATCTGATTTTGCCACTCCCTTTTTATTTTTGTAAGGGTGAATTTATTAAAACACCCTTACATTTGGAAAGTGAGAAAAAGCTAGCATCATAAAGTGCAAGGGAGTTTTAGTAAATTCACCCTAATAAAAACAAATAAGAGAGTGGCAAAATCATTAGCCTTAATTATAATAGCTATTGAGACATTTGTTAACAAAACTTTACACGGGATTCCAGTTACTAATTTCGCATCTGAAAATATTAGGAAATAAATCTTAAATAAGTAATTTGTAACAAATGTTAAAATAACATTTAAATTGTCACAATAGACCTGTTTTTTTTTTTTTTTTTTTTTCTGTTAGATGTTATGAGTTAGATTACTAAGACAGTAAGACAACAGTAAGACAGACCAAGGTCGTTCCATTGACTTGAACATGAGACCCCACGCACTAACACCTAAGTCCACTCACGATCACTTGAGCTACAGCTTTGGATTTTCCGTAATGATTAAAGCTTATGAAAGTTAAAAGTTATGTAGTTCCCGACCATCGACCACAATCTCTACATCACCTCTTAGTGTGAAATTATTCTAGAGTCCAAGAGCATTGCCACGTGGTGCTCCGAATCACTCCACAACCACACATTCTCATGAAATTCACGACTAAGTGTATGAATAACACATAAATATGTGGTTCTGAAATGGTTTGGAGCATCACGTGATAGTGTTCCCGGGCTACTGAATAATTACTCCCCCAAACCATTACAGGATCACAAATGATCGTAGCTAGCCCTTTCCGATCGACTACAATTTCGACCATAGTATCACAAATGACAATAGAATGGCTAGCACTCCCTTTGCCATCCAACTGCGATTCCTTCTATGTCATTATTCAGGTGAAATTACAATACAATCCTTCCCGTATTTTCTTTAACGTACTAGGATAAATTACAATTTCACATGAATAAAAAACATAAAACGCATAGGAAAGCGCAAAAACCGAATTTTCCAAAGAATACGTATGCCGTTTTCGCAATGCAGAAAGAAAAGAACAGTTCTAAAGAGGGTTCTAAACTGTGATCCAGACAACTTTATTAGACCAAGAGATAGTAGCTGTACAATAACTGAAGCAACACAAAGTTCTTGACCAAAGTGCAAACTACCCAAGAAGGAAAACCACCAACTCATTGCATTCGAACTGAAGGCACAACCACATAGACAGGAAAATCCTACCCCTTCCCTCTTGTCCATTCCCCCAACAGCCACAAACAAACTCTCATTTCACTTATTTACAATTTTACATGACCCAACTCATTGCCTTTCATTCACAACCATGCGGAAAACCCCATTTTGCCCCCCATGGAGGCATTAATAGGGTAGGGGCGGGGTACAGAGACGCGAGATAATCTTCTCCTACTTTGTGGCTGCAAGAACTGTTGGCCCTTCCACCTGAAATGTCATCCAAAAATCCACATTGTGGCTGTGTTAGAAATAGAGGATACGTGGTTCCAAGTGCATTTCTTTTAAGTGAGTTGAGTTGGGGACACAATTATGCCACATGAGGTTTACAAACAAGTTAAAACGAAATCGACACTGCAACATGACGTTATCATATAAAGAACTCTAAAGGGGGAAATCATCACACTATATTCACAAGACAACTGATATTCGGAATATATGTGACTTCCATCCAGACAAAAAGGGCTATTGACCGGAAAAACTCATTAGCAATTGGATAGATGAAGCTAGTTCAGGCGTGTATCGTCTTGATTTTAGTTTACCAATACCTGATAATTTTTTCACCCCTGAAATAACTTGAATGAATTTCCTATTACAGCCTTTGCTATAAAAATACGTCAATCTTCTTGTGGTTCAGACGGAAGACATATAGTTTACCTAAGAGCTGCAACAAGTCATTGACACTAATCTTCATTCAGCAATGACATTGACCTAGGGTTGGGGTTTGACATTATATGATGCATCAATTTAGGCAGTTGTACACGAATTAAAATGTTTTTGAGTAGTTGTCCCATGTCTTCGAGTAGTAGTCCCCAACATTAACTAGCACCCATGTAAATTGCAAACACGAATCCAATCTATTTCTACTTAAAGTAAAGCAATCATTTTACCATGAATTTTGCACCCCAAATTTCTTCCTCTCTAGCCGGAACAGCAGTAATCTTGTTCTTAGGATTCTCATAGCTTCTCAGTTCTCCAACTGTTTCTCCAACTGCCGTAGAGTAAAAACATCCTGCAAAATGCAATGGCATTGTTTTCAAACAAGAGAATAAAGGGAAAATCCGACTAACTAACAACATTAGTAGTTTCATGTAGTTCTCATGTTTTGTTTGCCAAAAGTCTTTTTGGAATTTCATTTGTGGCCCTTGGAGTTTATGTAACACCAAAATAGAGTAAAAAGTTATACACCTAAAGGGCAATGTTTTTTTTTTTTTTTTGATGACATAAAAAGAATTTCATTAATCTTTGATAACAGAAACCTAAAGGCCATATGTCATTTCTAGGTCTGTTCTAAAGGGGAGCAAAATGCCAAAATAGAGTCTTGGGACACTTGTCACATGTTTCCAAATATCTTCACATTTTCGAAACCACTTTTAAGACATTTTCAAGCACATTTCCCATCAGGTCTAAATTGTGCATAATGACCACTGCTGCATTGTCATTATTCTTTTTAAGTTTATTAGTCCATTTCATCCTATAAAGTTGGTCGTAAATGAACTAAACCGCAAAGATGATTACGCTAACCCACCTTGAGGGAAAGAAGCCAGCGACTTGCCACAAGCACCTTTAAGCAAATCAGCATCATTAGCAAAAGCCACATACCCATCAGCAGTAATTCCCCAATACAGAGGAACCTTACCAAATTGATCCTGTCACACCATACACCAACCCAATTGTGTTAAAGTCAAAGCAATAACATCTTTAACAAGGCCGAGTTTGGTAGGGGGAGAAGTGAAACACTTTTCATGAGAAAACATGTTTGATTGACGGATTTCAATGTTTTTGTTTGGAGGAAGCTTGTGGGGAGAAATCCATTTTGAAGAAAAAGCACACGAACGTGCGCACACACACAAATGCTTTTCAACCAAAAAAAAAAAAAACATTTCCCTTGAAAAACATATATGAACACGAAGAGTGTTTGTTTTCTCAAACGCAATTTTCTAAAAGAAGTTCTGAAACACTAATGGAAGAGGGCACTCACAGTAGCCACAAACAAGGTGGAGGTAGACTTGTCAAAGACAATGAATGCAAAGTTGCCTTCAAGGTGACCCACAACATGGTTAGGTGGATAAGGTGCCCTGTCACGAAGTGCCTTGTAAGCTTCAATGACCAAAACCACCTCATTTGCAGACTTGCCTAATCCGTACTGCTGTTTCAGACTCCCCAAGTTGTCAAGTGCTCCTTCAAACAAGCAGAATATCTCATCTTTCACTGCAAACGATCTGTGATTCCCATCATTCAAATGGTTGTTAGTTCGAGTCCAAAAAATTTAGAGTTGATAGAAGACGGGTAAGGCAACACGAGTTAGTTTTTTCAGATCATAACTTCAAACTGTTCTGCATCATCACACAAGTGAATTTGGAACTCATGATAACATATAAGAGTGTGTGAAATAAAAACATTAAAAGAAGGCTTTCCTTTTTAAATTATAGTAGGTTTGACAAATCATTGTAATATTCCAACACTAGGTTGCACTATGTGAGACATCCGAAGACGATAACTAATTATTTTGTTATATCGCAAATATAGGAGAGGGAAAGATACATGAAAAAACCATTGTTTTGAGATATAGGATTTCTAACTTTTTGTCTTGATCTTTTTGGTTCCCAAAGTATTAGTGAGCTGCCAATTTGGTCCCCAATGTATACATTTAACCAATTTAGTCCCCAACGTTTAAAATGGATGTCAAAATGGTCCTCTTACCCAACGGCGTTTGCCTCCCCATCAAGGAATGCAATTGCACAACAACCCCCCCAGGTGTCTACCCAAAATATCAAAGGATCTCATTACGTTAGACCCTAATTCATTACAAAATCCCTAATTCCTTCCAAGTTGGCGTAGGTTTATGATTGTGAGATAACAAAATGATTCAGTATTTATGAATGAAAAAACCTCTATTATTACCTAGCTAAAATATGTGCACACATGGCTTGTTTTCATGTCCCAAAAGGCGAAGAGTGACACAGCGCTTATCGAGTTAGAATTCACAAACGAAAGAGTTAATCTTATTTCGAGCCTACCTGGCACACGTGACAATCTAGAAGCTAGAACACAAAAGCAGTCGTGGGTTTAGTTGGTACAACCATATGTTTTGTAGTCCAACCCATGAAATCTCCCCACACAGACCACTAAAAACTCTAAACTCATTATGAGCCCCGTTCTGCTAAGGGAAATAAGTACATATTTTTTAAATAAGAAATTATTTTTTGAATTAAAGGTGATATACTGTGAGAGAATGACATGACTTGTAAAACAGAAAATAAATACTTCAAAAATAAGAACCTTAGCGGAATGGGGTAAATTGTCACCTACGCAGTGTTTATTTCAGTTTTCGTAATTAGTGGAAAGTTCAACCAGGTTTGGAATGGAATCACCATCAAAGGTAGAAAAGCGGTGTGACTAGGGATTATTTCTGGACCAAGGTTAGCCCCCACTTTGATGACACGGACGGTGAGTAGGTTAATTCACCAACCTCATGATCCAGAAAAATTCAACAATCACAAAACAAATGTCTTTCCAAAATATCTTTTTTGGAGTGCTTATTGCTTTATTTTTGAGTATTTTTAGTCATTTAGTGATTTTTTAAGTTTTCTTCTCAAATTCTCCTCCTTTTTTTCGATTTGTCACAACAAAAAGAAATACTTAAAACGCGGAGTACAAAAATTGTAAACAAAAAAGTTCACCAACAACTAAAATAAGGCAATGTTCTAAGCCTTTCTTTGACTTTGTTCAAAATTTTTGAATTTCCCGTTGGAGCCGAATTGAAAAAAGAGTTTGAAAATTAAAAAAAACTAAAGGAGTAGTACTGAAAAACTCAAGAAAATGAAGCAAAAGCCACTCCAAAAATTCTACAAAAGAAGCCACTCCAAAAAGAATTTTCTGAAAAGAGAAACAAACGAAGAAAGCGTAGAAGTGTTCATGGGGCCCCTACACGCCCTCTACGATCTAACCGCACACGTGAGTCACCAGGCCATCCTCGACGTTGGATCAGAAGCATGACAAAGGATTGCGGGAAAAAAAAAAGGGTAAATGCATCAGAAAATCTGTAAAAATGTACTGTCTGATTTCTTCCAGTCAAGAAGCAGCCATGGCCTCGAAAACGGGATCGATCTTCTCTGTCCCAAAAACCCAAAAACCTTTGTATTTTTGTGCCAAGAAATTTTTCGGACGTTGAATTACGTAATTTTTTTTATATTTTAAATTCAGCAATCGAAAAATCCCTCAGAATAAAATCACAGGGATTTTCAGCAATAAGGATCTGCCTCCAGAAAAAACCACCACGTTCAATGAATTTTAAAGATCAACCACGTGAATGGATAGGACTCTAGGTCAACTAATTTGTGACCTAGGAGATATGCTTGACCGGTGGGCCCAAGTGACGGTCGATGCCATCCGATTTCTACCATGGACCAAGCTTGATTAACTACGGAGTACGATCCAAAGTTACTACACAACAAATCATATTATCTCTAGGGAAAAATTCAATGCTAAAGCAAAATAGAAAAGGAAAAGTAAAATTGCGGTATACGACAGATTATAATACAAACTTTTAATCAAACAGTAGAATTACGTGGATAGATAGATCAAGACGCAATCGGTATTTTCGTCCATTTTCTGAGTAACCAAACAGTTTTTAGCCCGTCGGATCAGAATAACTATAAATTTAACAGAATTCAGCAGTTTTCTAATCCAGTATTTTCCTCCATTAATTTCCTAGGCAGCCAAATGGTTCAAACCGTTAGGTCACCAGACCGTCGACTAATTTTGTTAAATAATTGAGCAAATTTTCTTTTATTCTTATTTGATTTTATTCGTATTTATTAATTTTGTGTCAAAAAAAATTAGATTATTGACTGGTACGAGAAAGTAAGAATTACGAACAAAACTATATTTTTAATAAAGACAAATATAATTCAAAAACCCTGTCTGTTTTAGATTGTATTTGCCTGTAGTGCATTTTTTTAAGACTTTGATCATAATTTTAAAGTATTTTTTAGATTTCTCTCGTCGACACAAACTGACAATTCGCAAAAAATTAACACAAAATTAATTAATGCGAAAAAAAGTTGAATAAGCACAAAAAATAATCTGATTCAGCAATCGTCCGTTTGGACTAAAAATCATACTCCGAAATAGCCATCCGATGGTTTCCTTGATTTTATATCGTTCTAAGATTGTTCTAATTCATTTTTGTTGTCGTTGTTAATATACCTGGGCTGTATAGGGGACTGGTTGTGATGAGTGAAGGCCAACTGAGCATGGTCTCCGATCTGTACGGACACGGCTGAAGGGTTGGTCTCAAGGAACCGGTTCACTAGCGCCCCCGCCTTGGTCTTCGGCGACGGAGTCCGGCTGCCGGCCGCTACCAGTTCGTCCGGTGGCGACACGATCGAGCTGCTGAATACTCCCAACATGGCTCCCTCTCTTCACCACACACACGCACACTCTCTCTCTCTCTCTAGAATTATAGAGACACAAGAAGGAAGAAATGTATCTTCAGTGCCTTTCTCTCTCTCTCTCTCTCTCTCTCTCTCTCTCTCTCTCGCTCGTTATAATTGAGCAGAGATGGGCTAAAACATAGGAGGTGAATTGGTGATGGGCTTTGCCATATATAGGAGAGTAGAGACGACTGTGGGTATTATCGTCATTTTTGTTTACTATAATTTTTCCATTTTGTTTTTTTATTTTCCATTTTGTTATCTGTACCATTTTTTTTTGGGTTCGGCTCACCTCCGGTATGCTTGTGTCCAGTATCAAACTATCGGCCAGTGTGTGGCTGAGATGTATTCTCAATACATCCACTTAGATATCCATGGCTACACTTTTGCCACATGGGCCACCTCGTTTCCCACCCCAAAAGCCCACTGTTTTGGCTCCCGCCAATATACGCTTCCATTCTAAAAAATTTTTAATTTGAGATCCTTTTAAAACAGAAATATAATTATGAAAATTTTAAAGACAAAAATTAATTATGACTCTATAATATAAAATAAATAAATAATTAATTAATTAATCATCCATTTTTACCTGAGCGAAAATCTTTTTTTTTATCATTTTATCCTAAATAGTTATAATTAAAAAAATTTCCTCTAGACCCTTTATAATCAAGTTTCTGCTTTACAGAGTTCCAAATAAAGAATAAATACTTAATTATGAAAGTTTTGGATACAAAAATTAATTATGACCCTTTAAAATAATATAATTAGAAAATTAATATTTTCGCACTGGTTTAAATGGATTGAAAATTGGAGCAATTAATGTTATGTTTGGATTGGTATTTGAATTTTTTTTTTGAAAAATAGTAGGAGTAATAAGTGGAGAGAGATAGAGAGAGAAATGTTGGAAGTATGAGGAATGTAAAAGAATTTTTTTGAAATGTAAAGAGAACAAGGCATAATTTTTTTAGAAGGTTTATATGTGCACCAATTTTCAATCTTTTTGAACGGATGTGAAGATAGATGTTATGTTTTTGATCATTTTGCCCTAAAGAGTTATAATTAATTTTTATCTGTAAGACATTCATAATTAAGTTTCTGCTCTACAGAATCTCAAATTAATTTTGTTGGGAATGGAAGTGTGTATTGGCGGGAGCCAAAACAGTGAGCTTTTGGGATGGGAAGCGACGTGGCCCATGTGCGAAAGTGTAGCCATGGATATGTACGTGAATGTATTGAATACATCTTAGCCACACACTGGCTGTTACTGGACACAAGCGTACTGGAGGTGAGCCGAACCCCCCATTTTTTGCCCGTAGTTTTTTTTAAAAGGTATGGTTATCCAATGAAGGAAAGTAAGGGCTGTGGGACCCAGCATGAGAGGAGATGATTCCCGAATGTCGTTTAGTGGCAGCGTGGCCCCGATATCCATCTACTCCGCTGAGCGCGCGGGGGCTACTGTCATCAAATCGAGAAATTTTTCAGTGCCGGGTGGGCACCGGACAGCTGGTGCCGAGCATCAATTTCGACCGTACAAATATATTTTGGATGGCCCAGATCTGTTTGGGTAATTTTTAAGTGTAAAATTACCAAAATACCCCCTCAAGCCCAAACAGATCTAGGCCGTCCAAAACATGTTTGGACGGCCGAGATTGGTGCTCGGCACCGAAGAGTTTCTCCATCAAATCACCGCAGTCAGCAGCGTGGAGCAGCGCTTCGATCTTATTGTTCAAATATACTTCCTCCGTCTTTCTTTTAGAGTTCAGTATTTTATTAGTTAGAATTACGAAACAGAATAATTAAAAAGGAACCGAGGGAGTATTAATTTAAATAGTTCAGATTTGAAAAAAATTCTTTCAGAAAAGAGATTGGTGGATTCTTTTCGGTTCTTAATTTGGACTGTACGGGATAATTTAAAATCTCAATTAGCCATTGCTGAAATTAATGATTTTGATTTGTTCAGAAATTCTTATTGGTAAAGGTCAATAAGATTTTTTTAGAAAATACGAACCATTAGTTATACCAATGTGCATTCAGATTTAAATTATCTTATCCAATTCAAAATCTCGACTGCAGACTAGATAGACTGCCGAAAATTTTAGTTTTTTTTTTAATTTATTAATTTTTGTCTTTATTCAAAAATAAATTTGGACCATAGTTTTTAACTTTTTTAATTCCTCTCGTCTAAACGAATCAATAATGGAAAATGATTTTGGTACTCTAAAATTTGTCTTTTAGTGTATATTACTATATATAATTTCTACATTAAAAAACAAGTTTTACAGTGCCATCATAAAAAATTGGAGTGCCAATTCAAAATCATTTGCCATCAATAATTCACAAAAAAATTGACGCGAAACCCAACCAACAAATGAGAATTATTATTTTTTGAATAAAAACAAAAATATAAACCAAATGACTTATTTAACCAAAGCACCACTAATTTCACAAGTTTTGTACATTCTTTTCTCGTTGTTTCGTAGTCCTAAATTAATTAAAAGACGGGTCCAATCTTCTTATTGCACCTATGATATGAAACTGTGGATGGAGCCATGTTATCTGTGTTCTGATAAAAAAAAAAAAAACCAATTAAGAACAAAAATCTATAATAAATTATGGGTAGATTTTTTTTTTCTCCTTATTTTACTTGGTCCTCAACAGGTGGAACTTTTCCCATTTAAATCTAAAAAACAAGTAGGGTTACCCATGTATACTTGCATCTCTCTAACAAAATCAGGGGCTGGATATCTTTGTCTGAAATCGTGCTCTCCCACTCATGCCATTCAGTTGTATCCCAATTAACACCTCTCTTTTCCGATCGATCAAATTCTCTGTATCGGTTTTTCTCTGTACCTTTGTTCCCGACCTTCCGGTTATAGTCTTAACTTTTGGAATTCACGATAGTTGTTTCTTAAGCACTGAAATTTTAAAATACGAGTTAACGGCTTAGAACATAATGATACACGGGAAGTCGGTAGAGATGATTGAGCAAGTGGTCATGAAGAGATGATTGTGTGGATTTGTAGTCGGGCTGTCTTGTCCAAGTGGCAAAGAAACAGAATCGAGACCAAGTCTTACCCACAAATTAAGTACTCAAAAAAAGAAAAATACTCATCACATAAGTATAGATAGAAAAAGGGAATATTGATGTGATGTGATGTAATTGTTGAATATATATGGTTCGCATATAAGTTGGTGCATGTGAAGGTGACGGACGCCCACAGAATTTTCAGTGGCCCAAGGTTTGGGCTAGCGAATGTTTCTGTCCACCACTGAGGTGGTAGCCCAGGTGGTGAGGGTCTCCACTCCCCTTAACACAGGCGGAGGTTCGAGTCCCGGCAGGTATTCGAAACCCGTCTGCGGACCACAGGGGGGACTTTTCACCAGCTGTGTACTAAAGTGGTGCCGTGGTGACGGCCCGTCCATCCGGACGGTAGCTATGGCTCAAACCGGACATTTCATTGGCGGGTTGGGAGTCCCTATGGTCACGCCCAGGGGAAGTTGCTACGCTGGTCGCCCCCTCTCACCCTTTTGTTTATCAAAAAAAAAAAAAAAAAAATGTTTCTGTCCCGTCTAGGTGGCCGAAAGATAGAATATCAATTCAGCCGTCTGACAGTTGTATTTTGTGTTTTTATTAGTTTTGTAAAGCATGTCCCTTTTTTTTTTTTTTTAAATAAAAGGCTGGATTTATTGTCTTTCGTGTTATCCTATTTAAAATTTTGTACGCAATTTTAAATTTTTACGACTCATTTTATCGAGACAAATGATCGCTCTGAAAGAAATTGACTGAAAAACTGAACACATAATCTCAAAAAGTTAATTATACTAGGGTTTGTTTGGTTAATAGTTTAGTTTAATTTTGATAGTAGATAAAGAGAGAAATAGAGTAATAATTGAAAATAGTGGTAATGATTGGAAAGAGATATAGAGATATGAGAAAGTAATAATTGGAGAAATAGGGTAATGATTGAAGAAAGAAATAGAATAATGATTGAAAAATTAAATTAAAATTAAACTAAAATGTGAACCGAACACAACCACGTCTGTCTGTCGGTAAGAAAAATCAATTAGGTCATTCGCCAATCAAATCAGTGTGTAAAATTTTCATTGGCGTTAGAAGAATCTGAGTATGATGCACTTGGTGCGGATTTGACATTACACATACATTCGCACCAAAAATAAATTAAGGGACTCATAACAAGACGGGGAATTTTATGTGGTTTTCTACTATGTATCGATTCAAGAAAGAGTATAAATTCATTTAAGATGCTGCGTATCGCGTGAAGTATCCTATCATTTGACAAAAAAAAAAAGGAAAAAAAGATGCTGCATGTGTACTACATGAATTTAATAGGTCGAACTTTGACACATCAACAGAAATAGTTGGTGTGTGATGTTGGTATGTGTGAGTTGGATTATGTGACATGTAGTAGTTGGTGTGTCATGTGTGGTGTTAAATTGATGCTCTTCTTATTTGCGCGTATGGGGTTTAAATGGAGGTGTGGGTATCTGGATTGTCTACCCGGCTATTTTCTCCGTTGAGAAGAATATGCCTTATATTGTAAACTCTTCATTATCAACGAAACTCCGAGCGAAGACCAAAAATAGTATATTTATACAAATCCAGGAACACTTGAAAAAAATTGTATGGAGTATTAATTTATGTATGTGGACATAAACAAGAGTTAACCAAAACCCGAAATGATATTCTTTTCGTCAGTCACTTTGAATTCCCCACTCCCCAGTGTATTTAGTCAAGAGCAGATTCATTAAATTTAAGTACTGTGTGACGACATCGGGGCATAGCAGTGGAAAAATCTGTTCTTGCTAATCAGGAGCCTGGATTTCGGTCTGAGGCGGCCGGACGACGAGACGAATTTTCATGCGACAGAATATTCTCTTTACATTTCCATATTTGTTGTGTTCTGGAGTAGTATTATGCACTCACGGCCCGTTTGGATGCGGGATAAGAATTGGGGGTATTAGTTAATAAGGGGGGATAAGATAGTAGGGGGTATTAGTTAATAAGGGAGGGCCCACATTGATGTGATGTTTATGGAGGGGGGATTAAATAGTACTTCGTTTGGATGAAGGATTAATAGGGGGTATAAGGAAGGGTGGATGATGTAAAAATTTGTTAAATGACCCTTTTACCCTTGTGCAGTCTCTAAATTCATTATGTATTATGTTTTATATATAATTGCAAATTTAATTATTCTTTCACAAGTATTCTACTAACAAATTAACGAATTTAGTATTATTATTAAACAATTTTTTTTTATAAAATTCAATTTTTTTAAAAAATTTAAGTGTTCCAAATTTCAATCCGTTTGAACGGGTGGAAAGATTTTAGTTTTCTGATCATTTTATCCTAAATGATCATTATTAAATTTTGACTCTATGACTCTCGTTGATTAGCCCTAAAAGATATTTGATTCTACAACTTTCTTAGGACTAATCAACGAGAGCGCTAGAGTCAAAATTGAATTATGACCATTTAGGATAAAATGATCAGAAAATTAAAATCTTTCCACCCGTTCAAACGGATTAAAATTTGGAACACTTAATTTTTTAACCATATTTTTTAAAAATTTGGAAAACTTCATCTTCCCTCTCTCCGATTTTCTGTTCTTCTTCTTTTTGTTTTCCTGCTAAACCAAAAAAAACCCAGCAAATAGGGGTTTGGGGAAGGAGGATAAAGAGGGGTGAAATTGTCCAATTTTAAGGGGATTGGGGGGTATAACTTAATACCACCTCAAACCCCATCCATAATTAATACCCCTGTATGCCCCCTTGGCCGGTATTGCTGGAGCCGGGGACTAAATAATACCCAGCCATTTGGCTTCCCAAACAAGGGCTTAGCCCTGGGCCCACGTCCTTACAAGGGGGCATAACTAATGCCCCTTGCTAGTACTCCATCCAAACGACCCCTCAGGGTGTAGCAGTGGAAAAATCTCTCCTTGCTAATCAAGAGCCTGGATTTCGATCTTAGGCGCCCGGACGATGAGACAAATTTACATTCAACA
This sequence comes from Rhododendron mucronatum var. ripense, assembly GCA_019656295.1. NCBI lineage: Eukaryota > Viridiplantae > Streptophyta > Magnoliopsida > Ericales > Ericaceae > Rhododendron > Rhododendron mucronatum. The sequence goes on along the minus strand of BPLT01000122.1, from coordinate 349,956 downwards.
GAATATACTCTTTATATTCCCATAGTTTTTGTGTTCTTGTGTTCTACATTATGGCTCCGTTTGTTTCGATGTAAAATGTTTTACAAAGTAAAATATTTTCCATGTAAAATATTTTTTCAGAAAATAAACTTTAAACTTTTATTTTCTGATGTTTGGTTGGAACTTGAAAAATATTTTTAAAAATCAACAAAATAGTATAGAGAGAGAAATGGGCTTAAACAGTTGAGAGATATGAGAATATTGGAATTGAACGTGGGTCAAGACTGACAATTAAGGAAACTGAGTAATGAGAATCGCAGTAGAAGATAGTGGGTTCATTTCAGAAAATAACTTACGGAAGATTTAAGGGTAAGTCATTTTCATCCAATTAATGGAAAAATGTTTTACATGTAAAATGTTTTCCTTATTTTTTACACAATCAAACACCGAAAAATAGGTAAAATATTTTACCGGAAAACATTTTACGTCCAAACAAACGGAGCCATATATTTCGATAATTTTGGCCCAAGTCATCAAATAAGTACGTGAATTTAGTATAAATTTTATTCTGTCACTAAAACACACATGCAAGTACTTCTGGTATTATGAAAGTAATCCGTAGAATTTTCAGGTGAAGTAATATGATTTAAATTTAACCAAGAGATTTAATCATAGATTAAAAGATACTAATATATAAATCTATACACAAAAAATTAAACTCATACCTATTAATATTGAATTTAAAAAATGGGTGGGTCTGGAAGGGTCCGGCCCCACTAATAGTTTCCGTCCCTGATCACAAGCCACTTGTAATCTCCGACAAGAATAAAATATGAACTTGACAGATACCAATTGACTGGCTTTTTAAATTTTCGGACACACTTGGAACGATAAGGATTAACCGGATTTTATCTAGAACTTTCTTTTTTCATACGATATGAGACGATAATTCAATTGAAAAATTACAGCACGTTTGGTAAAACTTGAACTTTCATACCACATGAATGTACTGGAATGAGTTCGACATATCATTGATATCAAGGAAATAGCATAATCAGGATTTACAAACCCGACAACACTTGGAAAACTTGTAATTTATTGCGTGAGAGATCGGGGTACAACAGGGGAAAAATCTGTCCTCGCTAATCACAAGCCACTTGTGATCTCCGACAAAAATAGAATAATGAACTCGACGTACAAATACCAATTGACTGGCCTTTTAAATTTTTGGATACGCTTTGATGATCGAGATTACTTGGTTTTTATCTAGAATTTTATTTTTTGATTAATCGATACGAGGCTGTGATTCATCAATTCTATTACTAAAAAATTACAACACGATTGGTAAAAACTCTTCAACTTCAATACCAGATGACGTCTTACTATTTAGTCCACCCACGGGGTTTGACCAAGTGTTTGTTCTCCGGTCGCATGTACGAATTTTACGGAGGCCAAATATACGATATATACCGACCTGTAGGGCTAGTGGCGGAGCTAGATTGGGCTAAGGGGGTGACACTTTTCGATGAAAGTCCACTAATAAGTATTGCATGTTTCCGTAAAATTACAAAGGGAAAGTGTACCTTAAAATCTGGCTTTGTATTGAGTTCTATTTTTTTGTTAAAAAGAACAAAAAGCTTTTGGTTCAACTATGTCATGATTCTTAAATGAAAGTCATTGTTATATTATCCATATAATCCAAATTATTTATTATTTCAATTGATGTTTTTCATTGTTCGTGTAAAAAATCAAGTTGTTTGAGTCCCGATAAGTACCAAATCGCCTTCCATTAGTATAATTTTTTTTTTGTTGCCGCAGCAGATTTTTTTTTTCTCTCTTTCCTTTTTTTTCTTCTTATATTGGATAGTCGCACATAATGACATATCACGACCACATTAGTAAAAGTTTGGGGTAAGAATGGATTTCGTTCAAGTGCTCAAAAATAATATTATTCCAAAGCTTTCGTATGTTCTCCGTTATTTGTGTGGACGAGGCAGAGTTCCTTTTAAAAATATAAACTGATAATCTCCCAAACAAAATATCTTTACTTCTTCCCTTTTTACACCCTCCATATACCTCCGCCTCTACTCGAGGCTATTGGAGGGTTTGTCCAATCGTTAACTTTAAGGATCCGGAATTAATTAATGTGCACGCAAACTGGTCTATGGACATGCTGTTATCAGAGAAAAAAATATTTCAACTTTTGATTTTGTCGAAATTTCGGGCAGATGGCAAAATCGTGAGAACATGCAGATGCAATCAAGAACAGGAGTTGATTTGCGTACAAGAACACGAATGGTCCAGTTTTGTTCTTGGAGAGCATCTCCAAATCCTATGCGGAGCTCCACTTGTCAAAATTGACGTCATAGCCTTCTCCAACCTTACCTTCGAATGAAAGCCGAATCCTACATTGGTTTGAAGGCAACCAATTTGCATCACAATTGGAATCAACAGAAAAATGTAAAAGTAAAATAATAATTTGATTTTTTTTTTTAAAGATCATGAGAGCAAATTTGACACCATAATTGAAGGAACGTCCCATACTATGAATGTCAAATCTGAAGGTGTCAAATTGCTATATCAGCCTTCAAAAAAATTGACATCTTCGAATCTGAACCGAAGGTTGAAGATGCTCAAAAATGGTTATTAATTTTCATTTCCTACCAGGTCTAGGATAGAGAAGGGAAAGAAAAACTGCATTTGATTCAAATTCGAAGCCATTCCTTGTAAGCAGTAGAGAAGTCTAATTAAAGAGAACACTATCCTCTCATATCAAAATGATAAAAGTCTACAAACACAGATTAAAAATAAAGCTCCGGAACCATAAGATGCATGTGTATATGTGTGAATCGGACGATTTCAGACACAATTGTATCCAGATCTTTATTTTAAATCTGTGTTCTTATCATTGTTTCTATAAAAAAAAAAAAAATTACTGATTTATCTTTACGAAAGGAATAGGAATAGAATAACTTTGTGGAAGCAGTTTGTAACTTTGTATAGCAGTAGTCAATCTAGCAAATTTACTACTTTGTATCGGATGCCACTTTATATTTGGAGAAGTTCTGAAGTACTATCTCAGTGCGAATAAGAATGTCTAAAATTAATATTCACACCTTTTGCAAAATTATTTAAATTTATTGTACATATAATATTTTTTGGGAAATGATAATGCCAAAACCCTTTTTGTTGGTGTCAAAACTTCAGTGCATAAAAGTCTTGTACATTGCAAATGGTATAAGCGCACTAGAGTTTTGGCACCAACAAAAACAGTCTTGGCATTATCATTTTCCTATTTTTTATATGCAATATAAATCTTGTTCGATGGATCTCATTAATCGGCAACATACATCTACCTTTCTACATAGTAAATTAGAGTTCTAGCACCCATCCATTTTTCTCCATTATTTGAATTCTCCGTGGATTACATACGACATACAAACAATTGGTATCCCAGATTGGGGATGCTGCTCGGCGGCATCCAGGCATAGCGGTGCCAAACGGATGATCTCGGTGTTCATTTCAGCACGGACTGAATCTGAGCGCATACAGATCTGAACCGTTGATTGCCGAGATGAACGACCGAATCAGCCAACCCACTCTATAAGAGCATCTCCAATCCAACACCCCTCAAATCTCTATTTGAGATGATCAAATTAATCTATTTTATTTGAAAAGTAGATTTCGAGGATTGTACTATTTACCTCAACTTCAACTCAACACTTTATTTCTCAACTTCAATACATATTTGGAGTAGATCCTCTATTTTTTCCTTCATCCACTATATTTAGAGGATCAAAGGTCATCCTCCCAAATAGAGAAGAGTTTCAGAGGACGGATTGGAGAATATTTTTCCTCCAAAATAAAAAAATAAAGTATGGATTGGAGATGCTCTAAAGAGTGCTTGGCAGCATCCCCTCCCTGCCTGGTAACCCCACCTTAAAAAGTCACCAACTTCAAGAATCAAGAATAAATACATGGCGCCATGGCGGATCAAAAACAAAAAACAAGAATAAATACGTGATGTGATACTTTACCTCACGGCACCACACCACCTGATTTAAGACCAATAATAGAAGGAAGGATAAAGGGCAAATTCGTCCAAATGAGCAACATTAATTGCCACAGGTTTAAAGCCTAGATTGGCGTATGTGATCCACTGGAATGGTGGTTGGGGGTCTCTGCAGTGGTCCAGAAGTAACAAATGAGATGCAGGGAATCCAGACAAAAGGAAAGTTGGATAAGGTGGAAGAGGGAGAAGAGGCCAAGAATAATACCAAGACTTGTCGAAAACCCTAGTAAAGTGACGACCACATCTTCTTTGACTTATGGGCACCCTCCCAAATTGAAAGCAACTTAAGTGATTGCCAAGTTCTTTCTGTGGATAGCTTTACTCATACAATTGGCCTATTGTTGTAGTCCCACAATTGATGTTTCTTAGTATGAACTTGTCTGTTTGGTTCAGCTATATCACGAATGCTTTCGATTTTGGATTTTAATGGAGGTTTTTGGAGTAATAAGTACTAATAATTTGCGAGAAAATTTAAAAAGAGGAGGTTTTGAAATCTAAATGGTTGCAAAGTATTCTTGGGCAGCTTAACGGTTGCAAACTAGCGCACGTTTGATTGTCACATTGTTTGGTGAGGTACCCCTCAATTCCGGATTAGTAATCCTAGGATTGTTAGCCCCAAGTACTACATGACTAAGAGCATCCACAGTGGAATAAGCAAAACAAAAAATTGCTAAAATTAGCAATATTTGTTCAAAAAAGTGCTCACATTGGAATAACCAAACTTAACAACCTCTTAGCAACTCATCAAATTTTGGCTTTTGAATAATCAAAACTAGCAACCTTTAGCCAATAATCAAATTTAGTGATCCCTATATTTTCTCAATCAAGTACATCCATCATTACACAAAAATATTCTCTCTCTCTCTCTCTCTCTCTCTCAACAATGTTTTCAAAAAATAATTTTAAAAAACTATTCTTACTATTCTTTTCAGAAAATTTTTCTAAAAAAAACCCGTCTTTATATGAACTCTTTTTTTAAAATTTTTTTTGATAAAAACTGTTCAAATCTTTTAAAACTATTTTTAAAAAAAATTGTATTTACACAAAGCTGTTTTTTTACACATTTTTTTTTCATTACCTATTTTTTTATCCAACTGTTTTTAACTTAAACTATTTTTTTTCTTCCAAAAATTGTTTAACTAACTCTTTTTTTCAAGAACAAATATTTTTTTTTTATAAAAACTCCTTTTTAACATAAACTAGTTTTTCAAAAGATTTACGTGAAATGAAGGAGAAAATTTTGGAGAAAACTTATGGAAGGAAGCAATGGTCCTATTGGTTTTGATTATGAGCAAAAAAATAACCAATGTGAGATTTGACATTGCTAACTTTAGTAACCTCTAAATAGATAATCAAAATCTGATGTGGCATGTTTTGATTATTCACTTTTGCTTATTCCACTGTGGATGCTCTAACCGGTCATTTGTTTGTCGCGAAAATAGCAAAGAGGTTAGGAGTTCGAATCTCCCTACCTGAGTGTGGGTGTTCTTCCTTTAGACGGGCTTTCCTTCTTTCTTTGTTTCTTCTCTATGGTGGGCTTATTTCTGGTATTGGTTAAGTTGTTGAATTTGGTTATTTTGTGGATTCTTACAATTGATGTAGGATCTCGAACTTGTACCATGTACTTCATACATGATATAAATAATCTCTTCCATTTGGTTGACCAAAAAAAATGAATCTAGTCCAATTTTTATTTACAGTATTATGTAGTTTTTAAATGAGAATTTCTATATTTTGTTCCCATAATACCTTTGTCTAAGTTTTGGAGGTGTCATTTATTACCCTCATAATTTATTTTTGATTTGAACCATTAATTGATGAGATCAACGGTTATGCGCTACATTACAACCCCTGTAGGGCATTCCGCCCTACAAGATCCCCGGGTCCTTGCCCACGACCCCTTGGGAGTTGGGTCCAAATCTTGGGACATCCTAATTGGCCAAGTCGAGCTCCAAATACTCACCAAAGTACAAACCAAATTGAACAAGGCTTCATAAACCCAACATCTAGAGCTATTCGATTCACGTTGGTCCCATAAGCCGAACGATGCTTGCCACATTTGTATCCAGATCGGTGTCCCTAGAACTGTTGTTTAATGAATTGATCTTATTACTTAGATGTCACATTTGTATCCGGTGTCCCTAGAATTGTTGTTTAATGAATTGATCTTATTACTTGGATGTGTTTTGATAGTTGATTTATGGATTGACGTGCAAAACACAAATACCCCTTCGGATTCCGAACCCATTGCTTTCAGACAGCAACACTGGAATCTCAAGGATGCAAAATTCTTTATTTAGATGAGCTAATTAATCTGATTTTTCATCATGAAGCTGACAAGAAACAAGGGGCCCCATACTTTAATTTTGTTAAATTTTTTTTTCGGATAACCGAGGTATCTACCAACTTATCTATACCTTACCTAATTCTGGGAGACCACAAATCCATTGTCTACTATCGGGAGCCAAACTTAAAGCCGGAGCAAATGCTCCATATGGATGGGCCCTAAAGAAGTTGATAACACCTTAAGTTTCAAACCTAGGACTTTTAAGAGGGACCAAACCTCTAAGTCTCAGGTCTTGATCATCAAGCCAACCCGTTACTTAATTTTGTTAACTGAAGTTAAAGGAATTTACTGAAAAGGAACACGATAATGAATAAAAGAATATACCCAGTTTCTTCACATAATTTTGTTTCCCACCACAACTTTTTATCTGGTCAACCAGACAAACAAGTTTCAATAACTGGTAGAGAGGAAAACAAATTCTCACGCTTGGCCTCGTTTGTCAATTATTTTTTGACTAGCAAATATTAGGTACGAAAGATGATATTTATTATTGAGAAATCGAAGGGAGTGGGATCTTTTTTTTTTATTTATTATTTTTACGGAAGGGAGTGGGATCAAGTAATTTTTAACCTTCGGATCAAAAAAAAAAAAAAGAAGTAGTAATTTAACCTCTCTTTTTTCTAAGCAATTTCACTTGTCTCTCACCGCTCGTAGAGGGTGGGCATGGGATTTCAACCCGCACCAATGCTGAGGGCATAGGATCTCGTAGAGGGTGGGGGGTTGGGATTTCAACCTGCACCAACGCTGAGGGCATAGGATCTCGTAGAGGGTGGGGGGTTGGGATTTCAACCCGCACCAACGCTGAGGGCATAGGATTCCTACCAGGTCATCAGTCACGATCTGTTGGGCTTCTTTATTATTGATCCCACATTTATGCTATTTTTTCTGGTTCCATTGCCCGCCCGGATCAAATTTTCCAAAGTTTGAGACAATTAGCTAAACAAAAAAGAACTCGACGTATCCTCCTGGAATAGGTGCACGACGGACCATCCGACAGGAATGGTGATTTTAACAAGAATGACTTCGTCAATCTGGATTGTAGAAATCTATTGTGCTACCTTTACTCGTACGGACCTAATTTATGGGACGAGAAAATTGCATGAAGTCCTAAATTAGTTAGGACAAAGTTTCAGACACCCTCATCAGAAAGGGGAAAAAAAGGGAAGAAGAAGAAGAAAAGATCGTAACGAGAACGAATAAAAGGCTACCCTTTTTAACTAAGGGCTTACTCATGCTTCATTTTTCATACAAGTTTGAGGACAGAAGTTTCGGACACCCTCATCAGAAAGAGAAAAAAATGGTGGATCATAATGAGAACTGATTCACACCCCAGCCCATTTAACTAAGAGCTTATATGAGCACTGGATTGTGCTCTGTCTTGGCATAACTGGAAAAAGATGCTAAAGCTGCTTATGTTAAGTAGATTTTACCTGAGGCTCCAAATGGCTAAGTTGTCGACTTCTTGTCGCCTCGGCTCTAATCAGCAAACGGTCCTCCAACCCATTTCTCAGACCTGAGCATGACCCATACACAGGGTGCTTACTACTTACTGAAGGCTCCTTGAATTTGTGCAAAAACACCGCCGATAAGATGGACCCTGCCACCAATGGTAACCGATAGGGTTCCCCACTTGATAACACGATTGGCTTCCAGCTGAGCTGAATCCTTGCATCTGATGAATTCAATTTTCTTATAATTTCTTCCAGCCAAAAAGGGACGGAAAAAAAAAAAAAAAAACTTAAAGGTTCTTTAACTCCATTATTTTCTTACCTTTTCGTTTCATGTTCATTTTTGATACGCAGATCCAAGATCCAGCATATCACGAGTCATGCCATACACCATATCTGAAGTATGTGATACGGGTCGAGTTCATCTAATCTCCTTTCAAGGTCATACATACTAAGGGAGTTTCACGGGTAATTAAAGGGTAAACTCAAATGAAAAGTATGTTTACTAGGTGAACGTCATACTAAAATCGGATGAACATCATGAACTTCAACTAAAATTTGGGCATAAGAAGAAGTCAAGTCCCATTATTTCAAGGAGTACTCTCTAGAATGAAAAAGATGGCAAGGTAGGGCGCAATCAGCAAATTACAAACCTTAGCCTGGAGAAAATAACTTTTAAGTTATTTGACATACCCTAATGTATGTGTTGTATACCCCTTCAAGGGCATACCTGTGAGAAACAAAGCTCACAAGACACACCACAACAGCAAAGCCAAGATATTCCAAGCAAACCATATCAGCCAATTTCTATGGGAATTTTCTATGGTAAACCAAAACCAAATTGTATCAGTTTCACCCCTCTTTAAGTAGTACAAAGTGTATCTCAACGACGGCATGCATTATTGCAGAAAATTTGTGCAAAATTCGTTCCCGATTTGTGCATTTTTCTCAGTCAAAATATGATATACAGAAGCAAAAGCCAACTCGTGCACATTATAGTCAAAAGATTATGCGTCGTCGGGTTCTGCAAAGTCCATTCAAACTCAACTGTACAAGGCTGAGGAGACCTTCCACAGTGTAATCTATCTTAAGTTAGCAAAAGAGACAGAGTAGGTGTAATAAGAGAAGTGGAGTCAGAGCAGAACCAGTCCGAACTGCTCTACAATAGGTACGAGAAAAAACATGAGATCATGTCACTCTTTTGCTTGATTTCAGAGGACGCAACTGGGATCAATCTGCATCCCCCGTTCCAAGAACCTATCTCTAGTAGGCAAGCCTACTGTGGCAGCACAACCACATGAAAAAAACGCCTATTCTGGACATTACGTCTAAACCAGTCAATAGAGCACCAATCCACCTTAGGTCTATGAATGCTAATAGCATTCCAAGCAGTTTTAACAGAAAATACCTCTTCCCTGTCAGCAGAGAGAACAACCTCATAATCTTGAAGAATATTAAGGTTGCAGGTTGCAAGAGTATGATGATTGATAGATAATATGCTGAATTAATATAGTCTTTTCTCTACGCGACTTTCACTCATTGTTACGTATAATGAAGAAACCTTAGCATGCACTTAACTCCCCAGATTCCTCACAACTTTTCGCACCAAAAGTCCTCTACATATGTTCATTAGGGTACAAATTATCACGCCATAACAAAGTGTGCTCACCATCCCTAACTCCCTAATTTTCAAAACTTAACCCACAGTGCACGAAGAGTCTCGACTCCTGAAGCAATAACTTGTATCATGTTATAAAACTTCTACTCGGACAAGAGAGACTGAATCCATTCTCAATATGCAGATTTTCTTTCGATTTAGTGCATTTTTGGCACATCCGCTGAGGCCTATGGGAGGCTGACACGTGGCGTGTGGGCCAGCATTTGTGCAGTTCAAATCAAAGGGCCAAGATTCTTTTGGGATAGTGGGGTATAAGCCGGAGTTGGGATCCCTGGTAATTCGGTAACCATTCGCTGTTTTATAGGACGGTTACAGTTCCTAACTTCCTATGGACAGATGGTTGAGCAGCAAGGAATTAAGGAGGGCAGTAATCCATTATTTCTTGTATTGCACCAGTTACATGGAGCAAAGATAAGCCATCTGAAGAGCTGGGATTGTTCGTGCTGGAGCAAGGATAGGAGGTGATCCCTTGAAGATAGGAACCCCATTGGTTCAAAAAGGTCACGTGCCAGCTATCAGGGGAGGTGGTTTCAAGATCAAAGAGTGTAGACATTTTGGGGTTTTCTAAATAAACGGAAGTGGATCAGCTATATTTGGAACGTGACACATTTTAAGGGCCTAATTGGACTGATTTTCAGGGAGGAACGGTCATAAATGGGGGAAGTCAGGGCAGGCAAAAGGCTCCACTACCTCAAGATTCAAACGTCACTTATGCTTATGAGCTTATGCTTATCAGCTTGCAAACCATTTTCCAGTTCCAGCAACTTGTTTTCTTTCACTTTAAGCTACTAATTTTAGGATTAGTTAGCTTTTTGTTAGTTTTTGCCTCCAGCTACATTGTTATTTTGTTCCAGACACCGCTGCTACTTTATTTCATTGATGCAAGTGGCAATTGTGTTTACTTTTGTTGCTTGGCTCTCCCTTGGTCATTGCAAGTTTTCACTATATTCATCCTTAACATGGGAGCAACCTCCAACCATCTTTGCAATCCTCCCAAAGGGTTGTAGAACAAATTTTCCAGTTTATAAGTCAGGAGTTGGGCCCTATGGTCTAATTCACGCGTGGACCACGTCACGGTCTTGGCACGACATAGCATCCATCCTACTTACAACTTCTTGTCAGGAGTTGAACTCCCCTTGGAACTTTAAGGAGGGAACATATAGCTGTTTGAAGTCAAATCGAACCTATCCTTTTGGCAGAAAAACTAGTAACCGTCCAAAGTCAAATTACATATAGCAAGATTAATGTGATGTTAAATGCTTCATTCTTAAAAGACATACACTAAACATGTCGCCATAGAACCCGTGCAAGAAAAAAACCAGAAAATGCTCTACTGGGCCTGACACATAAAATGGGACGTATGTTCCTGCAACTCACACGGATGACTGATTGTAAAGGGTGTGAGTAATGCTGAACTCCATCTCTTTTCCACCTCAATTACAATGTTAAATCTCAGTATCTAATTTCCAACAGAAACGGTAAGCTTCAACCCTGTCATTGTGTTGCAGTGACTTCTACAAGATTTAAGCTTCATAGATTTCAAGAACAAATATGCAACTCCTAACTACGTACAAGGATTAGCCACTCTACTTAAAAAATAACAGCAGCATACTGAAGTCATGGAGGGCTTTTCAGGTATCTGACACAACAGTATGACTCACTGATAGCATGAGAACCACCTTCAAAGCTTTTTGATGCTTGCTTATTCATTCAAGCAATCTGGGCAAAAGAACCTTAAAAACAAAACCACACCAATTGAATCATCTTTTCTTTTTCTTTTTGGAAAAAACCAGTTGAATCATCTAGAACAACAAATCAAATTCTTTTCAATCCATTTTATACGGTGTTAGTTTAATTTGAACGAATCTGGAATGGGAAGCTCATGTACATAATTTACAAGTATAATTATCATTCACCAATTGATGCTTAAGGAATTAAAATCCTTCCTAAAGTCATTGAAGGGAACCAAACACTACCATACTTCGAGTAAACAAAAGGAGGAAAGGAGCAAAAGCTAAAGCTGCAATACTCATTTACGCACCATAGCAGATGTAATTCAATTCATTAATTCATTCACGTACTCTGCAATACAATTCAATAAATATACCTGTTTGCAATCATTTGGGGAAGAACACACATCTACTCATTCTTCCAAGCATACAAAATAAATGAGAATCCAAGACCACCTGGTAAACTAGACTCCTTAAAACTCTGAGCTAAAGGCCAAGGCGGTATAGAGGAATCAGGAAATGTTTGGCTTGCCCACAACTTCTCAGCCGACAAACAAGTTTGGAACATGAAAACTGCATTCCCAAAAGTGTTACCAAACAGCCAGTTATAGACATCCCAGAAAACCTCTACTGGGAGACCGTCGATCAGAACTGTTTGATTTCCCCTAAACTTCCAACGGAGTCGCTTCACCTGCATCACAGTCTTACTGTCTACGCGAATCACAAGAGACGGATCGTTATCACCAACAGTATCACACTCTATTGTGAGACCATGAACAGGCCCATTATCACAGAACTGGGCCTTGGTACCAAAAACCCTCTTCCCAAAAACGTGTTCCCTCTTTGAAATGAGCTTTGCATTGGACAGTGAAGGGTTTGCATTAGTCTTCTTGAATGCTTCTTTTTTGAGATCCCCCACAAGGAGAACCATCTCCCCTTTGCAAACCACTGCTAAGTAGTACCCATCCAAGGGCTCCGGCCCGGATCCGAAACTGGCCGAAGAAATGTCCCAATACATTTCAATTTTAAAAGACTTAACCTCCACACACTTGGACCCTTTTCTTTTTGAGAACAAAGAAGGCTTTAGATCAACTTTACAGAGACATCGATTCAACAAATCTTGAATTTCAACACTCAGGCATTGACCCATCAAGTTCTTGCCCCATGTAATTGTAACCAAGCACGATTGACCAAACAATTTACACTTATACAGGCACGTAAATACATTCTGTGAGGCTTTGCTCACACTTGAACTTGAAGCATCAGCTACTTGAACACCATTTTCACCAAAACAAGAAGGGAAGTCCCTCATTTTCGCCCAAGATTTGTTCAGTCTCTCCTTTTTTTTTTTTTGCTCGGCAAAAGAAATTTATTTATCTTTGAAAAGAAAATAATGATTAAACGGACCAATGGCACAACGGCAAACACGACCCGAGACCCAAGATTTGCTCAGTCTCTCCTTATAAGACTCTTGGACAACAATTGGGTCTAACGATGATGCAATTGAGCAACAAGAACTGATGAATGAGAGATGCAATCAAAAACCCATTTGCCAAAATTGCCCTGAAATCTGTTTGGTGCGAATGAGCAAGAAAAGGAGGACAAGATTGTCATACCAGAAATGATCTTTGAGAGACGAAACTAGAAACCCATTTGCGGAACTTGCTCTCAAACGTGGTTGCCGCTGCTGCTCAAGGATTGGATCTTTGTGATGGTGTTACAGTTTTGTTTTTTGGTTGGTACGGGCCACCAAGTAACCAATAATCATCGCTGGAACCGACTGTTTGCGAGGAGAGGACAAAAGACGTTGGAAATTACTGGAGTTTTTGCGATAATAGGGTATGCCATGACGAAAGTAAAAACTACCTACACAGAGCAAATGAACAAAGAAGAATGCTGAAGTCCAAAAAAAAAAAAAAAGTACAGAGACCACAGTGGTAAAGAAAAATACAAAGAGAATTGAAAAAGCTGTTAGCAGTAGTATCTTGTTTGGAGGTTTCATTTCAATTTTCAGGGCTGTTCTTTTATTCAGGGGCTTTTCCCCTGACTAAAAAGTTGCAGAGTAAGGCTCCGTTTGATTGCACATAAAATATTTTTCGGTAAAATATTTTATTTATTTTTATAGGTGTTTAGTTGTGTAAAAAAATGAAGAAAATATTTTACATGTAAAATATTTTTGGTCAATTGGATGAAAATGATTTACTCTTAAATCTTCCGTAAGTTTTTTTCCGAAATGAACCCATTGCCTCTTACTGCAATTCTCACTACTTAGTTTCCTCGATCGTCAGTCCTGATCCACGTTCAATTCCAATAATCGCGTATCTCTCCACCGTTTAAACTCCTTGTCTCCCTCTCTACACTATTTTGTTGATTTTTAAAAATATTTTCAAGTGCTAACCAAACACTGGAAAATAAAAATTTAAAGTTTATTTTCTGAAAAAACATTTTACATGGAAAATATTTTACATTATAAAATATTTTACATCGAAACAAACGGAGCCTAACGTCTTTCAATTCTTCAATTTCATCTTTATTTGGATTTTTATTTAAATGTTTGCGCATTTGTTAGTTTTGCGTCAGATTTTCATGTACTATTAGTTTATTTCAACATGATGAATCGAAAAAGAAAAATTTTGACTTTAACAAATAAATGTGTCAACAAAAACCAATAAATGTGTATGTAGTTGACAACGATAATTTAAATTTAAATTTTCTGTGAGAAATTCAATTCGAATTATAGTAGTTTGAATTGAATTTCACCCGACTCACAATTTAACATCAATCCTTTCATCTTTTCTTTTCTTTTTTCTTTTTACTTTTCCGTTAGATATAAGAATTGGCATAAAACTATAACATTTGATTTGAATATAGATGTTTTGAACAAGAAAGAATAATTTGTGGAAAATCCGGTATAGTGGGTTTTCTAAGTGTCACACTCTGGAAGATTTATTTAAATCTTAAGGGTAGTTGACATTTAGTTCTCCAGCTATACAGTTGAGAGTTGACCCCCCAATTTAAGTATTCTACCTTGATGGCTGGGTTCATGGACTCCTAAATAGAGTTGATAAATGAGTCAAACCCAAACGAGTAAAACAGGTAGCTGATCAAACTTGGTTCGATAACTTTAACGAGCTTCAAATATATGTTCAAGCTAGCTTGTTTGTGAGATGAGCCAATTTTAAACGGGTTTTAATCAAGTCATAGACGAGCCGATCTCAAATAGCTTGAATTTTTTTATACATAATAAGCCGAACGAGCCAAGAAGTAACTTATTCAAGCTTGGCTTGAAATCTTAACAAGTTTCAAAAACATGTTCAAACTGGGTTTGCCGATCTTAAACAAGCTTTTAATGAACGAACACGAACTCAGATTCAAGTAGCTTGGTTTATTTAGCAACCCTACTCTTAAATAGTAATGGTACCTAATCACATTCTCAAAAAAATTATTCAAAAGTTTATATGAATAAGATAGTGTTCCAAATAAGTATAGTAAACAAATACTTTGCGCGCAAGAGAGGGAAAGCGTTTTATTAAATAAACATAAATTTGGTCAAACAAACAGCCCTTTAAATATTAGTCGAACATAAATTAAAATATGTCACACTTGCCACTAGGTAGTACCGGGAAGAAGAGCAGAGGAAATAAGCAAAACGTTATTTTGTTAATATTTTTTAAATGCCTCATCCGCTAATAAAATAAGCTCTCTGACTGTTTGTTAAACATGAATAAAAAACTGCTTAATCTGACGTTTTATTCAAATGAATTTGATTAAATTTATAGGAGACTAAAAATTCCTAAAAAATGATACGTTTGGTTCCGGTTTTTGTATAAATTTCGCACAAACCTCATCAGAATTTAATTATGTTATCCAAAACATTCATCGTTGTCGTGTTGATTCACACGAGAACGGCTAAATCTGACGATTTATTAAAATGAATTTGATTAAATTTATAGGAGACTAAAAATTCCTGAAAAATGATACGTTTGGTTCCAGTTTTCGTGTAAATTTCGCACAAACCTCTTCAGAATTTAATTATGTCATCCAGGACATTCATCGTTTTTGCGTTGATTCACATGCAAAATTCCCAGAAAGTAACTTCTGAAAATGATTAACCAAACCAAGGAGTACTGGTTTTGGGGGAAAATGAAAAATCTAATACAGTAGTTTTTTGTGAGTGTTTGCGACACAAATCCAAAACGTGCCCACAGCGTAATAATTTGAAATGAATTTCCAAACAACTTTTGCAAAAAATTAGAAGGCCCCACTCAATGATTCTCAGTTTTTGAATTCTGGCTTCGTCAGGAGAATAAATAAAATAAAATAAAATAAAATAAAAAGAAGCTTCGTTCCTGATGGTAGTGATGACAGCGTGGTTAACCTTGGCCAAAAATTCAAACAAGATCTCCAAATGTCAAAAAAGAATTGTGATTTTGACGCTCAAAAAATTGATGGAAGGTCTCTAAAATTAAATTGTGTTAATACACAAACAACATCATTTTGGACTCCCTCCATTAATTTTTAGAGTGCTAAAATCAATTTCCATATCAAAAAGGTAGTTGCATGTCTAGGGGAAATGGAATTCGTTCATTAGTTTACTATTTATATATAGTAGATAGAATAATTAGTTTAGTAAGAGCCCTGTTCTGCTAAGGTTTAAATTAAAGTGATGTATTGTGAGAAAATGACATGTCTCATAAAATAAAAAATAAGTACTTAAAAAATAAGAATTTTAACAAAACGGGATCTTAACCCTTGTTTGCTGCAGCTTGTAGCTTTTTATTTTTTGTTCATTAAAAAGATACTATTTCTAATGCTTGAGAAGCTCTTCTTTGATTTTTTTTTTCCCCTTCCCTTAATGTTGTATTCAGACCCGACTCTGACCTAAAGCAAGAGGCGCAATCGCTTTAGGCCCCAAATTTCAACTAAAATTTTAGGGCCCCAAACCCCATCAAGTCATGCCATAAATTAGGCTTCGAATTGTGGTAAAAATGATGATAAAGAATTGTGGAAAAATTAAACTTTCAAAGCAAACCTATTTTACCAGCATCCACTGATATAAGAAGTTTAGCAGCAACAACAGTAGCAACCACTCCTAACATCCACCCCACTTGATTTTTCCTTTTAAATTTGACTTTAATTTGTCACAGCCACCCACTTGATTTATACTAAAAAAAAAAAAAGAATGAAAGAAGGAGCGACCAATATAGCAGCGCAATAAATCCCATTTGCTGTTGAATAAAAGTTGTGCAACAAGAGATTTCTGTTTCTATGATTGTGTCTTTTCATTTCCACCACCAAAAATTTCTGTTTCTATTTAATTTATTTAAATTCCACCACCAATTGCAAATCATGAACATGAAGAAAACATTCTGTTGGGTAATCATGTGCCTCCTTTTTTTCCTCATAAAAGAAAACAGAGGGAAATGATCAACTGCAAGCTTTAATTCTCTGTCCCTCTTTCAAACAACAAAAATCACCATCTCAAGTTGCATTAACTAGCCCCCACATGAGATGCCCCAGGGCCCATACTCATGGCATGTCCCATATAATCTAATTTTTTACAGCATTCATTTCGATCTAGCTAGGTTTCAAATTTGAAGATACCAATTTTAATAAAAAAAAGGACTGATATGGTAATTTGACATCTCAAAACTTGACACACATACTATTGTTTTCTAAACCCCGCTTTTTCTTTTCTTTTTTTCACTCGATAGATATCTAGTCTACTCGTAAGGGAGTTGAAAAAGGAGAACCGCTAAGCGGCATACGGGTGGGGCAAGTCCAAAGGGTATCAACCACCACACCAAACACTCGCGCTCCTGGCGAGAATCGAACCTCACGTTCTATGTGAGAAAGAGGAGAGGAAATGTCATTGGATTTTGTAACTTTCAAACAACTACGTTTGCCATACGGTAAGATGTTAGCGGTTAGTACTGGCTGTCAAATTTGAAGGCAATTGCTACTTACCAAATCCTAACAGTACCAATTTTCAAACAACTACCAATTTTCACAAATCGTGTTTTTGAATTCTGTTTCTACTTCTATTTCTCTTTCCGCCCCTGTTTCATCATCAGTACTAATATGAACGCAATGCATATTCCCAGAGTGATCAATATTAACCAAAATAATGAATTAAAAGAATTGGGCTCGTGACTGATTAGTTAGTTGGTTAGGACAATATGTACTAAAAAAGGCCTCAAGAGTACCATGTGGTTGCACTCAAGAACAAGAACTACTGAATAATCACTCAGATTCCAGGCACAATCGGATTAAGACACATACGGCCGGTCTTGAGCTTTGACCTACAGGGCTGCCAACAAGGGCTCCCAAAATGTACACCAAATTTTTGGGGACCCATTGATTTTTTGACATTAGGTTATTTTAAAAGTAAACTACCCAAGTAGTTGTTTTATTGAAGTCTACAGAAAATTTCCGAAATTACATTTTAGGACCCTATCTCAATAAGAAAAAGTAAGAAAGGAAAAAAGAAAAGAAAAGAAGAAGATAGATTTTAAAAACTCCAAGAAGTAGTCATCCATGCAAAGATCATATTTATTTTTGAAAAAAGGGATAAAATTTTAAAAATTCCAAGAAGTAGTCATCCATGCAAGGATCATATTTATTTCTCATGTGTAAATCCTATCTTCAGACTTCGTCTTACGTCACCAAATACTCGTACCATCTTTGAAGACGCATCGTTTTATTCAATTGGTTTTTTTGTCTAAGAAGTCATCATCCATGCAGGGATATGGTATATTTATTTCTCGTTTATAAAAGTATATTATCTTTTGGAGTTTGTTTTAGTGAACACTTCTCACCTGTCAATGTTTTTGCTAGCGTTTCTTATCTGTCTTCACAACAATAATCAATAACCGATAAAGTAAGAAACAACTAGATCGATTTTTAAAAATTCTAAGTCGTCGTTCGTGCATGGATCATATTTAGTTCTTATCTATAAAAAAAAATCTTATCTTGAGACTCATCTTACGTCACCAAACATTGATATACCATCTTTGGAGACAAGACATCGTTGCGTCCAATTAGTTATGTGTCTAAGAAGTAGTCATCCATGCAAGAATATAGTATTTATTTGTCGTCTATAAAATTACAAATCTTTAGAGTTTGTCTTAGTGAACACTTCTCACCAGTTGACCACATTTTTTTTGCTAGTGTTTTTATCCATCTTCACAACAATAATCAATAGAGAAAGAAAATAAAGATCAAATTTTTAAAAAAACACCAAGAACTCGTCATTCAAATCCTACCTTGAGACTTCGTCTTACATCACCAAAAACCCATGCCATCTCTAGAGACAAGGCAACTTTTTTATTCTGTTGTCTACGAAGTCGTCATCCATACATTATATTTATTTCTAGTCTATAAGCTCCCTATTTTTAGGGTTCGTCTTCAAGTACTAAGTACTTGGACCATATTCGGAGACAACTTTTTATCCTCTGACTTTAGTTGTTTTATGTTAGAGATTTAATAATTTAAACTTGTCTTCGTGGTTTTATTCCCTTTTTCTTATATTTTTTTTTACCTTGTCCGTTTTGGGTTACGCTCAATACCCCTGAACACGGCCTTCAATAATTTTTCTCTTTCTATCTCTCTCTCTCTCCACTCATTACTCTTTAAACCTCGCCCAAAGCCTAAACCGAACATGGCCGGCAAGCTGTACATTGAAATAAAAGGTGGGCTTGTGTTTTGGAAAACCAGAAAAATTGGGCTGGACTTTGTTCTGACCAAATTACAATTACGAAACACCATCAGTTGGGTCCATCAGGTGTAAAATCCATGTATTGTTTTATGGGCCCATAATGGTCATTGGGTTTGTTCTAATCCCTTTTTTTTTTTTTTGAACTGGTTGTCCTAATCTCTCATTCACCATTATTTTTATATATATATATATATAAAAAAACTCGAATATGGAGGACATAATGGCTGCTTATTTTTATTAGCGGCTTTGGCTATAACTCAGCTTAATTTGTTTATTGGTGTGAGTATGGTACAACTTATATGTAAAATTCTTATTATTCGAATTGGATTCATGAAAAGAAGTCTTATATGGTTTAACTCACTCGTTTTTCGGTTTCATTTAGATATATTAACTTTTGGCACTCTCGTTATAGCAAAGATGTTCATTCCGTCTCCAAGTCCACTTACGTATATGCTCATATCTAAGTGTAATGTATTTTCTTACAAGTAGAAGCATTTTTTTATCTATTAAATTAGTCAGTTCATCGAGCAGAGTACAGAATTACTAATTGGAAAAAATTACTCCTATTTAGGTGGGACTGTAAATGAACCGAGCAGTTTATGAGCTCGAGCTCAAGTTTTCATCTGCGTTTAGAAACGAGCTCGGTTAGTTTAAAGAGGCTTATTTAGTAAATGAATAAGCTCAGCTCGTTAAGGCTCATGCTCAAGTTTTTAACTCGTTTAGTAAATAAGTCAAGCTCGAGCTCAACAAAGCTACTCATTTATAGCCCTCAATCAGTGCAGGTAGCCTTTTTACCTCATCCTCTGACTAACCCTAAAAAGTCTCCTCTTTCATCACACCCATGAAAACAAAACAAAGAATAAAATCCAAACACCCAATTTGTCCACACCATAATACAACACAAGCTCCAAAACAAAACCAATATCAGAGACAAGCACACTCACTCCCTCACTTTCCATCACATCCTCAGATCATGAATGATCCTTCTCCTCAAGAAACAGACACTAAAAACAAACAAACAAAGAGTAAACTCCACAGCTTAAAGTATTGGGAGTGGAAAAAAAAAATGCAAAGTATACTTCTCTTTGTCCACATTGAACTTTAATAAAGCAGAGATGAAAACAGAACAAAAATCAGAAGGAAGTTAAATGACACATGGTCCAGACAAGAGGTTTATGATTTTTAATAAACTGTGGGTTTTTTGTCTGCCCTTTTAAGGCTCACCTTGATAATTGAAAATTTTCACTCTAAATTTATCAAAAATATCAACCTTGTCAAAAATTACGTCACTCAAATATCAAAAAAATGTAATTATAAAACATATCTTGGAAAAAAATAGAAATGGTATGCTGGAGTTGTGTTTGTTTTCTCAAGATTAGTACCTAACGATCTTATTCTTGATATCCAGGTAACATGATTTTTGACACGATTGATGTTCTTCATTATATTCTATAAAATATGAATCAATAAGCTTTGTCCAGCTGGTTGTCCGGTTCAGGAATCTACTACTCATGTGTTTATTCTGTTAGAAGTTCTTTCCTCCTTCCCTTTGAATGTTGGGTCCATGTGAATTGCGTTTCGAAAAAATTTCATCCTTGTGGTGCTCCGTGGCATGTTGTTTCCCTATTACCCTTCGTTCTATTTGGCTTTCTAGGAATCGTCGTGTTTTCGATAACTCAAATCATGACATATCTGTTACGATCAGAAATATTACCAGTCTAGCCCTTGAATGGGCTTTTGCTTGTGAGCATGATCAGTTAAACCGTGGCAAACGAACTGTACTTGTGGGATGGAACCCTCCCCCAACCGGTTGCTTCAAACTAAATTGTGATGGAGCTTTCAATCTGAGTCTGAAATCTGGTGTGGCAGGCAGTCTCATACGAGACAGCCATGGTAATTGGGTTGTGGGTTTTCAAAGGAAAATTTTTGCATCTTCATGTAGTAGTGAAAAATCAGGGTTCCCTAACAATTCGGAAAAACCCTAACAATATGAATGAGAATCACAAAATATTACTACCAACAAAAACTACGTAAGTAATCAAACCCACAACGCAGAGATATACGTGGAAAACCCCAAAACAGGTAAAAACCACGGAAAGGAATCAAATCACTATAATCATTGTGCAGTTACAGATATACCTATCCAAACGATGTAAATCCTCACAACGTTCTAAGTACTACCTGCCGAGTCACACGTACACCGCACCCAGTGATCGTGATCGCCACCGGCCTTGAGTCCACAAGCCCTCCAATAGACCTAATAAAAATAGCTCTTCGAGATGCCTGTTGCTTCGTTATGCCGCACACCTCTTTTTCTCCTATCACAGCATTATCTATTTTGCTTCCCCACGTTGCTTTTACTGCCTCTTTCCTTTTATATGGCCGGCTGCGGTAAAACCCTATGGAATGAAAAGTCCATGTCCATAATTAGTCCTCTTGTGATGACTTTATTTTTTACGTTGCTTCTCTCATTTAGAAGGCAGTAGATTCCAATTGATACCCAAATCAATTCCTCCATCGATCCGAAATAAATATGATTCCTTCCACTCTAATTCTATAGAGACACACTAGCCTATAAAAAATAATTAATAAAATTACAACTCGATAAAAATATGTGTTTTGTCAAATGGAATTGCCAAAACAATTAAGAACACGGAATTTGGACCTTACAAGTAGTAGTGGAGTGTTGGGCACTACAAGATGGTTTGCAAATTGCTTTAGAGCGAAATTTGCAAGGTATTTTGGTGGAAACAGATTCTATGACTTTGGTGCATCTCCTCAAAGGAAAAGAGCTGAGAAACCATGAGTTAAGCAACTTTCTTGTTGATTGCATGGTGTTGCTGGATCGGCTTAAAGCAGAAGTATGTCATGTTTTTCGGGAGGCCAATTGATGTACAGATTCAATTGCTAAGGCTTATTTTACTAGAATTGATGGCGGTCTTGTTGTTATTCAAACTATTCCAGATTGTATTAATTAGGTTATCCTAGTGATGTAAGGGGAGGGGAGTTAAGCTCCCCAGAACTATGTTTTAATTTTTTTTTTCATCTATGCTAGTTTGATAAAAAAAAAATGTGAATCAATTTTCTTTTAAAAAAAAGGGTCAAAAAGAGAGGGTAAAGATTGGAGTCATTGAAGAGGACCAAAGAGAATCCACACCCGCATCTTGAAGGCAAAGATATCCCTTCGGGGACATTTGATAAAATTGGAACGCGGGCAATTCTAAAACAAAACTGGGATCGGCTCCAAGAAGCTCCACTTTTACTTTTCTCAAACAAAAATATTCCAAGACTCATGTTTCCTACCAACTCTGCCATTGTTGAAACCAAATGCAAAAGAACAAGCATACACAGACAAAAACAAAAACAAAAATTCAAACTTTAGGGCCCAAGATTCCATCAACCCCCACCTAATTAACAAAACCCCAATCTTCACACAAAGTATATCTAAAAAATCCTACTAATACAAAAACCAGCTACAAAATCGACAGCCACAATGGCATTTGAACAACAAAATCCAAAAATTTTAAACCTAGCTCGGGGCCATCGGGGGTTTGTTCGGTCGTTAATTTTAGAGCCCCGGAATTAATCGAGATGTATGTGAGCAAATTAACTGGCATGGACATCTGGTTATTAAAAAAAAATCTTTTGATAACCGTAAACCATTCACACTGTTTCCGTAAGACTTAGATACTATGGTCGTTTTCTTTATATCTAGCATTACTCTTTCTGCATTGGTAAATTGGTACTCCAACAACAGTTGAATTGGAACAAAGGATTCTCCAAAAGCTTTGGCCTTGTTGGAAGATTTCTCTTGTGGCACATTGATGATTCCCAAAGCAAATTAAATGGTCCATGCACCGGCTCGACCACGCTTACTTCTTTCTATGCCTTGCCATTACCATTACCATTACATATTCCAAAACCCAAACATACATACATACATACATTTAAAGCACTTTAATTCACACCCCAATTAGCACGCAGTCGATCTCTTTCTTTTTTTAGCATTGGAAACCAAAACCAAAACCAGGTCTGTTGTGACCCAAATGAACCTCATCCCAGACCCCAAAGAGTGATTTTCAAGTTGTTCATTAAGTTCGGCTTGTTGAGTTTATCGTGTAAAGTGTAAACAAAAAAAATTAAACCGATCAAAAAAAAAATTGGGAGCAACATGATTGGAACGCGTTCATTCTGGGAAAAATCATGAGCTAGAAGGAGTATGAATTTGAGCCAAAACTTCATGGCAAACGCGTCAAATCACATCACCACAGGACTTGTTTTCAGTGTGATTTTCAGATACACGACAAACTTGACGAGCAAAATAAAGTAATAAGCCCCAATCACTTTTTGTTGGCAAAATTGAGCTCATATTTACAACACTAGTAAGACTAGCCCTCCACTCAATAACTCATCGTCCGTCTCGACAATCAATGGTTTGAGTTTTAAAAAAACTTCTTGCAGGGAAGAAGTTACTCTTCCCTGAAAGAGGTTTTCTTAAAATCTGAACCGTCTAAAAGACTTTTGAACGGTGATTGAGAATGATAGTAGAAACGGTTAATATTGAGCGATAATCGTAGACTTAACAACAAACATGGTTGGTTGTGTCTCAAGGACAACCGCCCCCCACTCCCAGTTTGTATGTATTACTCTTCATCAGTGTCTCGATCAGAACCGTTGCGAGACCGACACGTGGCGACGCCTGACCAGATGCGGAGAAACAATGGAGATCAGCCCGCCCAGCGGGGGCCTCATCTTTGACCTGTAAGTCATCTCATCGTAGGGCCGTCGATACAGCTTCAAAAACGGCAGGAACGAATCCCGCGATCTCTCCGACTTGCCGACGTGGCACTCCTTCCGGAAGAACGTCGCCGGCGATTGGAGGAACGACGACGACGACGACGGCTTCGGAGTCCTCGGACGATTGACGCTTACGGCGGCGTCCGCCATTTGTGTCTTCTGCGGCAGCGGTGTCAGCGGGTAGAATCCCCCTCCACGTGGCGTCCTGGCAACGGGCGATGCGAAGGAGAAGGACCGGGCGTTGACGGTGGAGATCAGAGCCGGGCCCAGGGGATTAGAACCCGAGGTGGGGTTCGTTGTGGGGCCCGACTTGAACGATGACGTGTCGGTCAGCGAGAGGTGCCAGGGTTTGAGGGAGTCCAGGCTCTGGGAGACGGAAAAGGAGAAGCGAGTGGAGGAGCAAGGGCCGATCTTGGCCGTCGACGAGGGGTCGAATCGGAGGGACGAGGATCGCGGGCAGGAGTAGAAGTCGTTGAACTCCATTGACTCTTCGAAGTCGAGTGAGGAAACGACGTTAATTAACGGCGACAGCTCAACGAATGGCCGGACCCCCTGAAAAAATCATCCAAATTCCCTCATTAGATTAAATCGAATTTTCAAAGGTCTCTATAGATAATGAATTAAATTGTCAACCTAGATAACTAGTGAAGGTGATTTATTAATTACCAATGTTTTCGTAATTAAGAAAACTACGTAAGGTGTTAATAAGTTAGATGAGAAGCTCTGAGAAATTCTATCCAAAAATTAACCTAACAAATAAATTCTTAACAAGAAGAAATAGAAATAGAAATTTACTTAAAATCTGTATGGGAAAAAAAATACATACGGGCCGGTATAACAGGATGTGTCTTGGGTTTTACAAAATTTCGCTTAAATGGTTGATGAAATTCAAGAAGTGTTCAACCTTATCTCGTCTTTGGTATTTTTTAGCATGAGTTGCTGATATAACCGATTACTGCATAATATAAAAAATTACGCGACACATTTAACTGGATGGTAAAATGTTGGTGTGACGATAAGAATTTAAACCGAGAGAAAAGACCACCCGTAAAATAAATAAGAACTATGTATTGATCATTTTTCATCTCCATCTCCATCTCCATCTCCATCTCCATCTCCATCTCCATCTCCATCTAGTATTATTGATTTGTGTGAAATATAATTCTCAATAAAATGGAAAAGCAATTCAAAAGAAAATTAGTACTAGCAAGAAATAGAAAAAGTCAATGTAGCCATGTAGGAACTAGGAATGGTGAAGATTCCGTGAGTCACGGGCCCTGCGCATAACAGTGATAGAAACCTTGCGGTGGGCCATATTGGAAATGACTACTTGTACTGCCACTAGTACAAGAACAAAATCATGCTTTGAATTTATGGTCATTGTGGATATACCGCTATCGGACCATTGATCAAAAGAAGTTTATCCGAAATCATTTGATACACGTTGACATGACTACAAATAAATTGAACTACTTGTAGACAACTCCAAGCTCAACTCGTTATAGGGCACGCTCAACTCGTTTGTAAACAAACCAAGCACGAGTTTGACTTCGAAGCTCGTTTAGCACATGACTCAATCTTGAGTTAGTTGTAACTCATCTTGTTTATAGAAAGTTGCTCATAAGTACGAGTTTGGAAACCTTGATACTAAACGAGTTGAGGTTGAGCTCGATTTTTCTCACTCGAGCTATCAAGCTCGAACACTTCAAAATTTGACGCGGCCCGTCTGCGTTACTACATGGACTTCATGGGGTGCAGGGAAACACTTATATTTTAATTTGTGTTTGAACATCTATGTCGTATAAAAACAGGGCCATACCTTCCAGAGATAAGAGAACAGAGAGGGAGCATCAATCACGAAACACTTGTATAGACGTCCAGGGTAATAATCTGCTACGATCT
Source organism: Rhododendron mucronatum var. ripense (assembly GCA_019656295.1). NCBI lineage: Eukaryota > Viridiplantae > Streptophyta > Magnoliopsida > Ericales > Ericaceae > Rhododendron > Rhododendron mucronatum. Next base: position 324,286 of record BPLT01000122.1, on the reverse strand, counting down.
TGAGCGTTGCCAATAGCATGTTCATGAACGCCGATGCTGATCTGTAAAAGCCTGCGAAAATTTTCCATTCACATGTGAGAAATGAGTGATCGGTAAGAGTGGCTATGTTCGTTTGGAACATTTGATTTGATTTTGTTTTGTTTTCCAATCATTACCCTATTTTTTCAATTATTACTTTTTCATCTCTCTCTATCTCCTTTCAATCATTACCCTATTTCTCTCTCCACCCACTACCAAAATTAAATTAAACTAAATACTCAACCAAACAAAACCAGTGTTTCTAAATGTGTTGCACATGAATTCCCCTTCAATTTATTAGTCAACAAAAAAACACTCACTAGTCTTCTGACACGGGGAAAAAGTAGAATTATGTGGACTTTTGGATAAGATTCGAGAATTGGGAAATGATGACACCACGAGGGCTATACTTTGTGAAAAAGGACACATTTATTTTGAAAATAAGCTAGCATCTTGCCCAAGGACGGAACCAGGACTTTACTCTAGCAATGGCGAAATGTATACTAAAAAAATTTAGTGGTGGCGAGACTATAAAAGTTGGGCATAATATTTTGTTTTACATATAATAATTGCTTTTTCTAAAATTTTTATCGTGGCGGTCGCCGCCACTAGACCCCCCTGATCCCAATAATATCAGTGAGAAATTTTTTTTCTTTTGTCCGGTACATCAGTGGATATTTTTTGCCTAAGAGATGAAAAAAAATTCATGTACGTGAGGGAGTTGAGAAAAAAGCTTCGTTTTATTTTAGATAATTATATTCTTATAATATATTATATAAATAGATATGTTTTGAGAGGTATTAGTAGATTTTAGATAAACACTACCCCGCCCCATTTTATTTGTTTATGTTTTCGTTGTTGGTCTTCTCAAGATATTTGCTTCATTTCAAAGTTTTGTAAGACATAAAGTGCACGAGATTGTATTTGTTTATGAAGGATAATTATGAAAATCTCAACAATTTCAAGAGAATTCCATAAAAAGTTGAAATTCCCTCAAAAGAGCAGATAAAATAGGAGGAATAGAGTATTTTCATGGGATCGGGAGAGATACTACTGTTCAAATTGGAAAAGGTTGCATGCCCACAAATACCCCTACAGAGCCAGACCACTGTTACTATCTCGACCGCGACTTGGCAAGGGCACTCCGGGCAATTTCTGACATGGGGTTGTGATTTTCATGCATGTGGCACATATGTATATATTTGTGTATATAGCAGCACAATCACCATCAAAAGTTGAGAAACAAATCACCATCAAAAGTTTATTCTCTGTTTTTTCCCCCACTTTTCCGCGATTAATTACTCATTGATTACAGTGACTAGGCGTGACTTGGGAAACATGAGAGAGAGAGAGAGAGAGAGAGAGAGAGAGAGGTATGACTTTAAGGCTAGCTGTGAAGCCCTGCAATGGAATGTACATTATATTTATAGACTTTATACGTAATGCTGATGCCCAATTGAACTGAGAGAATGACTGTGATCAGATTAGGAGAGAGAGAGAGAGAGAGTTTAAATTACTGATATGCCCTTTAGTTTCAAATTATTAATGGGAGTAAACAGGGCAATGTAGTCACTTGATGTAGTAGACTTACTTGCATCAAATAGTAGTACAAATTGTTCAGCATTTCTGGGCATGGATTGAACAGCAACCTCCAGTGTAAACACAAGCAACCTAGTAAACCTGTTAAACTTCGAAATTATCACCGGAGAGTGCATACATACATACATATATATATGGGTATACGAGGAAAAAAAAATTACTTTCTGACTCTTTGAGGCCCTGTTCGTTTTGGGTTTTGAGGGAGGTTTTTGATAGTTTCCTGTTGGTTTTGGGTTTTGATGGAGGTTTTTCAGAGTAATTGGTGGAGAGAGATAGGTCAAAAAAATTTATTGAAGACCGTTTCCAGAGATTTTGAGACTTTTAAAGGAACAAAGTTGAATTTTATTCAAATGAAATATAATAATTAAATACTCCTCTTTTAATTTGTTGGCTCGATTTTTCTCATTTAAAATTATGATACTGTAAAGTCACAAGAAGCGAATGGTCTCACAACTTATTGTAAAATGCAAATATAATAATATCGAAAAGCTAAATTAAACTACTCACGATTTCTGTGAGTGGAACTTCTGGTAGTCTTGTTTAGTCCGGAAAATCTGCGGGAAAGATACAGTAGTAAGACCGCATATTCGACTCTTACTTTTCCAGGAAAAAATGGAAAAAAGGTTATAAAAAAAAAAAGAGACATTGAAATTACCATAACGGGTCTGGATTCGTCGTCATGACCGGACACGTAAGCTATGCCTTCGGCGAGCTCGGACGAGAACTCGTCAGCTATCAAATGGTCTGCACTCGAAGGCAAAAAAAAAATTGTCAGGGACAAGCTTTTAGGGTATTGTTCTTTTTTGTGGATTCAATTTTATAGTACTTTAGAAGCTGAATACTTTAAGGGAAAAATTCAAAAATAAAAGAAAAACAAAAAACGGAAAAGCAAGATTCTGGAGAAACGAAACCAAAAAGTGAAGGAAACCAAGATTTAAAAAATGTGGGCTTCCCAAAGTGTAAGAAGTAGTATATACAAATGGAGTATATCCTAACAGAACTTCTTTTTATTTGAAAAAATGTGATCAAATAAATAAATCTAGTGCTCCGGTCTCCTGCCGTCCCGCCGTTGGTACTTTTAGGTTTCTTTAAATCGTGTGATATTTTTTGAATTCGATCACAAATAAATATCTAAATTTTATTTAAAAAGTAATGAGGTATAATTTCAAAAAAAAGGGACTAAATTTACAGGACGAATGGACTATGACTTATAATTGCGTATAATTTTTTGGTGTAAGTGATTTTTTTTTTAAAAAGAAAGAAAGTGAAGAGTAAAATTAGTACCAGTGCCGATAGATTCTCTCCAAGAGAGGCAAGCCCGCAGTTGCTTCGCAGCTTTCTTAACATTATCACCTTTGGATTTCAAAAACCTTTCAACACAAGCGTTGTTGCAGAACTTCTCCTGCAAATCGAGATACCGCAGTCAAATCAGTTGAGGGGCACGTAAGCTGACCCGTAAACCACGAGAGTTGTTAAAAAAAACAAAAAATAGAAAAAAATAAACAGAATAATGCGGATGGATTTTGAACGCTGTGGAGAATCCACTTGATACACACAGTAGGTGCGGAGGATCCTGCATAAACATGCAGTCGAGTGGGAACTCCACACCTACTGTGTAATATGATGTAACATTTCTCTTTTCTGATCTGTTCGTTTTTATAAACGAGCAGGTCTTTTGCGATTTTCTAAAATAGAATTAAGCAGCTCTTCGCAACTAGAGGTATGCATAAACATACCTGTTTGAGGGTGAGGGGAGATTGTTTACGGAGGAGGGAAAGCACAGATTGAACTCTCTCTCTGTGTTTCTGATGGGTCTGGTCTGAGTTCCTTCCCATTTTTCTCTAATAAGAGAATTCCGACAGAGTAAATACTACGACCGTGTGTTTGGTAACAAGTGCAATGAGTGAGAGAGATACCAAGCTTCTGTTTTACGCAACTTTTCACTCGCACTTGTAGAAGCAGGAGAGAGAGAGAGAGAGAGAGAGAGAGAGGCGTTTTTTGAAATGCGAGAGAGAGAGGGAGTTCGTGAGTCTATTTATAGCGGTGACGGAAGCCGTTATGTTGGTAGTGGCATTGGCCTACAGTCAGTTGTCATGATTACGAATAAATCATGACGGTCCTAAAAGTGAGCCGTAACGGAAAAGGTGGGGTGGTGAAAAATCTCAGTTATTTTTTGTAACTTATTAACCTTTTCTGCCCTTTCCCTTCCTCTTGGGGTGGACGTAAATCACATAATGCGCGTGCAGGTGTGGGAGCGTGACAATTTCTTTCAAAAATCTACCAAACAATTAGAATTCGTAAGTGCGAAGATCGAGAGTGCGAGCACAGAATCAGAATTGAGTGCAAAAGCAAGGGCTGTTTAGAAAGATTACGTGACTAAGGAGTGGACGATAATTTCCACTTCCCACCTTATGAAATGGGAAGAATAACAGCAAATGTGATCCAAGTGAGATTTGGAGTCCTAGTAAATTACTCCCTCCGTCCCAATTTGCTTGTTCAATTGTCGAAATTAGTGTCTTTCAAAAATATACTTATATCTTACATTTTATAATGTTTTTTATGATTTTGAAGATTTTGTCTAATAAAGTTAATTGATCTATCAAATAAGATCCATATTGCATATTAAAAATATTACGAATTGAAAACTATAAACAATTCTTTGAGAGGTCAAATACTCTCAAAAAGTTAAAAAGAAGACAAACAAATTGGGACGGAGGGAGTATCACACTATAGAGTTGTAGTACACTTTAAGGTCCTTGGAGATATTATCATTATATATTATCATTATGATCTGAATATATTCTTCATTTCATAGAGTTTGTCGAACACTTATTTTGTATAGAATAACAACTTGATCGTATGACACTAATCACATGATCGGACCCTTGTGCTTTTAAAGATGAATTGTTCGTTAGCATGATTTAGAAAATGAATTGTAAGACTAGCTCTCTCAACGATCACATAGTTATAAAAGTCTGATTAACGTGATCTTTCTTCAAAAAAGTGCTCAATGAACTCTATGAAGCTATCGATTAAAAGTGCCATCACTAGACGCACTACAACCCTGTACTACGCTTGGTACTCTACAATATTGATGAATGACCCTTTGTCCATCTATGGAATGTTTAGAAGCAAATTATTTTAAAGATTATAAATTTGAATTGTAGATTAGTCATTTTTTACTGTCAAAAGAAATTTTCTTTATACTCAGAAGAGTTTGAAGGTGTGAATAATATGTGCACAACATAATACTATAAGTAGAATAGTAGTATTTGCAAGTATAATTTGAAAAATAGTTTTTTTGGATGTATGTATGAGGATAGGAGTGGTAGTTAAGTATAATTTGGTTGGGTATATTCATACCTGTACAACTTAATGAACCAATGTGGGTGTTTGCAAAAAAATTATTTTGACATATTTTTAAATTCTAGTTTTTAAAAATCACTTTTTAATATTTGTAAAAAATTCTACATAATTGATTTTTAGAATTACATATTCTAAGAACCTGAAAAATGAAAAAAAAAATCTCAAAATTTTAAAGTTGTGTTTGGATAGTTTTTGGGATTCTGCAACACAAATTCTTAAAAAAGAAATGAAAATTTCATAATCTCGCAGCTGCAACAAACAAGTTTATAAAATTCTACTAAAATTTGAAATCTATAATCTGTAGCAGAATCTGAAGCTAAAATCTAAAACTTGTATCACAGCTATCGCAAACACGTCCGATGCAAAATGAAAAAATTAATAGGTGGCCCAAACATCCTCGTAATTAGGATTACTCGAGTCTTGACCTACTCTTGGAACACCCCTTTGTCATGCATTGGTGAAAGTAAGATTTCACTAGTTCCTTTGGACTACCTTCTGAAATTCTTGTGTTTCTAAAGTCTTACCTTGTCTTTTATTTCTCTTTAATTAATTTGGATAACCTCACCTACAAGTACTGAATTTGACTTTGAAACAAGCTCAAAGTGAGCCAAGTCATTTGGTTATCACACAATTCCATACAAGTAATTAAGTCAAAACCTTGATACTCGGTCGGTGTAATTATCGGAAATGCTGGGGACACCTCTCGCCTTTCGGCCACTCCCTCAGACACGCATCTCTCACAAGTAATGGAGCCCACTGCCTTTGAGGAAGAAGTATTGTCTGAGAAGTGGTCGAGAGGTGAGTCTGTAGCATGGTTGATGTAATTATCCAATGCTCCCAGAACACAACCATATGGTGTCCCAGGATACTCATTCTTATGGTACATACAACTAACCGTAGTTTGAGTGATCCGGAGTCCCAAGTATGTGATGTAATCCAGGACTATTGAATTAATTACTCGTGGGTCGTCCCCTAGTGTAATTTAAAAAAAAAAAAGCTCACAGTTTACGTCCGTCCTTATTACGGCGGAGACCACTTGAACACCTAGGCGAGGGCATGGGTACCGTTAGGTTTTACAAAAGGAAAAAACAAAAGGTAAAGGAAAAACAATTGAATCAGTTTCTAGAATCCCATTAAACTTTCATCATTTTGTTTTATAGTAATTATTTCGTGATTAGGTAAAATAATAGTTGGTCATTTCGAACCAAGTAGCCGCTTAGTCTATGTTTAAAAGCTGAAGTCTAGAATCCCCAAACCAATTGTTTCAGTTAATGACTTTTTATAGCTCAAGAAACAGTGATTAGTCGGCAGTCATTGTGATTGGAGGTCGTCACGTGGTACCAGCTGACACGCTTTGCAATCAAACGTTCATGTGGAGTACTGTATTCATATTCATGTGTCCTATTTGAATTCATATTGAGGCTAATAAATTCCGCTAAGAGATTTTTGGAATCATAGGATTTTTGGAGCTTTATCTTGGATATTTCAAAAAATATTTGGGTAAAATTTATAATTTTTTACTTCAATAATCCAAAAAATTTAGGCACGAAATTAACAAACATAATTTTTTTTGAATAAAGACAAAATAAGAAAAAATCCAAAATTTTTAGCGAAACTTAGTTTGATTGCCAAAGAGAGCGGTGCCCAAGAACAATAATAAAAAAAAAAATTCATTTGGTAGAGTTCTGTCGTCCAGTTCGATCTCCTTAAGAGGATAAAACAAGTGAATAAGTTTAAAGTAAAATTATATTTTGAGAAGTTTCATTTTAAATTTTTAATACCTTAAAGCCTTTATACTTTTTAATAATAAGCTTCTAAGACAATTGCAACAAGTACAAAGCACCAAAAACATTGAATTGGGTGCATCAGTACAATTATATTCATACAAGTATAGTAGAACGAAGGAACTCTAGTGAAAGATTTGATCCGTTTGTCCTCATTCAAATGTCTGCTAGATTCTTTAATTCTTCGCCTCTCTCTCTCTCTCTCTCTCTCTCTCTTCAAACTTGGATTCTCTCTCTATATAACCATATGAAAACGCATTAGCTCTGCAGGTTGGCTAGTTGACCAAAAATGGCCGACGTCTTTGAGATATGATTTTCTTGAGTACTATATATGCGTGTTCTTGTATGACCGAGTTTTTGAACCAACTTATATATATATATATTTTGACTTATTTTGAAAATTCAAAATCAAAAACCATGCAAACTTTATTGCTTTCGTGAGGTTTTTTTAATGACGAGATGAGAATCGAACCAGCAAACTTAAAGAAGCAAACCCATTACGCTATCATGCTTGACCTGCCAGAATTATCACATGTAGCAAATAATATCGTGATAATATCATGATTGATTGTGATTGTTACTATATATTATCGATGATTGTTATATATTATCGATTTTAGCCCCGATTTAATTGTAATTACGATGATTAATTTACTTCCAAAGTTATAAATTAGGACGATTTCTTTCCATAGCTAGACTCCCTCGCGATCCTTGTATAAATAAAGACCTCATGATATCTGGCTAATCATCGAATCCGATACGCATTTCTCTTTTTTTATTTTTATTCAACACTCCCACTCGATTAATCTCACTTATATATAATTTTTATTACAAACATACTAGTGTATTTACTAGCTCCCACGTGGCTCATGTGTGCTAAAAAGTTAAATCGTCCTTATAATTATATACAGACTTTGATTTCAAAATTTGAACACCGGCCAGGGCAGGGCCGGGCATGAACCCTCCCTTATCAATTACCCCACAGGCCACAAAGCACCATGTACCCGGCCCTCTCAACATTAATGGAGCACTATACATTATGATGGTTTACTGATCATTACCTTGCAAATATTCAAGACACCTATAATGCCTGCCTTTCTGGCTAGCTTGTTTTCTAGCTCCTTTTGAGTACGTGATTGTTTAATGCTCTTGGAGCACCATCACATAGCGCTGCACGAGCCTGGCCTTTTTGATACTAATGTAATTGTGTAGGAGCCACGCACTTAGTGGTGAAGAAAGCCTCTGAAGCACCATCACGAGAAAGTAACAATAGTTTTCCTCTCCCTGCTTTATGTCAATTAATTAGTAGGAAAATATTCACAAGTATAGCAAAAGTTACTACATCACACAAGATGTACAAATCGGTTGGGATTGGGAGAACCCAAATAACACACAAGTTGGATCATTTAGCCAAAAGAAAAAAATACACAGAACGGATATATAGTGCTTGTTCACTAAAGAAGGAAGGAATTAATCTTCTAAGGCCATCCACAGTGGTATAATCAAAAAAGGATAACCAAAAGTTGACACATCAGCTATTGATTATTCACTTTAGAGGGTTGTTAAACTTCACAATGGTCACTTCTAGTCCATAACCAAAATAAGGGTCCACTACAATTTCTCATCTCTCTCTCTCTCTCTCTCTCTCTCTCTCTCTCCCTCTATTTCTTGCCATTCACTTCCCTCCATTTACGTTTTTTTTGGACAAAAATATATTGATTCTCTCTCTTAATTTTGGGAAAAAATGAGTGTCTTTTCTTTCCTCATATTATGATTTTTTTCTTTTTTTTTTGGGGGGGGGGGGGGGGGGGGGGGGGTGGAAATAGAAATGGGAAAGAAGAGAGAAATACCTTAATCCGGCGACGATGGGTTGAATTGTAGATAATCCACCCCCCCAACTTGGACTTTGCTAGTCCCTAGCAAACTTAAGCAAAAAGTATATAACTAAAGCAATGCAATCTTCCCCCGAAACAAGACACAAAACTATGCTCAACATAAGACACGGCAAGAGTCCACAAACAACACCCCTTCGAACTCAATCACATGCAACCCACGTACACGCATACAATGAACTAAGGTGAACAAATTATGCCAACGGCTAAGCAACACACATCCGCCTTGAATTTTAATTCCAGGACTCAAAAGAGCATACTCTGATATGAACTTGCACAAAGTAATTAATTAGAACATCCCATGATAAGCGCTAGCAAGAATTGCAATAGCAAGAAACAAAAAGCTATGCATGCTACTAAAAAGAGCGCCGACAAAAAGAGCTAAGCAATTATTCACAAACAACTAAGCTAACGGAAATTCCATACTAAATTAGCATTAGATATCGATCATGCATCAAAAGGAGTTAGACGAGCGTACAATAGGATCAACTGAGGACTTTTAGGCTTATGACGACCTTGGTTTCAAAATGGAAGGGACACAAACAAAAGAGTAGTGGCCATAAACTTTTTGCTTGGTTTCAACTACCCCTGGCCACTACCATGCCCTACACTACCCAAGGCTTGGCCACAAGCCGGCCGAACAAAAACAAAAGCTACACAAACAGAAATAAAACTACTAAGCTGAAAACTACTACGACTCACCACCGACACTACTCACTCTCGTCCTCATTGTCATCCCCTTCCTCATCATCGGAGTTTGACTGGTGGAGCTTGAAGATTTTTGTATGGTTTGGTGGGATTTGTTGGTGAATCAAGAGTTGGAGATGAGGGATTTGGGTGAGAGATGAGATCGGCACAGTTAGGGCTCTCTCTGCGATCGTGAAATGTGAAGGAAAGAAAGGAGTTTGGGTTTATAAAGTGGGGTAGGGAGCGTCCTGATCACGTGCAAAAGTTTCAAAAATCCCCAGCTAGTACAGGTACCGCAAATTTGGAATACCCGTACTCGTCAAATTTTTTTCAAATTGTCACGCCACTGCCCAGCTGGTACCCGTACTGAGATTATTCGGTACTCGTACCAATTGCACTTTTCCAGAATTTTTCAACTTCATCAATTTCAACTCCCAGCCACTTATAACACATGCATCACCCTCCAAACCACCTTGAAACATGAAAAACAGTCCTCAACATCCCTCCAAACAACCGGCTTCCTAAGCTTAAGCAAAAACGGAGATTCGGACTACGGCTCAACAATTTAGGACGAGGGGACACATTTGTGGTTTTATCATGCAAAAATTGCCTTGAATCATTTCCTACGTACGCCAATCAACTCCAATGTGATGCATAAAAGATATCGAAACTATTCAAGTACAAACAAACAGAGATTATTTACGCAAGTGCGGAAAATGAGACAAACAAGCATGGGATGCTTTAAAATGAACTTCAACTCTAGGCGATGCACACTACTCAACACACATTGGAGCTCAATTTGTTCAACAAAGTTCACGTATATGCATGCACATGGATTCAACACATAGTTAAATTCAACGGGGTGGACGACTCTTGCCATTATTAGGGAAAATTGAGCATAATCTAAGTATGTAGCACTGGAATTCACTAATTACAAGGGAAAATTGCACAAAAAATTTAAAAATTTTCTATGCAAAATCGAAAACGCAAACCAAATATAATCTATCCCCCCAACTTGAAATATGCAGCGCCCTCGATGCAAAGAGACGGAAAATAAGGAAAGGGAGAACAAAAATGTACCGACGGGGTGGAATGTCAACCACCCGATACCTCGACCAAGTTGGAGGATTTTGCGTCATTGCCACCGTTCGTCATCGGGACCGCTTCCAAGGCCCACTCTTTCGGCCCCGCCGTCGGAACCATAGCTAGTCGCACAAGGCCATCGCCGGAGCTTTCTTGGGCTTACAACCGCGACACATAGTCGCACCCATGCTTAGGGCTCCTGAATGCCTCACTCACCCCAGCTTTTAGACCCAAACTACCAAGGCTGGTGCGGGTAGCATGTTACCCTGCAAAAGACTTAAGAACCAACTACCTACTAAGAGACAAATGACATTAGCACCGCCGGCTCGTGGTAGCCCGGGCAACAAAAATTATTATGAACAAGTATTTAAATCCCCCGAATCGTCACGTGATTGAACGGGTACTACTTTTCTCCCCATCTCTCACTCAAAGCGCCGTAGAATGAGTCAGACAACAACTTTGAGCTAGAGACAGGTGGCTATACCAGACCATCAAAAGAGAAAAGGAAAGGAAAAACAAAAAAGACAACCAAAAAAAACAAAATAGAATGCCAAGTTCAAACATTTTCAGCCAAACGTGGATTTCGAACATTGATTATGCCATCAAAAGCTATTACCATGAGCACATCACTCCACTCCAAAATCTTGGTTAAAAATTGAATTCGGCCATACCACAAAATAAGATACTTTGAGTAGCGCAATTGCCGAAGTCTTTTTAAAAATTTAAGTTCAACTAACTGAGCATTCCAAACTATATTGAGTTTCAGACTGTTGACAAAATCTACAATATAAGGATGGTAAACCAAATCAAAGTCATCAACACCAAGAAAATCAATATGTTCCACTCCCACAAAATCTTGGAATGGTGGAGACTCAACAGGAGTGCCGACAACATCTACAGAATTCTCATGAGGAGAACATTGGACATTAAACTCATCACAGCATCCTAACTCTGAGGTTTTTTCCCAACCTAAACTGACCTTTTCAATAATGAAAAGCGGCTCTATTTCCTTTTCCTCAACATTTAAATTGGCATATTCAACATTGACATCATAAACCCAAGATTTAGAATTTTCGGCCAATTGATCAAAGTAATCCCAATTTTCATTTGCGCTTTTATCCGAAAATACACCATCAAACATCTTATCTATAAGCTGACGCGTTGTAGAATTTAAACTCTTATAGAAAATGGGAATAAGGTGCCTTGTTTCACAGCAATGTTGTGACCAATAAAGTATGGGATATCTAAACCGCCACCAACAACACGCAAAAGACTCTTCATCAAGTTGATAAAAATTTACGATTTCATGTAGCAGCATATGAGTCTCATGAATTGGGGAAAACTTTTTGAAAATTGATTTTCCATATCTTGCCATGTAACTATTGATCCTGGGTTCAATGAATGAAACCAACTCTTAGCCCTATCTTTCAAAGATGATGGAAATATCTGAAATAAGGCCACTTTATCATTCATGCAAAGCTCCTCAAGTTCTACGATGTGTGCACATGGATTTTCAGAAGCTAAGCCATGGAAAGGGGGGCAACACTTGAAGCATGCTCGGCTTAGCACTAAAAGAACTGGCAGTTGCCATTCTACTTCAAAAATAAAGATAAAATTAAAAACAAAAGATGGAATACTTACAGTGCGGTGTAAAGCAATACGTCCAAGTTAGCTACCAATTGATTCCCCGGCAACGGCGCCAAAAATGCTTGCGACCTTAAAGTGATACAATAAGATTACCCCAAGCGTAGGGCTAGGTCGGTTGTAGCATAATAAACTCGGAAGTCCGAGGTCGAATCCACAGGGAGCCAATGGAGCTAGCTAGGCCGGAGGTTTGATTTACGAATGGTTTTTTAGCGTTAGGACCGCCAACCTTTAGTTCGGCTTTGAGACGGCCAACTTTTGAGTGAAGGAAGTTCTCTCTACCTCTTAACTTAATTGAAAACGAAGATTGACTAGAAATTAAAAGTGGCAAGGTCTAGGGGTTCATTCCGCCCATAACTTAGGCCGTTCAATGCTTCTCTTTGATAACTCAAGTGAGAGTCATTGTCATTTGATCTCACTCGGAAGATTTAATTATGAAAATCAAGTTTAACTCATACAACGGGGTTTTGGAAATGGAAAGGAACTCATTTAGGCATTTTATCAAACACATAGAGTGCCATGGTTCTAAGCATTGAGTGTGCCAAGGAGACTTGTCTACACACAATCAAAGAAATTAACAACCCTAAGTTTAGACCAAAGATTAGAGTTCAACAAGTTCTTTGAGGCATTTTGGCAAACACTTAGAGTGACATAGCTCCAAGCATTATATGTGACAAGAGATCGAGTCCTTGCCTACACATAATCAAAGAGGTTAACTGATTAGCGTCCATGATTTCATAATCTTGGCGCTAAAGTTCTCCATGTTTGCATCATTTTCGTTTTTAAGTTATCATTTTTTATTGATATTGCGCAGAAGGTTGTTTTTGATTCGTTTCAGGTAGAACGCGATTAAACGGTGGTTTTCTAGCGTATAGAATCACCCTTGGAGGTACCCAAGTGTCCAAGGCCGTGTGGCGGTCTCCTTCCAAGTCCCATCGGGTGATTTATGACGTTTGAGGGGCTGTCAGACCAAGGCAGACCAAAAGGCTGTGTTCTGTCAACCCGGTACCGGTACCGAGATTTTGCCGTACCGGTACCCGATCCCCAGAAGTCTCTTTTTGGCAGCCAATTAAAGACCCGGTACCGGTACCGAGATTTTGCCGTACCGGTACCCGATCCCCAGAAGTCTCTTTTTGGCAGCCAATTAAAGACCCGGTACCGGTACCGAGATTTTGCCGTACCGGTACCGCCTGCAGAAACGGTCCACGTTTTGTTTGCTTTATCAACTTTCCAGTTATGGAATAGTTTCCACTTTTGGTTGATTCTGGGATACTTTTTGTGAGAGATGGGTTGGTGTGTATAAATACCCCCTCTCTCTCTCTCATTCAGGAGGTAGGAACAAATCACTTTAAGTCTTTTTTTTAGATCTAAGAACTTCTCCATAGCTTTTCAAGCTTTTCAAGTGTAATTTCCATTAAACTCGGGTAAGTTCTTTGTGTTCTTCATTTTCTCGTTTATTAAAGTTGTTTCTACTGTTCGGATCTTCAGTAATATTAAGTTCGTTTTCATTTCTCCCGGTTAAAAATGTTTGTTAATTTTAGCATGCTTCCTGGCTTCCTAAATATGCGTGAGTAGTCGATTAGGCTTGGCTTCGGAGTGATTAATGCCCCGTGATTTACGTTTATCTTCTCTTTCTCAACTCTAGACTCAAGTTTGACAAGGAAAAAGAGCATTGTTCGGCCTTTATGTAACAAAACTAATCGATGTTAATCTCCGGTGATCATGTGCTCGCTCACATGGTTCCGTGAGCAATGTCTCGGTTTGTGTTTGCCAAAAGAATGAAAGAACTCACTCATTTTCCAAGTCACACTTCAAGTCTATTTATTTTCACCGCGAAATCTTCCGGTTGATAGCCTAAGCCGTGCGAATCAACCGTGTTTTCCTTGAGAAAGTTGGATAGCTAAGTCCCGGGCGTTAATCATTCCAACGCCTTGCCGCTTGTCTTAATTTAGTAAAAACTCATTTTCTAGTCTTTTTAGTCGAGCAATTTCCACTTTAAAGCAAAAACCAAAAGTTGGCCGTCTAAACGCCGCAAACCTTTACACCTCAAAATCCTGGCAAGCTATAAGGAATTATCTCTGTGGGTACGATCCCGGACTTTCCGGTATTTATGCTGACAACGGCCTAGCCCTACGCTCGGGGTAAAACGACCCGTTTCAACGGTTAGGTTTGGACGAAGCATATTTTGGCGCCGTTGCCGGGGATCTTTCTAATATAGCTTATTGGGAGGTTCGACAAACCATTGTAAGTATTCCATTTATTTTATCTTTGTGCATGGCATGCTAGCGCTAGTGGATACCTCTAACAGATCATACTATCAACTTGAGGTGTAACGAAGCTAGACCTAGTATCCGCTGCCTTTTCTTTTCATTTGTTGCAAAGTTATATTTATCTATTGAGGCGGCGGCATAGCCCCTCATAATTGTCTTGCGAAGGATGGTGGCGGCATAGCCCCTCCAGTCTGAGTTTCTCGTTGCAGGGCGGTTCTATAGCTCTTCATCGATTTTAGCGGAGGTTCATGCTTGCGGTGTATCGTAGTCCTCGCTCAAACCGTCTGCACGATCTAGTTCTCCGCCTCGGATTAGAAACCTACATATCCGAACTTATTCTCCACCGAGCAGGGTTTCTAGGCAGTATTCTCCACCAAGAGCACCAATGGCCGAAGAGGAAGCTGCTCCTGCCAGGACTCTTAAGGACTACTTGAATCCGGAACGGGTTACCCAACTATCACCGATAGTCTTTCCGCGCCCTACCACTGCCGCCAACACCTTCGTGTTTAAATCAGATTATCACCGTTGCATTCCGACATTCCATGGGATGGAACGTGAGGACCCGTATCAGCACATCCGGGAATTCGAGGAGGTTCTCCAATCGTTTGTTAGTGGGGAGGTACTTCTCAACCAAGCAAGACTGAGGCTTTTCCCTTTTACGTTGAAGGATAAAGCTAAAACTTGGTTCCACTCCTTGAAGCCTCAATCTTTGAACACTTGGGCGGAAGTTCAAGATGCTTTTCACAAGAAGTTCTTCCCGGCCAGCAGGACTAAGCTCTTAATGGACCAGATCCAGACATTTAAGCAGCGTGAGGGAGAGGTTTTTCATCAGTATTGGGAGCGTTATAAAGATTTGCTTTCAGCGGTTCCTCACCACAACTTTGCCTTGTATCAACTTATTCATTACTTCCATTTGGGATGCTCACAACAAAGCAAACAGTTGCTTGATACCATGTGCTCCGGGGGTTTCATGAATAAGTCTCCTGAAGATGGTTGGGATTATTTGGATGAGGTAGCCAAGAAATCATTGACGTGGAATTATGAAGATGCCGGTGATCGGGCAATGGCTAACCAAGGTCCTGGTGGCTCTGGGAAGTTTCCATAAATGAGCACAATGCTATTGAAACACGGATAGAGCAACTTGCACAAAAGTTGGAGAAGATGGAACTAAAAGGGGTGAAAGAAGTTAGAGAGGTACAAGCCGTAGAGATGTGTGCCATATGTGAAACATCAGGCCATTCCACCGACAATTGCTCGTCTATTCCGACTTTGCGGCAGCAGTACCAGAACCTCAATCTTCCTATCGAAGAAGTCAGTGCAATCAACCAAAGGTTTGACCCCTATCCGCAGAATTTCAATCAAGGTCAAAGGCAAAACCCGGGATTCCGTTGGCACAACCAGATTGAAGGAGGACCCTCTCCAGCTCCTCCTAGTTCTCAAATGCAGCCTTGGCGGTCTGCTCAAAGCCAAGGACAGCCTCGTTTTCCACAAGGACCGCCCGGTTTCGGACAGTCCGGCCCTTTCCAAGGTTCCAATCAATTTCAACCCCCACCAAGGCGATCATTAGAGGACACCTTGCAATCCTTTATGAATGCTCAAGCGAATTACAATGAGAATAACACGCAAATGATGGGGGAGTTGAAGAATCAAATGGGGAAGTTGACAACATCCATCGGGTTGCCTACAACAAGAACGGGGTAAGTTTCCGACTCAGCCACAAGCCAATCCACAAGGCCAGCTACTCATTGGTAGTTCTTCAGGACCTCCGCCCGAGCAGGCCCAAGCGATTATCACTCTTAGGAGTGGCAAGGCCGTTGATAACCGTGTTGTCAACCCGCCGGCTACACCTCTCCTGGTGCCATATCCTTCTTCGACAAGTTCTCCAACGCTTGGGGAATCTCCCGAGCCAACTCCAGAAGAAGACGGGGAATCTCCCGTGCAAACTCTACCGGACACCAATGCTACTCCAAGTCAACAAGTGACTCCCGTTCCGGCACCCTATCCTTCTAGACTGAAGAAACCGGTTCACCCATCCAAAAGCGCCGACATACTTGAGGTTTTCAAGCAGGTCAATGTTAACATTCCATTGATGGATGCCATCAAGCAAATTCCCTCATATGCCAAGTTCCTGAAGGATCTATGCACCCAAAAGCGTAAGCTTAATGTGCACAAGAAGGTATTGCTAACTGAGCATGTTAGCCAAATCATCCAAACCGATCTTGCACCAAAATACAAAGACCCCGGATGTCCTACAATTTCAATTACTATTGGGGATAAGAGAGTGGATCAAGCTCTTTTAGATTTGGGGGCAAGTGTGAATTTGCTACCGTATTCAGTCTACCAAGAATTGGGTTTGGGGGAGATGAAGCCCACCAGAGTTACTCTTCAATTGGCGGATCGGAGTGTCCGAATTCCTCGGGGGGTGGTGGAAGACGTATTGGTCCAAGTTGGCCAATTTGTTTACCCTGTGGATTTCGTTGTGTTGGATACTTGTCAGTCATCTACCGCACCGCTATCTACTCCCGTCATTCTTGGGCGGCCGTTTCTTGCAACCTCCGATGCCGTAATCAGCTGTCGGAATGGGCTGTTGAATATGTCTTTTGGTAATATGAAAATGGAAGTAAACATGTTCAACGTGGGGATTCAAATGGGTGATGATGATGATTGTGAAAATGTAAATCTTGTGGATACATTGGTGCAGGAGCATGTGGAAGAATTCTTGTTCAAAGATTCTTTGGAGGTAGCTCTTACCTCCGAAGAAACCGCTTTTCTGGAGTCTGAGGAAATGGAGTCTCTATTCTCCTTGCTTAATGGTGATGAAGGTAATGAGGAAATCGACGGAGTTGCGTCATGGTCTCCAAAGTTTGAGGAGTTACCCCCGTTTGAGCGAACATCGGTTCCATCTAGTGTTGAGCCGCCGGTTCTCGAATTGAAAGCATTACCAGAAACTCTGAAGTATGCATTTCTAGGCGAGTACAACACTTTCCCGGTGGTCATTTCAGCTTCTCTTACACAGCTCCAAGAAGAAGGATTGTTGGCACTTTTGAGGAGGCACAAGAAAGCTATTGGGTGGACTATTGCGGACATTCAAGGCATATCTCCCTCCTTATGCTCTCATCACATTTACTTGGAGGAGGATGTCAAACCGTCACGCCAACCTCAACGCCGGCTCAACCCAATTATGAAAGATGTTGTCCGGGCGGAAATCCTTAAATTGCTTGATGTTGGGATTATCTACCCCATCGCTGATTCTAAGTGGGTAAGTCCCATACAAGTTGTTCCTAAGAAGGCCGGGGTGACCGTTGTGGAAAATGAAAAAGGGGAGCTCATTCCGACTCGTGTAGTCACCGGGTGGCGAGTATGTATCGACTATCGTAAGCTAAATGCCAGCACGCGAAAGGATCATTTTCCTCTCCCCTTCATCGATCAAATCTTGGAGAGAGTCGCCGGGCATGCTTTCTATTGTTTCCTTGACGGTTATTCGGGGTATAACCAAATCGAAGTAGCTTTGTCAGACCAAGAGAAAACAACATTTACATGCCCGTTCGGGACCTTTGCCTATAGACGCATGCCATTCGGCTTGTGTAATGCTCCCGGCACCTTTTCCCGGTGTATGATGGGAATTTTCAGCGATTATGGTCGAAAAAATTGTGGAAGTTTTCATGGACGATTTCTCCGTGTTTGGTGACTCGTTTGAGTCTTGTCTTGCCAACTTGGAGAAAGTCTTGACGAGATGCGAGGAGAAGAATTTGGTCCTCAATTGGGAAAAGTGCCATTTCATGGTCACTCACGGGATTGTGCTCGGGCATATTGTATCGGAAAAGGGTATTGAGGTAGACAAGGCGAAAATCGATCTCATTTCAAACCTCCCTACCCCAAAGTGCGTCAAAGACATTCGCTCATTTCTTGGCCATGCAGGTTTTTTATCGGCGATTTATCAAGGATTTCAGCGCAATTTCGAGGCCACTTTGCCATCTCTTATCCAAAGATGTTCCCTTCGAATGGACTGCTGAATGTGAGCTGGCATTCGTTAAGCTCAAAGCTAGCCTCACCACGCCCCCTATTGTTCAAACGCCCGATTGGAATTTGCCTTTTGAGTTGATGTGCGATGCAAGCGACTATGCCGTCGGGGCCGTTCTTGGCCAAAGGAAGGACAAGCACCCATGGGTGATTTATTATGCGAGCAAAACTCTCAATGATGCTCAAATGAACTACTCTACTACGGAGAAGGAGCTTCTTGCCATCGTGTTTGCCCTCGATAAATTTCGGTCTTATCTTGTTGGTGCTCCGATCACCATTTACACCGACCACTCGGCACTCAAGTATCTCTTCACTAAGCAGGATGCAAAGGCACGTTTAATTCGGTGGATCCTCCTGTTGCAAGAGTTTGACATCACTATCAAAGACAAAAAGGGAGTGGAAAATGTGGTAGCCGACCATCTGTCGCGCTTGGAGTTCACGGATCGCACCACGCATATTCCCATTGGCGACACTTTCCCCGATGAGCAACTCTTTGGCATATCAACGGCCCCGTGGTTTTGCCGACATCGTTAACTACTTGGTTACAGGTTTGATTCCAACCGCATTGGTCTTCTCACGAGCGTCGGCGGTTTTTGTCCGAAGTGAAGCACTTCTCTTATGATGATCCATACTTATTCAAATACTGCCCCGACCAGATCATCCGCCGGTGTGTTCCTGATTCTGA
Organism: Rhododendron mucronatum var. ripense; assembly: GCA_019656295.1. Taxonomy (NCBI): domain Eukaryota; kingdom Viridiplantae; phylum Streptophyta; class Magnoliopsida; order Ericales; family Ericaceae; genus Rhododendron; species Rhododendron mucronatum. Next base: position 305,238 of record BPLT01000122.1, on the reverse strand, counting down.
CCAAAGCGGGATTCTTAAATTTTGCCATTCGGAAGCGTGTGGCGGGCACTTTTCGGCCAACAAGACCAAAGCCAAGATACTCCAGTGCGGATTTTATTGGCCGACCTTGAACCACGACGCTTATGCCTTTTGCAAGACTTGTGACCGCTGCCAGCAATTGGGTAAAGTGACCCGACGGGATGAAATGCCTCAAGCCAAGTTCATAGTTGTGGAAGTCTTCGACTGTTGGGGTATCGACTTCATGGGCCCATTCCCAATGTCGTTTGGCAACCTGTACATCCTATTGGCTGTTGATTATGTGTCGAGGTGGGTGGAGGCCATTGCTACTCGTACTAATGATCACAAGGTTGTGCTTGATTTTCTGAAAGAGAATATCTTATCGCGTTTTGGGGTCCCTCGTGCAATTATTAGCGATCAAGGGTCTCATTTCTGCAACCGGCCATTCGCCGCCTTGATGAAGAAATATGGCATAACGCACAAAGTCTCCCTCGCATATCATCCTCAAACCAACGGTCAAGCCGAGCTTGCCAACCGTGAGGTAAAACGCATTCTTGAGAAAACGGTAAATCCTAACCGAAAGGATTGGTCCTTAAGATTGACCGATGCACTTTGGGCGTATCGTACTGCATACAAGACGGTTTTGGGCGCTTCGCCCTATCGGCTTGTATATGGTAAGGCATGCCACCTTCCGGTGGAACTAGAGCATAAGGCGTACTGGGCTATTAAACAATTGAACTATCGTCTGCCCGATGCTGGAGTTCACCGTAAACTCCAATTGAATGAACTTGATGAAATCCGTAGAGATGCATATGATAATACTAACATTTACAAGTCGAAAGTTAAGGATTTTCATGATAAGCACATTCAAAGGAAAAATTTTGAAGTTGGCCAAAAAGTTCTTCTTTATAACTCAAAACTTCATCTTTTTCCGGGCAAACTGCGTTCTCGATGGATTGGCCCCTATATTGTGCACCAAGTTTTTCCTCATGGGGCCGTTGAAGTAGCTAATCCGGTCAATGGCCATATTTTCAAAGTCAATGGGCAAAGGCTTAAGCCATTTTTGGAAAATTTCCCGACAGAGGAGAGTGAAGCAGAATTGGTCGCTCCGGTGTATCCGGTCGATCTTGTTGGTTAAGTTGTTTCTTGGTACCTCTTTTTGCACGGGGAGCGAAAGCGTAACCGCTGAACTTAACTGTTTGTCGGACCCGGCCCCCAGGTAGGGGGTACCCACCATTGACTTGGGTTTGTAGCTCCGCACGCCGCTACTGAAATAAGGATCGTGTGCCCAGCTCCGGTTAGTAAGGGCAATGTTTCGTGATTGTACATATTTGTGTGTTCTTTTCGTGTTGGGTTTTCAAATCATGAGATTGCATCAATGCATCATTGTATCGGACTTTTATTAGTCCTCCTTTGTGGTAGTTTGCCGTTAATGATCCATGCTCACCAGATATGTCCCTATCGGGGGCAGCTTAGGTCTTTGGGTGCGACTTGATATTCCCGTGCTTTGGCGCTAGGCTCTATCTTGTCTCACTTTGTTTCGATCGTAGGGAACGCTGGGCTTAATTGCTTGGCGAGGTCAAGCGGTGAATTTTACTTCGAGCGTGATGTAACAAACTTGACGGTCTAGTATAGCCACCCGTGTCTTTCCCTACTTGGTGGGACGCGGGAAGAAAAGTATGACTCGTCAGATTGCGTGAACATCGGGTGGTGTTTTTGCTCTTGTTTTTGTTTATCTGTTTGTTGGTGCCCGGATAACACGAGCCGGGCGGTTCTAATGTCATTTGGTTTTTAGTAGGTAGTTCGAGCTTAAGTCTTTTACAGGGTATACGTGCTACCACACCAGCCTTGGTGGATTGGATCTACCGTCAGAGTGATTGCGGCATTCAGGAGCCCTAAGCATGGGTGCGATTACGTGTCGCGGTTGTTAGTCCAACAAAACTTTGGCCATGATTCTGTGTGACTAGCTATGGTTCCGGTGGAAGAACCGAAGGAGTTGACCTTGGAAGCCGTTCGAATGACGAACCGAGCCAGTGACGAGAAAACCTCCAACTTGGTCGAGGTATTCGGGGGTTGACATTCCCCCGTGGGTATGTTCTTTTGTTCCTTTTCTCCTTACTTCTGTTTTCTTTGCTATGAGGGCATAGCATATTTTAAGTTGGGGGGAGGGTTATATTTATGCTATAAATATATTTCGTTTGTTTATAAGTTTTTGGGTAAAGTTTTTCAATTTTAGTTTGCAATCCTTCCGTTATTACCAAGTTAGTGGATTAAAACAACTTAGCACATGCGTATTGTTTCTTAATTGGCAAGAGTTTGGTGATTGATTTTTCAGTACATTTCAACTCATAGGTATGACTAAGGATGAGCAACTAAGTGTTAAGTGCGTTTTGAGCAAGTTTGACCCATATCCCGTTTATTTTTGTTTCCAATTCGTAGATTAGGTAAATAATCTTATGTCATGCCTAAGTGTGTTGATATCGTTGTTGAATCATTTTGGAATCTATGGCGTACTTAGGAAGTGATTCAAGGCATTCTTTTTTTTGATAAGACCTCAAATGTGTCCCAATTGTCCTACTTTGTATCCTAGTCCGTGTCCTACCATTTGTTCGTTAACTTAGGAAACCGGAGTTTGGGGGCTTTGTGGGATGTGTATTTTGCGACTGTGAGGTGTCTGGGGGATGTTTGAAGGTAGTAGCAATGATCGTGGGTCAAAACAGAAAAGGGGGATAAAGTTCAAGATTTTTCACCCGGTACCGGTACTGGAATTTTGAGGAACCGGTACCCGCTTGGCAGAACCTGGGATTATTTTTTCTGAAACCCGGTACCGGTACGGGTATTTTGAGGTACCGGTACCCGCTGTGCAGATCTGAAAATCTCGGGCTCTCATTTTTTTCTCTCTCCTGGCCCACTATATAAGCCAAACCCTATTCTCTTTCTCTTTCTCATCTCCCCCTAGACCCAAAAACCGCCGGCCCCCCCTCTTCCCCTTCTTATCCAACTTCAATCTCTCACCAATCTCACCAAATCTCCATTATCTTGCGGGAAATCTCTCATTCTTCATGATTTCAAGGAAAATTCGAAGGTACAAAGGATGAAAAGTCCCATTTTCAGTCCGAAATCCTCCATGGTGTAAGGTAACTCGAATTTCTTCTCTTTCTCACTCTAATTTCTTCATTCTCTTTCAATAATCATCATGTCTGCTCCCCCAAATTGAGAAATTTTGGGCTTACACCCTTAGTTCTTCAAGTCTCAAAACATAGATCCCCAAAATTTTGAGAGACCCGAAATTTCTCTCTCTCTTCATCCCATATTTCTACTTTCTCCATAATTTCATGCATATTTCGTCCTTTCATTGATCTACCATTTTACCCGTACACCAAGACCCCCTAATCCGAAAATTTTCTATTGCCCTGGCCGTAATCTCTGTGATTTCTGCTCGTGGCACTGTTTTGGGATTCAATTTCCGCTATTGCACTGACAATGGGGACTGGAATTGGTACTCATCCGTTTCTGTTTTTGCTGTGTGAGTAGGCTAAAATAGTGCTGCAAGAGTTGGGTTGTTACTTGATTTTTGTGGGCTGAATTCTGTCTACTCTGAGTTGTTGTCTGCTCTGTTTGGGGGGTGATCTCTGAAATGGGGAGGTCTAAGAAACTAATGGGAGATGCAATTAAGTCAGTCGATCCTTCTGGGAAAACATCCTACATGAATCGCCCAAACCCGGAGAAGCAAGCTGAAAGAGCCGAAAGGGATGATGAGGAGAGTAGGAAGAGAAAGAGGGAGAAAAAGGATGCAGAGAAAAAGAAGTGGGAGAAGGAATTAAAGGGTAGGAAGTATACTTGTGAACGACAGGTGGATCGTTCGAAAATGGGGACTCATGCGATTATTGACATCATTAACCAACGGGGTTTGCAATTCTTTTTCAAGCCAATCAAAGGCTACAAACCGAAGTTGGTGTTGGATTTTTACTCTAACATGGAGATAGATGAGTCAGAAGAGAGGATAGAATCCAAATTGGGAAAGAAAACCGTGCTCGTAACTCCTACCATAATAGCCAAGTATTTGGACAAGTACAAGCGTCCTAGCCACGGCACTACCACTTACCCTGCCACAGCATGGTCTAAGACAGAGGAGGAGATTCAACAGGCTCTAACCGATAAACCGCTAAAAACAGATCGTTTTGTACATGGGAAGCTGTTTGAGAAGTTTCGAGTAATTAACAAAGTGGTGCACTATAACCTGTTCCCCCATGGCTCGGAGAAACGACCACGTAAGGAAGATGGGGAGGTCATTTTTGTGTTCGGATCTAGCGAGGAGGTAGTGGATTGGGCTAAGTTCATTTGGAATCAAATGGTGAAATTCAGGACGCGTCCGGGGCCGTCAAGGGCCAATATCCCTTTTCCGGCCATGGTAACTTTTATCTGCGAGGATCAAGGAGTACTGACTCCCGAGAGACTTTTCCCCGGAACTCCGGGTCCTATTACAGGCGGCTCTTTGGAAAAGAGCAAATCACTGTCTCAGCCACCGCCTTCCAGCACCTCTGGTTTCCGCATGCCTACGGCTAGAACTCAATCCGGTAGGATTGAGGAATATATGGAAGTCATGGCAACTCAGCTCCAATCGATGCAAGCAAAGCAGAACAAGCTGGAAACTCATATACGTAGAACGAGGAGGGATGTTTCAGCCATAAAGCGAGGAATGTTGTGGATAGCGGCAAGGTGTGGGAGAGAGGGTGATGTCTATGTTCCCACTGAGGCCGACATGAGAGAATCCACTCCCGAGGAGCCTGAGAGAGAGCAAGGGGTTGGTACTAGTGGTGGTGGTGACTCAAGTACTCGGAGTCGAGGCAAGGAGCATGCGATTGAGGATGAGGAGGAAGAGGAGTCAGATGAGGATGACTACGAGGAGGATGATTAGGGTCGGTGGGTCAGTTTTTGAAAAATTCCTCTACTTGGTCGGGGTGCATAGTGGTTGACAGCCCACTTATCCTGTCTTATTTTTAGTTCGTAATCTAATGGTGAATAGTAGTTTAGGGAGTTTTTGTTTAGGCCAGCATGTGGCCTTTTGACTTGGTAGTAGGTGATAGTGGCAGCCAAAGGGTAGATTAACCAAGCTAGTATATGGCTGCCACCCCTTTTGCTAACCGTTCTTTTGTTAAACCAAGGTCATTACAAGCTTTAAAGTCCTTAGTTGATCTCTAGTATGCTTTGATTCCGTTTTGATTCAATGATTGAATATCGGCATGTGTAGTGTGTGTGGCATACTTGTCTTTCGGAGATTTTTGGCTGAATAGTTTAGTTTTCTTTCATTCAGTGCTCTCCACATATTAAGGCATGGTATTTTTGTCCACCGGGCCTATTTCTGAGCACGTGTTTTTGGGATATGGTTGCTTTTGCAGAGAAAGGTTGGCTAGTCTGCCGTATCCTCATTTCGTTTCTGGATACGCCGGTTGGATGCTTGTTATTTACTTGCTTAGTGTTTAGTTGCTCATCTAGACGCATGCTGGGGGTTGTTGTGAAAATAACGGTTTATTTTTGTTGAACTTTTGCAAGTGAGGGATTCTAAAGCATGTGCAGTAGTTGTTTTGTCGGAAGGATTGTTTTGTTTTTCTTAGTTTTGTGTTTTCTCATTGCTAGAGACTAGCAATGTTCAAGTTGGGGGGTGTGATTAGCGTCCATGATTTCATAATCTTGGCGCTAAAGTTCTCCATGTTTGCATCATTTTCGTTTTTAAGTTATCATTTTTATTGATATTGCGCAGAAGGTTGTTTTTGATTCGTTTCAGGTAGAACGCGATTAAACGGTGGTTTTCTAGCGTATAGAATCACCCTTGGAGGTACCCAAGTGTCCAAGGCCGTGTGGCGGTCTCCTTCCAAGTCCCATCGGGTGATTTATGACGTTTGAGGGGCTGTCAGACCAAGGCAGACCAAAAGGCTGTGTTCTGTCAACCCGGTACCGGTACCGAGATTTTGCCGTACCGGTACCCGATCCCCAGAAGTCTCTTTTTGGCAGCCAATTAAAGACCCGGTACCGGTACCGAGATTTTGCCGTACCGGTACCCGATCCCCAGAAGTCTCTTTTTGGCAGCCAATTAAAGACCCGGTACCGGTACCGAGATTTTGCCGTACCGGTACCGCCTGCAGAAACGGTCCACGTTTTGTTTGCTTTATCAACTTTCCAGTTATGGAATAGTTTCCACTTTTGGTTGATTCTGGGATACTTTTTGTGAGAGATGGGTTGGTGTGTATAAATACCCCCTCTCTCTCTCTCATTCAGGAGGTAGGAACAAATCACTTTAAGTCTTTTTTTTAGATCTAAGAACTTCTCCATAGCTTTTCAAGCTTTTCAAGTGTAATTTCCATTAAACTCGGGTAAGTTCTTTGTGTTCTTCATTTTCTCGTTTATTAAAGTTGTTTCTACTGTTCGGATCTTCAGTAATATTAAGTTCGTTTTCATTTCTCCCGGTTAAAAATGTTTGTTAATTTTAGCATGCTTCCTGGCTTCCTAAATATGCGTGAGTAGTCGATTAGGCTTGGCTTCGGAGTGATTAATGCCCCGTGATTTACGTTTATCTTCTCTTTCTCAACTCTAGACTCAAGTTTGACAAGGAAAAAGAGCATTGTTCGGCCTTTATGTAACAAAACTAATCGATGTTAATCTCCGGTGATCATGTGCTCGCTCACATGGTTCCGTGAGCAATGTCTCGGTTTGTGTTTGCCAAAAGAATGAAAGAACTCACTCATTTTCCAAGTCACACTTCAAGTCTATTTATTTTCACCGCGAAATCTTCCGGTTGATAGCCTAAGCCGTGCGAATCAACCGTGTTTTCCTTGAGAAAGTTGGATAGCTAAGTCCCGGGCGTTAATCATTCCAACGCCTTGCCGCTTGTCTTAATTTAGTAAAAACTCATTTTCTAGTCTTTTTAGTCGAGCAATTTCCACTTTAAAGCAAAACCAAAAGTTGGCCGTCTAAACGCCGCAAACCTTTACACCTCAAAATCCTGGCAAGCTATAAGGAATTATCTCTGTGGGTACGATCCCGGACTTTCCGGTATTTATGCTGACAACGGCCTAGCCCTACGCTCGGGGTAAAACGACCCGTTTCAACGGTTAGGTTTGGACGAAGCATTAACAACCCTAGGTTTTGTTACATAAAGATAAGAACTTAATCCATTCACAAACCACATTAAGCATAAGAAATGAGAGAAGTCATTAAACTACCCAAGTCATGGGGTAGAAATCACCCCATGACCAAGCCTAGATCACTACTCACCCTTAGTGGGTGTAAAAACAAGGCAAAACGAAGAGAGATACGAAAACATGAGCAAAAACGAAAATAAAAGCTAGATTAATGTAAAGAACAAGAGTACTTACAACATTAATTAAGGACAAAATCCCCAAAACCTTGAAATCCTTGCTCTCTTGAAGAGAGAAAGAGAGCTAGAGAGGAGAGGAGAAGAGGGAGGTAGAGAGAGAAAGTGTAAAATGAAAGTTACCCTAGTGAAATCAGGTCTGGGGGTATTTATATGCCCTCAAAAACGTGTTACAAAAGTCCTAAATACCCCTAAGTTGTTGCTTTATCGGGTACAAAATTCTGCAGAAAATCCCAGTGGGTACAGGTACTAGATTTTGTGGTACCTGTACCAGTCTTCGAATGGCATTTTTGCACAGCTACTGGTTACTGGGTACAGGTACTGAGATTTCAAGTACAGGTACCACCTGGACAATTTTTTATCCTTCTTTGATTCTTCACCCTATGCATGCCCCTTGGCCTTCCGATGTCCGGCACACCTTCCAATGCTACTTTTCATCATTCTTGGGACTCGGTGGCAGAGTGCCACTTGGCCTTGGCTCTTTGGATGCTTTCGGGTTGTTTTCTTTGGCGTTCAAAACGCCTTATTTCCACCTTTTTATCTGAAACTCACAAAAACACACCCTCCGTGCAATATCATCTAAATAAAGCAAGTTAAGCACGTGAGAGTGACAAAATTGGGATCGATAAGCCTATTTATTTACATTATTGAGGGCTTATCAATAATCGAGAGATATTAGCTTCACTTTTTGAGGGAAAGAAGAGAAATAGTTTGTGGGTGAAGTGAAAAAGATATCAGCGAAGAAGAGAAGAAGAAAATATCAGTTGAAACACGCGTGTATACAAATTTTGGAACTAGTTAACTTATGTGGTGGAGGGTCCACAAATTTTGATAAAAGGTTGTTAGTTTTGGTTATCCAAAGTCCAATATTTGAATTATTTCTAAGCATGTTGCTAAGTTTGATTATACGACTGTGGATGACCTAATAAGAAAAAAGCAATTAACCACTAACTTGTGTAGGTAGACCACTTAATTAAAGTGCATTAAAGATTCTCTAGTAAATGTTTCAAGTGTCAAAAATTCCTTCTAATACCAACCCATCAGAAAAAAATTAATATCCAAACAACCTTATTTAATTTCAATATAGATTATATATAAAATGAAATCTATATGTGGATGAATGACTTGACTCGTCAAATGACTAGAAATTGCCCGTGTCTGAAGACACGATGCAACGCATTTTGAAAACAACTAAAATGAATTATGGTTCTTAACTATTGACCACTCCCGCCAATGAAACTAAGTTTTTTCGAGAAGTCTTTTTGAAATAAGTTAAGGTAGAATATATCTAGCTTATTACTTGTGCTTGAACACTTATCTATTATTACTCGATTATAATAATCACATATTTAACGACTGTTCTCGCGCCTCAAGGCATGACACAACACGTGACCTACAATAAACTAAGCTCTGCTATTTTTAACGACTCCACCAATGAGCTCGACTTCTCCGAAAAATTATTATGTTTATAAAAAAAAGTTTTGAATAGGATCTTTCTAATTAATTTTTAACAAGTGATTTTATGAAAAATACAATCACCAATGAACTTAAAGCTGTCTAATTTGAATGGTGTCGCACATCATTCCGCCCAACAACTTAATCCCACCCTTGGAGGTGGACATGAGAGGGGTGTCTATCAAGAGAATTTAGTTGGTTTTTCATTTTCTACTGTACCAAAAAAAAAACAGCTGATAGACCAAAAAAATAAAATTACACAACAAAAAAGAAAACACACACCAAAAAAAAAAATGAAATTGATCAACCGATCAACAAAATATAACATTCTTACCCTTTTGTTTAGTTTAAGATCTGCCTTGCACTAATTTTATACATGAATTTTTTTTACTTTCCATCTCCAAATAACAAAAGAAAGATGGGATAGGAAAAGTTAGAGAAGATTTTGCCTTGCTACGGGAGAGAGAGAGAGAGCTAAGGTTTCAAAAACTCCCCTTTCTTATTTCAAAATTTGGCTCTTTTTTTTGGCAATAAAATTTTATTACTTTTTATCTTTCCATAACAAAAGATAGTTGGAATAGAAAAAGTTAGAGAAGTTTGAAAATAGGATTTTTCAGTTCTAGGACATTTCTCAGCCAAAAAATTTATGAGTGATAAGTTTGGGCCATTGAATTTATTTACATAGTATTTAAATACTGAGTTATTTTATATAGAAACCGTGATGAACACTTTCTTTGAGTCACACAACATATCATCACGTTTTTTTTTTAAAAAAAAATTTTATTAACCTTTAAAAATGATACAAAGATACACCCATTGGGCTCAAGCCTATAAACCAAAGATTAATACCCAGCCCAACCCCTAAATACCCTAACCCTAAGCAGCAACGTACACCACCGTCAGCCACCCAACCGGCGGAGACAACTCCTGGCAAGCCCGAACCACCACCAAAATCCGTCAGGCCGAATACTCAAATCACGTGAGAGGATCTTGAGACCAGTCTGGCAGCAAGGCTATTTTAAAGTAATGGTAAAAAGGTTAATGATGTTCTCCTCCTAAGGACTGGTCGACTCTGTCACTCTCTTTCTCTCTCGGGTGTTTTCACTGTACAAAAAAATATTAAAACTTTAATGTATTTTATCATCTCATTTTTACTAACAAAAAGTTTCAGCATTTTATCATACCATTTTCAATAGCAAAAAGTTGTCAACAAAAACACTTTTTGCTACAGTAACTTCTACTAAAAAACTCATCAACAACTTATTCACTATCGAAAACACTCCTGATTCATGATGGGAATGGGGCCAAGTAGGGTGGAAAGTGGGGTGAAGTCTTTAATCTGTTTGAAAAAAGATGATGATGGGGGGCAAGGGTTCAGTCTCTGCAGGTAGGACTTTTTTGTTTGTTGCTGTAAACTCTCAATTGGCGCAGCTCATCTGGGCTCGATCCTTTGTCCATATGTAATGGAAGTATATGCAAAGATTTGGGGCAGTTGTGGGTGGGTGGACTAAAGTGTTTCGGACAGTCCATATTTTTAAAAATTATTTGATAGAAGAGTTTTTTTTTTTTTTAACTCAAACTATTGATTGTCGAAACGGATAGCTAAGAATGCGCGGAGTCATGAATCATGAATAAGTTCCTCTCTTTCGTGAAATATGGACAAGTGAACGATCCTTGATCTCGTAGAATAAGTAAATCTTCCTAAACTTGTTCAAGTGATTAGCCATGCACGATGTTTGTAACAAGCATTTTACCACGGTTAAAAATAAAAAAAAAAGCATTTCACCGCTACAAAATTTGATCATATCTCAACGTACGCATCTACTGGTTTAAGGTGAGTGTTCTTGCCTTCGCATACATTTGATCAGAGTTGTTCAATGGATCATTTGGTTTGTTTGAACGAGAAGGAATTGGGTGAATGTTTTTGTCTCACTATTTGGCAGTTACTTACATGGCAGTTACTACATACTAATTAAAGTGGAGCTAATGTTTTTTAAATCTTGGGGCCATTGAAGAATTTGCTCCGTCATTATTTCAGTGCTTCAGAATTCCTAAAAAAGAAGAAGAAGGGCTAATTGTTTTTCTTACGAATAGCAAGTAACCTGCGACAATTGGACAATTACACCCTCAACCTTAACAGCTTGTTTCAACAATGTGTTTGAAAAACTTTTTACAGAGTTTTTCGTAACAAAGTTTACGGAGTTCAATTTCGGTCAGTCCGAAAATATATTAGACGGTCCGGATTGAAAATAATTTATTAGCGTTGATAGATTATCTATTAGCGGTAATAGATTATTTTTAATTCGGACCATCAAAATACTTTTGAACGATTGAAATTGAACGCCTACGTAAAGAGCGGGTCTGTGACTAACAGTCTCTCGTGTTTTTGAAAAACACTAGTCTGTCATGCATTAGGAAGAAAAGGAGGAAAAGGTGGTAGTGACGTGTACAGTTAACGTTGGATAAAGTCGTCAGCTTAGGTGCGAAAGTTGCCAGTGGGATCGGGTTGATTTTGGGTTGGTTAACTAAACCACCTTTTCAATTTAAGGATCCGTTATTTAATTAGGGTTTTAAAGATAAATATAGTACTACTATGATATGATGATTCAAAGTGTTTATTTCACGGATGCGGATTCCCTCTGCTATTTGTTCGAGACAGTTACTGCAACTGTCTCACAAGTACGTGTTCTATAAAGATATTTTTTTCCAAAGAAATAATCTTGCATTGTGATACAGTATAAGACTGTTCGAAACAATAACCGGAGGGAAGCTCATCCTTGTTTTCAAATGTTGTAAGCCTTTAAGGAACCCATATGCACCAAAACGTGTGCTCTGACCCCTTGTATTTGGTTGTCCGGAGAAATAGTACTATAGCCAAATAGTAATTAATATTTGAAAAATTATGTTACATACTCATAATAATAGATGTGGATCCTAACAAATTAACTCAAGTATTTACGTGAAATTCACACCAATTGTGCACATGGAGTGAACTTAATTTTTCATAGGACCACTAATGTCATAAAATCTACTCGATCCCAAAAAATACAGGTGAATACCACACCATGATGTCGCCGAAGGGAAAACCTATAATATGTAGTGTCTTGTTGCAATTCGCAGATTGCATTTATCGGATAATTTTCAATTGAAAATCACATAACTTGTTTTCCTATGGGAAAAAACCCATTATTTAAAACACAATGTGACCCTTTTTTGAGTCAAATTATATTATCTCAAGTCTGAGAATATGAGAAAAAGTTCTTTCTGGATCAACCGAACAGCCCCCATGTGGGCCCCCTTCACGCGTTTTTTTTTTTGGAAAATCCGAACCGTGCATCTTGTAGAGCCCACAAAATAATGTATCTATGCTAAAAATCAGCTTGTCCGAACATCGATAGGTATGTCAAAAGTTGAGTTTATACACTAAAAAATGGATAACCATGATCTGTCAACTGTTTTTAAAGTTAAACTGTTCACGGTCGTCCATTTTTCGGTGTAAAAACTCAACTATTGACATACCTATCGATGTCCGGACAAATTGATTTTTTGCGTAGATACATTATTTTGCGGGTCCTACAAGATGTACAGTTCAAATTTTCTAAAAAAATGCGTGAAGGGAGCCCACATAGGGGCTGTCCGGACAGCCCCTGTCCGGTTGCTTCGTACAGAACTTATTCTCTGAGAATATAGATTCAATCCATCTGACTTATCGAGTTTTGGGATATAAAGAAAAATAAAAAAGAAGCTAATTGTTGTGTTATTTTCCTAGGATCCATTAATAATGAAGACAACAAATGAAATGTGAGAAATGGATGCATGTCAAAACAATCAAAGTATGATTTTATAACTCAAGTGTCTGGGTCAACTTAATGCGCTAATGGTAAAAGTAATAGGGTTAATTGTTTGTCCAAAAACCATATTATAAAAGATTGCTAGTGCTATTACTATTTATTTATCTTTAGTAACAAGAAAACGTCAGATCATAATAGATTTTTTTTTTTTATCAAAAAAAAAACGTCAGATCACAAACAGCAAAAGAAGAAAATAATATGAACATCTATTATTATGAACCTGTAATACCCCTGATCTTTAATTATGGTTTATGTTAATTATGTGATGTGTTTTAGATTTAATATGTGAGTTATTGGTTTAATTTGCTAGTTAAATAAAATTGGAACATAAGTTGGCATAAGACACACATGCACTCAATAATTTTTCCTTAACCTAGCAAGTCAACAGGGGTACTACGTTCTTCTTTCTTTTGTTCCTATCACCACGTATTGAGAGAGAGAGAGAGAGAAGAACGGGCTGGAAGAAGAGAAGGAGGAAAAGAAGGAAAAAAAATTAGGGAAAAACCTTGTTTGGCTTGGAATTGAAGATTAAACTTGGTAATTTTTGCATCTCCTACTTGAATTCATGTTTTGTAAGTTGAATTCCATACTTTAGAAGTTCAATTTCATGTTTAGTTGATGAGTCTTGCATGTATTTGGTGAACTTGGGTTTGGGAAGGAACACCACTTGAATCTCTTGAATTGATGAGTTTAAAGCTTGCTTTGATGCATGAATTTGATGTTTTTGGAGTAGCTTTTCTATATCTATGAGGTTGAGCATGATTAGTGAGGTTTTGATGTGAGTTAGAAGTAGTTTGGATGGGTTTAAGAGCTGAAAATCGCAGGAAGAACAGAGGGATATTTTTCTGGAAATCTGCAGAGTAGAAATTTCATGTCTGTCCTGATTTTGTGGATTTTTTTGAGGCAGTTCCTAAGCTCCAAAAATTATGAAATTTTTATAGAGAGTTCCTCTATGAGTCCTTTATCTATGGTAAAAATTTCGGGATCAGATTTGAAGTATTGAATTCTGTAAAAATTCGTGACCATGTGGCGCGCTGTTTTCGGATTTTGCTGACTGTGCAGACACATGTTAGGGAATCGGCCATAATTTTGAGCTCGGGCGATGAAATTGCGATCCGATTTCTGATTTTGAACCTAGACTCGTAGACCTAAAAAAATGCATGAAGATTGTGTCTTAGTTACTCTTGAGCAAATTCAGTTTTTGTGTTAAAGTGGGTGAAATTTCAGATTCTGTGACTATTTTCTTGAGGCTAGCTATCTAACTTCACATGTCTACCTTAGGACCTTAAAAATAGGCTTGTTTAGCATCATCTAATTATGTTTTTATTGCCTAATTGTTTTAGGAAGCTCGGGTGGTTCGTAGAGCCGAGGTGAGTGATTTAATACCTAAACACATTGTTTTGAACTTATTTTCCTTATCGAGCTTATTTGAACATATTTTATAAATTTTGTACTCCATGGATACCAATGGAAGGTGGACTTATTTGTGAAATGTTTGTGAATCTATTTAATGGCATTTCCAACGTCCGGTCTTGCTAGGGGACGGCTTAATGGCTAGCAAGGGTGTTTGAGGTTGGTTTTTGTTTTGGGATAATGCATAGACGTCTGGCTTATCCACTACCGGGGACGCCCGGTAGATTTTGAATTTTGAATAGTGGAATGTGCATTATATTTGGCTTATGGTTTTGAGTACTTTGTTTTGAAATATTATCAAATTATTTTGTATTGTCCATGGAAAGCATGTGATTTAAGTATTAAACATTCACACGAGCTTTGGCTTATGGATTTTCTTTTCCACCTTTCAGGAAGCGACGCGTAGTGTGGTGACGTGTTTACCTTTGAGATGTGTCGTATATTTGGAAGCTTGTAGAAAAGACGTTATGTTTCACGGTCACTTAGCTTTGTATATGATTTGTTTAGCTTTTGAGTTTGTAAGTGAGCACAGCTCTGAGAGGTTTACCTTTCGTTTTGCAAAACCTATGTTAGACTTTGGTTTATTATTAATAAAAGTTGATCTTTGCTTCCGCTGTTATGTTTTAGCCCCTTTTGATGATCACTTGTTTAGGTGATATTTGATTTGTGATTTGGCCTTAGTGAGAAATCACTGGCATTTGTCATGATTAAGACCTCAAGGGGCGGGTCAGGGTCGTGACAGAACCTAAATTAAGAATCCTAACAAAGCAAAACGCATGCAATCGAGAAAATTACGGTTGCATAATATCGACAAAGCATAAAGAAATTTGAATATATTTCAATCGGTCACCCTCTTAACTAAAAGTGGTAGGGTTAATATTGTTGCAAAAAGTCACTGACTACCTTTTTTTGTTGGAGTATACGGTTGCGTAATATCGACAAAGCATAATGAAATTTGAATAGATTTCAATCGGTCACCCTCTTAACTAAAAGTGGTAGGGTTAATATTGTTGCAAAAAGTCGCAGACTTCCTTTTTTTGTTGGGGAATGGATGGTGGTTTTAACCCCAGTATTTGAATCTAGTCAAGTGATTCGACCCCAATAACTCGTTCTCTCTCTCACATACTGCACACACGCACACACGAGCAATTGTTTTGGTTCAGAGGGTGCATGTGGGGGATATTATGGTGGTCAAAATGAGATGGTCCGTGACTTTTTAGGACACTGGTGGTGGTCCAGAGACTTGGTGTAGGTCAGGTGTGTGATGATCGTCTCCCAGGAAAATTGCATGCGCAAGCATATAGTGAGAGAGAGAGAGAGAGAGAGAGAGAGAGAGAGAGAGATCATCAATCTTTTACTGCATTGTTGTCAACCCATGGGTCAATTATGGCAATGGGCTCAGTGGACCTTAAAGTATGGCCTTAGCCCGAGTGCAGTAGAATTGGGCCTGAATTCCTGCAAAGGGTTAAGCAAAACTGCAATAACTCCTTTCCAAAGAGTACGTTTAAAGCTTGTTTTATCCAAAAATAAAAAATAAAAAATTTAAAGCTTGTTTTTTCTTACGGAACTAGTAGTGAAGGAATATATAATACCACGAGTTGTTCGAAAAAAAAAAAAAACACGATATGTGATCTCATAGGTCTAGTTATCATAGTTAAAAATACAACACAAAATATGACATTGTTAAGCTTTGCTCGATTATATATGTGATTAATATTTACTTCAACCCGTAAAAATTTCAACTAAACACAATATGTATGATTCTGTTGAATATGTAGTTCAATTCGATGTTCATATCTGATCAAACAATGGGCCTAAATTAAAGCGTTCTTGTGACTAGGAGTTTGAGCTTTTTTGGGCATGCGGTACAATCGTAATAGCATTGTGATGCCAAAAACTTGCTTGGGTTTGCGAAAAGACTTCCATTGTTCAAGGAATGGCGTTACAATGACATAAGCTGCTCATACATTATCGAAGGATATAGGCCCCGTTTGTTAAAGCTTCTGGGAGTTGGAATTGGATTACTAAGCCGAAGGGATTAACAATACTGCGTTTGGTTTTCAAAATTGGTTCGGATTCGTAGTCCGTTGGGATAACTAATCCGGGGATTAGGGGGTATTAGCAATACCCCGTGGGACTTGGTATTCATAGTCCGAACCCAACCTCTCCTCATTACCAATCCATTCTCATTACCAATTTCTTCTATCAATCCAATCCCATCATCTAATCTCATCTCAAACAAACATGATATTAATAATCCCATCATCTAATCTCATCCCAAACAAACATACTTATTATCAATCCATTCTCATTACTAATCCCATCTCCTTACGAATCCCAATCCTAATCTCATCTCCTTACGAATCCTATCCATCTAATCCTGTTATCAAACGGGGCCATGAAATAAGTACGAGACCACAAGTGGACAAATACGTACGAGACCACTTGTATACGGTTGTACAAGAGAACTTTGTTTTTTTGAAACGGGCGAAGCCCAAAATGGAAAAGCAGCCCCACGAGCCACCGATGGGGACGGTGCTATTCGTGACTCCGTTCTTCCAGGGTGTAACATAACGGTAAGCAATAACATTCATCTCTTTATTCTATATTTATCTCTTTTGAATCCCACAATAATCAAACACAATATAACCCGAGGATTTAATTTTATCCATTATTTTCGTGGATCCGTCACGTCCCTTCTATGCTCTTCTTTAATTTGGGCTTTTTAAAATCCTTCCTAAAACTAAAATTAATCCGACAATCAAAATTGTCCAAGGGGCTTTGTGGAGGTGTAAAAAGAACTGCTGATTGGTGAGGTTGCAACCTCTCTACTAAGGAATGAAAGAGACATTCCACCAAAGAGAAAACGTGACATATTGCATGATTGGCCTGCAAGGGAATGTTAGAACGTTGTCGAAAAACAGAGACCCCCTATACTTCACCCTTTGTCTAAGCAAACCACCAGTCTCTCTCTCTCTCTCTCTCTCTCTCTCTCTCTCTCTCTCTCCCTATTTCTTCTCACTCTTTCGACCTACAATGAGCCACACCCACTTCTTCTCCAAATGGGTTGGCTCCAGTCCCTCTTCTCTCCATTCAAGAAACTATTGGTTCACCTGCACTTGGCTCACAAGAAGAGTATGCACTCAACTCCAATCTTTCCCATACTGTCTCATCAACATTCATGTTTTTCTTCATATCTTTGTTCGTTAACAGCACAAAACATCAATATTTACCGCAAATTACGTGTTTTCATTTCGTTGACTCGTAACTTGTTGCATTTTTTGCTGTTCAATTAATTAGGAAGAGGGATATACATTCTATACGAGGATGTGAAGTCCTGCCCTAGTGAAGATGTGCACGTGATGTGGTCAATACTGGTGGAGTTGCATTCACCTTCTTTGCCATCAACAATGTGAAAAGCAATTTTTAGTAATGCAGACAAGTTTTTTTTTTTCCTTTTTGTCTCTATTTATCTTATCGGTTCATGACATTACGCATTTGACATGTTTTGTCCGTTCCAGTAACATGGCACGGTCCAAAATTCTTTACAACAGGGTGAAGTTTACCTACACTCTCTCCAATGCCTTTCGGTCTGTTAGCTGGAGCCTCATGCACAAAATACGATTTATATTTCTTAAAGTTTCCTTTGTGAACGCAATCTGCTTTGAAGTTTGCGTTTCTAAAATACCGAAAAACTGCTTTCTATAATTCCAATCCCTTTGGAAGGTTCCAGCAAGCTTACAATCTAATGTGACATTATCTGAACAGACGTATCCTCAGGCTAAATAAGATTCCTGGAAGCAATTGAAGTAAAATGGGGAAAATGACAACAAAAAGCTTCCTATTCTGACACACACTTTTTGTTCTAAGTTTTCTCCAGTGCAAAGAGAATCAACAGCAGATTGATGGACGATTTCAGGACTAATTCGGCGGGAAAAGGTGTCCTAAGATACTATAGTGAATAGTCCCAAGTCCACAATTCACGTACTAAATTTTCGCTCATTCCGTTTGTTGGGGAGAGATAAGGAGTGAGCTCACCACTCTACAGCAAGTACCGATGAGTCCTTCAATAGACTAATAAGCTAAACATAACAGGAATAAGATACTAATTCTTCAAATTAGTCGCGAATATTATTTAGGTTCACAAAGAAATGTATAATAATTCCAGGAATGGAAGTTTCCCACGGAATGAATTAAAAGTTCCATAAATGCATAATATATGTTCCTCACAGATAACCAAAGGCAACAGTGTGAAAACTCACAATCCAGTGACCAGGCAAATGGTATTGCCATGTTAAGGGTATCTGAGGTAGATCTTATTCAACATGGCTTACGCAGAAAAGCCCTTTTCCAGCTTCCATGCATAAATCCTGCAAAAAACAAAAAGGGGCATTCTCAGCCACAAAAGAATAACAATCAGCTACTGAAGGGGTGAACTTTCGTAACTTAATGTACTTGATCTTTGAAGCGAAATTATAACCATGAACTGAGGGTTGCATAGCCAATTTCTCAATTGTCTAGCGGGAACTAACTTATGAGCACTGTTAAAGTTTGTTTAGAACCAAGGAAATAATCGAGTCAATTTGCAGAAATAGGTAAAGAGGAACAAGATTGCATATGCTGGATACTAGGAAAATTGCAACCATCTTGATATGCACTTGAAGTGTTCACAGCTTAAGTGGCAGACATCATTTCCTTGGGCAAGTAAGAAAAAGTTCTGATGTTAGGTTAACAACGCGTAGTTATTCACATGGATTCATGGAACCCAGGAATCCATTAAATCCAGAGTTTTGAGGCATGGCTAACGAGGGATAATGAAGCGTTTAATTTGTTTGGATCTTCCTATGGATTTTGCCATGAGTAACCTCGAGGGCAACTAAAGTATGATAACTGCAGGAAACAAGAAATGGCCTGCAATATTCCAATCTCTTTCTACCATAATGGGAAAGGGATGCTGAATGGTGCAACAGACATTTTCCAGGGAATTTAAAATATCCTTATTGTGCAAATGCACCTAAAAACAGATAATTGCATCATCCTGTTACCAAAATAAATACCAAAAAAGGGTTGAGTGAAGTTGACACCAGAGGTACATATTTCACAGCTTTCGGCGAGACAGTTTTCTACATGTATATAGACTATTTTTCAAATGCGAGCCATTCATACGAGTGACGGTCTTAGGCTAAAGGACAAGAGCATTGGTCCAGATCTCATAAGGTTGATTCGCACAAAGTTCAGTTTGTAAATGTCACAGCAGGTACATATCTCATGAGTTTTGAGAAGAGCACTTCTCTACAAATTCTTGATCAACAAAACATACTGCATACCATAATATGCGATAGCATGAACATGTCACATAAATTTGCAAGACTGCGACGCACCCCCAGACGATAGAAACACAGAAACTCGCAATAAGAAAATAGTGAAGCAGCAAAAGAAAAAATCAATACTTGTTGACAAATAGAAAACAGAGAAAGCTTCTTGCCATCGGCAATCACTCAGTGGTTTAAGGGATATAATGTCCAATCTGATAGAAAGTAAAGGAGTAGACATACAGCTATAGGCCGCTGATACTATTATACTTTGTCTCGACCCTTTCATTCCATAAAACAATATTCATAAGAAAGTACATGATGCAGATTTTTTTACCAAAAGCGAGGGAACTCAGTCCATCACAAGGTTGAAGAAGAAAAGCATTCAGCAACACCGGGCAGCCAGTCTTTAAAGTATGCCTGGCACTCTATGTCTGCGTGTGATAAGGCACCAAGAGGAGTGACTGTTATCTGAAAAGAAAGATAAATCGCATTATATATCATGGGCCAGCCCATTTCAGATCAATTTTAGCAACTAAGGAGTAAAAATGACAGCATACATATCCTTCTTGGAGGGAACGGTACTCTGTATCATCCTCGTCAACAACGAGTCCTCTTACCTAAAAGATCAAGGTAAAAAGGGATTGCAGTCAATGAGAAATAGGAATCAATAAACCTAACAAACTGGAAAGATAGTGTACTCCCAAGTGGGGTTCTCCCCTATATCAGCAAAGAAGTTCCTCACTTATAAGCAAGTGATCAGTATCTCCAGTAACAACCAAAACAACCTTAATGATAAAATGATTCTTAAAAGTAGACAGCCGGAAACAAAAGAGACTCACTTCTCTCGTGAATAAACGATGTTCTTTTGGCATAGTCGAGGCATCCATTTCTGAGCTCGTCAGTGAATTTGTCTCCATTGTCATTGTTGACAACATTTTTCCTCCTTGTGCAGCAGAAGTAACTTGCTTCCACCCCATTTTGCCAATACATTTCCCCTGCTTGGTCAACTTGTATCCCTGAAACATTACGGCCGCAATACAATATAAAGGATGCTTATCATAATGAATTGCAATTTCTGTTCTTTTACAATATCTAGTGTCAGATCCAATAAACAAAAACCCTTATAAAGTGTCACTAAAAAACCAACAAAAATATTTTACTCAAAAAAATAAACCCAAAAAAAAAATAAGGAAAAATAAACATCACATTTGAAAACAAATTCCAACATCATGTTCAGTTTTGAGTGCCTTCTACAATAAGAGGTGAACATCAAATGTCAAAACACAACGCAGACTACCTACTGAGTTCATACTTCTATTGTTCTCATCAGATTCGTGTAAGCCAGGGAACCATGACAACATTCAGTGAAATTCAAGAAACCCATATCTTCTTTGTTTCTTCATAATACTTGTATGCAGAATGGGAAAAATATGTAAAATAAGCTGATTCATGATTGTGCCATTAAGGGCCTTTTAAGGATAGATCGATGGATACGGATAAAAATATGGACAGGACGCAGATATCCCTAGTCCCAACAGACTTGAAAAGTAGGACATGCACATAGCAAGGTGGTGCATTTATTACATAAAAGATAGGGCCCAAGGTACCCGAAGTTCTATCTCTACCTAGAAAGTGCGACAAAACCAGGGAACTAGTACATTGCCTGGAGGTGAACAGGTCAAAATTTCCCTGAATTTTGTTTTTACAACTCTTGATCAGTTAATGCGACAATGGAAGACACAGGCTAGTATGAGATTCACCTTATGACTTGCAACATTTGTTGGCAGATCTACATTCAGAAAACATTTTTGAGGGTATTTTTTATTCTTGATCTCTGCTAACATGGCATTTACGATAGGAAGACATGCCTCAGCAGCCAATGTGTAATCATCAACATTGCTGGTACCTCCAACCCTGAAAGTGAATCATCCACCAAGTTTTTAAATTATAACAGATCCTCCATTCAAAAAAAGTATCAGTACTATTAAAAGAGATATGGGGAACAAATTTTTGCAAGGCGACTAAGACGAGCATTGAAGAGAAAGCATAACGCCCAAGTCGTAAACCATTTTTCTTGATGCAATTATCATATTAGGTTTTCACTTGGCTAAAAAGATTTTGAAGTAAAAAAACTGGAAAACCCTGTTATTTAGAAGGCATTTAGTAAAGGAGAAAACCTTAGGTTGTTAACAAAACTAAAAAGTTCTCAACCAATATGGTCTCAACTAGTCACTAAATCTTTTTATGGCACTCAACAAGTTAACATGCCGATACCACCTGTGACCTGTCTCTCTCTATATATATTATAAGATGCAGGCTTGCAGCAATATTTGCTAGCAACTTGATTGCCAGAGCTTTGTCGTTCTGATCACAATGTGTCAAATGCATTTAAGTTAGCATAAACCAAGAGAACAGTCTTTCAAATCCTGCATATTTAGTAAAAAATTCTTCATAAGCCCCTTCTCAAGAATTTGAGTTTTATTTGCAGACTTCTCGGGAATTTGAGTTTTATAAGGATCTCCATTTTCATTCTCTTTCCTTTTCATTTGCAATAAAGCACCAAAGGAGGTGCAACGCATGCACACTATACATACATAGAAACTAGGACTACTACCACGACTAAAAAATGTTTTATGTTTTTCAGGTCCTACGAATCTAGAAAATGAACATTGAAACTTTTTTCCCCGTCTGCCAAAACACAAAGGACCTGCTTCATAAATGAACTACTAAATCAACAAGTTCAAAAGCACAGCCACACTGCTGGTTCCAAGAACACAACTAAATGCATCATGGTGCTGCCTATTGTAATGTTCAAACTTTACACTCATTCTACATCCTCTCCAACTCCTAAAAACCTTGCCTGCTGAAACGAGTCAGTAATAGATTTACACAATAGGAACAGCTCCAATGCAAAAAACAAGATTCGTTTGAAGGACAAGAAATGGTACATGAGAGATAACCAATTGACATACCTTTGACCAATGCTTGAATTATATAAATGGAAAGACTAAGTTAAACCTAAACTACCCAACAAACTGAAAAAGTCAATTAAAAATGACAAATGACAAATCTTATCAATTTACTACAGTTAGTTTATGCAGTTCAATGACTGCTTTCTGCACTCTGCTTTTGTCTTGGCCTGACAAATTTCCAAAAGGAAGCATTATGTAGGAAAGAGTCTACTTACCAATTATACGATAAAGAGAGAGCAGGTACGCCATTAAAAAATGCCTCTCGAGCGCCAGCTACTGTCCCAGAGTAAACACTACAATTCCAATGAGATCCAATCATTGCAGCAGCAAGAATAAACAAGGAAACCCCTGATGTACACAACACATAAAAGCATGGGGAGAGTACCCTAATTGGTAAAAGCAGTAACTCCAGTGGCTGCAATACTTGCAATGAAAGTCAATAAATCCATTCCCTTGAATTGAACATAAAGGGATTTTATGCAAAACAAAATTGCTTAAATTTGTCTTCTTACACTTCATTATGGCAGTGCTGCGACTGATTGAACTGCAATCCCAGGTAAGTAATGTGTACAACCTAAGAATTCTTATTTTATCATGTCGTTCGAACCATTTGTAACGGAGTGATATAATCACTTACTCTTTAGATAATTTTGTATACCTGTATGAGGATAAGCTCTTTAACTAAATAATACCATTGAATGGATTATCCTTGTGCTTCAGGACCCGGTAATTTATAACAACAAAGAATGTGCTAACTCTAAGCAGGATCAAATGAGCTATCCTATACCATTTGATCCCTCTACCAGCTAGTCAAGGGCTCCTTCTCCTTCCCCTGCTTCAAACTCATACTCTGAACATTATATAAATGACAACAATACTGTTTAATAACAAAAGTAGCTTTTGATAGCTTATTTTTATCTACCCACATCCAAAATTCCCATTATAGATTGCTCTTATAAAGAACTAAAAATTTGACATTCCAAACAGAAACTTTGAGTTGGACACCCATCAAATAGCAATAAGAAACATCATAAATGAACCAAAGACACAATGGAGAAGAAGCTACTTACATGTGATAACCACAATTGCTACCCATGTTAATGCCGCTGATTACCTGTAACAAGAGGTTAGAGATAAGATAAACATCCAAAAGCAAAATAAAAATTGGAGGCCGGTGATATCCAAAAAGGCGGTTAGTTCAACAAAATGCCATCCGAAGGAAATGAGATGTGATGAAACCAATGGAAGGGTACTTATTGTAGTCTCATTTCATGACCAATGTCCAGTCATATTCAGAGAACCGAAAAGTAGAAGTTGATCTAGAAGAGCACCAACATTATGCAACCCCCCTATGATCCAATCAAGGATCCAGACTCTATAAGATAAGATAAGTTACACTGCGATACCAAACTATGTGCAAGTATACTCGAGGGCATAAACCAAGAGTAATGAAGTCATTAACATTCTCATACAATAAGAGAAGCGAAAGTGCAACCAGATCAGGCGTTGAAGGGAAGAGTGATCCAGAGACTCCCAAAGATGCACAATCCGCTGGGGTTCCTGCACATGAATTTAATATGAGAATAACAAAATTGAAGAGTCAAGAGCAAATTAGGGCAAACATCAGTAATAGGTCCAAAGAAAAAGGTTACTGATATATTGTATTAAGGAGCAGAAATGTTATAAAATAATTAGAGATGAACAGTTCACAAAGAATTACTGAAAAGGTTTGGTTGCAGACATGTGGCATGCAGCAAAAATATGAATTATTCAGTTTCAAGGGTTGGTTTGGGAAAACGAAAACCATCTCAGTACTGATTCGTCAAAATGGAACATTGTTACTCTATCACAGTATCACTGCATAGTAGGATCACTAGTAAAAGTTTCAGCACTCCAGGACACTACATTAGCATCACTAACCAGAAAGTAACATAAGCCACTACTCCAGGTCTAGTATGGCAAGTCAAAAGCAAAGATGGGAATCAGCAACACCTTCCCAAGCAATGGGCTCTAACCATTGGGGAAAAGAGTAGTCCTTATCTTTACTTGCATTTTACTTAAATCTGGTTGCTTGTTACCTATAAACTTTTGACATTCATTCCTTACTATTCCTCTCTTTTATCCCATAGAATTTGGATCTCCAGATACATCCTCAGGAACAGAAAGCATGCTTGTGCACTGGTATCTATTAACTTGGTGTAATTCTGATAAAACAGCAATTGTAAGGAAAGAAATAAGATGGGAGGGAGAAAGTCAAAGCAACATCATACTTGGTCATGTGCAAGTGTCCGAATTCTAATTGAAAGCAGTAAAGGCAGAAATACTTAAGTCCTATAGATACCAAAGAAATCGAAACAGGAACTAACCAGAAACTGCAAAGGCTGTAGCCCCATTAATATTTACTTGCTGGACAGAAACAGCAGTACGCCAAGTAATGCTATGACTGACAGCTGACTTCTCCCTGAAAAGGAGCAATAAGCCGGAAAGAAATGACGTGAGACATAAAAAGCAGATGTTGGATGTAACAATGGATAGTGATACACCATTTAGTTTTTTGGTTACTATGCCCTGAAATACCCAAAAAGAAAACAACGGATGGTACAGTGAGACTGATGCTGTGATGCATAATAAGTTATTAGTTAAGATAACAAGAACAGTTCAATCTATATGATCGTTTCTACATTCTTGTACAAAATCAGCAATACATTGGCATGTTCCTCCAACCTGCTTTAACACACCCAACAAAGGGTCATGCAGCTGAATTTGCATGCTGGTGTTATTGAGATGTCATATGCGCCAATAGTTGTTTATTAGTCTAGTATGGTTTAGTAGTTCAAGAGGCAAAATTTCAGATGGTTAAGTGACGCAACGGAAATAACAAAGAGATTAGTTGCGCACTAATCAAACGATTGATAGGTACTCATAGCCACAAGCAGTTCTTGAATCCACAAGAAAAAGAGAGAATCTCTGCAATATTATTGATAAAAGTTATAAAAGTTAATAATTGAATAGGTTACAGTCCTTTTTATAAGACCCTAACTCTAGAAATCCTACAGTAAAAGAAATAATAAATCATGCCAAAACAAGCAGCATTAAATAAAAGATATTTCCTAATTAATTAAAATAAAATCCTAATTCTTGTAGACCAAGAATCCTAATAAAGGTAGAAATCAATATCAAACTGAATACAGAAAGTTAAAAATTCTAACCTAAACGAAATATTCCTAGCCAAAATCTTATTCTAAAACAATAAAAATAAAATACAAAGGTAGTGTTTGGTTGGAAGTTTAGTTTAGTTTAGTTTTGGTAGTGGGTGGAGAGAGAAATAGAGTAATGATTAGAGAGAGATGAGAAAGTAATAATTGGAGAAATAGGGTAATGATTGGAGAAAGAAGTAGGGTAATGATTAAAAACAAAATTAAAACTAAAACTAAGCTAATAACCCAACAAAGCCAAAAACTCTCCATTTTTGTTCTACGTCAATCCAATATCCTTTTTTTCAAAAGAACTCGCCCTCGAGTTCTCATTAGAAACTTGCCACCTTCCCTTCCAAAGAAATAGATATTTGGAATACTTCAACCTCTTGCTCGTCTTCCCAAAAAAATATAGAAAGTACACTCGCCAAGGTGGTTTTTCTATGCACTTCAACTGATTGGCAGTATCTACGGTACTAGAATTGAGTGAAAACTCAAAACTGTTCCAACCCAAGAAAATCAACAAATTGAACGTCATGCTGAAATTCCAATTTATCTTTATGTTGATCCATCACAGAATTAATTGGTACATCAAGTAGGAATGATGTAGCATTACAAAATTGTGTACCAAATTTATCGATAGGACCAATCGCACTTCTGAGCGTCTCACATGGCTCAGAATTGGGGTAGGCATCATAATGTCGAGAATTTATAGGCCCCAATTCATGACTTTCCTCTCCCTTCGGTTCTTGTACTTGGTACGATATTGCGATATTTTCATCCTCGCATACAATTACCTCATTGGTTGCACCTCCATCTAGATCAAATTGTTGTTCGACTGTAGGGACACTCAAACAATCCTCCGCGCTCCCAATTTCTTCTACATCTCCAACTTCATCTTTGTCACTGAATTCAACCCGATCTCCTTCATCTTTTGCAATCTCATATCCATCATAATAGATGGAACGTGATGAATCCGTGATTGAAAGATCTTTATTGGTTTTTCGACCTTCAAGGCTTGATCGACTCAAACCTAACAGTCTCAGTGATGTGTCCCTCAAGTTTTCAGTAGCTGCATCGGTATAATTGGAATTACTTGGAAAAGAATAAGACAAGTGAAGATTATCTCGGGACAATCGCTTGGACTCGAGATTTCTTCGGTACTCTTCATACAACGTCTGACCATGATGCGATTGAAGAAATCTATCACTCATCAATCGTCTCATCTTCAGCCAGGCCCTCACTGGCTGTTTATACTGGTGCCTCCAATTAGATTGCAATTGCTCCCACCATCTAGAAGCATAGCCTTGTAATTTACGAGCCACATATTTAACTTCCTTTTCTTCCGGAATTTCCATATACTCAAGAAACTTGTCAACTTTACAAAACCAATAAATTAAATTCTCAGGATGACAATACCCATTAAAAGTAGGAATTATTGGTTGTACTTGAAAAGTTGAAAAGTCGTCATCTGTGCGATAAAACCCTTCAAATCTTGAATGTCGCTTCTTCGACTGATATCCATAATAATCTTCAAATAACTCATCTTTAGATTCATCCTCACTATCAAGTTGATAATAAGAATATCCTCCAAAGACGTTTTGGTTAAAAGGTTGGTTGCGGGCAAATCCATCAACGCGGTTTCTATCAACTGTGTGTTTAACAGATTGACCATGGGCAAATCCCTAGATGCGAGTCCTGTTAAAATTCTTCCCTACGATCATCATCAATAGGGTTTGTGTATCTTCCACGGACGAATGCCATAGAGCCAGGCAAAACCGTGCTCTGATACCACTTGACGCAGCGGAAATAACAAAGAGATTAGTTGCGTACTAATCAAACGATTGATAGGTACTCATAGCCACGAGCAGTTCTTGAATCCACAAGAGAAAGAGAGAATCTCTGCAATATTATTGATATAAGTTATAAAAGTTAATAATTGAATAGGTTACAGTCCTTTTTATAAGACCCTAATCCTAGAAATCCTACAGTAAAAGAAATAACAAATTATGCCAAAACAAGCGGCATTAAATAAAAAATATTTCCTAATTAATTAAAATATCAAATTGAATACAAAAAGTTAAAAATTCTAACCTAAACGAAACATTCCTAGCCAAAATCTTATTCTAAAACAATAAAAATAAAATACAAAAACTCTCCATTTTTGTCCTACATCATTAAGTCTTAGTCTTCATAGAACCACAAACACGAGTAACCCCAAGGGGTTGATCGAGGAGGACTTGGCAGCAAGGAGCTTACCACCCAAGCTCGGTTGTTCGACTTTCACCGCTAACAAAAACTCTTGAAGCTACTCGTGGTTCCTGCTTGTTAACTACAAAGCCCAAGATTAGTCGAGGCGTGCATAAGCTAATCTAGACGCTTGGTTTTAAAAAAACAAAACAAAAAAGTACCAACAACAGTTGCATTATATTTCAAATGTACAGAAGTACATAAGCACCATAACGAAGGAGGAATTCTTTCTGACTTCAAAGTGTTTAATACTAGCCTCGATCAACATTCTAGTTTCTGAAATAAATACTGTTTATAGTTGGAGTTTAGTTTCACTTTAAATCATTATGTTCGTGCGTCAGGTACTGCTTGGGTTCTGCAGAATCTACTTCACAAAATTACACTACCATCATTTTTCTCTCAAGTCTTTACTTGACCATAGAAAGAATTGTCAAGCATAGGGCGAATATACAAACCGAGCTACTAAGTTTGAGAGATCGTTCGAGATCGGTTTGTCACCTAAACAAGCTAAGCTTGAATATTCTATTCAGCTTTCAAATCAAAATTGAAAAAGCTAATACTTGACTCATTCAGCTTATGATGTGTAAGAAATTAAGCTACTCGAGATTAGCTTGTCTAAAGCTTCTTCGAGATCGGCTCGTTGATCAACAAGTGAAGCTTAGACGTATTTTTAAACTCCTCGAGATTTTAAGGCTAAGCTTGAACCATCCATAGCTCGTTTTCCTCGTTTACCCACCATAGTAAAAGACAACATGATCTTAAACCAGACACGAAGCACAACGTAATAGAATAAGGGCTACAAATGAACCGAGCCATTCATGAATTGTTCGAGGCTCGACTCGGTAAAATCTCGTTCGAGTTCGATTCGTCTATTTAATGTACTGACTGTGAGCATCAATTATTTGCTCGTTCAATAAACGAGCCTAGCCTGACCCAGATAGTATTCAGCTCGACTAGGCTTGTGAACCTACTGCGTGTGTGTATTTCACGAGAATTTCATATATAATCTTGAATATGTATAAACTTATATATGTACGTAGTGAAAATTTGAAAACCATGCATGAACTTTTACAAGTACGATATACATATATCCAGTCCGGTTCAAGTCCAAACCTCTTCCCGTCCGCACCTCCCCTTTCCCGATCGACTTTCGATGATCCGAGCCGTTCAATGTGTTCAGAACATGATTTTAAGGGTACCCGCTAAAAATCGGCAAAAAAAAAAACACCGAAAAGGGCTTGATTTGAGCAGTTTTTTATTGAACCGTTCAATAAAATGCAAACAAAAACTGTTCGGATGAAGCCCTTCCCGGTGTTTTTTTTTTGGCTGATTTTTTGCGGGTACCCTTCAAATCACCTTCTGATCACAGTGAGCGGCTCGGATCATCGAAATTCGATCGGAAAAGGGGAGGTGCAGACGGGAAGGGGTGTGGACTTGATCCAGACATTACATACATATGTACTATAACTTACTAGATAGTTTTGTATAGGTATGAACTTATTTATATCATATGTCTAATATGTCTATAATCCTAAAAATTATTTGCAGCTCTTGACGTCTATGAGAGCATGAAAATATGAAAATTTTGAATCATTAATGCTCGTGAACAAGCTTAAGCTCGACTCAAGCCTAGATGACCTCGGCTCGTCAAATTTCCATTGCGCTCGAGCTTGAGTTCGGTAAAAACTTACAACAAACAAACGTGAACATTCTAAGACTCTGGCTCATTTCGTTTGCAGCCCTAACTGTAAAGTGATTAAAGCTCAAACGTTTTATTTCCAAACCTTCAACTTCGAAGGTACAAGTGATTAAAGCTCAAACATTCAAAAACCACAGCCAATCACATGCACACAACTCATATTCGAATGTATACAATCACAAACATCACAACTACATACACGTGCGTAAATATATACACGCAGATACAGGAAAAGGGCTCGGAGAACGTACGAATCAGGGGCGCAGACCTGAACCTCGTATCGATCGGTGGAGATGAGGACGCGGACCAGAGCCTGCAAACCCGGTGCGTCGATTCCGTCGTCGTTCGTCACCATAATCGTCGGCCGATAACCGGCGTCGGCTGTTTGCTCCATGTACGGCGACGATTTGAGAGCCTTACGGCAATGCAATCTCTTTTGTATGGCTGTGTAGATGATCGTATGCGTAACAAATGTACATGTAAAGTGTGTAGCTACAGAGAGAGAGAGAGAGAGAGAGAGAGAGAGAGGGGTGGACCAGGTGGCGGCGGCGTGCGAGAGAGAGAGAGAGAGAGAGGTGGACCAGGTGGCGGCGGCGTGCTGTCCTTGGTGGTTTTTTGTCTTTTTGTTGTAGGCGGAGGAAGAAAAACCAATCACTGCGTCTTGCGTACGCCTAAACAGTAACCACTTTTTTGGATAAAATAAATAAATAAAACAGTAACCACTTGTTCCCGTGTGTTGGTTGGGAATATACTCCAGTAAGCAGAAACTCCGTGGACACAGTAAATCTGTGCATAAATCGTGCACAGATTGCTATTTGGAGCCTATTATGGGCCCCACACAATTGATTCGAGTAATTCATTATGTTTAAAATATTTTTTCAAGAGTCTTCGCGTAAACTCAGCTTAATCTGATACCTATAAATACTTGATCTAATCGTCTAACTTTTCATTCTCTAAAAACCTGAATGAAAAGTTAGATGATTATAACAAATACTTTTAGATATCGGATTGAACTAATTTTTCACGGAGGCTCTTAAAAAAATATTTTAAACATAATTAAAAGATCGGATTATTTGTATAGGACCTTCAGTGGTTATCACAATACAATTTGTGTATAATCTGTGTACAGACTTGTTGTGTTAGTAGCAAGACTCTATAGCAAGAGCATCTCCGAGAGGAGTTTAATTATTCCACCCTACGACGTGACGGTGTCTCAAAGGCGTCCTGGAGGACAAATCTCAACCATCCGCGAGTATGTTTAACGGTCTGAATTCAGATAAAAATTTTCCGAAAACACTCCTGAAAAAGTTTAATTTCAATTCGGACCACTGAAAACACCCACAAATGGCTGCGAATCCAAGGCTCCCTTCTCGTTTTGGATTTCACCATAATGATTGTAATTGTTCTCGGAATCGGAATACAATATGCTTATCACTATTCTCTCTGACAGCATGCTCTCTCCCTTTGCATAGAATAATCTCTCCAAACGCATAATATGGGGATCTGATATTTTCGATCTCTCCGTATATCAACAGGGGAAATGCTACCTACAAAGAAAAAAAACCCTTAAAAGACCGGACTCAGGGGGCTGCTCCCCCCTTGGAGGAGCAGCGTGCTGCTGTCCCCGTTTTTTGGGTTCGTTCCGATCTCGCTCCGATGATTCGAATCGTTCACTTTGTAGAGCTCGTCGAGTAGAACGACTATGCAAAAAATCAGCTTAATTGGATATCATTAAATGCTTGATCGGAGCAAGGGGGAGCAGCCCCTGAGTCCTAAAAGACCTTTAAAGTTGGTGTGGGGCCCATCCACCCACCCAACCAACTCATTTAATTTTCATTTTTTTCCCTTCTCGAGTCAGGCCCTCATTTCTGTTCTCTTTCTCCTCTTCTCTTCGTGCAAGGACCATGTTTTTTAAGGGTTTCTTTCATTTTGGAGCCCGCCAAAACTGAAAATCCAATACCAATTCTCTGCAATCTCTAAGCAGTTCCGTCAAAATCACTCCGGCAACAATCTTTTGAATTTGGAGTCGAAGAAATGAGAAATTCGCCAAATGGGAGAAATGAATGGACAGAGATTCAACTATCTTCTGAGATTGAGATCCATTCATTCTTACCGATTGTTATAAACCTTCAATCTTTGAAGAACAATCCCCTGCTTTTTGTTCTATTTTCTTGATTATATTTGCTCATGATATCAAGAGTTTATACTTTGAAGTCACTTACACTGTTTTTTTTTTTTTTTTTATTATGTTTTGATTTCCTGAGCATTTCCTCTGGATTGAGTGCTTTGGTTCTACTTGCAGGGCAGGAGCAGGGGACGAGGGAGATGAGGAGAGAGAGAATAGAAATGAGGACTAACCCGAGAAGAAAAAAAAAATTAATTAATGAGTTAGGTGTGGGTGGGTGGGTGGGTCCCACACCAAATTTAAGGGTCTTTTAGCGGGTGTTTTTTGTTTGAATGTAGCATTTCCCTATCAACAATAACAATGACTTTTAACTGTTACATGACAAAGTTTTATACTTATTTTCAGTCTTTCTTAATTATTTTTTTTGAAGAAAATTGATATTCGCGCTTTCACTTTTTACCAATGACACTTCACTTTGTTCATGAAGTTAATAGTAACTTAACTTCACGTTAAAATTGAAGAGCCATCAGTAAAAAGTGAAGTGCGAAAACTCTCGAATGGACAATCTTTCTTATTTAGCGTTCCAATATATTATTGCTTTTTTTAATTGTTTGAGTTTTCCTCCTCCTCCTCTTTTTGAGATTCACCTGGAGACAATTGTATGGTTTCGATGGTGAAAAGATTATAATTGAATTTGTAGAAGCCTTTTTATCGTCTTATGATCTTTGTATGCCGTTTATTGGGCAAATGACATTTATGTTCGTTTTTATTTAATACGTGAAATTCCGTTTGACAAAATTATAACAGATCCTCCATTCAAAAAAAGTATCAGTACTATTAAAAGAGATATGGGGAACAAATTTTTGCAAGGCGACTAAGACGAGCATTGAAGAGAAAGCATAACGCCCAAGTCGTAAACCATTTTTCTTGATGCAATTATCATATTAGGTTTTCACTTGGCTAAAAAGATTTTGAAGTAAAAAAACTGGAAAACCCTGTTATTTAGAAGGCATTTAGTAAAGGAGAAAACCTTAGGTTGTTAACAAAACTAAAAAGTTCTCAACCAATATGGTCTCAACTGGTCACTAAATCTTTTTATGGCACTCAACAAGTTAACATGCCGATACCACCTGTGACCTGTCTCTCTCTATATATATTATAAGATGCAGGCTTGCAGCAATATTTGCTAGCAACTTAAATCCAATTCACTTTGTTGAATCAGTATAGACTTCGGCTCTAGTCTTGTTATTTTGGCAAATTTTTTATACCAGCATTTCAAGTTAGATTTAAGTTGATTTTTTCAGATCAATTACTACTTTTCTTGGTGGGAGGTGTTTAAAGATTAACGAAAAAAGCGATAGAAATTCCAACCTGGAGACCCTGTAGTAAGATAAGTCAATACAGGGTTATAGTGAGCATTTCAGTCGTCTATCTCAGTAATTAACGGTCTGAATTTAAACCAATTCTTCTAGAGAAGAGTTATTCTTTTCTGTGGAAGAATTGTTTTCTTAATCTGGACCGCTAAAAATATTTTTGGACGGCTGAAATTGCTCACTGCAACCCGGTAGTGATTTTGCTCACTATAGGGTCCCCGAATCCCTATAGAATTTCTCTAAAGAT
Source organism: Rhododendron mucronatum var. ripense (assembly GCA_019656295.1). Classification (NCBI taxonomy): domain Eukaryota; kingdom Viridiplantae; phylum Streptophyta; class Magnoliopsida; order Ericales; family Ericaceae; genus Rhododendron; species Rhododendron mucronatum. The sequence goes on along the minus strand of BPLT01000122.1, from coordinate 271,975 downwards.
GGTACTCTCTTTGTCATCATTTATGGTGAGATTTTGATACTCCACAAATTATTAACTGTGCTCCCAAGGGGAGCGCTAAATTCAACTCATATTGATTTTCACAATCCCTAAAAATTAACAATTTGGAGAGTGCGAATATCAACCCATAATGATTTTGACACTCCCCTTGGGTTTGGTGTGATTAACAATTTTGAGGAGTGCCAAAATCAATTCCACATTCATGAACTGCCCATAGGAAGTTTGCCAATGAATTCTAAATTGAAATTTGCATAATGAAATTATAACTTTTGTAGCATTGAATGGGTATTTTAACCAATTTAATGGATAATTGTGGAAGTCATTGGAGTACCCAGTTGACGCATTTTAGCTCCGCCCTGCCCTGCACCGCTTCTGGGATTCATGCTCCATCTGCATGTTAAGAATTTAGTGTGGCAAAATCATTTTTGAGATTTTTTTTGTAAAACGAGATAGTAGTAACAAATAAGAAAAGGTGTATTTCCTGTGTTCATTTTCCTATTTTGTAAGGAAAAGTTAAAAATCTAACAGTTTAATTACTTGCGTAGGGAACTAGTGTAAAATTAAGATTCCTAAAAATGTTGCATTATTATTTGCTTGACTAACCGTTTACAAACGTGAAAAAATTTGAACAAGGACAAAATGAGAAAAATCCCAAAAAGTCCTTAGCGGAACTTAACCCGAGTCCCTTGAAGAACAAACCAAACAGAACCGAATGGGATTGGAGTGCTACCAGGAAATTTCGTCGTTCCAACTCGAAATTTTATCAGCGGATCATTAAAAACAAAAATAATCGAAAGTTATCACATTATGGAGTCCCTTTTGTGGATACAATTGGGCCTAGAAATCTCTACGGGCTCGGCCCGCCATTCGGACTGGGCAAAAGCTGGACTGGAGAATGAAGAGAAGGTTATAAATTCTAATTATGCATTTTTTTAAAATGAAATTGACCATATGCTAAATGGGAAAATTACCGGTCAGTGGAGGACGAAGCAAATATTCACCACTTTCATGGTCTACAGTTCTGAAACTACCAATACATGCTACCATCTGTTTTAATTACCAAAACATGGTAACCATAACACTGGTGAAACAGTGGGGACAATTTTGCCCTTAATATAAAACAGCGTCGTAACATCAAAACCATTGCCCTTCTTTCAGCAAAAAAAGAGCACATCAAAATATGAAACAGACTTTACGTTATATTCAAAATGACCATCACGTTAATTGAAAAAGACCAAGTCATATAGAGTTCGATAAATCTGATCAACTCAACCTTTCCTAGGCCAAAAAGGGGCAAGTCAATTCATGAAAAAGACTTTTTATTATATTGAAATAGACCATTACTTTTGTTGATAAAGACCAAGTGATATCTTGTTCAGTAAATATCATCTCTCATTCAAACTGAACTAACCTTCTTTGAGCAAAAAAAGGGCACGTCAAAAAATGAAACAGACTTTATGTTATATTGAAAAAGACTATTACATTTATTGAAATAGACCAAGTCAAATAGAGTTCGACGAATGTCATCTCCGAGTCAACTTGAACGAACCTGCTTTGGGCAAAAAAAGAGCACGTCACAAAATCAAAAAAACTTTATATTATATTTAAAAAGACCATTACATTTATTCAAATAGACCAAGTCAAATAGAGTTCGACGATCTCTGAGTCAAAGAGGGTCAATTGACATTTCAAGTGGGCACACCATGTATTTGTCAATATTTTTCCTCCTGTCATGCAAGTGGTAAATTGAAGACTCCAGACCATGATATTCAAATTTTTTCCGGTCAACACCACTGACTGGTCATTTTCCCTATGCTGAATTGCTGATTATGAAAAAAGGTCTCTTGAGTTAATAAACTAAACCGTACGTGCAGTCCGGTTAACGGGGTAAATGTATCCAACTTTGTTAATTTGATGCAGGTGGTTGGATTGCACACGTTAGATGTGAGGCCTATATGCATCAGACGATTCTGAACACATTAATATTTAAGAGAGAGAGAGAGAGAGGGGCTTGTATGATGCACGAATGAAAATACATTAACTAAATTGGTAGAAATTAAACATCTATATTGATGATGACCGCAGGTAGGAGAAAAAGCGGGGCACAACAGCCTCCAAAATTGAATATGTCCCAAGCTCAAAAACGTGATCAAGACCTTCCATTTTGCAGACCTCAATGCTCAAAATATTCTTGATAAAAGCCAAGTTGATCGGACAAACTTAACCTAGTGATTGAACCCAAAGTATGGTTAAATCAATTCTTTTTGAAATCTAACTTCTCGTTCATTTATTCAAGACTCGTGATTCACTCTCTAGCTAGGTTACCACTATTTGGTCAACCTGATTTCATGGAGGACTCTTCTATGCATAGTGATCTAAAAAAACATTGTGTAACGTAATATAGATATTACATTCTTTGAAAATCATCATCATCATAATCCACAGCCTATGTCACATGTCGGACCTCTTTTTTTACCTCTCCTGATATCAAGCAATGACATTCGTTAAGGTGTTACATTAGCAAATTAATGGCAATTAATCTAATCATTCCTAATTTGAGTTTCCTAGGTTCCTTATTTTAACTAGCTAGCATTTACCTTGAAGACAAGGTTTGAAAGACTATCTTCCCGGAGCGTATTTTGGTGATTAATTTATTATGAGCAACGGTATAAACACAAATAAAGACGGAAATATAAATGTTTCTAGAGCCATCTAATGCACATGAGTCCTGCATGGTAGATGTAGGATCAACAAAAATTAGGAGTGTTCAAGAAAACCGTCTAAATCGTAAAACCAGTCCGATCCGAACCATCCTATTTGGTCTGGTTCTGTGGTTTTTATGGTCAGGTTATGGTTCCAAAAAAATAAGAACCGTTAATTATGGATCGGTTACTGATTCTCAATTAATGAACCGTGGTTAGAACCGAATCGGACCATTTAAAACTAAGATAAATATATATATATATATATATATCTATGTGTGTGTGTGTAATTAAATATGTATTTGAATTTGGTAGGTTAATCTTTTCCTTGCTAAACTTAATTTATTTAGAGATAAAATTTCATTTATAAGGAAAGCTTTTATTTTTTTCATTCTTTTCCTATTCCAGTAGATTATCTTCCTATTTCTTTAATTTTATGAGTTCATATTTTGTAAATAAGTGTTTGGATGCTTATTGGATAGAATCGGAACCGAACCAAAATCAGACCAATCTTGCGGTTTGGTTCTAATTAGATTCCATGCATATAGTGGTTAGGTTCTAGTTCCTAATTTTCTAAAACCGTTTGAAATGGTCTAGTTACTGATTTTCTAAAGAACCGGATCAATCTAGACCGTGTACACCCCTAACAAAAATCTAACAATTGCAGACCATCTGTGTTCGGATATGAACACTTCCGTTTATGTCAAAAGATTTGTGCTTGATTATTAATCGTTTGGTCATTTAATTAATTTTTTTAATCTATATATATGGTCCTTTTAGTTTTTTCATCCATGTGAAAGAAGTTATTAAAGGTGAGTCTGACCTAACTTTTCAGCGACTTTTTAGTCGTCGGGTCAAATTTTTATATTCGAAAAAGTATAAAAATATATATCAAAATTGAAAAAAAAAATCATATAAAACGACGATAGACCCCAGGAGCAAAAAAAAAGTCAAATTTTATATGTTTATGATTGACATCGATCATACATTAATCATAAAACTCGACCAAGTGGAAGTACCAAGATTGCCAGGTTTAATTAGTTTGAGGAACGACATCATGTGCAATGTGCATGTTGAAAAGGGAATTAAGAAGAGTGAAGCAATTGAACTATTCTCAATTTCTCACACATTGATGTCATGTGTTTAATCCTCAGAATTGATCAATTCATGAAATTAGAAAGTTTTACTCCACCATTTAGTATAGGCCGGGGTCTGTATGACATCATATGCATGTTTGAAATTGGACTCTAAGAAGAATGAAGCAATTGAACTTTTGTATTCTCAACAAATCAATCCTTTGTGAAAATGTCGATTACAGTACCCAAGCTTTTTTTAGTCAAACGATCACATTAATTGTTCAAACTTTTTCAAGGAAAAGATGTAGGTTCAAATCTCTGAGTGAAAAAATTAGGAGTGATTTTATCGTTTTCTGTAGATGTGAAGTGGATTACGTTCTTGTTGAATATAGGGTCGTTGCGACGGGCTTATTTCAACTTCCAAATAGTTGTTCTTGAATTGATCAACAAGCTCCTCATTTGGAGTACGAATAAGACTAGATGCTGAAGCCCCCCATCCCTCTCCTTTCTTCGCCCGCACCGAAAATCTTGAGCAAGGAAATAATCCGATTTGACGGAGTAAGAACCAGATCTCTTGGAAAAGAATATGGCATATCCTACGATGAAAACACTTTCTTTGGCGAATTATGAGAAATGAGGATAATTTCCCTTGTGATCATTGCCAACATTTGTTGGTCCATCTGGAAGATAAGGAATGCTTCCTCTTCCCCAACCCAGAAATTACTCCTCTGAAGTTAGCCCTCGATCGTTAGTCTATAATGGAAGACTTTCTTGCTGCCGCTTATAATCAAGTAGTTTCTCCAACTAATCAAGTGCATGGTTTCATTTTGTGGAGTTTGCCGGAGACTTTGAGTTGTCCGCAAAATCAAGCTAATCGGACATTTATAATGACTTGAGTGAGAGAGATTCGTGTTATTTGGTTATCAATATACAACCATTTCAATTTCTTAAGAAAATATTGCCGCGGAGAAACAACCTTCTTTTTGGATTTCAATTTTTTTAGAGAGGAAAATAATTTTGTCGCCAAAACTATAATTAGCGAGGAAAAATTTCCTCGCCCATTAGTAAATTTGTAGCCTTTACAACAAATGGAATTCGTGAGGAAAAAATTTAGCAAGGAATTTTTGTGTTAGAATAGGCAAGGAAATATATTTTTTCCTCGCAAATACCATTTCCAACAATCTTTTAGTAAGGAAAACTAGCGAGAAAATTTTTCCAAGATAATACATTTTGCGAGAAAATCAGGTTCTTCGGCAAGGAAATTGAATCATCTATATATCCCTTTCGTGTTGTAGTGACACTTCCGTTTATGTCAAAAAATTTGTGCTTGATTATTAATCGTTTGGTCATTTAATTTTTTTAATCTATATATATGGTCATTTAATTTTTTTAATCTATATATATGGTCATTTTAGTTTTTTCATCCATGTGAAGAAGTTATTAAAGGTGAGTCTGGCCTAACTTTTCAGCGGCTTTTTAGTCGTCGGGTCAAATTTTTATATTCGAAAAAGTATAAAATAATATATCAAAATTGAAAAAAAATCATATAAAACGATGATAGACCCCAAGAGTAAAAAAAAAAGTCAAATTTTATAGGTGTACGATTGACATCGATCGTAAATTAATCATAAAACTCGACCGAGTGGAAGTACCAAGATTGCCAGGTTTAATTAAGTTTGAGGAACGACATCATGTGCAATGTGCATGTTGAAAAGGGAATTAAGAAGAATGAAGCAATTGAACTATTCTCAATTTCTCACACATTGATGTCATGTGTTTAATCCTCAGCTAGAATTGATCAATTCATGAAAGTAGAAAGTTTTACTCCTCCATTTAGTATAGGGGTCTGTATGACATTATATGCATGCTTGAAATTGGACTCTAACAGCCTGTTTGGATACCGGATATGGCACCCGGATTTGTCAAGAAGCCGGAGATGTAATCCCGGCCCCACACATATCCGGTGTTTGGCTCCAATTTTCCTCACCCGGACTTGTTTACTGTTCGGATTACATATCCCCCTTCCCCTGATTTTCTCCCGGATTTGTAACGACACCCCACACCCTGTCGTTAGCAAATCAGGGGAGTTTTGGGCATTTTTGGTACCATTCTACCCCTGCAAATCAGGGGCGTTTTGTTACCTCATCTTGCCAAAAAAATCAGAGAGAGAGAGAGAGAGAGAGGGACTGCCTCCTTGTCGGTGATGGTGGGTCGGAGCAACCATCGCCGTCGGTGATGGTGGATGGGATCGGAGAGAGAGAGAGGACCAGTGACTCCATCTCGACCTACTCGATCTGTGCAAAACAAGAGAGAGAGAGAGAGAGAGAGAGAGAGAGAGAGAGAGAGAGACTTACGGCTGAAAAACTCAATAGATGAGGGGTGATGATCGGCGGCGGACGGAGGCAGAGGATGGGGTTGTGCGAGGGTGAATCCAGTGGTCAGTGGATGGGATTGTGCGTGGGTGGTTGGGGAATGGGTTTGCTGTTACTGTCAGTGAACATATACATACGTATATAAAAAAGACTTTTAAATTGCAATTATTGTAAATATATATGATAAATATAATAAATACAATTTTGGGGTTGGGAAATCCGGGGCTATGATAATTTTATTGCAATTATTTATATTTTAAACATTACATTTATACACAAGGGTAATTAAGTCATTTGACACCTTATCCCATCATATCCAACTTCTAAATCTCTCTTCTCAAAAAATCATCCAAACACCTCATTACAAATCCACCCTTCTTAAGAGGTGGGGCCACCCTCCTTAACATATCACCCCTCATTACAAATCCACCTTCAAATCCCCCCTCATTACAAATCCACCCAAAACAAATCCTCCATCCAAACGGGCCGTAAGAAGAATGAAGCAATTGAACTTTTGTATTCTCAACAAATCATTCCTTTTTTGAAAATGTCGATTAGAGTACCTAAGCTTTTTTTTAGTCAAAAATGACATTAATTGTTCAAACTTTTTCAAGGAAAAGATGTAGGTTCAAATCTTTGAGTGAGAAAATTAGGAGTGATTTTTCGATATCGTTTTCTCTAGATGTGAAGTGGATTACGTTCTTGTTGAATATAGGGATGATTGCGATGGGCTTATTTCAACTTCCAAATAGTAGTTCTTGGATTGATCAACAAGCTCCTCATTTGGAGTACGAATAAGACTAGATGCTGAAGCCCCCCATCCCTCTCCTTTCTTCGCCCCCGCCGAAAATCTTGAGTAAGGAAAAAATCCGATTTGACAGAGTAAGAACCAGATCTCTTGGAAAATAATACGGCATATCCTAAGATCCGAACACTTTCTTTGGCGAATTATGAGAAATGAGGATAATTCCCTTGTGATCATTGCCAACATTCGTTAGTCTATAATGGAAGACTTTCTTGCTGCCGCTTATAATCAAGTAGTTTCTCCAACTAATCGAGTGCATGGTTTCATTTTGTGAAGTTTGCCGGAGACCTTGAGTTTGTTCTGCAAAATCAGGTTAATTGGACATTTACAATGACTTGAGCGAGAGAGATTCGTGTTATTTGGTTATCAATGTACAACCATTTCAATTTCTTAAGAAAATATTGCTCTCAATCGAACTCTATAAAAATAAATGATTCTGATCGTGATAATTATATCTCGAAGGGTTTCATAGTCTAGGCCAATGGTTCCTTATTTTAACTAGCTAGCATTTACCTTGAAGACAACGTTTCAAAGACTATCTTCCCCGAGCGTATTTTGGTGATTAATTTAATTATGAGCAACGGTACAGACACGGACAAAGACAGAAACATAGATGTTTTCGAGAGCTGTCTAATGCACGTGAGTCCCGCATGGTAGATGTAGGATCAACAAAAATCTAACAATTGCTAACCATTTGTGTTCGGATATGTACACTTTTCGTTTATGTCAAAAGATTTGTGCTTGATTATTAATCGTTTGGTCATTTTAGTTTTTTCATCCATGTGAAGAAGTTATTAAAGGTGAGTCTGGCCTAACTTTTCAGCAGCTTTTAGTCGTCGGGTTAAATTTTTATATTCGAAAAAGTATAAAATTATATATCAAAATTGAAAAAAAATCATATAAAACGAATGATAGACCCCAAGAGTAAAAAAAAAGTCAAATTTTATAGGTGTACGATTGACATCGATCGTAAATTAATCATAAAACTCGACTTTGTGGAAGTACCAAGATTGCCAAATTTAATTAGGTCTGAGGAACAACATCATGTGCAATGTGCATGTTGAAAAGGGAATTAATTAGAAGAGTGAAGCAATTGAACTATTCTCAATTTCTCACACATTGATGTCATGTGTTTAATCCTCAGAATTGATCAATTCATGAAAGTAGAAAGTTTTACTCCACCATTTAGTATAGGGGTCTGTATGAAATCATATGCGTGTTTGAAATTGGACTCTAAGAAGAATGAAGCAATTGAACTTTTGTATTCTCAACAAATCAATCCTTTGTGAAAATGTCGATTAGGGTACCTAAGCTTTTTTTAGTCAAATGATCACATTAATTGTTCAAACTTTTTTTAAGGAAAAGATGTAGGTTCAAATCTCTGAGTGAAAAATTAGGAGTGATTTTCGATATCGTTTTCTCTAGATGTGAGGGGGATTACGTTCTTGTTAAATATAGGGTCATTGCGACGGACTTATTTCAACTTCCAAATAGTAGTTCTTGGACTGATCAACAAGCTCCTCATTTGGAGTACGAATGAGACTAGATGTTCAGAGCTCCATATATGCTTAGTTCCCTGTAATTGACAGATCATGGAAAATTAAATACAAAAGAAACATTTCCCATTCCTTCTTTCTCTCTCTAGTTCTTCTGGTTCTTCTCTCTACTTCTTGTTACTTTCTACATGGTATCAGAGCGGGGCCCATTCCACCCCATATTATATAAAATTCACAATCCACACTCCACGATGACAGACCAGCAAAAAGGCTGCACGATGAATAGGACCCAAAAGTAGCCACACGTGATAGACCTCAAACGCGGCTGCCGTGAGGGGGAGATGTTAAGAAATAGAGTCCCACATTGCTTAGGAGTGGAATGGGTGATCACTTAATAACATTTGGGATCTCTCCACTCATTGCCAATTGATTTTGAGATGGATATAAAATTTCTATAGAAAGCCCCCCATCCCTCTCCTTTCTTCGCCCCCACCGAAAATCTTGAGCAAGGAAATAATCCGATTTGACAGAGTAAGAACCAGATCTCTTGGAAAATAATATTGCATATCCTAAGATCAAAACACTTTCTTTGGCGAATTATGAGAAATGAGGGATAATTCCCTTGTGATCATTGCCAACATTTGTTGGTCCATCTGGAAGATAAGGAATATTGCTTCCTCTTCCCCAACCCGGAAATCGCTCCTCTGAATTTAGCCCTCGATTGTTAGTCTATAATGGAAGACTTTTAATTTCTTGCTGCCGCTTATAATCAAGTAGTTTCTCCAACTAATCAAGTGCATGGTTTCATTTCGTGGAGTTTGCCGGCGACTTTGAGTTGTCTGCAAAATCAGGTTAATCGGACATTTACAATGACTTGAGCGAGAGAGATTCGTGTTAAAGTTACTCTATGAATCAAACTAACTATTCCTTAGTTAAAAATAGATTGTTCAATTATTTGGTTATCAATATACCAACCATTTCAATTTCTTGAGAAAATATTGCTCTTGATGGACGAACTCTATAAAAATAAACGATTCTGATCGTGATAATAATATCTCGAAGGGTTTCATAGTCTAGGCCAATGGTTCCAAATAATATAAAAGTGAAAGCACTTCGATCTCCAACCAAGACACATGCAACAAGAAAGCCACATGCATACGTGAGCCCACTAGCACTGATAAATGTTTTCATGTCTCACTTGAATTATTGAAAACGCAACTAAAAGACGGTGTACCAAACAGTACGGCCAGTCGGTCATGCATCAACCTTTCTATGGACACCGACCGGGTGTGCACCAACCGTGCACATTTCGGCACGCGTGGTTCACTCCGGATTCTGTGCGGATAATCCGAACTATTTCAATAATTTTTTGAACGGTTCGGATCGGTGCACACACGCAATCGGTATCCCTAGCATTTCCGGTCATACAATGAGCCAAAATTGTCTTGATGGTTGCCGCAAGAAGATGCGTCACCATCCATGTGCATGTGTCCGGTTGCGTCACGATATGTCAATTATGGAGTAGGAAAATGCCTTTTCAAAAAAGGAAAAAGTGTGAGAGAGAGAGAGAGAGAGAAGGAAAATGTGAAGGTGGAAGGAAAATATCTCCGCACTCTCCCTCTATTTCTTGCGTTTCTTCTTTTTGTTCTTATTCACGTGAAATTACAAAATTATCCTTATTTGTTAATTCACTTTTCACATATGAAGGGTAGTTTGGTTATTTCATGTTAATAAGGACAACAAAATGGATCCAGGGATTGTGTTGTGCAGCCGCCGGCACGGCCTTGCCGCATCGGTCCAATGATCGGAGACGTTCACCGCGTAGACCTCGTCGAGTTTTACATGTGTACCAAAAATCAGCTTGATCAATTATCGTTAAGTGCCTCATCGGAACACATATAACTTGAAAAAAATGGAATTCAAGTGGTTTTAATCTAGTGTATTCCAATGAGGCACTTCACGATATTTGATCAAGTTGATTTTTGGTACACTTGTAGCACTCGACGAGCTCTATGCGGTGGACGTCTCCGATCGTTGAACCGACGCAGGCAAGGCCGCGTCGACGGCTGTGCAGCACGCTGTGTAGCACGGAGCTACACAGCACAGTCTCCGGGTTCAAAAAAATGAGTGCAATGGATAAAAAATGAGTGCAAAAATCCTTTCCCAATGTGAAAACTTAATAACGAGTTCAAAAGTTTAAAATTATAACATAAAGTGATTATATAGATTCATAAAGCAAGCTATTTCGCCTATTTTTTTTCAAGATAATTAACCGAGACGGGAGTACTATAATAACTCGTTCTTGCCAAGAAAAGAATGTTATTTCAAACGTCAAATAAACATAATAATTTTTATTTTATATATCTAGTCATCTTTCTAATGAGGCATTTCATTGACCTCAACAATTCTTTCCATTGCATTATTCATCGATCTAAATTAACTTAAACAAAGTTGACGATGTTCGATAATTTGTAAAATTGTCATTGACAAATTGTATACGAAAAAGCTAGGACAATAGAAAATTTGTCCAGTCAAGTAATTAACAGTGGAGTACTTGTGAAAACATGCCGTGGTCATTTATATATCAAATCTTTTTTTAAAAGGGAATCGATATTCACACTCCTATTCTTTATTATTCACACTCCTTTTTCTCCTTTTAACAAAAAAAAAAAAAAACATACACTTTCAACACTAGAAAACAATAAAAGAGCGTGCAGATAATAAAAAAAGTGAGTGTGAATATCAATTTCCTTTTTAAAGAGCTTTCGTGTGGCCAAACTCGAACCTTTATCTGCAATTATGTCCCCCACAACTTTAGAAATGTTGGCAAATGGCAAGGAAATTTGTCTAGTCAAATAACAGTGGAGTTGTGAAAAACATGCTGTGTTCATTTCACCTATCAAGCCTTTTTTAAAGAGCTTTTGTGTGGCCAAACTCGAACCTTTATCCGCGATAATGTCCATCGCAACTTTAGTAATGTCGGCAATTAAGTATTTGGAGATGATTTTTGCACTCCAAATTTGTATAAGCTCACTCCAAATTTTGTCCTCCAGTATTTTAGTGTACGTAAATTGAAGCACTGAAAGATAACTTTTGAAATGTATTTATAAAAAAGTAAAATGCAAAAATCATTTTTCTAAATATTTTTTTCCCCTCTTACTATGTGTTATGTCATGCGGTCAAGTCACGAATTATGGACGTACTAAATTCTTCCATCAAGGGTTATTGTACTCATGAACATCGCCGATAATAAAAAAACATGAACTTAAGATCGCTGATAAAAAAAAAAAAAACATGAACTTAACATCGCCAATAATAAAAAAAAACATGCACTTAACGTCGCCCAAAAAAAAAAAAAAGAACTTAACATCGATCATAGATGTTGGGATTCACCTGAAAATTAGGACTTTCTTGGACCCTTGTAGCTAATGTCTATTCGAATATTCGGCCGCGATCCATTAGCTGTCGATGGGGACCGTAGCCTGGAGTTCCTATATAATTATGGTTGCCCGCGATCCATTAGCCGTCGATGGGGACCGTAGTCTGGAGTTCCTATATAATTATGGTTGCCCGCGATCCATTAGCCGTCGATGGGGACCGTAGTCTGGAGTTCCTATATAATTATGGTTGCCTTAGTAGCCGGTCCCCCTCTCCTCCACCATCTTGATTAGTAAAATGGGCCCCTGGTCTCTAGCTCCATAAAACTAGGGCTGCACAAAAAATTCGGTGAACCATAAAATCGGTTTGGACCGAATCGATCCGTTCTTTTTGGATTTTATCTTTGGATTAATAGTCTGGACACGGATTTAAAAATTAAAAAACCGTGAGATACGAATTAGAATTGAATTTTTGTTTGAAAACCGTGGATGATCTGAACCAGACCGTGAGATATTTAAGAAATAAAACATTTATATTTATTTATTTGTATATATGTAACATATGGTAAATAATTATAATTTTACACCTATTTCTATATTATACATACTATCATACAATAGCTTATATATGCATGAATATATACGTATATGTATTTATTTTCATTAAATTTGGTTGTTGTCTCTCCAACTCCCAAGCTGCCAAGCTTTCAACTCTTATTGAATCTCCATTATTAGATAGTGGATGCGCATGTATTTACTGTAGTATATGCTCTAGTATATGATGTAATGTATTTGAGGACTTGGAATACTTGCTGAGTGCTTATGTAATCATCTCTTATACTCCCTCCGTTCCAAAATGACTGTCCCGTTCGGTCTTCAATGCAAATTTTAAATTGTTAATATCTTTCAATCTATAATGAATTTTGTGTACAATATGGATCTTATTTGATAGATCTCAATTAGTTCTATTATACAAAGTTTTTAAAATATTTAAAAACATTGTAGATTGAAAGATATTAACAATTTAAAATTTTTCTTGGAGACCGAACGGGACAGTCATTTTGGAACGGAGGGAGTATTTTTGGAGCGTAGAATCATGTTGTACTAGGAAGATCCCAAGATGTAATCCGTAGATAAAATCAAGACCGAACAGTGACTCACGGTTCGGATTGGAACCGAACTGCGAGACTTTTGGTCTGAACACGAATTTTAATTTCAAAAAATCGTGATTTGCAAATTAAGATTGAATTCATAGAAATCCGATCCAATCGTGCGCAGCCCTCCATAAACCATGCATGTGCAGATTAGGTGCATCGGAATAAATGATTTCCAATCAGAAGATGTGTTTTGAGTCTTTTGACTCTGGAGAAAGAATGATCTGTTCGATTCTTAAAGGGGAAAGCAACTGGGAAACCAAGGAAAAAAGCTAGTGAGCACATTGATTTGCTTGTCCACTGTCAATCTGACTTGTCTGGGATACAAGTTTGAACGGTAGAGATGTAATTTAAGTGATCGCAATCGTCAGTTAGCATTTTTAATGGTCTAGATTTGTTTTAAATATTTCATTGGTAATAATATACTTTTGCCGGCAAAAGGTTCAATAAATCTATTTGAACCATTAATTATCAATATGAACAGTACAAATTGGACTGTACACCATTCTCTCTGCATTCAATTGCAGAGAAACCGAATCCTTCCACTATTTTTCCCTCTATCTTTTCTTTCTTTCATTCAATAAGGCTCTGTTCCAGAACGAAGAAAAAGTCCTTATTTTTTAAGAAGGCAATTTTAAGCTCAAAAATTATAGGCTTATTGAAATCTAAAAATATGCAATATGGATTTTATTTCAAAGATCTCATCGAGATCTTTTATACGATGCAAAAAAAATTAAAAAAATATTTTTCATTTACATTATTTTTGAGTTTGAAAATGTAAAATAAGCTGCTTATTTTTTAAGAAATTTCTGGAACGGGGCCTAAGTCCTGAACAAATAAGCCTTAACTTTTTGTGTATTTAGTTATCAAAAAAGTTATGGGATCCAAAACTTTAACCTTTTCACTGGAAACACTTTCTTGCAAAATAGATCATGCAGAAAATGAAGGAATCTATCAATGAATTGTTCAAAAGGAAGGAATTTTAATTTTCTTAAAGATTCTACATCAAGAGAACACGCATAGAAAAACAAAATTTATTTTCCTTTCATTTATTTTACCTCACTTTACTTTTTTCTAGAAATTCATTTGACACGTCGCATTTCCGACAATCAAAAAGAGTCTAAATGACTAGCATCGGTGCACATTGCTAAAAGTAAAAATGGCACAATTACCAAATGAGGTTACTAGTGCAAAGTTTGAAGCAACCTCGTACCAAATTGGTTGTTTTTCTAGTTGATGGGTTAGGCAGCCAAGTGCATAAGCATATACGAAGTACTTGTTTTCAATCACCAAATTTCAAGTCTCTATCAGACAAAGGAAACTCCTTTTTAGGCACGGAATCGCATTACCTACTCTTTGTTTTTCCATGTCAGATCCTAACTTATGCTCCGCGACACGAGACTATACGTATGCTCCTACGCACAGGATTATTTTATTTTCACCAATTTAAAGATCTCAATTCTGTAAATTATAAATAGCTGTAAAAAATCAAAAAAAATAAATTATGTGAGAAAGTAATTCTCTAATTATAAAATGATGTGGGTTCAAAAAAGGGACAAACAATCTAAATGCGGAGGAAGTAATACGAAAAAAACGACTCGCACTATTTTAACAGGCATTTTTAATGGAAGACTAATCAAATGGAGGACTTTTTTTTTTTTTTGAACAGAATTTTATTGAAATAGAGGACTTCAAACTATTTTATATTCAAGAATCAGAAAAGGTAATTGATTTTTTCACCCTATTTTTTATCATATGTACTCCTTTGTTTTGTTTGCATTCATGTAAATTTACAACAATACCCTTTCTTTGTATGAAAAATTGAACAAGTGAAATGAACATTATTGTAATTTTGCATGAATAGAGACAAAAAGAAAAGAGAGTGCGAATATAAATTATTGAAGTGTGAAAATCACTACCCAAAAAATAATTAGATCACCCGAGGGACGTTTTGGCGGATTAAAAAAAATAATAATAATTAGGTCTTAGTCGAGAAGGGAGTTTAACTCGCACAACTCAACTCAGGGCAGTTAACAGTATTAAAAGCATGGCGTTCCTGGTTCGAAACCCAGGAGCTCCGGTTTGGATTTACCCAAAAAAAAAAAACTCTAAGAACTACAATTATCCGACTTGGGAGAATCAAGAGGATTCTTCAATTTTGCAAAGAAGCATATTATTGTCTCGAATATTTTTTTATGTACAAACAAATTACACACGCAAATATGAACACACTTTACATTTTTGCAATATTTACGGCCCGCAACCAATTGATCAGATTGGTCTCCACTAGAGGTGGCAATCACAACCCATATTATTTTAACCCGCCCAATTCGCTCATTTATAATCCAATCCAATCCGCCCATATTACACAATGGGTTGATATGAGTTGAACCCATATAAACCCATATTTACATGGGTTGACAGGTTAAAAATGGGTTCAATGTGAGTTGGAATTAAAAGACCCACCTGCCAATAATCACTCTTGAGGGTTGGACTGTTTCAACGAATCTGTAAACTCCAACGTCCTTTTCCGTCGCTGGCAAATTATCACCTACAGCCCAAAAACTCTTCCATCACTCTTCATCTGATCAAAGGAACCAATCAATGGCCCAAAATCCATCCAACCCCATTCGGTCCCACACAGCTCCCATCCTCCACCACTATCCACAAGCCACGTGTAACAAACAAATGTATATACCAAGGTCGTGATTCCAATTAAAGGTTCATGATATGAGTTGACAAGGACAATTCACTGGAGTATAAAAAATTACAAAAGCATAGAACCTACTTTTTCATTTTCCAAGTCCCATTCCACTAAACCTTCTTAAAAAATAAATATTTTTTTTAAAATTTAAAAATTTAAAAATAATGAGTTTACGAAAGTACAAAATTAATTTTTTGCATCGTTTAAAAAGATTTCGATGAGATTTTTCAAAGAAAATCAATTTTTTTTTGCCGATAAAAAAAATACCAACTTTTTTTTTATGGATCACCAAGCGTAACTTGAGTCTAGAGTCTTGACCAGTAGATCAAGTGCTTCGCGGCTGGCGTGATACTCTCCACCTCACTCATCGTCGCTGATACAAAAGAACAGAAATTACAAACTTGTAAAACCAAGGTTCAGAAACGACGAAACTAAAAACTCTCGCTACGTTCTTCTCTTCTTTTTTTACCTAAAAGCATACTATTGATCAGGGATTGTTTTGAGAAGTGAGTTTGGAAGGGGGGAAACGGGTCTGGTCGGGCGGGTTTGATTTGATTCATATTTGACCCAACCCATTTCAACTCGTTTACTATTTGACCCATATTTTAACCCGCTCATATTTGACATACGACCCGTTTTAACCAGCCCAAACTCACTCATTTGCCACCTCTAGTCTCCGCGATTAATTGAGATGTGCTTTCCCAAGACACAAACTCTTGTGTTATTAAAAAAAAAAGGATATCCTATTGTTATCTTTAATTTTACTTATTTCCGAAGAGCATATTGATTTCTTAACAAAATAGAAACACATTGAAACACAATTCCTGATACAAATATGTTGGAAACCATTATATATGTGATCTCATGTCCATTTAACGGAACAAAACCAAATTGGATATACCACTGGAGTAAATGCGAGAGCAACAAAAAAAACCCTGATAAATATCCACTTGTCCGGTATCATTGATTCATTGGGTACCACTGGGTTGGCTCTAGCAAAGCTGTTGCAGGGCTGTTGCAGGGAGAGAGAGAGAGAGAGAGAGAGAGAGAGAGAGGGGGGGGGGGGGGGGGGGGTTCTAGCTCTAGTCTCTACAGCTCGTGATGAGATAGAAAGACGACAAAGAGATAAAAAGAAATGAAAGAAAGAAAAGAAAAAGGAGAGGTGATTTGTCTTGATTTGTTCTGCGTGGTAGAGAGGACCAGTCCATTTTAGCTACAGAAAATCTCTTGCCTCGTTGTCTCTGCGTTGTTGGCAAAACCCCTTTTGCATCTGTCGTGTTGGACTCATCGAACAGTCCCCCTTCCTCTTTAAATAAACAAAACAAACATTTTTAACAAGCATCGCACCATTCACTTGCTTCAATGACGAGTTCAGGATGAACATTTGATCTTCTCTCTCTCTCTCTCTCTCTCTGCTTCAAAAGCAAGGAAAACCATTGCAAGAGTGAGAAACTTATGTACCAAGAGACATAACTTGTTACTACAACTATCATTTGAAGGAAAAGGAAATGAATGGTGGTTCAACCCAGGAACCAGATTTCTCTGATTTTGTTGAAGTTGATCCTACTGGAAGATATGGAAGGGTATGCCTTTACTCTCATTTCTCCTTTTTCTCAGCTCCCCTTTCTCTTGTTCAATTTTTGTTCATTCTTTATTCTAGTTTTTTTTTCTCTGTTTTTTCTTTTCTACAGTACAATGAAATTCTTGGAAAAGGAGCTTCAAAGACAGTGTATGAACCTTTTCCCTTCATACCCATTTCCAATTTCTGCTAAAAGTGAACTTTTCTGGCACCAATTGTTTTCTTTTTAAATATTTTCCCTTTCCCTTCCCCACCCCCTTCCCTGCCCCGCCCTTTTGGCAGTTATAGAGCATTTGATGAGTATGAAGGGATTGAAGTGGCTTGGAATCAGGTAAAGCTCTATGATTTCCTACAAAGGCCTGAAGATCTTGAGAGGCTGTACTGTGAAATTCATCTGCTCAAGACCTTAAAGCACAACAACATCATGAAATTCTACACTTCTTGGGTTGATACTGCCAATAGGAACATAAACTTTGTCACTGAGTTGTTCACCTCTGGCACTCTAAGGCAGTAAGTAAATTTCTAGTTCTTTGATTTGTTCTTCTGGGATTTTGTTTTGTTGTTTTTGTCTTTCGATTTTGGATAACTTTCATTTCCATTGTTTGGGTAGGTATTATGCCATAGCCAATACCAGGGTTTTAAATCGCGGTATTTGGGAACGTAACGGTATTGGTGATACAACCATGTATCGGCCGATATCGGAGCGTATCAACCGATACGTGAGTTAATAACGGTATTGGAAGTCAGAAATCCGGTAGGCAACGGCCGATACGATAAGTAACTGCCTTTATTTAAAACCCTATGCCATACTCTTCTAATCTTCAAAATCTTGTACAGTATATTTTTTGGGTATATATTCAAATTCTTTGATTTGCTCATTTGGGTTTCTGTTCTTGTTGATGTTCTGATGTGGGTGTTTTCATTTTCAACAATATGGTAGGTATAGGCTAAGACACAAGAGAGTTAACCTTAGAGCAGTAAAGCATTGGTGCAGACAGATCTTGAGAGGCCTTCTCTATCTCCATAGCCGCGACCCTCCTGTAATACATAGAGATCTAAAGTGTGACAATATATTTATCAATGGCCACCAAGGTGAAGTCAAGATTGGTGACCTCGGCCTCGCTGCCATCCTTCATAAGTCCCACGCCGCACGTTGTGTCGGTGAGTTAGCACCATTCCATATTCTTGTTTAGAATGACCAAATGTTCATAATAGCTCCATTACAAAAGTAATTGAAAATTTCTTATATGAAGTATTTCACCAGAACACTATTTTCTGCTGCTTGTGTTTAGACTCTAGTCTTAGATTATGGATTTGTGGAGGAATTTGACAGTGGAAGGAAAACAATAGGGGATCAAAGAGATGATTATTTGTGCTCTATTATCTTCTCATCTTTTCCTTTTTGTCCATAAATCCCTGCACAAATTCATGGTCCAAACACAACTTATTTTGGTAGTGTTTTGTTGATCTTGGGTTCCCTTGTTTTAATCCCAGGAACACCTGAGTTCATGGCACCAGAGATTTATGCAGAGGAATATAACGAATTAGTGGACATATATTCATTTGGGATGTGCATATTGGAAATGGTAACCTTAGAATATCCATACAGTGAATGCACTCACCCTGCTCAAATCTACAAGAAAGTTATCTCTGTATGACCTCAGTAAACCTTACAATTATCATTATTTTCCTTTTGGCATTCAACTTTCTATATTCTCATTTCTTTTCATACATAGGGTAAAAAACCAGATGCCTTGTACAAAGTTAAGGACCTTGAAATACGAACATTCGTGGAGAAATGCTTAGCAACAGTATCGTGCAGGCTACCTGCTAAGGAGCTTTTGAGGGATCCTTTTCTCCAAATTGATGATTATGGATTTGATTTGAGGTCAATAGATTATTGCAGAGATTTTTGTGAAGTAGGCCCTATATTAAGAAAACCTATCTTGAGAAATCATCACAGCGACAACTCTTTGAAAGATGGTTACTCCAACTACGATGGTTACGAACCTCATAACGACTACGATTACTGTCCAGTTGAGTTTGAAGTAAATGAAATTGATATCTTCACCAGCCAAGGTGATGAGCACTTGGCACATATTGACATTACTATCAATGGAAGGAGGGGAGAAGATGATGGCATCTTTATAAGGCTCAGAATTGCGGATAAAGAAGGTTTATTCAGTACTCCTTTCTGTCAATATCGGCAGTTTTACTGAGGCTGTATTTGGATTAAGTATTTGAGTTAAGAAAAAGGAAGAGGAAATGGAGAAGTTGAAGGAGTTAACCATTGTTAGCTGTTAGATCCTTCACACTGTCGAAGTTCTTTTTCTTTTTCATTACCAAATCCTTGATCCAAGTAATTGGATCTTGGATTCCCAATGTAATTTATTTGTTGGGGAAAAAGAAAACGAGGAAATTAACATGTTACTAGAATACTTCTTTAGGTTTCTTTTTTCCCCTTCAGAGATCCCTCTACAAATTCAAAACCAAACACCACCTTATTACAGTTTTGAATTAGTATAGCTTGTCATAAATCTAGCTTTGGATTTTTCTTTACAGGGCGTGTTCGAAATATCTACTTTCAATTTGATATTGAGACGGACACAGCACTGAGTGTGGCTACCGAAATGGTATCCGAGCTGGATATTAATGACCGAGATGTGACTAAAATAGCAGATATGATAGACAATGAGATTGCTTCTTTGGTACCGGATTGGGAGAGGCACCCATCCATAGAAGAAAGTCCTAATTTCACAAATACGAGCTACTGTCACAATTGTGCTTCAAGTGTTCCCCTCAAAAACCTTCAAGTCCTTGCGTGTTCTCAGCGTGGATGTGCAGCTGTACATGGTCGTTTTGAAGAGATCACTTATCAGTTTGAAGGGTCCGAACAGTGTGTCACAGAAGGTGCGCCGGTGGCATCAAGCCAATCGGATGGAATAAATTACTCAGATGATGAAAATGATAAGCAGACAAATTTAGAAAAGGATGAGAGAGAGATAAACACGGAAGACGATTTCAATTCCAATGCTGCTGAGGACTATGAGAATGAGATAAAGCAAGAGTTGAGGTGGCTAAAAGCTAAGTACCAAATGCAGTTGAGAGAGCTTAGGAATCAACAACTTGCAGCTAAACCTTCATTTTCAACTCTCGGTTATGATAAGAAAGATCGGAAGAATGGTAATGGAATATTTACATTGCCATCATGTTCAAGTTCAAGCCGGTCAAAGGAAGCAACGAATGAAGTTCAAAGGATATCTTTCGGCTGTGGGAAGCATTTCTCTTCGTGCTTTCCTACCGATGGTGAAACGAAATGCGAAAACCTTAGGGGTCATGACTCTGATGCGGAGCAAATGTTCACTGCCAAGTGTTTTTATAAAGGGGCCTTGCTTCCACAGTCACTTCAAAGGGCTACTTCTCTGCCAGTTGATCCGGTAGATTTCTAGAAATAGCAAGAGTTTCCCGCTTTTTCTTTATCAGTTGCCTATGAGGGGGAAAATAAGGTATTGAGTACATATTAGTTGTAATGAGTATCCATGTATGTAGCTTTTACAGTCCATAGAATCACATCCTACTGAAATTTGAATTTCAGTTAGGTTGGAATGAGTGAATGTACATTGCTCACTTCACATTACAGTAAATGGGCTTCCTGAAATTCCGTCATATCTACTCCTAGCTTCTTTGTAGATCTTGAATTTGTTTAGGTACTGATGAAGGAAAGGAGATAGTAACAAAGAAGTTAAATCGTTTTTTTTTTTTTTTTCCCCGTTTCCTGATGGTTTTCCGTACTCTCACCAAATTCCTCACAAATCCTTAATCCGATCTTGAAAAAGGATCTCTCTTTTCTCTTCAGACACCGGTTTTAGAACGACAATTACCAGGTTTAGAACAATGATTACCGGGTTTTAGAGCATTTTGTGCCACTTGACATGCCGTAGGCTGGAGTCCTTTCTAAAGTCAGTTGAATTTGTTTTTGAAAAGATGTGTGATCCCTTAAGCCTGACACCCCATACAAGGAGATAGGATGGTCCAACCCACAGTATGGAATGGTTTCAATATAGATAGATAATGGACGTAACTACACTACAGATATAAAATATTCTCCAGGTCCAAGTTGCCTAGCATTATGTAAGATATGTGCTAGATATTCTCCAGGTCATAGTTTCGACGCGTGTTAATGATGCCCCCTGACCGTGCTCTTCATTATCTCACCTAATTGCCTCTTGCCTTGGGTGGGGCAGTAATTGGTATGACTATTTGGTTTCTTCCAGGATCCATCAAAGGTCTGTTACACCTGGTCATTCCCTCATCCACTCTTTTTGATTAGCGAAAAAAAATCAGCCAAAAGAAGAGGTTGTGACTTGACAGAGGGAGACAGAAAGGTTCTCATTTGAGTGGTTGCCAAGGTGTCATACTTTCTCAGCTCTCATTAGTAATGTGATCATGCAGTTCAACTTTACACTATTATTTGTTTTGCATAATCAGCAGATTCGGCAGTGTGGTAGATATATGGCAACATCAGCTGCTCATAGAAAGTGGCTTGCAATCACAGGTTCCTTTATTACTTTCTATTTTTGAAAGGGTCTTCACACTACTCAAATTGAATTCAACTCCAGAAAGAAAGAAAAAAATAAAAGGAGTTAAATGTCACTGCAGAAACAGCACACAGTCACTTGAACCTTCCCATTAAGTGCTTATTCGCTCTGTCAAAACACACACACACACACACACACTTACTTTTAGTGGGTGTTTTTTGCTACTGAGCTATGGTAAAAGCTGATTATTGCAAACCACAAGCCAAAAAAGGGAGATACTATCGTATCGCCCTAGCAGAAGGGGATATCCGATACCATATCCCACAAATCAACGGTCTGAGATTGTGCCACCAATGCAATAGTGGCTGGTCACCATGCAAGTCACCCTAGTAAAATATAGGAGTATTATCAGAACCACCGAGCGGCACAACACAACTATAAAACATCATGACACTTTATATCAAAAAGGGCGTGGGCGTAACATAAATTTAAGAGACATAATATGAGTATAACATTTACCATATGGAGGTGTAACATTTATCACGAAATAGTCATAACATAAAAAAACAAGACCTCTGAATGGCAAAACATTGGAGTCATATTACATTTTTAGCTAAACCCGGCATAATGAAATGTTGAGTGAAGACAGTGAAGATTACTTGCCTGAGTGGCTGATAAAATGTTGGTTCCATGGTCTGTACTAATTTTGGTGTCTTCCACAAGGAGGGAAATTTTTGTTCAGTTCAAAATGATCAAGAAGCTGCTGCCAAAAGGTCCCGCAGCAGTTTTGTGGTAATTGAGAGGAAATTGTGTTGTACAGCGATAGAAGAGGATTACGCCCGTTTTTTCAAACAGGGTCCTCTTTTCATAGTCAATTTAATCACTATATCTGACATCACAAGAGTTATAAACCGGATGAAGGCATAGAGTTGTCCTACTTTTGTATGTGGGTTTTATAGTCTGGAATTTTGGTTGCTTAAATCGAAACCCATAGATAAATTAAACCAAGATCATGTTGCGTTTATTAGCTGATGCAACTTGTTTCTGATTACTGCTTCTTCTTTCTTGCTGGAAAATAGATTGCCATCTATATGTACGGTTTTCATCAATGTTTCTGAAGATTGGTACAGTGAAGCTTCAGTTCCCTGCATATTTAGAGCATTCCATAGCTGCCGAATTCCTACCCCTGATGGAAGAACTTTCAGTAGTCTCTCATCCCTGTGGGCACATCAAGAGCAATAAGTGCCAGTTAATTTCATTGAAAAAGCTGTATTCTTTCTCCTGTGGCTGGGCATGGAAACAAATTAACTAATGAGAGTTAACTCTAGCATCTGGAGATGATCTAAGAAGTAGCCAAGACGAACTATATTCTCGCGAATCAAGCCAAAGTTTCTAAAAGAAGAAGGAATTTGGGATAGCGGGAGTGTCGAATGACACAAATAGCGGGAATTGGATGAAGCAAGTTAAGCAACTTGAAAATTCTTTTTGGCGCAGAGCACCCAAAGTGGCAGTAGCGGATGTGTTCACGGGCAAATTTTTGACTGCGCTTGTATAGCGGCACTGGAGGACGCCGATGCGCTGTGTAGCTAGCGACTGATATTTAAATCCTTCGCAATCTTCGTACCTTAATTTAAGCGACTAACTTCATCATTACTAAGATCGCCCAAATTAGGATTTAAAAATTTATTAAGTCAATGGTGTCTAAGCGGACAAATTCTCAGTTTCTTTTTTTCTTTTCTTTTTTTGTGTGCCTAGCCTACTCATAAATAGATGGAGAAGGAGTACCGCTAAACAACCTAAACGGAATAAGGGTAGGGGAAGCCCAAATGGTATCAACCACCACACCAAACACTCGCGAGTCATGATCTAGCCTACTCATAAATAGCTTGAGAAGAAGTACCACTAAACGGAATAAGGGTAGGGCAAGCCCAAATGGTATCAACCACAACACCAAACACTTGCGAGTCGTGATCTCAGCCTGAATCGAACCCTCACCTTCCATGTGAAAGAAATTAGGAAGTGTCATTAGACTACAAATTTGTTGACAAATTCTCAGTTTGTTTGGTACTTGAAAATCCTCATTAGTTCTATCCAACTTAAAATAATAAATTCTCAGTTGGGATGTTATTAATTATAAAACGCGTAAATATGAGCTTGTGCAAACAAAGCACAATTGTCATTTGACACATTTTAAATTTTATGACTTCAAAAACTGTGTAAGATTAAGTTGCAAATAAATATGAGTTTGCACAAGAAAATTGTAACTCATTTGACAAATTTCAAACTTTATATTTTTTCTGAAGGAAAATGATTTTCACACACTCTTTTTAATCATCTACACTTTTTTTTTTATCCACATAAATTTACAATATTCAATAAAGGGTAAGTGATGTGCGTAAAATATTGACATATTGAAGTCCAATATCATATGTTTTTTAGTTCTTTATTTATCATCATTTTGATCATTTATATTAAATTACTTAATTATGCAGGAAAAAGATGATAATTGCATTCAAAGCAAATGGGTGGTCCAATTAAGTTGTGATTTGGAATCAAGAATAGGCCGCAACGGGTTTGGTTTTGATACAAGAAGAGATTTGCAACACAGGTCATCTTGTTCTGCACCTGATTAGGACTCGGCTAAGGCGATTCTTGATTTGGGAGCATGTACTGGTAATTGGAAATCTACACGCAGCCAAGAGAGGCTACCATAAAAGGAAGAATTGGGTTTGAGAATCAAGGAAAAAAGGAAAGACAGAATTTGTAAGAGAAATATATCTTTGAGAGGACCAAGTAACAAGCTAGGATTCTCCTTATTAAGGAAATAAATCTCAGCAGTGTGTATAAAAAAGGGCATTAGCTAGGCTTTGCACGAAAAGACCATCACAGAATACGGCTTGGAGATCGGCGCAGAGAAGAAAAATTAGGAGAAGTCATTATTTGTTTTCTTTCGTAAGTAAGCTGTTTTAATGGAGTTTTATCTTTACGTGTTTATGTGTTTTGATTTTATGAACGGCTAAACTCTTAAACTAGTTAGGATTAAGGATGAAGGCCCATTAACGATTATTATTATTATTATATATTCATGATATTTGATTTTACCTAAATATGTGGTTTGATTATGATTATATTGTTCTTACTCCAAATCAATTGTTAGGGATAGATTCTGGATATGAGTTCAATCATGTTTTTCTCATGAGTCTTTAGCATTGAACACTGGTTTTTCATTGTTAACTATAAAGCCAGATATTTATTGTGATTTGTTAAAAGCGGATATAATTAATGATTTGGTTTTATACTTACGAGCGGAGAAGAACAAAAATTAGACTTTTTGATGAACTTTAACGATAATATTTTTCGTGGTAATAGAATTAGCTTTTAGATTTTCATGAAGAAATTTTGGGTAAAGTCAATAATCATAAATATATAATGATACTAGTTAATGGGTGAGGATTCCAAAACCTTAGTATTTTCTCCTGTGGTTAAAAAAAAAACTTTAATTTTTTTGTCTTTGATAATTTAGTTCATTATTTTTACTGTTCATTATTAGTTTAAAAATCAATCACAATTTTGTCAACTAGGTTAGGGTTAATCGATTTAAATTTATTTAGTTTTCTTACAAAAAAATCACAAAGTCCCTGTGGGTTCGACTTCGCTCTTGCATAATTATAATTTAATACGATTCGTGCACTTGCAAGTATATTAAAATTTCACATCAGTAAGATAATAAATTCAAGTAGACAAAGAAAAAAGAAAGAGTGTGCATGATCAATTCCCTTTTTCTTTTTTTCTTTTTGAAAATGTCACGATTAATTCCCTTTTCTAAAACCAATAAATTTAGTACCACGCACAAATACACAAATACTTACACACACTCATAATAGTGAAAATTGTCACTTTCTTTTAATGATATCTTTGTGACGACAGATTTTTTTGTCACTAATGTACTTTAGTGCCAATTTTGCTTACAATAAGAATGTTTTTTCTTTGAATCAAATTGTATTAATCATAAAATACTATAACCAAGACTACATTTTAGTTTGGATATTTTGATTTAATTCAAACTAAAAGCACAATGTAGCATTGCTTTTGCTTTTTTGACTTGTATGCATTTTATATCATATAACTTAATAATAGTAAGCGGGTAATCAAACTTGCAGTTGGGCTTGAACAACCCAAACGTTAGAGCCGGCCCTACTGCCCCTGTGCATTAAAGAACTACAGGATCCCCTAACTTCACCGAACCCTAGTCTGATACTCCTGTTCCCAGCGCGTACCACAACCACGTTAACACTCTAATATCTCTCTCAAACTCTTCACAGCCATCCAGCCAAGGCCTGATCTAACACCCCAATCCTATTTTCAGCAGCTTGTTTTCCTCGTTGAGCAGCAGCCGCGGCGGTTATGGGTAAAGGACGGGAAACATCAGCAGCAGCAGCTATGGGTAAAGGGGCAGGACGGGAGACATACGTTTGTCTTCGTGTTGTTATGGACGGAGTCCAAAGGCCGGCTCCACTGTTATGGTATGTTGTGAATCTCGGTGACTCATTAGACCTCCAGCCATGTTCCAAAGGCAATGTGAGACGGATGGAAATTGAAGCCAAGAGGAGAGATATTAGATACATGCAGAAGTGTACAGAAGATATGGAGAGGAAGTTTGAGGAGGAGGAAGAGGAAGAGGAGGAGGAGAAGAAGAAGGACGAATCTGACCCCATGCTCAATCCGGTTTGGCAAACCGAAGGAATTCCGGAGTTTTGCTTTTGGACCGCTCGAGACTCGACCATCTACTGCTTGGGTGCTAAACGTAGTGGTGAACCCAGCTACGGTCGTAATTTTCGAGACTTTGACCTTCTTGACCTTTCTGAGGTTGTAAACACTGGTCCACCAATGATTAGGAAAAGAATGGATGGTAAGGCTGTAATTGCCCGCAAGAATATTTATGTCTTTGGTGGTGCTAAGAAAGCGCCCTGGGGAGAGGTATTAGAAATCAAAGGAGGAGGAGGAGGAGGAGGAGAAGGGGCCGAATGGAAGGCCTTAAATGAACCGCCGATGCGGATTCCTCCTTGCTATGTGTTTGCTTTTCCGTTGGACGATGCTGCCAATGGGATTATTGTTACTTCTGGTGGCATGGATGGCTTGTTTCTGTACAACATTTTTGAGGATTCTTGGAACGTGTTGGATGAGAAGTTTAGTTTTGACGGGCCATCTTTCACGGAACCGGTGATTGCCGGGCGGTCCATTTATTGGGTAGGATCAGACGAGTCCATGTGTTCATACGATTTGGATACAAAAGAGTTATATCGTGGAGATATTGACTTTTTGCCTTTGAAGGACGTTTTCGACACTATCAGATTCTGCAGGATGAGTTATCGACTACCCCTCCTACACTTGCACGGTGACATATTCTGCCTTATTTGGTTGGATGCAAATCATGACCGTTCCGAACCTCGCTCCGTGTTTGTTTTTCACAAGATGCATGTTTCGAAACGTTTTGGCAAAAAGGATGGGCAACAACATTCTTTGCGTGTCAAGCCGGTGTCCACTGATTACTTTCTCACTGATCATGGTTTAATATCCCATTTTGATGGGTTGGTCCTGTAAGTAAGTTATTCTTCTCTTTCCTATTCCTCTCCATGTCTATGCTGACTTAAGTACCAACCAAACGTCAATTTATCTTTATTTGGATTATGGTTTGTACATCCTTGAACAGTTCCAGTTCTAGTAATTGAACAATAGTATTACATGACAACTTGTGTATGTTTGGAAGTGCATGCCATTTTTAGCATTAGGGCCTACTTCTACTTGCTGTTATGTTCTATTCCTACTTGCTAAGGGGTACATGGTTTTCCAAGCCATTTAAGTTCATGGGGTCGTTGGCTATGGTTGACATTTCTACTCTTCCTCCACTTCATTTGAAGCATGCTAGTATATACCAAGTGTCTCAATTTAGGAAAACATAGATGGAAATAGAGTTGTAAGGAACTCACGTTCTACTTCATCATGCAGTTCATGGTAGTTGACAAGATAAATTATAATCGTTCTTTGTTATAATCCCTTTGCCAAGTGAATTTTGCATCTTCTGATTATGAAAGTTCAGCGAAGTGAGATGTAAATAATATCTTGTTTTGTATACCAAAAAGCATACTCACTGTGTTGTGTCCTATTGTAGAAAGTCAGAAACATTGTCATGTATGTGTCGTGTCTGCGGTGCTGGTTTCCAATTTTGATTGCCATTAGGTCTGATGATTTCATTCATTTTGCAAGAGGCAGTGGTGAGTGAATATTGATTATAGAACTAACATAATTAGTTGGCTGTCTTGGCGTAAAAATACTTTCAGGGCTTGTTTTGGCCAGGTTTTGCAAAGAAAAAAACATTGGGTCTTGTGGCCTTTTCCAAGCGAAGTAGGAGAAGGGGTAGGTTAAGAGGCAGCAGGAGATGAATAATTACGTAGTTTTATAAGTACGATTCTGGACTAGTGCTTTGGGGCAATATGGGAGGATTACTTGTCATTTATGGTTTTGTGTAGAAGTGGCAAATGGGCGAGTTTGGGTGGGTCAAATATAGGCCAATAATATATGGGTTAAAATAGGTCGGGTCGAATATGGATTAGTTCTTATCCAAACCCGACTCGACCCGACCTGTTTTCCTTCCTTTACTCCTCGTTTTCCTGTTCTTGTTGAACTCTTCCCATCTTCTTCTCAAGCTTTTGCCTTTTTCCATAGTTCTCAATCTGAGGAACCGCCAAATTAGGATAGAATAGACAAAGTTGAGAGAAAATATTACTACTAAGCAAAGGGGGGAAAAAAGCTCAAAAATTTATACTCTGTGTGGATGAGTTTTTTGAGAAATTGTTTGGGGTTATGGATGGAGAGAAATAGAAAGAGAAATGAGAATAATAATTGGAGATAGGGTAATGAGTGGAGGGTAATGATTGAAAGTAGAGGTACTGAGTTGGAATTTTTTTTCCCAAGAACCAAACCGAACAAGGCAATATTTTGTAACCGACTAAACCGAACCGATAATACTCAAACTGAACCAAGCGGTTTTTTGACCAAATTGGTCAGTGTTGGTTTGGGTAGAAGGAAAACCGAACCGAACAGTTTGGTGTGAAAGCCCGCCAATAACTGACCGAGCTGAACCGATATCATCCTTACCACATCTTCTTTTTTTTAGGTATTCAAGTTGTTGAGAAGTAGCAGCGGCTATGGGTTGTTGAGCAGTAGCAGCAGCGGCTATGGGTAGAGGACAGGAAACAAGGATGGGATCAGGGGATCTAATGGCGGCGACCGTCACGACAAGAATTTTAAAAAATGCAATTATTATATGTAAAAAAAAAATTATACTAGGATTTTGAGTGGAGGGTAATGATTGAAAGTAGAAGTAATGAGTTTGAATTTTTTTTCCAAAAACCAAACCGAACAAGGCAAGGCAATGTTTTGTAACCGACTAAACCGAACCGATAATACTCAAATTGAACCAAGCCGTTTTTTGACCGAATTGGTCAGTGTTGGTTTGGGTAGGAGGAAAACCAAATAGTTTGGTTCGGTGTGAAAGCACGCCAATAGCTAACCGAACCAAACCGATATCATCCCTACCACATCCTCTTTTTAGGTATTCCTTCTTGTTGAGCAGTAGCAGCGGCTATGGGTAGAGGACGGGGTACATCAGCATCAGCAACAACTAACAACTATGGATAAAGGAGCGGCACGGGAGACATCATCATCATCGTCCGTTAGTCTTCGTGTTGTAATGGACGGAGTCCACCGTCCGGCACGACTGTTGTGTTGGAACTGAGGAAGTGCTGTCCGTTTAAGGGACAACACAGTGCTGTCCCAGCTGAACGGAGCCTGCTCCGGTCTCGTTCCTATAATCGAAAAGTTCACTTCGTAGAGCTCGTCGAGTAAGACAAATATGCAAAAAATTAGTTCAATTGGATACCATTAAGTAAAGTGACTAATCGAAACATTTTTTTATCTTGAAAAGAAAGGATCCAAAATACTGGATCAAATTCACTGGAACCTTTGTGTTCTGATTAGGCACTTAATAATATCTGATTTTGCTGGATATGCCCCTCTAGTCTTGTATGTTTACTTGTTTTTTCAATGGAACTTAAGTTACAAAAAGGGCAAAGTCCACTTTCACCCCCTGTGGTTATCGTCATGTGCGGATACTTCCCTCATCGTTCAAAACTGAGCATACAACATACCTGTGGTTTAAAAATGTGCGGATAGACTCTCTGTCGTCATATTTTTCATCCATATTAACGGAGGTGTATTTTACACGCCTCTAGAATGTAATCTGAGTCGTTCATAATGTATTAAATAAAGAATATAGTATCTCTGTAAAAAATCATTTTAATCAAGCATCAATAACCAGTGATCTAATTTTTAGTAAATTCAAATTTGAAATTTTAATTGCATAACAAAATCGTTTCGATCATGAGCTTTTCATTTTTTGATTGACTAGAATTTTGACATAGTACTCATCAAAATTTAAAATACCAATGGTTTGGATTCAATTTTTGGTATAAGAGATGGTGTGGTTAAATTTAAAAAAAGAAGAATCAAGAGACATGATGAGTGTATATCAGTCTTTTAATATTGTGTCCATTAATATGGATGGAAAACATGACGGCAGAGGGTCTATGCTTAGCCTCCAAAACCTCGCCTTCAAATCAGATTGAGAAAACTCCAAGCGTAGAGTTAGATCGTTGGTAGCATAATAAACCGATAAGTCCGGGATTGTACCACAGGAAATTTGAAGATAACTTAATCGGTTTGTAGGTTTATATGGTGGAGCGCGGCGTTCAATGCGGCCAATTAGGTTTTGCTTCTAATGATGGCAATAATAAAGAAAAAGACTAGAAATGAACTTAATAAACTTAAAGAGACAAGTCTAGGGATTGTCTAACCCTTGACGAAGGCCGTTTCCGGTTCCCAAAATAACTCGAACGAGAATCACGACCGCATGCTCACGCCCGAAAGATTTAGCTTTAACGACTACGTTTATTGAAAGATATGACTAAACGGAGACGAACCAATTTGTTTGACAAATTTATCGAACACATAAGAGGCCACCACGAACTCTTGGTGAGCCGCTTGACAAGACCGCTTGACTAAGCGTCTTACCACAGAGTTAACACCCCTTATTTTGACCAAAAAATGCAAGTTGGTCCTATTCCGAAAATTATGAGTTTAAGCCTAAAGATTCGAGATCCAAATAACCACCTAAGTCCTCGGGAGAGATTATCTCGAAACTTAGCCAAACAATTACTCACACATAACTAAAACACAAAAGAAAGCATAAAAATGAGACATTACTTCTAACCGATAAAAACGAAAACAAACTTGATTTTATAAAGGATCCAGTCCGCGGCTACAACATTAATAAATGAGAAAACAATAAACGAACTAAATTTACTTGAGTTCTTGAAGGATTTTAAACTAGAAAAGCTTGGAGCTCTAATGGAGGAAAACCAAAAGCTTTAAAGCCTTAAAAGTAGTAGAAGAAAAGAGAGATAAAGAGAAGAGAGGGAGAGGGTATTTATACAAGGTGGCCTCCCTCTCTCTTCTAAAAATCTGAAAATATCCCAAAAGTATAAAGTCCAAAAAGCAGAAAATATCTGCAGAAAATCACCCATATCGATACGGCTAAAAAGCCCGTATCGATTCAACAGCTCTACGGATAAAATCCAAATGCTTTGTTTCCTTATGATATCGATACAGCTATTTTGCCTGTATCGATACCGCCTACTTATCACCAGCATCCCAGGCCGTGGCCTTGGCTCAGTTCTTTATGATCCCCTGTTACCCGACGGCTCTCCAATAGCCTTCGACACATCGCCAGCCTTGTCTCGCACTGGCTTCAGAACTTGGGAAAAATCATGGGCTTAAGTTGGCATCAAAAGGCGACAAATCATGCCGCATTACCTGAAACGCTTGAGAAAACACCTTACGTGCAAACTTAAATACAAACTTCCAAAATACGAACTAAAACAATATAAACCGGGACTTATAGCACCAAATATAAACAATATTGGGTGCTCATCAATCTATCCACACATTTTCAAAACCACAGGTAGGTTATGTGCTCAATTTTGAATCATGAGGGAGGTATCCGCACATGACGATAACCACATGAGGTTAAAGTAGACTTTGCCCTTAAAAAAAAAAGTGTAGGAAACAGTTCTTGGCTTTTGGGTTAATCCTTAAGAACTCATACTGGCAAATTTGGAAATCTCTCTAGAAGAAGATGGTGTTGGCTAGAGAAGCCCATGGGAACTTGAAGAAAGGGGTATTTATCTCCCAAGAAAAGACGGTCAAACTCTCAAACTTAGATGTGGATTCAAACGGTAATAATACATACATAGTATATACTAGCATCATGAACATGTTTATCTCATCTAAATGTAATTGTTTTTATCTTCATAGATGACTTTGATAAATGTCTTAAGAGAGATATCGGAGACTTCAAGGAAATGGTAGAACAGGTGGTAAAATCACATACCCCTAATCATTCACTTTGTGTGGCTATAAATTTGTTTTACAAGCTATGTGATGCAACAAAGTCAATGTTCGGGAAAAAGTTTAGGTATCAATGCTATTGGTTCTTTCTTTATATTTATCAATTCTTAGGTATATTTTTCTTAGGTACCTGTCTTATTAGTTCTTTCTTGATTTTTTTCAATTGGAGTTCTCTTATTTAGTGTTGTGTTATATGTGATATATATCTTCTAGTGTACAATGACATGAGTTTCTTTGTATTCAACAATTGCCTATTCTTCGACTTTGAAGAACGAGTTTAGTTTTTCTTTAGTACATGGGATTTCATCGAGCCGGATGTTAGCTCTTTTGATACTTTTATGGAGAGCTAACATCTGGCTTGACGAAATCCCATGTGCTGAAGAAAAACTGAACTCCATCTTCAAAGTTGAAGAATAAGCAATTGTTGAATACAAAGAAAGTCATGTCCCTGTACATTAGAAGATATATATCATATAACTTAACTCCAAATTCCAATTGAAAAAATCCGAGAAAGAACCAATAAGATAGGTACCTAAGAAAGATAGATACCTAAGAATTGATAAATATAAAGAAAGAACCAATAGGATTGATACCTAAGCTTTTCCGGAGCATTGACTTTGCTGCATCGCATAGCTTGTAAAACAGATTCACGGTCACAGGAAGTGAATGACTAGGGGTATGTGATGTTGCCACCTGTTCCACCATTTTCTTGAAGTCTCCGATTTCTCTCTTAAGACATTTATCAAAGTCATCTACGAAGATAAAAACAATTACATTTAGATGTGATAGACATGTTCAGAATGCTAGTCAATGTAGTCATGTATTATTACCTTCTGAATCTACATCCAAGTTTGAGAGTTTGACAGTCTAGTCTTGGGAGATAAATATCCCATTCTTCAAGTTCATGTGGGCTTCTCCAACCAACACCATCTCCCAAAGGGCTTTCCCAGTTTGCCTCTTAAGGATTAACCTAAAAGCCAAAAGCCAAGAACAAATTTTTTTTTTTTTTGGTAACTTAAGTTCTATTGAAAAACCAAGCAAACATACAAGACCAGAGGGGCATACCCGTACAAAATCAAACAAACAGAGCTACAACATAGGCTAACCTGCCACACAGCTACAATAGAAACAACAGACTGAGCAACACAAATCTTCAACTGCATCAAACAAACTAGTTACAGGAAAAAATTACTAGTGGAATATGCCAAGATTAACATATCAGTTTTCTGCACTTTCCTCCAAGATATAATGCCTGGAATCAGATGGACTGCCAAGCCACTGCAACTCTTGTGAGCTAACAACACACAGAGCTAACAACACACAGAATCGATCCTAGGGTAAGCCCCACAAGATCTCGGGCTTGGGCAATTCCTACCATGGGGCAACGAAAAAAAAATGGAAATCCAATGTAACCTTGATTTTATTTATTTATACTTGTATGCCCTTTTATTTTCTATGACTTAATAGTAAGTGGGCAACCAATCTTGAGATCGGGCTTAGACAACCCAAATCTCGGAGCCGACACTGACAAAACAGAGGAGAGTTTCGTTTCAAAAATAACGAGAGAACCTCTCAGCTCACTCGGCTCTTTGTAGTCTCTTTGCTTAAAACTGATAAATTCTTTTTGCTTGAAAAACAACAGGCATGACTTTCATGCAAAGCCGGTAGCCGTGAGTCGTGAGTCTCGTGACCCTTTTCTTTTCATGTAGTAGTGTTTCACTGTTTTGTGCCGGCTGGGATTAGTATTGGAGTGATTTGAGGATATGAGGAGATCCAGAAATCTTGTTGAAAAATGGTTTCCTAATAATTCTTCAAAAAATCCTAACAGTATGAGGGGGTGTTTGGGAGGCAACTTTTTGGCTTTTCATTTTTCACTTTTTGTCTTTTTGGCTTTTGAGATTATGATGAGAATGTAGGAAAAGCCATATTTGACCGTTACTGCCTTCAGTTCACATGTTATGGCCTTGTAAATAACAGCCCCTAGGTCAACACCAGTTTGGTTTTTACCTCTCTGCAAACAAAGCAGGGGAAAAAAGGAGTTTGTTCTTCCTAAAACTCTGCTCCAGATTTGTATTCGTAAAACCACTTTAAATTCATGTTTAATCGATCTTTGTAAGCAACACCAGATATTTATTCTCACCCCTTCATCTCTTCTCTAAATTCATGTTTAATCGATCTTTGTAAGCAACACCAGATATTTATTCTCACCCCTTCATCTCTTCTCTAATGATTCAGTCATTTAACAGTTCATGATTTCTTTTGATATTTACAACTGTCACAGCTAACTCAAAGGGTAAAGCAATTTATCATCTAAGCACATGCCCATTTAAAATTCATAGTATTTCATTGCTTATTAAATATGTCGGATCTGAAAATGCTAAGAAAAAAATAGGACAGGAAAATAAACCAGATCACATACAAGAAAGATCAAACATTAGACAACAACATAAAAATCAAATTGAGTCCCAGAATGAAGGGTTCTACCAGTAAGGGATTTTCGGAGAGATTTTTCGAATATTTAAGGAGAACAATTTCCTGGACTGTTTTTCTTTTCGGGGTTTGGGTTTTGAGACAGAAATGGAGGAGAAGAAGAAGAAGAGGTTTGAGGAGAGACGTGGTCAAGACTTGGGGTACTCTCTTACATGCAAACCCCAGATCTTAAAATGTCGAGAAAAAAATTCCCAGATCTGAAATTGGAAACAGACAACACCTACGAACGATTACTGGTGGGGAGGTGAAAAAATACCTGAACAAGAGGTAAGAACGTGAAAGAGGTGAACGATTTCTCCAATTTGGTCGAAGCTCCAGTCGTCTGCTCCGGATCCGTCTTCTCTCTTCTCGCATACCTCTCTGCTCTCTGGTATGTGAGAACTCTGGTGTGAGATGAAAAATCTTGACATTTGACAGATAACGTTCAAAACGTGGCAACTTAGGGAATTATCCCAAAAGATAGAGGGTAGAGTTGTCTTTCTACCATGGTTCGATTTCAAAATGAAAAAATGAGAATTGGAAAAGCTCCTAAACACCAGATTCTCTGTTTTATTTTAGACTAGGTGAGCTGCGCATGCTAGCACGCGGAGTCTCATGCCTGTAAATTTTGTGCCTGTGATGTACTGTATGCTTGAGGAAGTTTAAGGTGTGTACATTGAGAGGCAAACGCTAGATTATAGTAGAAAGTGATCAGATATGAATGTAGAAAATGCAGGAACTGACTGCAAATGAAGAAATTAATTAAGCTGTTGCAGCCTCAAAGCATGAAAACAAGGCTTGAGATTTTGTATGCGATGATACCCGATTTTCATGAGTAAATTGACCATCTCCTTAACTGACCACCCCCATACTAACTGGGCTGAACCTCAAATAAACCAACTGGAACCCCACCAATGTATAGCTTAATGACCTACACCCTTGATTTTTCCAGAGACCAAAAATTGCCTCACCCAATGACTCAACCAGAGGTAGTGCCTCAGATATCAGACACATGAGTTAACTTCTCGCAACACACGCAAAAATCTCAAAACACAACACAACATTTGTTTATATCACTTCTCAGCAAGATTTAAAATGGTAGATGAATATTTTTAACGTAAGCAAAACCTTTTGTGAATGCCACGTATCATGGGCAGACCGGAAGTTTAAACAACCACGTATCATGGGTAGACCGGAAGTTTAAACAATCGCTTCTTATCCAACCATCAAAATCAATCCAGGTAGGGTATAACGGATAATACTCATGTCTAAACATAAACTGTGAATCAAAAATTGTTTTTTGGTCAGAAGAACTTCTCAGTTGTAGTAATATGCCCCACTAAAACCTTTACCTGCCATTAAACAAATAAAAAGAAAATGAAACAATATAGTATGATCACAAAACAAAATCCAGATTTTTAAGGATGCATCCAGCTTGGTCACATAATAGTTTCAACACTCTAAGCGTGTGGATAAAATATCTTCACATCCTTATATATTCTCCTCAAATAACCCCAGTTAATGCAAAAAATAATAGTTGTTGCAAATCACCAAGTTACTGGTTGAATACAAGAGTGACAGTATGAACTCTATTGCTTTCACTAACTGCAATTTAGTTCTGAAGCATCAAACGTTGGAAATTGATAATAAAGATGCATTAAATGGTCAACACAAACATAATCCATCTTATAACTGCTATATCCTGTTCGGTCAAAAAGTATTTTAGAACTTTCGTGTATATAAACATATTTCACGTGTATACATTTTGGAAAAAAAAATCCTCCTGGTCCATGGAAAGCAAATCATCAAATTCCTTGCTGAATGATGGCGTGATATCATTCTTTCTTAAGGGTTAGAACTTACACGAAAACACACTCAAGACATGAATGTAGAAGGCTTAAACCAACTCTGAACCACGTCACAAAAAGATCCTACTTTCAAAGGAGATGTGAAGCCTTAAATCTCATAAAGAAAGCGACACCCATAACCATATAGGTTCAAAATTGCAATTCAGTTTTGAAGCATCACATTTGATCTATTCACCATAGATATAAGACACTCACCTCTAAGAAAGTCGCCAACTGCCTCTAAACTTACGACTTTCTGCTCATCCACTTAATTTTCTTCTATAGAACTGTTATGAATGATGACGACCGCCAGATAATGACGCGCTCCTTTTGAGCCATGGCTTCTTTACAAGGAATATGCTTTGGACACCATGTGCTAACATCAGGGGCCACGCCACTTTTCCACTCTAACAGAACACACATTGCTTTGTGAAGACCCACTTGCTCTGCTCTCAACCTGAACTTGTGAACATGAACGCGTGTGTAGTGAATCGTTGAGTGTCCATGAAGTCTTTTGATACACTGGAAGAACACACGCATGAGCAATTACATAAAAGTAAGGATTATGTCATCACCACAGGGTAGGCAAGGAAAAAACATACCTTCTATTCAAGCGCAGAACAACAAGAACATCAGAGTTCTCAAATGTTCACATAGCAAATTATCTCGAAGTCAACTAAATTTACTCTTAACAGATTGCTAACTTCTTCACACAATGTGGAAAATTCTTCCATGTTAATAAACATAAATATATAGACAATGTGCCTGGCAACAAGTTCACACAAACACGCGCACACAAACAAAAAATCCTGCTTGGGAAAAGGAAAAAGACACGGTAAAACCTAATAGGTTTAAGGTAGGTGTCCAGTTTTATCACATACCAGTGGTCAAACGCAGTCATTTCAGTTTTGATTGTTGTAATAGTAGTCTGGGTGTTTAAGCTTTAAAAAATACTACCAGTATACTTAAAAAAATCTGACAGTTTCATAAAAGTTCAAAGCATAATCAACAGTCAGTCAGTGTGCTACGAATAGACATACACCTATGTTGTCGTTAGGAAAAAGGCTTTTCTAAGTGGGTGTGTACGCATTTGTGTTCAGTATATTATACATTTATCAAGAACTGTAATTAAAACAAGTCCAAAGATTGAACATTTACCAGTAAAAGGGAATGATTTGTGCCAAAACGTGATTACACCATCAAATGAACAGCTAATTAAAACAGCTGAAACTTAGTTCATTAACTAAGTCAAATAAGAAGGGAAAAAAGAATGGAATTGGAGGAAAGCAAGAATGATATAAGAGGCAACCAAAGGGAATTTTCGGTAGAGGTTGGAATCCTGGTTCAGAAATTGGTCACAGATATCAAACCAGTCAAATGGAGGTCTGTAATTTCTGGCAAATACCAGCTACAACCCACACTCAAAAAGGAAAACTTTTCTTAATAATATAATACCTACTGATACAACTCTTTATGAACACAAGAAAATCCAATTTTTTAAACTACTAACAGAGGAAAGCAATAAAATAAACACAAAACTTTAATTAAAGAAAAGGTTAACTGAATACCAAAAGTACTTTCACGCACAAATGAATTGTGAGCGATACATTTAGCCAGACTAAAAAGGAGGCCTCCGAAGTCTAGTGTGAATCGACACCTAATCCCAGTCGATCAACATAGTCACAAACAAATCTGCAGTGTGCTCTGGAAATGGTGCTGTGATTTTCTGTTGGGTATGATGCAACAATAATTTTTTCTGACCTCAGCAGTAACAACAAATTAACAATCACGAACACAAACTCCTGAAATTGGATGCGTTTCCATAGTCTAGCTAACATACGGATAACGAATGACCATAGTGTTGTGACACATATATACAACCTAAATTAGCAACCAAAGAACAAACATACTTTCAACAATCGTTTTTTCTAACACTTAACTTTCAAGAATACACAAATCATACAATAGATGATCATTACAACCAAGAATACACAAATCATACAACAAATAACAAAATATGATAATATAATAAGCCTGAATAACTCATAATCTGCATTCTAGAGTTAATTAGGTCAGTTCACAGAATGCAGATCGATAACAATTAAGGCATATAGAACCGAAAAACACTATAAATCGAAACCCAGGAATCGATACAACCATTCACACCCCAGATGAAGAACTTACCCAGTGAAAACCACGATTTTTTTCGGCGACGATCTTGGCCTGGGGCCGCGACGCAATATCTTTGAAAGCGTAGAGATACAGTTGCTCTCACGTCAGGCGACACTGTAGCAAAAGGGCAAGGGGCGACGACAATGGAGGAAACGCGCAAATCGGCCCTCTCTCTCTCTCTCTCTCTCTCTCTCTCTCTGAAGGAAAGCTGTGGAACGGAGTGGAATCTTGAACACGCGGCTAAAGATTGGAAGGGCAATTGGTAAAAATCGAACGGAGAAATCTTGGTGATTCTTCTGGATGTGCAACAGCTTAGAGGAAAGGTTTTATTCCACGTTAGTCAGAACGGTGTACTTTAGAGAGAGAAGATGGATACTTCTGGAAACCCAGGAATTCTCACTTCCCTAACGCACCACGTGGCTCTCTCTTGTCCAAGTGAAAAAGACCTAGACGAATGTACCAAATTACCCCCGCTGTTTACACTTGTGGCTGGAAAATTGAGGGATACAATTGGAAAAATCGGACAAAATGTGGCAAGCGTTCAATTGGCTTCAACTCTCTTTTATTTTAGGGAAAAAAAAAAAAGAAAAAAAACAAGAAATTGTAAAATCCATTTTACCCAAAACTCATTTTCCCTTCAACTCCCAAACACCCAAAACCCAAAAATTAGAATTGAAAAATGCAAAAAAGAGGGATCCAAACACCCCCATTCTTTTCGAAAACTCCTATTATATTGACAACAGTCTATCGACAAAATATAATTCATCGTAGTTAAGTCTATCTAGTTCTAGTTATCTCAGTCCCATAGTTTTGATTTTTTAGTTTACTTGAAGTAAATAGTCGGTTCGTTGGATTTATTTTGAGACAAGAAATCTTTTTTTGTATGGTCTATGAATTTTGATATTTCTCTATATTTTTCTTTTATTTGCAAATTTCATGTATTTTCATCCGATCTCTTCATTTTCATTAATGAAATTTTTTTCTAGTTTTGCTAGTTTAATGCGAATTACTAAGTTATACAACCAGCAAAAACTAAACAAGCAATTAATATAGTCATTGTGCAGTTACAAATATATCTATCAAAACGTAATAAATCTTCACAATGTTCTAAGTATTACCTGCTACACTGCACCCAGTGATCTTGATTGTCAACAATCTTGAGTCCAGAAGCCCTCTGATAGACCCCACAAATAATCCCCCTTCCGAACCTCTATTTATTTCTTTCTGCCGGCCTTTTTTTTTTTTGGCTGCCACTTCTTATGTGGCTGTCTCCCTTTTTTTCTTTTCTTTTTGGCGTCGTTTTAGAAGGCTGTAGACTTGACCTAGGAAGTAAACAACATATCTATATATAGACCTTTTTTTCCGTTGCTTTTCATTTTAAAGGACGGAGGCGCTGGTTGATAATCAGATTGATCCGTTCATCGATCTGTCCCCACCAAAATTCGTCTTGCTGTAGTTGACCGTCTTTTTAATCCAAAACGTTCACTCTCAATTACAAATAAATAGATTTCTTCCACTCTAATTCTATATAGACTCATTAGCTTATAAAAAAATAATAAAATAACAACTCAATATAAAATATGTATTTTGTTGTACGAAATTGTCAATATAATTAAGGCTTCAGAATTTGGTCCTTACACTTGTAAAGAAAGCAATGCCTAGATGTATCTGGATACATACAATCTTGAGCTAATGTTAGCAATCTTCTCATTATTAGTTCAATATTAAAGGTTAGGCGAGGTTTTTTTTTTTTTTTTTTGTCAAGACGATAACAGATGGTATTATAAATCGCAAACCAAATACATCATGAGGAATCTCCATCCCTAGACAAGGGATCAAGAAGCCAAACAGGAGGGGATTCAGTCCAAAGACTACAATCCAACTCACCTAAACCTTTACTAGCCAAAGTATGCGCAACCGAATTAGAAGATCGGCGAGCAAACAAAAACATACAACTTTGAAAATCATTGCTCAAAACCTTAACATCATGAATGATAGAA
Organism: Rhododendron mucronatum var. ripense; assembly: GCA_019656295.1. Lineage (NCBI taxonomy): Eukaryota > Viridiplantae > Streptophyta > Magnoliopsida > Ericales > Ericaceae > Rhododendron > Rhododendron mucronatum. Next base: position 231,142 of record BPLT01000122.1, on the reverse strand, counting down.
TTCACGCTTTGGCTGACTACTGTATGCCCATTTATCATGTCAATGACTGCCTTAGAATCACTTTCCACCATGACTGTATTTAGTCCTAGTTGAAGCCCCAATTGGACTCCATGACGAACTGCCATGGCCTCTGCGATTTCTGGACTTCTACACCAAGACAAGCATCCAGATGCAGCAGCCATGAACATTCCATTCGCATCTCTGATAACCGAACCGAATGCACCTTTCCAGAAAACTTTGCCCATCCTCCATCCACATTAATTTTGACAAAACCAGTACTCGGTCGCTGCCAAGCAACGCTAGAATCCGTCTCCCTAGTACTTCGATTTTCTCCTACTGATCGGTTTGCTTCTAAGTATTCATCCAAGCAAACTGCGGCCCTAGTACTAACAACTTGAGGCAGCAAATTTTTTTGTTCAAACACAGCACCATTTCGATTTTTCCAAATATACCACATCCCAACTGCTATAAGAGAACAACGCCAGTCCTTATTCGAAACATTCTGCCAACGAGCCTCAAAAGCATCCCAAAAATCAACAAATGAATTGTAACTAGCACCAACCAAGCCCGTATTAAAAGGGAACAAAGACCAGACCTGTTGCGCTAAAGGGCATGTGCAAAATAAGTGCAGAATTGTTTCCACTTCCACCCCACAAACTGGGCAGCTTGACTCCTCAACAACCTTTTTCCGAAAAAGATTTGCTTTAGTCGGCAAAATCTCATGAAGACACGTCCAAAGAAAGTGCAAAATTTTCTTCGGAATTTTAAGTTTCCACAGATGTCGCCATCGATTCTCCGAAAGGGCAGTAGAAATAGAATTTTCGCCATGCCCACTCACCGTCAAGCCTTGGTCACTAAGCTCTAATGCCGTTATGTAACCCGAGCGGACATTATATGTTCCCGAAGAGGAGAAATGCCAAACCAAAGAGTCAAGAGCATTTGTGCATGACACTGGAATGCTCAAGATGCATTGCGCCTGCTCACTATCAAACAGCCTCTGAACTTCACTTACTTTCCAAGTTCTTGACACTGGATCAATGAGTTGATCCACTGTCCCTATATTATCATCAACTACCACCCTCCTAGCCTTGAAATCTCCTGCTTTAGGAATCCAAGGATCACCATCCACCCGAACTGATGTTCCATTCCCAATCATCCAACGCATCCCTGCTGCTAGAACTTTCCTCCCTTCCCAAATACTCCTCCAAACATATGATGGATTAGTCCCCAAACCAGCTTCCAAGAAACTGCAATTCTTAAAATATTTACTTTTAAGTACCCGAGCCATGAGACAATTGGGAGTCCTCATAATCCGCCACCCTTGTTTCGCAAGGAGAGCCAAATTATATGCAGTAAGACTTCGAAACCCAAGTCCACCTTTGAATTTATCTTTGCACAATCGACTCCACTTCATCCAATGAATTTTTCGTTCATTTCCAGTCTGACCCCACCAAAATCTAGCCATAGCAGCTTCAACTGATGACACAACCCTTCCGGCAACTTGAAACAAGACATAGCATAAGTAGGAAGAGCAAGCGCTACAGACATCAATAATACCTCCTTCCCAGCTAGCGTAATCAACCTCTCCTTCCATCCCGCCAATTTCTGTAAAACTCTACCCTTGATATAGCTGAAAAGCTCAGTCTTTGACTTACCAATTTCAGCCGGAAGACCTAAATACTTGCCAAGATCTGCCCGAACTGGAATAGATATGACATTACTGAGCTCCACCCTCACCTCTTGTCTGGTATTCTTGCTAAAAAAGAGCGAGGATTTTTGATAGTTAATAATCTGCCCCGATGCTTTCTTATAATCTGCCAAAATGGAATCAATAGCCTGCACTTCCCTTCGATTCGCTTTACAAAATACAATCGTATCATCCGCAAAAAGAAGGTGGCTGATCGAAGGACTCCCTCTACAAATTCTGACCCCATGAATCATTTTCCTGAGTTCGGCCTTCCGAAGCATCTCTGACAATCCTTCGGCACATAACAGAAACAAATACGGAGATAAAGGATCCCCTTGACGAAGTCCCCTTTGCGGTTGTACAAAACCGGAAGCCTGCCCATTAAGCAAAATAGAATAGCTCACTGATGATATACACCCCATAATCCAACCGATCCAGACCCCCGAGAACCCCATCTTATGCATAATGGCTTCCACAAAACCCCACTCAACTCTATCATAAGCCTTGCTCATGTCTAATTTCATTGCAACAGACCGGTTACCCCCATATCTTTGGTTCTTCATGTAGTGCAATGCTTCTTGAACAATAATAATGTTATCTGAAATCATCCGTCCACCTACAAAAGCACTCTGACTGTTACTAATAATCTCTGGCAAGAAACGCTGAAGCCTATTAACCAAGACTTTAGCCAACACCTTATACACTGAGTTACATAAGCTAATGGGACGCAACTGCCCCATATTCATAGGACACTGAACTTTAGGGATCATAACAATGTGTGCATGATTTATACTACGAAGAAGATGACCCGAATGGCAAAAGCTACGAACAGCATCCACAATGGCCGGTCCAACAACTTGCCAATACTTTTGAAAAAACCCCGCACTCATCCCATCCGGTCCCGGAGCCTTTCCAGAAGGCATATCAAACATCGCACTCTTCACCTCATTATAAGAAATAGGTCGAACCAGAAACCTGTTCATCCTTGCTGAAACACGTTGGTCCACACACCCTAGAACTGATTCCACATTATTCACCCCTTCCGAAGTAAAAATGTTCTGAAAATAGTCAAGCGCGACCTCAGCTACTGCATTACTCCCATCTCTCCAAGCCCCAGAAGCATCCTCAAGACCAAACAATCGATTCTGATTACGCCTCTGAACAGTTTGGGCATGGAAAAAGGCAGTGTTTTTATCCCCAGCCTTCAACCAAGTCGTTCTAGCCTTGTCCCTCCAATAAATTTCCTCTTCTCGAACTGCTTTTTTAAGAAGCGATTCTGTATGATTATACTCCTCGCCGTCAAAGTCAGAACATTCAAAGAGGTGTTGTAGCTTGGCTCCTAACACCTCCTTGTTGTGTCGGGAATTGCCATTATGTTGCCTCCTCCACTGTAAAAGACCCACACGGCAAGCCTTAATTTTCCCCTGTACTTGGTACCACTTAGACCCTTGAATTTGAGAGCCCCACGCCCTTTTCACAATACAACCACACTCTTCATTATCACCCCAACGACTATCAAAGATAAACCTCTGCTTGAATTTCTCCACTGGAGCTGAAGTATCCAGAAAGATTGGACAATGGTCTGACCCTCCAGATTTAAGATGCCAAACCATCGCATTCTGAAACCGAATCCTCCAACTCGGGCTAGCTAGAAACCTGTCCAATCGTACCCGCACATTATTACGGCCAGATCTCTTGTTATTCCATGTGAATGGGTATCCAACATAACCCAAATCAATGAGGTTGCTGTCCCGAATAAAGCCCTGAAAATCAGTCAACTCCCAATCCTGACGAACAGCTCCACCCAACTTTTCATCTACATGAGTAATAGCGTTGAAATCCCCTCCCACCAGCCAATCAAGAGGCTCAGACTTAGCTATATCAAGCAATTCATTCCAAAGTCCCCTTCTTTCCTGCATTAAATTAGGGGCATGGACAAAGGACATTCTACAACGATACGCGTCCTTAGTAACATACCCATCAATCATAGCATCTACACTACTAATAAGCTGAAATGACACCCCCTTCCTCCAATATATACACAAGCCTCCACCCAACCCAACAGGATTAACAAAAGAAAAACCTCCATCTACACCCAGGTGTTTCTGAAGCCAAACCAAGTACCGGTCAGAGTTCTTAGTTTCCATCAGAAACACCAAGTCCGGGGAATGAAGTCGCCAAGACTCCTTTAATCGGGAAACTGTCAGGGGATTCCCCACACCCTGACAGTTCCACACCATGACCCTCATTTACCAGTGGGTGGCCCATTGGGGTTGGCCACCACCACCCTGAAAGAATTAGAAACATCACCCAAGAAAGCTCTTTTACCTTCTGGAATCTGTGGTGTCTTGCTCTCCAGCTCCACGAACCTACGCTTCCCAAGACCCTGAGAGATACAGCCATTCTCAACTCCATCTGAACCAGCCCGAACACTGACATGTTTCTGATTACTCTCAACATTTCCTTTTCTCCCTTTCTTTGTTGACACACGAGATTGCCCCAACGTAGATTTATTAGCCCTACTAGTCCCCTTCTCTGAGGCTTTGAAGATATGCACATCCACCAAGCTATTGGACTCACCCGAGCAAATATCCAATTGAGTCAAAGTAATGCCCGGAGCCCCAGAAGAAGGATTAGATCCAACTCGAGGACCCAAACCCAAATCTAAGTTAGAAGAGGATTTAAGTTTGGGCCCAGAGGAAGCATTATCCCCCAAACTCAGCACCTCCTTAGAGCCCAAGTTAGCCTCAGCCCAAACCGAACTAAGGCCCACATATTTAAGACGGTCCGCCAAGTCCATACCTTCCACCCTCGGATTTGAATTACGCGTAGATGTAGCCACCAAATCCTCCATCTGAGGATTTGGAATATTTGAGGAATTATCACCCAAACAAACCACCCCCAGATTAGGAATGCGCGAAGAATCAGGTACCACATCACCCATGCGAAACTGATTTCCGTTAATATCTACCAAAGTGTGATCCTCTACTTCTCGAAGCCGAGAAAGCCGCAACATATCTCCTTCCTGATTCTTTCCATCACTGGCATCCATAACACCCTTGTTCCGGCCACCGTCGGCCGTTACTTCCTCGGAACCCGGCGGTTCAAGCCTGGTTAAGGAATTTCCACGCCCAAATCTCTGATTCTGACGCCCGTTGTCATTACCTCTCCAATGATAACCCCTCCTCGGTCCTAGACTCGCCGCCATCCACAGTCCGTACTCATTTTCCTTCACTATGCCAAGCAACTCATCATTGCCCTTGACAGAGCAATCTCTGGTCTCATGAGTAAGCCTCCCACAGTAATGACAAAACAAAGGGAGTCTTTCGTATTTGTAATCCACCCAAAACTTCTGACCCTTGATAAGCACCCAGAAATGTAATGAAAGGGTGCGCTAGTGTCTAGGTTTAGTTTAATTTACTCTTTAATTAATTGTTTTTAACTTAGTTGCCTCGCAGAGTTGTTTGGTTTGTTTTGTAGGAAAATCACTCAATAAGGAGCTTTAAAAGCTTAAGGCATGTCATGGCCTGGAATTACCCGACGTCAAGGCGAGGCCAAGGCTAAGGCGTGACCGACAGCTGAGCAACGCCAAGGCAGAAGCAGCCGACGCCAAGGCAAGACAGGCGTCGCTCGAGCATTGCCCGGGCAAAAGCAAGGCACAGATCCTTATGGGCCTCGGCATCGATGGGATGCCAAACTTGACATCGATGCCGAGCTACTTTGCGGCCTAACCTCTTAACCACCTCGGCAGCGATGGGATGTTTCACTTGGCATCGATGCCGAGCCCCTTAGTGGCCTAGCTTATGGCCGTTGCCAGCGATGCCGAGGGCACTAGAGGGGCATATTCAGGGAATATTCCAAAGATGATGTAAAAAGGGATCCGAAAACAGTGAGAAGAACGTTTTTTTTTGTACAACTTTTTAGATCTAGCTTAGATTCAATTTGCTTTTTGGGTATTGTTCTTACTTGTTCTTCATTTTCCAGCTTTAGAATACCTTAATTTCTGCCTTATTTAGTTAGTTTTTGATACAGTCGTTTTAATTAAAGTTGTTTCTTATCTCCCGATCTATTGTTTAAGCTAATTTTCTTCTAGTCTTGCATTTCAATTATGTTTAGTAGATTTTTGCTTGCTCTTATCTCTCTAGATATGTGTGAGTAGTTTCAAGGGTTAGGTCATGGGATGATTAGCATCCCATGGCTTGGGCAAAAATTGGATTTTTCACCAATAAAGCTTTAATTTTTAGATTTGAAAATTAACGTGGGGCTCGGATTCGTTTGGTATACCGCCGAGGTGTTAACCTCTTTGATCATGTGTAGGTGGGAGCGTCGCCTACTCACCACACATGATGCTTAGAGCTCTGACGCTCGAGGTGGTTATCGAATGAATTCTAGAGCTAGCTTAATAATCGAATCTCTTTTTCCCGGTTTAGATACCTACAATTGTGTATTTTAAATCGCGTAAATTGGTGAAAAGTGCAATTTAGCCCGAGTCGTGAATGCTAGGATTCCTAGACCTACCCTATATTTTTCTAGTTATTTAATTCTAAATTTAGCCATTTTAATTCTACCGTTCAAAGTAAAACCAAGTTGACTGGCTAAAAGTCGAAAACCCTACTTGCATCTAACAATCCGAGGCAAGCCATGAACTAATTCCCTTGGGTACGATCCCGGACTTCTCCGGTTTATTATGCTTCAACCGACTTATTAGCCCTACGCTTGGGGCCATATTCTTCTACACGGAAGTAAACGAAGCATTTTTGGCGCCGTTGCCGGGGATTTCTTATTATGGCTTTCTTGGAGGTTCGACAAACCACTGTAAGTATCCCGCTTTCGTCTCTTAGTAGTAGTAGTAGTAGTTTAGTAGCTTATGTGTTAGTGGCTCGTGTTTAGTTTGGTGGATACCTCTAACCTGACTGTGATGTCTGACCTGAGGTGTAACGAAACCAAGCTAAATATGGAGTGTGTGCTTAGTTAGTTTAGTTTAATTTGTTAGTTACTTAGCTTAATTTGATTGCATTGCTTAGCCGAGGCGGTGGCATAACCCCTCGCATATTCTGTCTGTTGAGTTGAGGTGGCGGCCTAGCCCCTCCAGTCTGATAGTTTGCTGGTAGTTAGTAGTATTTGTTTTGTGTATGCCTGTTTACTCTAAGTAGTAAAGGAGACTATGGCCTATTTTGCAAGGTGCTATGGAGGATATGCAAAACAATTTGATTGTTCATTGTCACTTCCTACATTTTATGGCTTGGCCTCAGAAAATCCATTTTCACATATTGATGATCTTGAGAAAATTTTTGCTAATGATGAAAGGGCTATTTTACAAGTATTCCCAACTTCTTTGCGTGATAGTGCTCAAAATTGGTTTTATTCTCTGAGTCCAAGATCGACATGGCAAGAGATTACAGAACAATTTTTTAAAACTTTCTCTCCCTCATATGAGACTCATATGCTTTTACAAGAACTATCCAATTTCTATCAACTAGATGATGAGTCTTTTTCTCAATATTGGGAGCGATTTAAATGTTCCGTATTCTCTTGGTCAAGTTTTAATTGTGAGCTTGGCAGTCTTCTGGCTATCTTTTGCCATGGTTTAAATCCTAAGACATGTCAAGTTGATTTTATGTCCAATGATGAATTTCTGGATAAAAACGCTGAAGATGGTTGGGATTACCTTGATAAATTAGCCCAAAAGCTCCAATTTTGTGAGTTGATTGAAAATTTTGAGGATTCCAACTTGGATGCCATGGAAGAGGAAAGTAAGTTGCATATCTTGGTTGAAACTGTTAGTCTAGATTGTGACAGCTCCTCAGAGTCTACATGGAGTGATGAGCCTATTGATGAAACTGAGGACCAGAGTTCTCCTCTTTTTGATTCCCCTCTATGTGATGATCCGGGGGAGAAATGTCTCACCACTGAAGTTGTCTCTTCCAATCCCCCAAGTCTTGATCTTCCTACTACTAAAGAAATGGATGCTGAGGTAGATTTCTTTTACTCTCTGATAGAAAAACAAGATCCATGTGAGCCTATTCTTGAGAAGTTGCCAATCATAGAACTAATTGATTTTCTTGGTGTTGATTATGTTGATTTGGCTTACAGACCTCTTGTAGTAAATTGTGTCAACAACTTGAAAATTGATTTTGGTTGGGCTATGCACTTGGTGGAACTTAAGTTTTTAAAACGAATTCGGCAATTGCTTTACTCAAAGTACCTTATCTTATGGCATGGTCGAGTTCAATTCTTGACAAAGAGTGTAGCATGGAGTGCTCTGTTTCTTCTAATAGTTCTTAATGGCGTGCTAAATGTCCGTAGCCCACGTGTGGTTGAACCCTCTCTTTCTTTTTCTCTCTAATTTTTCATTCTCTCTCTCTCTCTCTTATTGGCATATTTGTTTTCCCTTCTGCTTTGTTTCTTTTGTCTAGTTATGCATGTTCTAGGTTGTTTTACTTTCCTTCTTTGTTTTCTTTCGTTTAGCTATGTATGCATGTTTTGTTTTGTTGTGTTTTATTTAGTTTTGGTTATGTTTTGTTATTTGTTCTGCATCGAATAAAATCTTGGAGATAAATTACATAAAAAGATTTCACCAATGTGTTAGTGTAAAAAGGGCTTTCATTAGTTCTTCTTGGTAATAGTCTATCGTTAATGATCCATGCTCTCCGCGATTGCCCCTAATCGGAGGCAACTTAGGTCTGTGAGTGAGGGTTGATATTGCCTGGAGTGCACGCTAGGTTGTATTTTTTCCTTACTTGTTTTTGATCCTAGGGGACGCTGGACTTAAGTGTTTGGCGAGGTCGAGCGATAGATTTTATTACGGGCGCTAGCATAACACATTTTCAACAGTCTAGTATAGCCACCCGTTTCTTACCCCCCCGGTAGGGAATGGGAAGAAAAGTATGACTCGTGTGATCGCGTGATGATCGGGTGGTGCATTTCATTTTGTTTTGCATGTTTCCATTTGTTCTTTGCATTTGTCTTTATGTTCTGTCTTTTCATTTTTGTTTGGTTTGAAGCCGGATAACACGGGCCGGTGGTTCTAATGTCATTTGTTTTGTGGAAGGTCGTTCTCTTAAGTCTTCTGCAGGGTTTATATGCTACCACACCAGCCTTGGTGGATTGGGTCTAAAGACGGAGTGAGTGAGGCGTTCAGGAGCCCTAAGCATGGGTGTGGCTAAGTGCCGCGGTTGTTAGTCCGATAAAGCTTTGGATATGGCCCTGTGTGACTAGCTATGGTTTCGAGTTGGTAGAACCGAAGGAGTGAACCCTGGAAGCATCTAATCTGGCTGGAGCAAAACATTGACATAAAATCCTCCAACTTGGTCGAGGTATTTAGGGGTTGACATTCCCCTTGGACGGTACATTCGCACACTCTTCCTTTCTTCTCGCTTGTTCCTAATGCTATGAGGGCATAGCATCGCTTTAAGTTGGGGGGAGGGGTTGCTTATGTGCTATTTATTTGATTTTTGTTTGATTTTTTTTGTGTTTTGTGTTAAATTTAAAAATCCAAAAACATTAGAAAATGAAAAATTCAAAAACAATAGAAATTGAAAATTCAAAAAATGAGAAAATTGAAAATTTTCAAAAATAAATAAAGCTTTTTACTTGCAAATCTTTCCTTTTGTCATGGTTTTGAGTTTTGTTCATGACTTGTTGCATGCTCAATCATTGGTAGTTGGCAAGAATTCGAAGCAATCCTAAGAATTTTGTGCTTCTTGATTCGCATGCTTAGTTGAAAGTTGAATGAGTTAAGTTTTGAGCAAGTTTTTGAGCAAGCTTTGGTCCATATCCCCATCTTTCCAATAAATTGCTTGTAGTGTAGGTGAATAATCGCATGTCCATGTCTAATTGTGTTTAAATGTCGATTTTCAATCATTTTGGAATCCAAAGCGCACTTAGGAAATGATACAAGGCATTCTTTGCATGATCATACCACAAATGAGTCACTTTGTCCTATTTTGCATCCTGTTTTTCTCCGTTCTTTGCTCAACCTAGGTGACCGGTGTTTGGAGGGTTGTTTTGGTGAGTATTCATTGCTTAGAAGGTGTTAAAAGGTATTTTAGGGGTGTTGGACGAATTGTTGGAAATTCTGGGGACCAAATTGAAGACAGCAGAAATCTGACAGTAACCGCGTCGGCATCGATGAAAAGGGATTTGTTGCATCGCTGCCGAGTGGTGTAGCTCACTTGGCCCTTAATCGCGTCGGCATCGATGGGAAGTTTTGGTATGCATCGATGCCGAGTGGGATAGCAGCCCAGATCAGTCAAGCTGCGTCAGAAACCAAGGCCAAATTCCTCAACTTTCAGAACCCGACTCTTCTTCCCTTTTTCCTCCTTTGTTCAACCAAAACCCTAACCCCAAACCTCCAATCACCCACCAAATCTCCCATATACTCCCATTAATCCACCAAATCCTCCATCCTCTTCAACAATCTTCAAGTATCCTCCATCAATTTCAAGGATCTCCACCAAAAATCAAGGTAAACCCACCTCTCACCTTTAATTCGAAATTTTCCATCTTCTACTCCAAAAAGTCCGAAATTCCTCTTTATTTTCCACTCATATACTCTCCTTCCACCATATTTTGACCCTACATTCCATCTTTCCACCAAAAAATCAAAACCCTAGAAAAAACCCCATCCAAAAATCCGAAAATTCCTTTTTCCCACAATGCCAAGGATCAAGCAAACCGCTCACCGGGCAGCCCCTTCCCAATCTGAAATCGAAGAAGAGGATGATTTTATGGCAGACAGTGAGGAAGAAAATCAGCCCGAGGAGGCTAGTGGTTCTCGGCCCAAGCGGAGGCGTAGGACTCCGGCTCAGATTGCAATGGATAAGAGGCTGACTTGGGAGAACAGTTTTGCGGGCAGGAAGTTCAGAAATGAGAGGCAAGTGGATGCAAAGGCATTGCCGGAGGGTCATATAGGGCTTCGGTACATTCAGCAAAGAGGTTTGGATTTCTGGACTGAAAAGTTGCTTGGATATAATAAAAATACTGTTATTGAGTTTTACAAGTTTATGGTTATTCCTGAGGGTGATTGGGAAAATAATCCGGCTGTTGGAATTGCTTCAAGGGTTGGGGGAGTTGACATTGTGATTACTCCGAATGATATTGCTAGGTATTTGAATATTCAAAGGCCCCCTCCCGAATCTGTGAATTACCCTAGGAAGGATGAGATGATTGATTTGCAAGTTGTGAATGAGATATTGTATAGTGACCCCTCTTTGGCTTCATTACCTCATGTGCCCGGAAATTTTAAAGGAAGTTTTAGGTTTTTGAATAAAGTGATCCATTATAATCTGTATCCCCGAGGCTCGGAGAGTAGACCAGCAAGGAAGGAGGGAGAGATTTTGTTTGCATTCGCTGCTAGTGAGTTGGTAGTTGATTGGGCCATGTTCATTTTTACTCAACTGCGTGATTTTAAGGCTAATACATTGATTACTGCTAGTATGCCATTTCCTTGTATGATTACTGTTTTGTGCAAAGAGAAAGGAGTTAGGGGGGCAGCATATGAGAAATTGGAAGAATTGTCGCCGGGAACGATAGATGATACGTTTGATGTGAAGAGTTCATCCCAGATTTTCACGGCCAAAGGGAAACAAGCAAAAAAGGGGGATTATTTGACTACAATGCCTGCGAGGAAAGACAAGCAAGGGTCTTGGATCAAAAAGCTGTTTTGCCAAGGGGTTTCGATAATCAACAGTCAAAGAAAGGAAAAGGTTGAGAGGAGGAAGATCATGAGAGAACAAGAAAGGCAAGGAAAGGAGTTGGCATGGCAAACCACAGTTTTGGAGGAACGATTCGGGGTGAAGTATGAGCCAGAACCAGTTGATGAGGGGGAAGTGAGTGATGACTTCGCTGGATATGAGAGTGAGGAGTTGGTTGATTGATAGGATGATTGGATGATGTGGTGATGATCTGATGCTGAGAGTCGGTGGTTTAGAAATTCCCCTTACTTGGTCGGGGTCTTGGTTGGTTGACATGCCAACTATTCTATCCTTTGTTTTATTTGTCTTGTTTTATTCCGTTTCATAGATTAGTTTTGCACATTGCTAGTTAGTAGTTGGTCTATTGGTTTGGCCGGTTTGGCCTTGACTTGGTTCTTTTAATTGTTGGCGGCGGTCACTCGGGTAGTTAACCAAGCTAGTAATAGACCGTCGCCTAGTTTGGCTAACCTGTTCTTTGAAACCACGGTCATTATAAGCTTTAAAAGACCTTAGTTGATCTTTTGTGCGCTTGGTGTCCTTTTTGATTGACTATCTGATATTTGCATAATTAGTATTATGGCATGCTTTCCTTTCGTTATCCAAATTTCATCTGCTTGTGTTTAAGTCTGTTGAATAAAGTGCTGTAGTTTCTTGAGGCATAGTATTTCTTGTTCGCTAATGCCTGTTTGTCAAGCACTTTTTCGGTGGATATGGCTTGACTCTGAATTCGCAAGGTCTTGTGTCCCGTATCCTACCTTTGTTCGAGGACACAAGCCTTTTTAGCTTGCTCATTAACCTGCTTGTTACTTAGCCTGTTTAATCGGACACTGAACTTGTGAGTTTGAGGAATGAAATAAAAAGCCGGAATGATTGAACTCTTGCTAGGTGATAATGTGGAGCATGTTCTAAGTTGTGAAATTCGGAAAGATTGCATAGTAGCTTGTTTTCAAGTTCGTTTTATTTTGTTCGCTAGGGACTAGCAAACCTTAAGTTGGGGGGCGTGATAAGCACCCAGAAATGTAATGAAAGGGTGCGCTAGTGTCTAGGTTTAGTTTAATTTACTCTTTAATTAATTGTTTTTAACTTAGTTGCCTCGCAGAGTTGTTTGGTTTGTTTTGTAGGAAAATCACTCAATAAGGAGCTTTAAAAGCTTAAGGCATGTCATGGCCTGGAATTACCCGACGTCAAGGCGAGGCCAAGGCTAAGGCGTGACCGACAGCTGAGCAACGCCAAGGCAGAAGCAGCCGACGCCAAGGCAAGACAGGCGTCGCTCGAGCATTGCCCGGGCAAAAGCAAGGCACAGATCCTTATGGGCCTCGGCATCGATGGGATGCCAAACTTGACATCGATGCCGAGCTACTTTGCGGCCTAACCTCTTAACCACCTCGGCAGCGATGGGATGTTTCACTTGGCATCGATGCCGAGCCCCTTAGTGGCCTAGCTTATGGCCGTTGCCAGCGATGCCGAGGGCACTAGAGGGGCATATTCAGGGAATATTCCAAAGATGATGTAAAAAGGGATCCGAAAACAGTGAGAAGAACGTTTTTTTTTGTACAACTTTTTAGATCTAGCTTAGATTCAATTTGCTTTTTGGGTATTGTTCTTACTTGTTCTTCATTTTCCAGCTTTAGAATACCTTAATTTCTGCCTTATTTAGTTAGTTTTTGATACAGTCGTTTTAATTAAAGTTGTTTCTTATCTCCCGATCTATTGTTTAAGCTAATTTTCTTCTAGTCTTGCATTTCAATTATGTTTAGTAGATTTTTGCTTGCTCTTATCTCTCTAGATATGTGTGAGTAGTTTCAAGGGTTAGGTCATGGGATGATTAGCATCCCATGGCTTGGGCAAAAATTGGATTTTTCACCAATAAAGCTTTAATTTTTAGATTTGAAAATTAACGTGGGGCTCGGATTCGTTTGGTATACCGCCGAGGTGTTAACCTCTTTGATCATGTGTAGGTGGGAGCGTCGCCTACTCACCACACATGATGCTTAGAGCTCTGACGCTCGAGGTGGTTATCGAATGAATTCTAGAGCTAGCTTAATAATCGAATCTCTTTTTCCCGGTTTAGATACCTACAATTGTGTATTTTAAATCGCGTAAATTGGTGAAAAGTGCAATTTAGCCCGAGTCGTGAATGCTAGGATTCCTAGACCTACCCTATATTTTTCTAGTTATTTAATTCTAAATTTAGCCATTTTAATTCTACCGTTCAAAGTAAAACCAAGTTGACTGGCTAAAAGTCGAAAACCCTACTTGCATCTAACAATCCGAGGCAAGCCATGAACTAATTCCCTTGGGTACGATCCCGGACTTCTCCGGTTTATTATGCTTCAACCGACTTATTAGCCCTACGCTTGGGGCCATATTCTTCTACACGGAAGTAAACGAAGCAACCCTCCCCCAAAACAACATTGCCGCCCCGCCGGAGCGGACAATCAAGCGGCAGCTTAAGTCTCACCCGAATGTAACGACCCCATTCACTTTGCTCAGACATCTTCCCCGTCTCTACCACAACTCCAATACGATTGCCGATCATTCTCCCAATCTCCGGAGAAATGCACTCAAAAGGCAATCCCCACAATTGAACCCAAAAATCCACATCATGGAATTCTACGCTCTCAGTAGTCATCCCAACTTCCCATTTTTTAAGAAGCAGCAGCATATTGTCAAAACACCATGGACCTCCATTTAAAACTCTCTGTAAGTCCACTTTGTTGGAAAAACGAAAATGGAAAAGATTATCCCCCACATCCACGATCCGAAGACCTCCAGGGGAGCCCCATACCTTTCTCAACGTGTCCTTTAGAGCAGCCCCATTAAAACCCCTCTTAGAGAGAAGTTTGCCAACAAGGCTCACTGCACACTCCTTAATCGCCCGCGCACGGACGCTCGTATCAACGACGATATCGTCCTCCTCATCGGGTGTGAGGACGAATCTTCTCAGCCGTTCCACCACCTCTTCCGCCATACGACAATGTTAATCGCCCGAATCTCACAAGACTATTAGTAATAATCACCCAAAGACACAACCGAAATGAAATCGGAGGGGAAAATGGCTCTGCAAAACTTTCAAAACCAGATAGAAAACCCTAGAGAAGGAAATCTCTAGAGAGAGAGACTCTCGTAAGAGAGAGAGTAAACTTTTGTGTTAGGCGAGGTTTGAGTAGTATTATTTTCTTGACTGATTTTTGTCATTTTGAACTTTTCGTTAATTTTGCACTATCTATTTTTTTCATTTCTTTGATTTGCCCTAACGAGAGAAATCTAAAAGTAAATAATTATGGCAATAAATCCACATAATTTTTTATTAAAGATAAAAATATAATTCAAAACAGTGTCCTGAATACTTTTTCAAGCTTGCTCAATGGGTATATGTATATTTTGATTTCTCTCGTCGATGAAAGTTTGTAAAGTTAAATATTTTGGTCAAACCTAAAAATCATACGCTAATAACAAAAAAAATAAGTGGTTTAAAAATAATTGTCCAGACTCGTTCTAGCATTATATGAGCTACTTCTCGCATAATCTAACATTGGAATTTAAAGAAATAAGAAAATAGGATAGAATTACTAAGAAATAGTAAAAGGTAGGAACATGTTCAAAAAAATACTCGATATTTTATTTTGTTATTTTCTCACCTCTTTCTTCCCGAATCGAAGAATAGAAGGTGTTTTCTTTTATGTACAAAGAGTGTTGTGTGTGTGTCTATATATATATATATTCCTTCTCCAAAGTTCACCAACCAAACAGTACATTTAACGGTTAGAATTCTCTTCCTCCACAATATAGGAAATCTACCACGGTAAAATTCCAATTTCAAGAATGGGCCCTTCTATTAGAAAATAACAAAAAAAAAAAACCACTTTAACACCCATTTTTAGTATTTACAGTACTTTTCATTACATTTTTCACCCACTTATATGAATTATTTATACATTTCAATACACATTTTAGAATTTATTGACAACCCAACATGGTGTTAGCATTTTCCTTTCAGAATTGAAGTAAAAATTCTGTGATCTTGAGACATGACCACGTGCTGTCTAGAATATTTTACAATCACGTTTTATAGGATTCATACATCATGTGTTTGATAGACTCGCGAGGTGGTTAGGTGCAGTGGCGAACTCAGGAATTTGACATAGTGGGGGCACTAATTTTTTTTGTACCGTAATATACGAGTTACAGTTAAGCACATTTACTCCAAAATAATTTTAGCATTCATGATAAATTAACAATTTTAAGGTATATATGTATTTTAATAACTAGCCACGCGGGCAAACTTGCCCCACAACTATATGTATGCATTAAAACATTATTGTCACATGTTCATCATCTATTTTTCTATTACTAACCCTATGATTACAGTTTTTGGGACCCAAAGTATATAAATGCAATGTGGAGATAGACTCAAACCCACGAACAGTATAAAAAATAAGGTACGCACTACTATTTTCTACTGCCTTTTGAAAAAAAAAAAAACAAAAAACACATTTTTTCTAATGTTTTTTGGAAAAAAGGCAAAAAAAAAAAAAAAAAAACCTGAAGGGGAGAGTGTGAGGTAGACTTGAAACCACGACCTCTTATTTACAAGGGAGAGCACCTTACCACTACACCAACAAACAATTATGTACGTGCATTCGACATAAATAATATATATATATATATATACAAAATCCAAAAAAAAAAAAAATTGAAGGGCGTGGGGGCACGTGACCCCACGTGCCCTATGGTGGGGTCTGCCCCTGGTTAGGCGTTGGAAAAAAAACATGTCTTTGGAGGCATGTTGCCGCACTGCAAAGCACCTATAATAAGGGTTCATTTCCAGTCCAGTTTTATTACCATCCAGTTTTGGGCTGTTGTGGGCCCATTCCGGGCCCACAACAATGATCGGAATCGTTCATTTTGTAGAGCTCGTCGAATATGTCATCCATGCCAAAAATTAGCTTGATCAAACATCAATAGGTATATGGATGAAATAGATTTGTACATGAAAAAAATGGGCAATTATTAATTTCAACTTAATTTTTGTCATTGCTTTTTTTTTTGTACAAATCTATTTCATCCATATATCTATTGATGTTTGATCAAGCTAATTTTTGGCATGGATGACATAATCGACGAGCTCTACAAAATGAACGATTCCGATCATTGTTGTGGGCCCGGAATGGGCCCACAAAGGCCCAAAACTGTGCCGTACTGGATGGTAAAAAAACTGGACCGGAAATGAACCCCTATAATAAGAGCATCTTTGGCCTAATTTTTGGAGCTTATGACTTGGCCTTTTCAGCTACTCTTCCGTCCAAAATCTTTTATCCAATGTACAAAACGAAGTGTTAAAAATAATTCACAAATTAAAAATACTCATTGATATATAGTAAGTTGTTAAAAAACTTTTGATTTTTTCTTGCAAAAATTATATTATTTTTAACACTCTATTTTGCGGACTGGACAAAGATTTTGAGACGAAGAGAGTATTTTTTCTTAAACTTTACAATGTTCGGGTCTAATATTTACATGTTATGTTCGTTTTGACAATAGGAATCTAAAAAAGATTAAAAAAAAAAAAAATTATAACAAGACCCTTCTAATTTTCCAAAGAAACGGTCCTGAAGGCGGAGGGAAAATTAATACACACGTGATCCCAAAGTAAATACAGAAAAATGCGCCACTAATCGCAATTGGAACTCAAAGACGGTTGGTTTACTTTTAAACACAATCCAAACCCCTAATACCTCTCTCTCTCTCTCTCTCTCTCTCTCTCTCTCTACAATCTTTGATCGTAGTTGCAAGGCCGATTGAGACACTCTAACCGGTGCGTAGTCAGCGAACGGTTCACTGGATCTTTTTCCGGCGAGGTAAGGCTTCTATGTGAACTGGTCCTGATTGCCCTGAAAAAGTTAGGTTTTCTGTTTATTTAAATTAAGATCCGGAAATGCTTAATTTGGGAAGGGATAATGTGCCTTCAATTGGTAATTAGTGGTTAACGTCGTAATTTATTGAAAATTGGGAGGTTAATTGGAGTTAATGTATGAGATGGAAGAGCGGGTTGGATTTGTGAAGAAGAAGACTTCTTCAGGTTGCTTGATTATAAAGAAGAAAGTGGATGGGAGTGGCGGGGTTAGGGCTTCGGGGTCGAGAAAGGTTTTTGAGCCGAATAAGGAGAGGGAAAGGCGGCATTTGGCTCGCAGTGAGTCGGAGTCGAGCGAGGAGTTATTAGAGCCGTATCGGACGGAAGTTGTTTCCGGAACTGATAAAGTATGTAAAGCTTCGGTTGTGTGTCGTGGGGGCCGCGTGGGAGATAGCAAGTTTGGTCGGAATGGTGAAATTTGGAGTGAGAGGAAGAGAAGTTTAGATGTGTCTGAGTTAAATGATCGTGATTGTATTAGTGGAAAGAGGAGGAGGCAGGAGGATAGGTTTAAGAGTGAGAGGAAGTTTGAGACGGGATCCATAAGACATGTCAGTGGGCAGAAGTATTCACATTTTGATCGTAATACAAGTAACTTATCAAGTGGGACGGAAGAGGTGAATGGGTATTCGGCTATGAGTAGGTTTGAGATTGAGGATGGTGAAGCTCATCAACCCATGTCTTCCTTGAGACAGAAGTGCCAACTAGTGTCTCATGAGACTATCAGGTTGCAGGGTAAAAATGGTGTTTTGAAGGTGATGGTGAACCAAAAGAAGAAGAATATGGAACCGTTTCACAAATTCTATGAACATTCGTTGGAATTTGAGGAAAGAAAGGGTTCTAGGATAGAACCGCTTCACAAATTCTATGAGCATCCGTTCGAATTTGAGGAAAGAAAGGTTTCTAGGCATGAAAAAGATGTAAAGAATAACGTACTTCCTGAACCTTCGATTTACTTGGATTCACGACGCCCTGAGAAAACGATTTCAATTGCTAGGACAGTGAAGAATGATATAAAATTACGAAAACCACTTTCCATTAGTCCTGGGGTTGGAAATTCAGAATCGGACGACAGTGATACGTTACTGAAGCTGGGACCCACAAGCACACAAGCTTGCAGCTCTTTGAAAGGGATAGAGAAGAATGGAGGGAAATCTCCGTTAGCTGAAAATATAGCACCAGTTGAAGGAAAGGAAGGTAAAGCCAGACGGGGTTACGGGACAGAAAAGCAATTATTGCGTGACAAGATAAGGAGTATGCTTGTGAGTGCTGGCTGGACAATTGATTATAGACCTAGAAGGAACAGAGACTATTTAGACGCTGTGTACATTAATCCCAATGGAACAGCGTACTGGTCCATTATCAAGGCTCATGAGGCTTTTCAAAAGCAATTGGGAGTAGAAGCGGTCGATATAAAACCTAGTTCTCAATTTACTCCAGTGCCAGAGGTATTACTTAGTAAATTAACCAGGCGAACCCGGAAGAAGATTGAAAATGAAATGAAAATGAAGCAAAGAGAAAGTTGTGAAGGAGTTGAAATCGAAGAGTCTGTAAAGGGCATAGACGGTGATAAAGGTTATGAGAAACTAAGTTTTGTCAGGGCGCGGAGTGGTAATTCACAGAATGGGAGATCGCATGAAGTCACTTGTGCAAGTGGAGATGATTCGAGTGATACTTTATACAAAAGATCACCCAAGAAGGAGGGGGCTGAAAAATTATTCATTGCATCAAATTCTGATATTATACGAGGTCGAAAATGTCAGAACATTGGGGGACGTACGTTGTTGATTCGAAGTTGTGATAAGGGGTTAAATTCAGAGAGCGATGGCTATGTTCCATATATGGGGAAAAGAACACTGCTTTCATGGCTTATTGACTCTGGAGTGGTGCATTTAAGTGAAAAAGTGCAGTACATGAACCAAAGACGGACAAAGGCAATGCTAGAGGGCTGGATCACAAGAGACGGCATACATTGTGGTTGCTGTAGCAAAATCCTATCAGTTTCGAAGTTTGAGATTCATGCCGGAAGCAAATTGCGTCAGCCATTCCAAAACATCTATTTGGAGTCTGGTGTTTCCCTTTTACACTGCCAGATTGATGCATGGAATACACAGGAGGAATCCAGACGCTGTGGTTTTCACACTGTCGAAAAGATTGGTGATGATCCAAGTGATGATACTTGTAGCCTCTGTGGTGATGGTGGGGATTTGATGTGTTGTGATGGTTGCCCGGCAACATTTCATCAGAGCTGCTTAATCATAAAGGTATGGAAGGATGATCAAAGATGTTGCACCTTGTTTTGGTTATCTTGTTTATGTTTACTTGCGTAAACGCTGAATTAGTTGTTTGTCTTTGCATATTTTAACCTTGTGGTGACATTGGATAGATAACCTGGAACATTAGGCTTGGGAGGAGAGAAAATTTTGATTAGTGTAATCACACATGGTAGATGATTGGATGTAGTTACAAGAGTTTAGAGAAAGGAGGATGTGGACTTGTAGTTGTCTAGAAAATGTTTGCGTTTCGAATTGGATCTAATATTTTAAAAACGTAGTTTAGTCTATAACTGAAGTGTAAAAGGGGAAATGTGCACAACCCGTTTGTGGCGCATAAGAAGACAAGGGAGGATTACCTCTCATTATTACAGAGGTCCGTGTTTCTGCAGAATGAAGGAAAGTAAAACCTGGAAAAACTTTTCTGCTTTGAGTTTTATGTGAGGGTGATGCAAAAATTGCATTAGCTTCATTAAATCAGGATGATGCAATCTCATGGTGATGATCAGTTGATTTCCATGTTTATCGGCTCGTGTTGCTATCTTATCGAGCGTAGAAGGCAGAAAAGTTTCATGTTGCTAAAATTAGATAGTTATATTGTAGAGGACAGAAAAGGGGAATGTCAAAAAAAAAAAAGGGGGGTTGGATCACGTAAGCATCAAAATAAGATAACCACATTGTTTCCTGCTATCAACGTCGTGGGCAGCAAAGTTGGACACTAAGTGAAATTTTCAAAAACAAATAGATTAAGCTTCTGTTTTGCTTGTTGGAGATCTGTGCTTTGTTAGGACTCGGCTTATTCACTTCTTTCTCCTTTCTTCAGATGCTTCCCCATGGTCATTGGCACTGTCCGAACTGTACATGCAAATTCTGTGGGATTTCCAGTGAGACTACTGCTCCTAGGAATGGTAAAACAGTCTGTGCACTTCAGACATGCAGCCTGTGTGAGAAAAAATGTAGTTAGCTTAACTCAGATTTTATGTTTGTCCGCAATGTCTTTCTCCTTGTATGTATTTCTTCAAATATCAGAGTTTACCTGAGGTTGAGGTTTTGCCTTTTTCAAGATCACAAATCCTGCAGTCAAGAGATTGATGCTTTACCTGATGATTCAAGTTGTTCGACCACTTCCTTTTGTGGGCAGGAGTGCCTAGAGGTAATATAATTCTCCAATTCATGAAGGTTTTGAGTTATATGCAATCTCATTTGGCTACGTAAAGCATTGTGGGCTCAATATATTAAACCGGGGTCTGGATTAATTTGTAGACGCTCCATACTAGTTCTTTTACAGTAACTTGAAATAATAGACAGTGGCTTATAACCACAAGCACGGACATGGGTACACACATTGTCCAAAGAATCAGGAGATGTACGCAGCAGAGGCATTTCAAATTGAAAACTGTTGTTGATATATCTCCGTTGGCATGCAAAGCAAAAGCACAATATCATTCCTTTGGTACGCATAAGATACACCATGGGAGAGAGAGAGAGAGAGAGAGAGAGAGAGAGAGAGAGAGAGAGAGAGAGAGAGACCAGAGGGTAGAGGGAGGAACAAAAAGAATGGTCCTGCTGTATCCCCTGCCATGTCTAGCTTGATATACGCAGCCTAGATGTGTCTAGCTGAGAAAATTAGATAGAAGTTTCACCAAGCGTGTCCCATATGTATTTTTCCGTGTCACCACTGTCTATGGCCAGTACGTGTCGGCACGCATACGACGGCCAATTAGGCATGGTGGCACTTCTTTAATAATAGGTGTATGTGTGGTGCAGATGATCTTCCTCATTCATGCTAAGTAAGTTGGCTGCAATTGTTTAAGCTCTGGTGATATTCAGTGTCTGAGCATGAATATATAGACGTTTATATATTGACAGCTCTCCAATAAAGGTGTAATGTTCACTCAGTTTCTATTCTTCCTAACACATTTCTAAACATCAATGACCTCTTCACAACTTGGATGTATAAAACTCCTTGATTTAGAACATTTTTACCCAGGAGAAGGAAAAAATACAAACAGTTGCTTGTCCATTTGCGTATAGTTGCACTTAGTCCATTGCAAATTCCTGAGAAGCACTGGTGGACGCGTTTAATTTGCATTAGATCTAGTTGCTTGAAATAATTATAAAATAAATGTAAAATCTACTCACCTCTATCAAGTATGGTGAAGATGTGTACATAGGCTATTTTACCTTTAAAATGAAAATCTATCGGCTGGATTGTCCCTTTCTCCCTTTTTGAAAATAATGGAGATATGTCACAGACCAGCAGCTGTCAAAATTTTTGCTCCTTTGTTAGGTTCCAAGGTGTGAATGATTATTAACTTCCATGCATATGGTAACATTACGTACCCAATGGTGTGTAAATAGGTTAGTAAGTTGGTGTTTAAGGCATCTGTTGTTTTACCTCGTTTGCTATTCGGTCCTCTAGAGCATACACTGTGATAGTGTGATGCATTGAAAATGTAATCTTGTGAAGTTGCTACTTGGTCTTGAAGAAACTCTTCCACTGTTTAAAGGAATTGAGTTGAATCTGAAGCCTTCTACTTTTGCAGCTCTTTGACAATTTACAGAAGCTTCTCGGGGTCAAGAATGAATTGGAATCAGCATTTTCATGGTCTCTCATTCATCGGACAGATCTAAACATGGATACATCACACTGTAGTTTCCCACAAAGGGTGGAATGTAATTCTAAGCTAGCTGTTGCACTCTCGGTTATGGATGAGTGCTTTTTGCCTATCGTTGACAGGAGGAGTGGAATCAATTTGATCCATAAAGTTATCTACAACAGTGGGTAAGCAGAGCACTGCATTTCTGCCTCTATTGATCTTAATTTTTGCATATTGATTTACCCAAGTTTCTTTCCTTGAAGCAGTTAATCTGGCGCATGCATGAGTTATAAATTATTCCTTATTTTTGTATTTTGTGCATGTGTAAAAATGAGGATGAAAATGTACATTTCCTTATCTTCTTTATTTAGTAAAGTCACGCTTTTGCGATATTTGTGTCCAGGACAAGAGGATTCCGTTGACTGATTAGCTGTTATGATTACGCGAGGCTATTTAAATATAACATCTCTGCTCTTTGTTTGCTTTTGTGTGACCAGTTGTGACTGTTTGTTTGAGCATGTTGTGTCTCATTTTTATCCTGCTTTATGACTTCAATTCCAGCCCATGCCCTTGTTTGGCTTCCTGTACTGGTCCTTGGTCTCTATTTAGCTCGTGTAGTAATAGTTAACTATACACTGGATAGCTACCGAAAAGTATTTTTGATTGTCCTAGCTATATATGTTTGTGTAGATGTACAAATATGTATGATCATATATTTACCTCATGTAGTGATTTGCTTGTTTCCTTTGTAGATCAAACTTCAATCGGCTGAACTATAGTGGCTTTTATACTGCCATTTTGGAGAGGGGTGATGAAATCATTTCTGTGGCCTGTATCAGGTATGATGCCTCATAGCTTCACATCATCTGTAATATATGTGCTAGAATTGAAGGGATGAACTGTATTTCCCACTCTTCCAAAAATTATGCGTACAACCCACCAATTTAGCCACGTATAAAGAGGCAGTCATATCTCCAGAAGAAGACATTTCCTGGGTTGGTGTCCATTTTTCTCCACATCTAAGTATGTGATGAGCTCATACTGCGTGGTTCAACGTGTCATATTAAGTAATTGTATTGAGAGATAAGACCTGCGGTCTACCGCTTATTGAGCAGACCTCTGGAAAGCCTTTGCATTGGACACTTGCTATTATCTGTTGAAATCATATTGGCCTGTTCTTTTATGAGGAGCTTTAGAATTTTAATTTTTGAAGTGAACTACTGTTTTGAAAGGAAGATGAAAAGAATGATGCAAACCTTTTTGGAACTTGGTTGTAAGTTGTTCTGTGATTAGTCTACTGCTTATTATTAGGAAGATGAATAAGCATGTGCAGTTCTAAGTTCTGTGATTGGACATGCATCTAACAATATCCTTTTTTATCTATCTATTTTACTCGGGCACTCTTTGCTGAGAGACACATGAAATATAGTGGAAGTGTGATTAAGTTAAATGTTGAATTTAATGGTAGTTAAATGTAATATGGATTTTGCATACAAGAGAAGATGAACAAGCACTCGTGAAGTGATCCTTTTCAAGAACATGCGAGGAAACAGCCCTATTTCGAGATTTTCCATTTCCCGCGCGGTTAGACGCAGGGAAGGCTGACTAGCCTGACTTTCCGCATAGGCTGGATGCGCCAACATCTCGACTTTGGAAACTCTCTCCTTTCTGGTCAATTCATCCATCCTCCTCCTCTATCCTTTTTTATTATACGACTTTTACAACACAAAACTTCTGATTTGTTTACGTATATAGAGCTTTCTAAAATAGATTTTTGGACTTTATATTCCAACATGTGAAACGTGGAAAGTAATTTCTCACTGTTCTTATATAAGAAAAATGTTTAGTGTAAAAAGAAGTGGTATTATATTATTGTATGTTCATTCCTTGTCTTGTTCCCATCATGCAATGTCCTTATTTGACTGACACAATAATGATCCCAGTGACCATATCATCTTGTTTATTGGAAAAGGAGGTTGATCTTTTTACTTGCTGAGCTTTGTTGAATCAGATTAGGACTACGAAACACTCACAAGCCTAAGTTCTCGCCTTATTCTTGCTGGACTCGTTGGGCACCGACACACCAGGGACAAACAGGGATGCGTAAGGGACACGCTAAGTGGTGTATGCAATTATTTATAATCAAATTTAAGCAGCGAAATTAGTTTTTTTTTTTAAATGATTTTAAGCAGTGAACATGTATAGGAATGAGGCATGGTATCACTTCAGAACATAAACTGAAGTTATGACAAACTTATCACTTGTGCCTTGTGGTTTGTCTTTTTTTGGATAATCTCTTACTTATGTGAAAGCAGTGTTAGTTTTCGTTCTTGTGCCAAGTTAGTGTTGGTTTTCATTAGGCGTTCATGATACCATTTTCTATTAATAACAAGTTAAAAGTATGTATTTATTAATAGTTGCCATGACCCTTGCTGTGTCCGTGCCCCATTTATTTAGAATGATTGTGTCAGTATCCGTTCCCATGCCTCTTGGGATCCAGATCATTCATTTTTCTTGAATTCCGCGTGATGTCCTTTGTTCATCACTGGTCTGATTACTTATGCTCTGTTTTCTCAGAGCTGACCCACGTGTGTTAACTAGCATTTTAAATTTATCAAAAGAACAAAACAGCATTGCAAGTATTTAATTATTGCATTGTTTACGTCTGATTAGGATCCATGGGACCCAACTAGCAGAGTTGCCATTCATTGGGACACGCCATATGTATCGACGCCAAGGGATGTGCCGTCTGCTTTTTCGTGCTATTGAATCGGTAATGCTGAGTTATTATGCTTGCATTTTTATGCAACATCTTGTGCAAATTTTAATTCTGATATTTTTGACACCACCATTGTGTCTCGAGGTCTCTACCTGTATCAGCACAACTCTTACTTCCCTGAACCTTTTCATCTGTGGTATCTTAAATGCCCTCTTCATGATGGTTTAAACTCCATTGTATTCTTTCTTTTCCCTCTCACCAATAGGGAGGGGTTGAAGGTGTTTGACAGGTGGCCATGTGAGCATGCTCTATTATTGGCACATTTAGTTCTTTAGTTGCCATTGTCAACTAGTTTGTACTAGGGTATTTTGAGAACTTTACTCTTTCTTCTTCATCATCTTGTGCGTGTTTTTTTTTTTTTTCCTTTCTTGTTCTTTTATTTTTCCCGGGGACGTTAAATCACTCAAAACTTAAATTTTGAATCACTCAACTTTGACATTCCTGATATTATTTAAGCTCTTGGCACAGTGGCCTTGTCTTGCATACAATGTGTGTACTTCATCTTGTGCATGTTTTTTCTTTATTTCTTCTTCTTCTTTTTTTTTTTCCCAGGGAACATTAAATCACTCAAAACTTAAATTTTGAATCACTCAACTTTGACATTCCTGATATTATTTAAGTTCTTGGCTTTGGTGTTTGGTATGGCGGCCTTGTGTTGTGTACAATGTGTGATTGTGTGTACAAGTTGCGGCCCTTATGGTGCTTTTAAGTTTTACCTATCAAAAAAAAATTTCATCTTTTCAGGTGCTCTGCTCTCTCAAAGTTGAGAAATTGGTTATACCTGCCACCTCTGAGCACATGCATATATGGACTGTAGTTTTTGGTTTCAATCCAATTGAGGAGTCCCACAAGCAAGAAATGAGATCCATCAATATGTTGGTGTTTCCGGGTACAGATATGTTACAAAAGCTGCTAGTGGAACAACAAATCACTGATGGGAATGTAGCTATAAATTCAGGTTTCTATTGGTTGCGATTGTTTGTCCCTGCCTTGAACTCTATCTTTTAATATTGTTATACTTTATTGGTTGACCTTTTATGATTCTTTTCAGGTAAAAAGTGTGGTCTAATTCAACACAATCATCATCTCATGCCTGTTGTGGCAAAAAAATCTGAGGTGGATTCCTCTCCTGGTTATGATCTCATCATTTGTAAGGATTCTGGTTCAGATGAGATGAATAACAATGCTGCTCCTGAAACTTGCAATTTGCCATTCCCAGCTATTCTCTCTGATGAAAGTGCTTGTAGAAAAACTCTTCATCAGTCTGTAGAAAAATTGACTGAATCTTATACTGAATTGAAGTGCCCCACGTCATCAAATGCAGACTATGTCCACCTTAAGATGGAAAGCGATGTATTGGATCAATGAAGTAATGGTGGTTAGTCTTATGCGCAGGGGGTTGTGGATGATGTTCATGAAACTGATCCCAATGTTTCTTATATTGAACAAGTTTCTGATCTCGTGGATGAAACTTCAACTGTGAATGCAGAGAGATCAAAATCTTTTTTCCTTTTCCATTGTGAATGGAGCTGACGAAATGCAGTTTTTACTCTGATTTTATTCCTAAAAGGGCAGTTGAATTAGAAGGATGAAAACCGATCATTTGAAAGGACAAGTTTCTTTTGTTGGACCTTTTCTGGTTTCTGCAGTTCGGATTTATGCACAGGGCACTCAGGCTGTGTTCGGATCACGGATTCAGGTATATCTTGAGTTTGGGTAGAGTTTTGTGCGACAATGACAGCAATTGAGACTGGAATCCTGTTTCTGTTAGAGACAAATCTGACTTGAAATTGCTAATACCCTTGAAAGGCAACAAATACCTCTGCCAAACCTGTTCTCACTTCTTTGGATCCGCTTTTTAACAGAGATTGCAACCGAGGAAGTCAGACGAAGATACTGTGTTTTGACGTTCCATGTATCTGATAGCTGTACTTGTAATTTACTCTGATTGGATTCATCATAGTGCAAACTGCAAGGGAAGCCGAATTACATGTGGATTCAGAAGCCACGTTTGAAGGAATTCCTTGTCAGAGAAATATTTGCTCTTGTACAGATTGCTTGGCAACAAATAATACATGTAACAGAAACCAAATGATTGGGACACAAGGTTTGGTGTGGTTATTCCGTGCAAATTGAGGGACCAATGCCATTTGGATCTCCTTTTCCGTGATATTATGGCAGCAGGTTGATTAGCTTACTGATTGAGGGCTTTGCCCTAAAATGCCATGGTTCGCTGGGGAAATTCTTGCAACCCGTGCTGCTGCTAAGTATGAGAATTTGAGACTTCAGGTCCAATAGAAAGCATGGGAGATCATCTATCCCAGCAGGCTTGAAGAGGTTTGGAAATGTGTCCTTTGCTGTGATTTGCTATTTATTGGGAAAGGTTTGGGAATCATAAGACCGAAAGTTGAAGCTGGCCCTGTTTTAACTTTATTCATGTATATGCGTAGAGTTTGTTCGACAACAACTTTGAATTAGCTTCTCTTGTGTGTATATTGGATCGAGTTTCTATTTACTGTTCCTTGTAACTTGGTTGTTACGCTGATGGGGAAGGCAATTTCTTAGGCCCTGAAACTTGCGTCATGATTCGTGTAGTTCGATCAAGTTTTGGTTGTATATATGATCAAGTGTAAATTACTCTGTTCACCGTACATTGAGTACTTTTTAACATCTACAACAGCAAAAGTTTCCTCTTTTTAGTAGAGCGAAGCTGTCTTGCGAGCTCCAGCAGCAGTATTTGTAGACACGATTGCAATGTGAGTTCCCAAATTAGTAGGAATGCCAGGTCCGGGTTTCGCGGTTACCGACCCCAAACCCAAAGTACTTATTTATACCCAAATCCACACCAATACCTGACGGGTTTGGTTTTTAGTGCACCATGACCAAACTGAGTCCGGTTGTTACTTGAACCGCGCCAAACCCGCGATATAATAGTGACTCGGCGGTGTTGAGGAGAATAAGACAAATCAAACAATTTGGGGTGTGAGACTTGAAAGAAGTCGTGGTGCATAACCATGCACTATGTAGCGTACAAACACCTACAAATGGTTTTCAAGAGGTTCTATAAAAGACTCTTGAGATTCTTGAGAGTAAGAGTTACTGAAAACTAGTAACTTAAACATTAGAATTACACATATATAAGATTGTTGGAATAATTTAATGGGAAAATTACACTAAGCCCCCTTCAACTATACCTCGGTAACGAGTTGCCCCCTTCATCGTTTAACTCGGACACTTAACCCCCTTCATCTTTTATGGCGTGACACTTAACCCCCTGCCGTTAGTGAGCCGTTAACGGAATTGCTGAAATTACCAATTTACCCTCTTTGGGCTATTTTTGTTTCGCTTATAACTTTTCGTAGGAAACTCTGTTTCAGCCCGTTCTTTTTTCAAAACTCTTGTTTTTTCCTCTATTTTATGGGTCTATAATAATTTTAGTATGGTTACTTTACGCTTTCTAAGGTTAGTATAATTTTAGTATAATTTAGTATGGTTATTTTATCTAACCTTAGAAAGCGTAAAGTAACCACACTAAAATTATTATAGACCCATAAAATAGAGGAAAAAACAAGAGTTCTGAAAAAAGAACGGGCTGAAACAGAGTTTCCTACGAAAAGTTATAAGCGAAACAAAAATAGCCCAAAGAGGGTAAATTGGTAATTTCAGCAATTCTGTTAACGGCTCACTAACGGCAGGGGGTTAAGTGTCACGCCATAAAAGATGAAGGGGGTTAAGTGTCCGAGTTAAACGATGAAGGGGGCAACTCGTTACCGAGGTATAGTTGAAGGGGGCTTATTGTAATTTCCCCTAATTTAATTTAACTCCCGAAGAATTGCACAACATCGACAATATGATGGAAGAATGAAATCATTAGTCAAAAGGAAAAACCATCATGAAAGTAAAAGGTAGAATTACTTTTGGTCATATCAGCACCGAAAGTAGAGACAGTCAGTATTTTCACCAACAGCAAGCATGTGATATATATATTGATTGTTTTCGACTTTGGTTCAGTTCAGGTTCCATCCGAATACTTGCATATACCACATTCAAACCCCAACCAGCGCAGGTATCCATCAATTAGATAGGTTCGGGTACCCATCGAACACAATTTCACAATGATTCAGGCAAATTGGAAGAATCATTAACCAAAACGGCGTCGGCATGAAGGTCCTCTGTCCAGTGTTTTAGCCGCGCGATCAGTCGTGTGTGATTGTTTTAGTTATTTCGGGTCTAATTCAATGTGGCCAAACTCATAAATATAAGCGTAAATTCTTTCCAACTCTTCCCGATGAGATACCAATTGGTATTTGATTAGCATGATTTTTCTCCAAGTTACATTGATCATCACCTTCTACAATATGAACAATTTGGATCACCAAATGATCAAATATTATTCCACAAAATCGCCAATTGGTTGCTGAGAAACCATGTTTAGAAGAGGAATATATAAAACGGGCCGTTTCTTGCGACGCCGGAGCTTCAGGGGACCAAGACCACGACGTTGTTTCGTCGGCCGTACGTTTTGATCACCGGCGGCGGTCCTTCAACGCCGATCTTATCCAACAAGAACAGGTAAATGTCTCTCCTTTTCCACTAATAATTAAATTAGTTTTTGATTTCGATTAACTAATTACATTTACTCATCATTTTGGAAGTTCAGCATTAATTTCCTTCTAAATAATTCTCTTTCCTTTCTCTTTTTTTTGGGTCCGATCCAAATCTCTTGTGATTGTAATTTACGTGAAGGCTTTCTTTCGAATTAGGTTCACATGGATATTAGATATATGGGCAACAAAATATGAAGAAAAAAAAATGCATTTCGCTTTGTTTTTGGTCATTCCAGGAGAAAGGCTATGCAGTCATACACACGGGTCGTCCTGTACGTGTGTGGAGTGACGTGCTGGGTTAAGCTGCGGTTGGGTTTCCGGAGGCTCAAGGCAGAAGAACCACCGCCTGGTTTGTTTGATCGGAGATTTCAGATTGTGGGTTTTGTGATTGCGATGTCCAAGAAATGGTGGAAGAGACTTTCAGGGTACGAGAATAAAGATGCAATATGCAGTTTGGATGTATGTTTTGGAATAATTTTGGTACCCTATATTCGCATTGAATGTATGCAATATAAACTGTAATCAACGCTCCATGGTTGGAGCTTCCACGTGTTTTCGGTGTTCTTAAAGCTAAGAAAGATTGTTCCCCTTGCCAAACAATGCTTATTTGCTACTGGAACATCAAATGACAAGTACTTGATTTAACTCAGAAAATATAGATATAGGAAATAGGATGCTAAGTTGCTAACTTTCCCATCTGCAATTCCATTGCATTAACTTCATGCATTTGACACTCTCATTATAACAAGGGTCTCAAGTTACAAGAAATCTTCTGCTGTTTTTAAATCGCTTAAAATTTCCGACTTCACCTCCTCCGGAAGTGGTGCAGATGGACCTGCCTTCGAGTAGAAGCTGGCCAGTGATCTGATTGCTTTCTCAAGCACAACATATGACTCCTGCAAGTAGTGAGACACCCAATCAACCACATGGAAGAAGTGGCAAGCAGTTATGACTCAATTTTGGCGCATTTACCCCTTTGGTTGATCATAGGACAGCCACAAACTTGCATACCATCATATGAAAAACCCAAATTTTCCTTGGGAGGGATAAACGCACTTACCAACATACAAAAATCCGTAGGTCCCTTAGAGGGCACAAATTACAGAAAGCCACATTTGTCTTTCATGTTACTTGGTGACCATGATAACTGATAGACAAATGTCTCTTTCTTTTTGGTCAAACGGAAATTCAAAGCCATCTATAGTCTAAGGGCAAACCTAAGTGTCAGCTTGCATATGTTTTTCGTTTCCACAATTTTGTGTACGTGCTTATGGGTGTTCGTATACGTGCGTGTGCGCTCATGTTTGCAAGTATACTCCTCTAGCCTGTGCAACCAAAAATACATAAAGATGACCCAAAATTAGCCACTAAATGTTTCTTAAAAACTTTCCAACAGACTTGAAGACTGAATAGGTTCTCTTTCGTTTAATTTGATACTCTGTTCTATCCTTTTTAGCTACCTGCAGAAGTATATTTCCCTTTCAGCATGTTCTTTCTTAATAAGCAGACATTCCATAACCCAAAATTTGAAATGAATCCAGTTGAACCATTCTTTCTCATTTGAATCCAGGATGTCAAGCCACCAGCTCAGCGGGAGGCCTTTCGTGTTTAAGATTTAGGTGGACAGAAATCATAATTAAGTTGCTGGATACATCTGACAGTCTCAAAAAAACATCATATAAGTTGTGTAAATTATGCCCTCATACTTTCTTGGAGAAGAAAGGATGTCCATATTATCAGAAGTGAAGGTCCATAGGTCATAGTACCCATCATCCCAAAACGCGTGAATGTAATACCTAAAAAAACAGTTCTCTTGTACTCTGGATTGTGAATAACTATAGCAGTCAGCCATAAGTTTGAGAAACTTCAACAAGTTAAGAATTCATAGAAACTAGAAAAGAAACTAACCTCCTTGGCTACTGTATTTTGTCCCCTCCAACCATTTAGATACTCCCGGAATGACTCCTTTGCTGCATCTGCAGTCCGTCTAAACTTAGCCATGTCCTTGGGGTCTTCCTTCAGTGAGTCCCGCAATGTCCTCACCAGCTCTCTTGCAGATTTCAAGTAAGCTTTTGGCAACACTTTTCCTGACTCTGTCTTCTCATGGGGGTCAAACAATGATTTTACCGCCTCAATAACACCTTCATCCTTGTCGTCTTGGCCCTTTGCCTTCTCTCCGGCCCAAGCAATAAAGGTAACGGGAGGAAGTTGAAGGTTAAATTGGGAACTAATGAGACACTGGTAAATACTGAAACATGTCGCCGGTGAGATGATGTTTCTTGAGAGGGTAACAGAACATGAGACCTGGATCGCAGTTTATCTGCTATGAAAGATCAAGTAGAAAAAATCAAAATGAGGAGGGTGGAGGGAAGGGAAATAGAGGATGAATGAGGAATGAGGAATAAGTAACAGCTACATCAACATTCAACAGCAGAGTGGAAACAGATTAATTAGTCATGTTAGCGCTTTTCAAAGAACAGTGTGGATGCTAGAAGTAATTAAAACAAAACAGGAGAGCTGGATGGAGGAGCATAGAAGATACAAGAAAAAATGATAATGCAAGTTGCTTGAGAGTTGAGACAACTAAATTATTTGGAATTATTACGACCTACCAACAAAGGAATTACACTGACCGGCTAGAATAGTAAGTGAAAATGCCTTGTAAATGAATGCAAAAATTGCTTGGTTGCAGTTAACACACACGATGAAACACGGGATGAAACACACAACGAAACCCTTTCAGCAGTGGTTCAAGCTACACACGATGAAACCCAGATTTGAGATTTGGTTCAAACACAGATTTTGGGATTTCCGGATTCAAACCCAGCTTTGGTTCAAACCCAGCAGTGGTTCAAGCTACAACATTTTCCGGATTCCAGCTGTGGTTCAAACACGCGATCAAACCCAGATTTTGAGATTTCCAGATTCCGGCGACCTTTTCCGGCGACTTAGTTGTAGAATGTTGATGGGCCATCCAGATGTGCTGCCAGAACTTGGCTCATCAAAGAATATGCTGCATTCTGGTTCTGTGTCGGAGCCTAGTGAAGATGAAGAAGCCGGAGCTTCTGATCAGATACTACACACAGCATCTTTCAAGGAACTTGCTGCAAAAAATGTGCAGTATGAAACCATTATATGGGTTTCAATATCCCTGCTACTAGTTTTAGCTTGGGGAGTAGGAGTCATCATGTTGCTGTATCTGCCCATCAAAAGATATGTCCTTCGGAAGGATATTTCCTCACGTAAACTATATGTTACTCCTCATGAAATAGTCTACAAGGTGTCACCCTAGTAAAATCTCCTAGTTTCCTCAATTCGTACATCCGGGCTGCACATGAGGGGGAGTGTTAGACTTTGTCTCACATCGCTCATCTAAGCCACACAAATAGCGAACTGAGTCACACCGAGTTAAGGAAGAGTTGTACCATCACACAACAGAGCATTAAACTAAAGTACTATAGCAGGGTAGTACTAAAGTAAGTAGGAGTAATAAAGTAAGCCAAGTACTGAAGTAGGGAGAACTAAAGTAACAAAAGGAGTTTTGTCGAGGCTCCATAGCTTCCTTACGTTTGGGGGTGTACTTCTCAACAAGATCAGCCTCCAGGGCTCCCAAGGCCATGCATGCCTCCTCCAGATCAGTCCCAGGGCTTCTTCCACTTCGTGCAGCCCCTCCCCCCCTCTCTCGACCAACAATGGCGTCTTCTGCATCGAAATCTGAGGGAATAAGCTTCAAAGTTGAAGTCAGCTCTCCCTCTCTCTCTATCCGCCAACAATGGCGGCTTCTGCATCGAATCAAAAGGACTCATAGTGCAAGATCAGCCTCCAGGGCTCCCAAGGCCATGCATGCCTCCTCCAGATCAGTTCTAGGGCTCTTCCAATTATTGCAATAAGAGTCGGCTGGCTTCGAAGTGCCACCATTGACGACTCCAGCCTCCTCATCCAAGGTCTCCTCCCAATCACGAGAGGGCAGGGGTGTAAGAGTGCGAACTTCCAAACGCTTGAGTTTTCGGAAGATGTCTGGCGGAAAGTCCTCACATTTGCTAAAGTACGCCACTTTTTCCTCATTCATGTTAGCAATCTCTTCCCAATCATGGGTTTCAGCCAATGTGGAATAGAGCACGGGTGTTTTTGCTCCTTCCTCCACACCACCTTCTCCACTGTCACTATGAGCAAAAACACTCGTGCTCTATTCCACATTGGCTGAAACACAGGAAAAGATTGCTGACATGAATGAGGAAAAAGTGGTGTACTTTAGCAAATGTGAGGACTTTCCACCGGACATCTTACGAAAACTCAGGCGTTTAGAAGTTCACACTCCTGCACCCCTGCCCTCTCGTGACTAGGAGGAGACTTTGGATGAGGAAGTTGGAGTCGTCAGTGGTGGCACTTCGAAGCCAGCCGACTCTTATTGCAGTAATTGGAAGAGCCCTAGGACTGATCTGGAGGGGGCATGCATGGCCCTGGCGGCTCTGGAGGCTGATCTTGCACTATGAGCCCCTTTGATTTCGATGTAGAAGCCGCCATTGTCAGCGGATAGAGAGGGAGAGAGGGAGAGCTGACTTCAACTTTGAAGCTTATTCCCCCAGATTTCGATGCAGAAGACGCCATTGTCAGTCGAGAGAGAGGGGGGAGGGGTTGCGCGAAGGGGAAGAAGCCTTGGGATTGATTTGGCGGAGGCATTAGGAGCCCTGAAGGCTAATCTTGTTGAGAAGTACACCCCCAAATGTAGAAAAAGTTATTAGAGGAAGCTACGGGGCCTCGACAAAACTCCCTTGCTTACTTTAGTACTACCCTGCTATAGTACTTTCGTTTAATGTGATGGTACAACTCTTCCTTAACTCGGTGTGACTCGAGATGACTTAGTTTGCTATTTGGGTGACTTAGATGAGCGAAGTGGAACAAAGTCTAACACTGCAACTAAATGTGATGGTACGACTCTGCCTTAACTCGGTGTGACTCGAGATGACTTAGTTTGCTATTTGGGTGGCTTAAATGAGCGATGTGGGACAAAATCTAACACTCTCCCTCACGTGCAGCCCGGATGCACGTGGAGGTACAAATTGAGGAAACTAGGAGATTTTACTCGTGTGACACCTGACATGCAGTCCGGATGCACGTGGAGGTATGAATTGATGAGGTGAGATGATTGACTCGGGCGATAGAGACTTGACCACACGAGGTAAGGCCACCCAAGACCTAGCTTTGATACCATGTTAGATTTCTTAGAGGGTTCCAACCTAAAACCAATTGGTAATAGGTGGAGTAACCTTTAGAATATATTAACTAAGTTTGGGTGGCTTAGATGAGCGATGTGGTACAAAGTCTAACAGGATCTATTTCGCGTCTTCATTTCTCAAGCACAGAAAACATGCCTAGTTGACAATTTTCAAATATGGTTTTCCAGGAAACTTTTAGTAAAGCATACATTTTTTTTCGAAACATCGAGGATTATGTTCCTATAAACTTGCAATCCAACCAAATAATTGAGCTATTGCGCGGTCAGGCTGCAAGAAGTAATTTCCTGTGAATTCCTTAGTGCCAGCATCGATGGCCAGTGGCGGAGCCACTCTATGGCCATTCCACTGCACCTTTTTTTTTTTTTTTTTTAAATTGGTAGTTTGAGTTTACCCAATATTTAAAGCAAGGCACATGTTATTAGATTAAATACTTGTTAAAATACAAATGACTTGTTTGAATTGTTACACAAATAAGCTCCACAAAATCAATGTCTGCAATCATATCAAAGTAAAAATTCGGTGAATTTATTGAAGAGTGAGTAATTTTCACCCAGTATGGAGAGTGAGTAACACGCACATGTCCACCTAGCATTTAGGTGTATGGGTGAACAAAATAGTACTCCAAAACTTAAAAACTCTCCTTTGTAACATGATGTAACAATCAACACAAAAATCACTCTGCATCACCAACAACCATCAAGTCATTGGTTGGTGGGATGTCGTCGGGAGTTGGCTATTGTCAGATATTTTGTTCTTATAATGCCCCCAGTGATGTATATTCCTGGCTATGCCACTGTTGATCACCTACCTTCAACCAGACCGGAGAGAGGATTAGTTGAGGCAGGCGAACGCTGGCCCAGACACTAGTCGAACAAAAAAAACGACCCTTAACAAAGCTTACCCAAAGACTGCCCTAATCCAATGTAGTGGACACAATCTGTTGTTTCTAAGCAAAACCCAATTCGTACAGGAAAAAATGGAATCAATACTTACAGTAATTGGCGGGTTTTGAAACTTTTTAAGATGGTATTGAAGCCATGGGTGTCCATCTTGCAAAAAAAAACAGACATTTCCTTTGCTTCTGAATGTCCAAAGAGCTGATTGGTCATGTCTCAATGGCGTTCTCCGTATAATAAGTATTGAAATTAATCATCTTTTTTTCATGAGAAATAGATTTCAGTTCTATGCATCTCTACGGATGGATAGATATGTTGGTGGCTTACCTTATCAATGTTGGGCCCCCTTTTGTGCAGTTTTTGCCCGAAGTTCTTGGTCCAAATGGTCTCACGGATAAGCCAACTAGTTTAATTGTAGAAATTACAACTTTTCTTTTTTAGTGGCCTCGCGAGAAAGTTCCAGTAATCTAAATGGAAAATATTAGGGCTGTTCAAGAAGAGTCAAGAACCATGTAATCGGAACGAACCGAATCGATCCGTGACTTTTGGATTGGATCCGTGGATTAATGGTCCAGATACGGATTCGAAAATTAAAACACCGTGAGATATGGTTTGGTTCACGGATTTTCATTATGGAACCGTGGATTAATCGAACCGGACAGTGAAATGTTTAAAAATAAAATAAAATACACACACATATAATATTTAGCAAATTAATAATTATAAGTTTTACCAATTGTTATAATATTTTCAATAATTTTATCTTAATGTGATACTATGTTGTAACAATATATAACCTTTGGGTAAACTTATAATATTTTCAATAATTTTATCTTAATGTGATACGATATTGTAACAATATATAACCTTTGGGTAAACTATATTTCATTCATAGGAGGAAAAAAATCGTGTATGTTGTGTTGACTAATTTGGAATTCTGGATAATATTTGTGTACTTTACTTCATTTGAATGCTACGGTTGCTACCTTTCTGGATATAATGACAGATTATAATACTTGTGGTGGCAAGAATTTGGTTTTTTTTGTTGGATTTGAAATTTAGTGATTGTGGAATGTAATCTATGGATAAAATCGAAATCGAACCGTGACTTACGGATTGGATTGGAATCAACCGTAGTACTATTGGTTCGGACACGGATTGTATTTTCTAAAACCGTGACTCACAGATTATGATTGGATTCATAGCACTCCGGACCACAAACAGCCCTAGAAAATATGAATAGTGAATCAAGCAACTACTACACTTATCCAAGCTGATTTCTTGCGAGACCATTAAATATTTTTTTTAAATTATTGAACGGATCGAATTATCCGAATAAGGCCTGGAAGACCGGTAGGTGCACCGTTAATTTTGCATGCACCATCGATTCTCATAGAAGAGTTCATACCAAAAGGAGGATGGAATTTTCAATACTAACGCTTTCCCATGGCCCTTTACATATGAGAAAGAGGTTACAAATAATTAGGGGTGTGCATGGTCCGAATTGGTCCGGTTCTCTAGAAAACCAGTAATCGGACCATTTTAAACAGTTCTAGAAAATTGGAAACTAGAACCTAACCAATATATGCGTGGAACCTGACCAGAACCAAACCGCAAAACCGGTCCGATTTTGGTTCGGTTCTAGTTCTATCCAATTAGCATCCAAACCTATCATTGATATGTGAGAATGAAATTATAAAAGACTAATCTGTTAAATGAGGTTGCAAAGAATTGAAAGAATAGGAAGGTAATCTATTAGAATAGAAAAGGAAGGAAGAAAATAAAAATTTTCCTAACAAATGAGATTTCATCTCTAAATAAAGTAAGTTTAGCAAGAAAGACATTAACCTACCAAATTACACACACATATTTATTTTTATATAATTATATATATATATATATATATTAGTTCTAAACGGTCCGGTCCGGTTCTAACCACAGTTCTTTAATTGAGAACCAGTAACCGAACCAAAATTAATGATTCTTATTTTTTTGGAACCATAACCTGACCGCAGAACCAAAGAACCGGACCAAGTAGGACGGTTTGGTCCGGAGCGGACCGGTTTTACGGTTCGAGCGGCTTTCTTGAACACCCCTGCAAATAATCATTGTTTTAAAAAATTTCTCCAAAAGTAGGAGGAGAGGTTCCTCTCCAGTCTTATTAACCTGTAGTCCCCTTAAAGTTCAAATTTTTTGAGTTCATTTCGGACCTGAAAAAATGATTGGAATCCTTCAAGAACTCGCAGAAAAGAATATCTATGACGAATATCATTTTAATCAAATTTCATTTTCTATATGAGTGAATCACGTTTGTGCAGGGAAAAAACAGACCGTTTAAGGTTTAATACGGCTTTCCTTTTTCTTTTTTTTCCCCCTCTCACACATATGCAATTCGTTCATATTGTAGATAAAGTCAGATCAAATTGACTTTCGCATAAACCGATCTCCATAAGTCTTACAAAGCGAATGATTCGGATCATTTAAAAAATTTTTTTTTTGTCGGAATGGACCTAAAAAACAGAAAACCAAAGGGTTGTAGACACGATTACAATGTGACTGTGAGTGGCCAAATTAGTAGGAATGTGAGGTCCGGGTTTCGCTATTACCAACCCCAAACCCAAATCCTTGTTATCCGCAGAGACAATTTGCAGAGAACCGCGAAGAGACAAACGCGTTTGGCACAATTTCAGGTCCCGAAAAAATCTAGAAAAATATCCATAAATTTTTAAATATTATTTTATGGGGCCTTGTAGAAAATTAGCTCCAGCGGATGTCGATAAGTATTACTTTTGGATTCGTAGGGGCGAACTGAGCAGTTTCGCCCCTACGAATCCAATAGTAATACTTATCGATATCCGCTGGAGTTGATTTTTTACAGGGCCCCAAAAATAATATTCAAAAATTTATGGATAGTTTTTTAGATTTTTTCGGGACCCAAAATTGGGTCAAACGCATTTGTCTCTGTGGAGTTCTCTGCAAATTGTCTCTGCTGTTAGAATTTTTGTTATTTATACTCAATCCAAACCAAACCCGTCAACCAATACCTGACGGGTTTGGTTTGGTTTTTAGTGCACCATGACCAAATTGTACGGGTTCGGTTACTACCCGGACTGCACCAAACCCGCAAAGTGACTCGATGGTGTTGAGGAGAAGAAGACAAATCAGACAATTTGTGGTTTGAGACTTCAAAAAAGTCGTGGTGCATAGCCATACACTCTGTATCGTATACAACCACCAGCAAATGGTTTTCAAGAGTTTCTATAGAAGACTCTTGAGAGAAAATGAAGAGTTACTTTTTTTTTTTTTTTGTTTGATCCTTAAATGAAGAGTTACTGATAACTAGAAACTCAAACATTAGAATTATATATATATATATATATATATATATATATATATATATAGTATATACAATTCACTGGCGAAGAAGAAAATGAGCAAGATTTTTGGAATAATTTAACTCCTGAAGAATTGGATAACATCGACAACATGATGGAAGGATAAAATCATTAGTCAAAAGGAAAAACCATCATGAAAATAAAAAGCCTATCCATTTCTGGTCATATTAGCATTGAAAGTAAAGACAATCAGTATCTTAAAACCCTATTCAAACCCCAACCGGGCGGGTATCCATCGATTACATCGCTTTGGGTACCATCGATTTTGGGGTGAAATTGACATCCCCAAGTATTCTCTTTGGTGAAACAAATTTGTATTCACCAACACGAACACAGTAGTATCTTTGATAAATTTCACAATGATTCAGGCAATTGAAAGATTCATCCGTAATAATGTCCTAGCATCATTCGATAACGTCCTCTAACTTGGCATCATTAACCAAAACGGCGTCGGCTTGAAGTTCCTCTGTTAGAGTGTCAGGTAACCTCGCTTCAGTCTCGCTTCAGTCGTGTGTGATTGTTTATTTTGGGTTTGATTCAATGTGGCCAAACACATAAATATAAGCGTAAATTCTTTCCAATTCTTCCCGATGAGATGCCAATTGGAATTTTATTAGCATAATTTTACACTAAGTTACTTTTATAATCACCTTCTACAGTATGAACGTTTCAGATTACCGAATGATCCAATAATATTCCACAAAATTGCCAATTGGTGGTCCAAAAACCATGTCTCAAAGACTTCGCAGGTAGAACGAGCGAAGTATAAACATTTAAACGGTGCCGTTTTCTTAAGTAATGAACTCGCATCTTTTAGAAGCGATTTTGGATCCAATAAGCGACGCCGTGTTTTATGGAAGTTTTGGATCCAATAAGCGACCACGACGTTGTTTTGATCGCCGGCGGCCGTACTTCAACGCCGATCATATCCGATAAGAACAGGTAAATCTCTCTTTTTTCCCAGTAATAATAAGATTATTTTTTGATTTCGATTAATTAATTACTCATCATTTCGGAAGTTCGCATGTTCAACAGGTAAATCTCTCTCCTTACCATTGTGAATGGGATGGGACTGATGAAATGCAATTTAACTCTGACCTGAATCCCGACAGTGGAGCTGAGTTAGAGGATGAAAACTGATCATGCCAGGAACAAAGGTTCTCTTCTACAATGCTTTTCTGGGTTCTGCTAGCTGTGGGGATTTCTGCATGGAGCACTCAGCTGTGTTTGGATCACGAAAACATTTGTAAGATAATGACGTAGATTGAGATCAATCGGGATCCTGTTTCTGGCTTGAAATGCATCTGTTGAACCTATTCTGACTTCTTTTTGAGTCCAATTATTATTTTTATTTTTATTTTTTTTGGCAGAGATTGCAACTGATCAGGAAATCTTAACACAAAATACTTTGTGTCTACTTTCCATGTATAGCAATACCACCAATTTAGTCTGATCTGATTCACCATAGTGCAACTGCAAGGGAAACCGTGTTACAAGTGCACTCAGAAGCGCACCGGGTTCGAGAGAATTCCTTGTCAAACAAGTATTGAGGATCCAATTGTGCAGTACATAGTGATTGGCAGAAAATAATTCATTTAACCAAATTCAATTGATTGTGACACAAGATTCGGTTGGTTATTTTGTGCAAATTGAGGGATCTGCCTGCCTCTTATTTTTACCTATGCTTCATGGGGAAATCCTTGCAACCTGAGCTGCTTCTGAATATGAGAATTTGGTTCGGGTAATCGGGTCCAGTACAAAGCACAACAGATTATTAGTTCCAGAAGTTTAGAAGAGGTTAGGAAATGTTTCATTTGCTGCGATTTGCTATTGTTGGGGAATAGGTATGGAATCGACAGGCGAAGCTGCACCCCTTTTGAAGTTAACCCCGTCATATATGTGGAGCCTGTTAGACAAAATCTTCGAATTTGCTTCTCTTGTGTGCATATTGAGTTCTAATTTTGTGCTCGTAGTAGTTGTGTCAGGACCGCCCTTCTTAGGTTCGCAAACTTGCCCCATGATTCATCTGATTCGCTCAAGTTTTAGTTGTATACGATCGTACAAGGAACCAAGTGTAAATTGCCTCTGTCCGGAGCCCTCTTTAACATCTACACCTACAAAAGTTCCCTCTGTCCTTTTCAATCTTTTTCTCCCTTCTGAAAAGTATGTTTGCTTTAGCTTGCAAACGATGCATGCCGTGTGAAGTTGGTGAAGCTGACCATTGAATATCCGTGTGTAGATATCTGTATTAATCGGACTCAGGGGGCCTGCTCTCCCCCTTGGGGGAGCATCGTCCTGCTGCCCCCGTTTTTCGGGCCCGTCCCGATCTCGCTCCGATGATCCGAATCGTTCACTTTGTAGAGCTCGTCGAGTAGAACGACTATGCAAAAAATCAGCTTAATTGGATATCATTAAGTACCTGATCGGAGCCTATATAACTCTTGGTCCATTGGCAATAATGGATTTGATCCAGTGTTTCGGATCCATTCTTTTCAAAGTAAAAAGGCTCCGATCAAGCACTTAATGATATCCAATTAAGCTGATTTTTTGCATAGTCGTTCTACTCGACGAGCTCTACAAAGTGAACGATTCGGATCATCGGAGCGAGATCGGGACGGGCCCGAAAAACGGGGGCAGCAGGACGCTGCTCCCCCAAGGGGGAGAGCAGGCCCCCTGAGTCCGTATTAATCTATACGTACGTATGCATTAAGATGTACAGATACGAGCGATTGTATCTGTATTTATGGTTTGGCTTTGTTTTTGGTCATTTCAGAAGTCCATGTGCCATTGTGATTATACAAAAATGATACTCACACAACAATCCAAACACAACAACTTACACAACCTCTCACATGCATGTGGGCTCCACACACACTACTATGTGTGGGCTCCACATGTATGTGAGAGGTTGTGTAAGTTGTTGTGTTTGGATCGTTGTGTGAGTAGCATTATCCGTGATTATAAGGTGCTTTTAAACTTCCTGTGTCATGGGATCCTCTAACAAGGGACGTGCAGGCATGTCTCTTCCAAATCACTGGTTTACGTCTCCTACTTGTGTACATACTCTCCTTTCTAATGTCAAATAAATCCCATCAGTTGGGCCGATTCGGAGATGAGAAAGGCTATGGAGGCATACACAGGAGTCATCCCGCACGTGTGTGTAGTGGTGTGCAGGGTTACCCGGCAGTTGGGTTTCCGGAGGCTCAAGGCAGAAGAACCACCATCTGGTTTAGGCTCAAGGCAGAAGAACCACCACCTGTTTTGGTTGATCGGAGATTTCAGATTTCTGGTTTTTGGATAGTGATGTCCAAGAAATAGTGGACGAGACTTTCAGGGTATGAGAATAAAGATGCAATATGCAATTTGGATGTAAGGTTTGGGAATAATTTTGGTACCCTATATTCGTATTGAATGTATGCAATTTAAACTGTAATCAACGCTCCATGATTGGAGCTTCCACGTGGTTTCGGTGTTTTTAAAGCTAAGAATGATTGTCCCCCTTGCCAAACAATGCTTATTTGCTAACGGAACGTCATGTAACAAGTACATAATTTAACTCAGAAAATATAGATACAGGAAATAGCATGCGAACATTCCCATCTGCAATTCCATTGCATTAACTTTACGCATTTGACACTCTCATCACAACATGGGTCACTAGTTACAAGAAATCTTCTGCTGTTTTTAAATTGCTTAGAATTTCCGACTTCACCTCCTCCGGAAGTGGTGCAGATGGACCTGCCTTTGAGTAGAAGCTGGCCAGAGATCTGATTGCTTTCTCAAGCACAACATATGACTGCTGCAAGTAGTAAGACACCCAAATCAACGACATGGAAGAAGTGGCAAGCAGTTATGACTCAATTTTTGCGCATTTTTCCCTTTGGTTTATCATAGGATAGCCTCAAACATGCATACCATCATATGAAAATAATTCCATATTTTCCTTGGAGGGATAAACGTACTTACCAGCATACAAAAATCCGAAGTTCCCTTAGAGGGTACAAATTATAGGTTACAGGAAGCCACATTTATCTTTCATGTTACTTGGTGACCATGAAATCTGGTATCAGTATTCCAAAGCCATCTATAGACTAAGGGCAAACTAAGTGTCAGCTTGCATATGTTTTTCGTTTCTACAATTTTGTGTGTACATGTTTATGCGTGTATACGTGCGCGTGAGCTTATGTTCGTAAGTATAGTCCTCTAGACTGTGCAACCAAAAATACATAAAGATGACCCAAAATTAGCAACTTTTCTTCTGAAATGTTTCTTCAAAACTTTCCGACAGACTTGAAGACTGAAGATGTTCTCTTTCGTTTAATTTGATACACTTTTCTATCCATTTTAGCTACTTGCAGAAGTATATTTCCCTTTCAGCATATTCTTTCTTAATAAGCAGACATTCCGTAACCCAAAATTCGAAATGAATCCAGTTGAACCATTCTTTCTCATTTGAATCCAGGATGTCAAACCACCAGCTCAGCGGGAGGCCTTTTGTGTTTAAGATTTAGGCGGACAAAAATCAGAATTAAGTTGCTGGATACATCTGACAGTCTCAAAAAAACATCATATAAGTTGTGTAAATTATGCCCTCATACTTTCTTGGAGAAGAAAGTATGTCCATATTATCAGAAGTGAAGGTCCATAGGTCATAGTACCCATCATGCCAAAATGCGTGAATGTAATACCTGAAACAATAGTTTTCTTGTACTCTGGATTGTGAATAAATATAGCAGTCAACCATAAGTTCGTGAAACTTCAACAAGTTAAGAATTCATAGAAACTAGAAAAGAAACTAACCTCCTTGACTACCGTATTTTGTCCCCTCCAACCATTTAGATATTCCCGGATTGATTCCTTTGCTGCATCTGCAGTCCGTCTAAATTTAGCCATGTCCTTGGGGTCTTCCTTCAGTGAGTCCCGCAATGTCCTCACCAGCTCTCTTGCAGATTTCAAGTAAGCTTTTGGCAACACTTTTCCTGACTTCGTCTTCTCACTGGGGTCAAACAACGATTTTACCGCCTCAATAACACCCTCATCCTTGTCGTCTTCGCCCTTTGCCTTCTCTCCGGCCCAAGCAAATAAAGGTAATAGGGAGGAAGTTGAACGTTAAATTGGGAACTAATAAGACACTGGTAAATACTAAAACATGTCGCCGGTGAGATAATGTTTCTTGAGAGGGTGACAGAACATGAGACCTGGATTGCAATTTATCTGTTATGAAAGATCAAGTAGAAAAAATCAAAATGAGGAGGGTGGAGGGAAGGGGAATGGAGGATGAATGAGGAATGAAAAACAGCTACATCAACATTCAACAGCAGAGTGGAAACAGATTAATAAGTCATGTTAGCGCTTTTCGAAGAACAGTGTGGATGCTAGAAGTAATTAAAACAGGAGAGCTGGATGGAGGAGCATAGAAGATACAGGAACAAACGATAATGCAAGTTGCTTGAGGGTTGAGACAACTAAATTCTTTGGAATTATTATGAACTACCAACAAAGGAATTACACTGACAGGCTCGAATAGTAAACGAAAATGCTTTGTAAATGATTGTGAAAATTGCTTGGTTGCCGTTTTCGGATCTATTTCACGTCTTCATTTCTCAGGAAGCACATTAAACATGCCTAGTCGACGATTTTCAAATCTGGTTTTCCGGGAAACTTTTAGGAAAGCATACATTGTTTTGAAACTTCATGAAGAATATGTTCCTGTAAACTTTCAATCCAACCAAACAATTGAGCTATTGCGGGGTCAGGCTGCAAGAAGTAATTTCGGGTGAATTCCCTGGTGTCGGTGTCAATGGCCTTCTTTGACCAGACCG
The DNA here is from genome assembly GCA_019656295.1 of Rhododendron mucronatum var. ripense. NCBI lineage: Eukaryota > Viridiplantae > Streptophyta > Magnoliopsida > Ericales > Ericaceae > Rhododendron > Rhododendron mucronatum. Next base: position 186,240 of record BPLT01000122.1, on the reverse strand, counting down.
GAGAGGGGATTAGTTGAGGCGCGCAAAAGCTGGCTGCCCAGACACTAGTCGAACCAAAAAAAGGACCCTCACAAAGTTTACCCAGAGGCTGCCTTAATCCAATGTCATGGACACAATCTGTTGTTTTCTAAGCAAAACCCAATTCGTACAGGCGAAAATGGAATCAATACTTACAGCCATTCACTGGTTTTGAAGCTTTTTTAGGTGGTATCGAAGCCATGGATGCCCATCTCGCTAGAAAAACAGACATTTCCTTCGCTGCTGAATGTCGAAAGAGCTGATTGGTCATGTCATAAGTATAAGTATTGAAATTAATCATCTTTTTTTTCAAGAGAAATAGATTTCAGGTCTATGCATCTCTAAGGATGGATAGATGTTGGTGGCTTACCTTATCAGTGTAAAGGCCCCCTTTTTGTGCAGTCTTTGCCCGAAGTTTTTGGTCCAAATGATCTCACGGATAATCCAATTAGTTTAATATTTTAATATTTTTTTAGTGCCCTCACGAGAAAGATCCCTGAATGGAAAATATGAGATTGAATCAAGCAACAAGTACACTTATTCGTGGCATTCCAGACAACATCTTATCTAGTGAGGAAAATCGTTAACTATATTTATCTTCGTGGCATTCCAGACAATTACAGTCTTATAAAGGTACGGCTAGTTATGTTAAACTCAATCCCTTCTGTTAAACTATACTGGGATCCTAATTGAAGCATTCCATCGAACACGTGGAAGCCACTGAAGCATTATGTTTTTTAAGCCAAATTTTCCAATTACAGTTGGAGATTCTATCAAATACTTGGAAAGCAATTGAGGGAAGAATAAGAACCTAATTGAAGCATTCCATCGAACACGTGGAAGCCACTGAAGCATTATGTTTTTTAAGCCAAATTTTCCAATTACAGTTGGAAAGCAAAGAGGGTAAACAGATTTTTATTAGGATCAAAGTAACGTCAAAAAATAAGGAAGATTATTAGGGCGAGAATGAATGGTTTACCTGTTTCAATCGTGGGCAGCGTCCTTGTGGTCGCTGGGGTTTTCGGAAATGGCGTTGACAACGGCTGGAGGGTGGTCGCTGGGTTGGGTGGTGGTGTGGCAACAGGAGCGAACAGGAGAGAGGAGTGGGAGAGAGAGAGAGAGAGGAAGGGGAGAGGGAGGGAGGGAGAGAGCGGGAGAGTAACTGAGGAAGGGGAGAGGGAGGGAGGGAGGGAGAGAGCGGGAGAGTAACTTTGGAGGAAGACAGGAAACACGGTGGAGAGAGGAAGCACGATGGAGAAAAATACAATCGTCGTAATCGGTTTTTCAATCCAACGACCGCAGCCTATTGAATTTGCAATTTGCAATCCAAACGGCTGAAGGGGTGCTCATATTTGTAAGTCTGCTCTGTTTTATAGTATAGATTATTAAAAAATACTTTTAAATTATTAAACAGATCGAATTATCCGAATAGAACCCGGAGTGGGCCTCGAAGATCGATAAGTGCACCGTTTTTGCACAAATCATTGATTCTCATAGAAGGGTGCCTACCAAAAGTTGGAAGAATTTTCAATACTAAAGTTCTACTCCGTGCAAAATAAAGCGTTACAAATAACTACAGTATTGTATTAAATTTTTTTTCTAAAAAGTAAGGAGAGAGGTTCTTCTCTAGTTTTATTAACCTCTAGTCCCCATCAAGTTTCAATTTTTTGAGTTCATTTCGGACCTGAAAAAATGATTGAAACCATTCAAGAACTCGCGGAAAAGAATATCCATGACGAATATCAGTTTAATTAGATTTCATTTGCTATATGAATGAATCAAGTTTGTGTAAGGAAAAAACTGACCGTTTAAGGTTTAATATGGCTTTCCTTTTATTTTTTTCCCCTCACACAAATGCGATGCGATTCGTTCATATTGCTGATAAAGTCATATCAAATTGACTTTTCGTATAAATTTTTTTTTTCATGAGTTCTACAAAATGATCGATTCGCATTGTTCAAAATTTTTTATTTTTGCCGGAATGGAACTAAAAAACAAAAAACCGAGGGTTGGAGGATCATAAAATCATAAAACTCAAACGAATCGGGCTGCTCACGTCGGCTTGTTAAGATTCGTTTAATAATCAAGCTTGAGTTTTATGGTCATTTAGTCAAGAATTCGAGCTCCCCATTCAAAACTAAACTAGATTCGTTTTTATGCTTGAATAAATTAACATGGCTCGACTCGTCAAAGTTTGACTAGATTGCAATAGAGCCGAGGTCGAATAAAGCGTACTGCGGAGAAGCTTCCTCCTCTGTTCAATATTCTCCGATCTTCTTCTTCGCCGCATTATTTTTCTGCTTCCGTCTTCGCATCCGATTCTTTTATTACTGTAATTTATAATTTATTAATCCGATCAGTGTCGATTAAGTGCATCAAAAAAAAAAAAAAAAAACCTGACTTCAAAACCCTAGCTTGTAGCTTGCCCCCATCCCCACAGAAATCCGAACAATGGCCGGCGGTAGCCACCCCAAGTCCGCCTCATCCCACAACCCTTCTCCCTCCTCCTCCTCCTCCCTCCGCAAATCCCGCTGGGAATCCGACCACAAACCCTCCGACAAGAAACCCTCCTCCTCCTCTGCCGCCGCCGCCGCAAAACCACCGACCCCAAAACCCACCTCCAATCCCAAAGAAAACCCAAAACCCACCTCAAAACCCATCCCCACTCCGCCAACTGACCCGAATCCTCATCCGGGTTTCGCCCCGATTAATCCTCCGCTGCCGCCATCTTACGGGTTCCACATGCTGGAACGGAGGACGATTGCCCTCGCCGATGGCAGCGTGAGGTCGTACTTCGCGCTGCCGCCGGACTATGAGAATTTTGCACCGCCACCGTCCAGGCCGATGTTGCCGGCTCAAGGAGGATTAGGGTTTGGTGGTAGGGGGTTCCCTCTGTTGGGTCCCATGAGCCCCGAGTTTCGGGACCGTGAGGATCTGTTTGCGCGCGATCGGAACGAGGGATATTTGAATTTGTTGAAGAGGAAGGGAGGTGCGGGTGAGGATGAGAGAGGAGGGGGGAGGGACGGGAGTAATGACGAATTCATGAGGCAAAGGCAGCATCTTTTGCAGTATGGGAATGCGGGTTCAATGAATCCGGATAGGTTTCCGGTTGGTTTGAATGAGAGGGGTGAGTTTGTGGCGGGTCCGAGTAATAACCCGGACGGTGGAAGAGGAGAGGAGTTTAGGGCGGCAAAGTATATGAGAGCTGGTGGAGGTTATGAGAATTTCCGTGGCGGTGACAATGTGGGTCTTAAGCATAATGATGTGGATCAAAGTGCATTGAAAAAGGCATTTTTGCATTTTGTGAAGTTGCTTAATGAGAATACGAGTGAAAAGAAGAATTACTTGGAAAATGGGAAGCAGGCGCCTCTTCATTGTGTCGCTTGCGGCAGGTTTGATAAAATTGTGCCAAACTTACTATTATTGCCGGAGATATATTGATTTGAGATGTTTATGCAAGTCTGTGTGATTAGGATCTGTATAAGAGGACTATTCACTTGGTTCAGCAGTATGTAATGTGATTTTGGTTATAGGTATTAAGTTGAGGCTTCAGCCTTAATTTTGGGGGTTGCCATTTTTCTGCAAAGGGGTGTCCTAGGTCAAATTGTGTACTGGTTATGTGGGGAGATTTCGGGGAAGGTGTTAAGTTCAAGTCAAAATTGTTAGATTGGTTTTTGTTTGTAGTGCAGGGGGACTAGGTAACTTGTTCAGACTTTGGGGACGGTAAGGTATAAGTAATTAGATTATGAAGATGAAGGAACATGATTCAATTTTTGGAGGGAGCAAATTGCATAAATTCTTTTCTATAAACTAAAAATTGTAGGGGTTCATCAAAACTTTGTAGAAGTTTTGGGGGGGCCACGAGCCCTCAAGCCTGCTAGAAACCCTCTGTCCTCCTCTGAGTTCAAGTATGAAACTGGATTGCCTCGGCAATTTAGCTCATTCTTAATAGATTGTTAACCACCAACTCATCTAAAAGCTTAAGCTGATAGTTATTTATATTCTCAATATGCTTCCTCACTTGTAGTCAGGCTCTCCTCCATAAGGAGACTAAACACGTGCAAATATTTAATCAATTAGGTAGACAGTGAGGTTCAGACACGAGAGCCTGCTTTGATACCATAATATTAGATTGTTAACCATCAACTCATCTAAAAGCTTAAGCTGTTAGAGCATCCCCATTGTAATAATCAAATGGGTATGGATAAGCAAATTTAACAACAATGCTCAAAAAACACCCCACATTGTAATAAGCAAAGTTACAAGTTTTTTAGCAAATAATCAAATTCCATAACCAATCTTAACAACGTTTACCAATAACCAAAACTCAATAACTCAAAAACACATCGAGGCGAATACTTTGGTGTGGTCGGGTGCGTGATTGAAACTCGTTTGCGATTGGACAAATGTGCATTTTGTATTGTGTGGTTTTTTTTTGGTTAGGGATGCAAAAATAACCAATGTGGCTGGAGAGGTTGTTAAGTTTGACTATGGACTAAATGGATAATCAAATGCTGACGTGACACATTTTGATTATTGGTTTTGATTATTACCATAGCAGATGCTCTTAGAGAGGGGGGTAACTTTATTATTTATACTCTCAACAACTCTATCCAAATGACCTTTTCTTTTGGAAATTAGTATTGAGTCAGCATTTGATTCCACATTCATACTGCTTCAGTTTGTTAATTATCTAGTATCAACTTCTTGAAGTGACCATTTAACATTTAAATATTATTGGCAGTGAGGGAGTTTTTGGTATATATCCTTGTTAGATAGTTTTAAGATGATAAATCTCACTCCTTTCAATTTGGTTACTGTGTGCGAATGGCCAACACTTCACTCCTGGATGGATGAACTGGGGCAATTTATGCACAATAAAGCAATTGGATCCTCATGGCGAGTAGTATTATGTTATTTCTTATGCAGTCTTGACAGTTAGACAAGATAGACACTAGTTTCTAATTTTAGTCACTTATGAAATACGTAATGAGTGGCACTTGAGCCTGTGCTGCAAGTCTTTGCTTTGGCATAAGTATGTGCAGTAAATGTTGATGTTTTGCTTTACATAAGGATTTGGAACTTCTATGACATAACAATAATGGTGGTAACTCTTGAAAGGTGGTTGTCATGATGACCAGCCCATGCTATGTGTTTGCTTCGATTTCAATGGCTTGTTTAGATCTTTCTGTGTGTTAATTGTGGGTTAGGTAATCAAATCTTCATTAATGTGAGCCATTCACTGCATGGACTGAATGAAATGTGTGAATGTACCCAAACAGTATCGAGCTGTATCAGCTGTCATTTATGACCCGAAGTTATCATGATGATGACCAAGTTTTTCCATGGGTAGCTCTCTCTTTCTCTCAAAGCTACTTTCTAGAAGCCTTCAAATTCTCTAATTTTAGACAATTTTCTTGTAAACATTTGATATTACTATCTATGTGTACTGCCACATCACGTGGGTATGTGATTTGTTTGTGGAAATGCTCTGATGGCATTAGCTTCCAATTACGAGCTTTTTTTGTACTAATAGGCTTCTTCTTATCTATATATTAAGGGATAGAGAGAGTTGCCGTCTTACTGCTAACCAAGTAGGAGAAGTTAGAGTCAAGAATAATGCTTTGATTTCAGTTATTTACAGTTCTTTACGGAGGCACCATTGCGTAAGTATGTGCTAGTGTGAAAATTACTCGTATATGTTGCTTCAGATAGACAAGTTTGTGAGAGGTCTATATTCATATTACTGTAATTTGGTAAGAATGATGGATATTTATCCTCTGATTCCCTACCAGTACTGTAAACCCTGTTTGACCTCTGATTATATCATTGCCTCTTCACCCCTGGCAATAACTCTAGACTTCTCGAAATTAAGCTTTTCTTTCTCTTCTCGTTCTCCACATCTTTGTTGGTAGTTAAGTACAGTGTTGAATTGTAGGATACCCGATACATTTGGTATCAAGGGGAAAACGGAAGATACTGCGTATTGTGTTGGAAAAAAATTGCCCTGATACACTTCTATATTGTAGGATATTTTTCCGTAATGCAGGAAGGTATTTCGTTGGGTATGATTTTTGACAATTATGATGGTCTCGTTGAAATGAAATTGACGTGATGGATGGAGAGGCTACTTGATTGTCAAGAAACACTTGATGTTGTAGTTCTTTTATTGCTTTCAAGTTTCCTGGTTAGCGTAGAGGTAGTAAATGCTTATAAAGCATGCAAGTGAGGTGGAAATTTGGATGTAAATGCCTAGCTTCTTTGTTATCCGTGCAATGACCTTTGACCCTTTTTTTTTGGGCACAGCTATTATTGCGGCTTACATTTACTTTTTGTTTACTATACGTGTTCCAATGTGATATATCGGATAAGAAACCCAATACACAACACGTATTCCGATTTGACAACACTATTTAAGCTCAATATATGATCTAGTTTGTGGATGAGGACGTTATTTGGGGAATTTATTATACTTGTGGAAAATCTTAGGCTCCACTTGGATGAGTGGATTTGAAATGTTATATTGAAATCCGCTTGGGCTGTTTGGATGACCAATGACGAATCATTGTGAGGATTTAAAATCTGGGCAAATCAGCCCATGGATTTTGTGGGCTGTCAGAACTAATTTATAGGGATTTCAAATAACTCATAATCCGCTGTTATTACAAATCCATACAATCCAGTCCCGGTTCCCCATCACGCGCAGATTGATACACATTTGAACCCATAGTTTGAAGCGGAGATTAGGTAGCGATGATTTTCTAGAATTTTTTTCCCTTTTGTAGTTCTGGGGATAATTTGACCTCGAAGGTATGAATCTGTGTTTTTAGCTAGTTGAATTTTTTCTTTCGTTTTCATTTTAACCAATCTGGTGTTTGATTTCAGATTGCTTGATCGATAGTCTAGTGACATTTTCGTTTAATATCCACTTTTCGATCCGATGTGTTTTTCTATATATGTTTTGTCAAAGTATGTATGTTCTGAGTGTTGATGTGTTTATATGCTCTCAGTGTGTACTATTGGATTGTGTGTATTTATTTGCTGGTAGAACAGCTTGGGTAGTTGGGTATGTCCTCTCTTGCTGTGTATATGGTTCTCTCTTTGGAATCCATACATTTTTATCCTTTTAAATTAATAAATTATGTGACCAGAAAAGGGAAGCAAGACTCAAATTGCCAAGCAAGATTGGATTCAGAATCTATGTACCAGTATGGAGCATTAATTGGTAGAGACGCATGCTTATGATTGAAGGCTAACTGGAAAAGTTGGCTTGTTGGTTTGGTTGAGCTTTAGCAAAACCTGTTTGCGAGAAGTTTGTCCCGTTTAAGTACCTTTCTATTTTGGTTTGGTCTGTACGTGAGAGCTGCACAGTGCTTGGAGTTTCTGATTCTTTGCGGATTAGAAATTAATATAGTGATGCACGATTTGGAATTTGTGTACGTGGTTGATTCTATGGCTGCCATGTGTAGATATTCAGTAGCTTGCGCTAAGGCAAGGCACTGAGGATGATTTAAAACCATTGGTGAGGTTGACATTTTAAGCATTTGAGCATTGATCACAATGATATCTTTGCAATGGGAATCTTTGTGTTTGTTTTGTCCCAGGGTTTACACCTTGTGTGTCTGTGAATAACAGACACTTTTCCGGAGGCAATGTGTTAGTGTTCAAACTTGAGAATACGAACAAGCAGAGGACATGTTTGGATAAGTTGATTGTAGAGTCTTTTTTTCTATTTTTTTTGGGTTTCTGCTCTGACACGAGGGGAAACACAATGAGAAATGATTGGGTTGTCAAACTGAACTGTCCTTAAGCTTGAATGGATCAAAGTGTGGATTAAAAAGTTCAGGACCATAAGCTTCACTCTCTTTCTTTTTTTGTCTAACAACAATGATGAAACAATTTTTTTTCTTCTTGCATAGGACCATTTATGAGCTGTTTGAAATATACCATGTACTCGATATTTTATTGCATTATGTTTGAGTAAAATTGGAATATGTGGCATGTAATGGTATATCACATAGTTTATCTACCGCCCGTTTGTCATGTCTTGCATTTTTTAAAATTCACGAGTCTGTGCTCGTAACAACTAGTGTGTTGTGTAGTGTCGCATGTTAGTGTTTCTTGTGTTGTAAAAGTGGATGTGGTGACTACCTATCCTGATAGAGCAACACTGTCAATTTTCATATACGCGTAATGCATACCTATTGGTGCTTTTGGAGTTAGACAGTTAGTTATATGTATCATGAGCATTGGAATTTGAGATTAGGGTGCTCATTATTTGTTTGATGTTTGGCCTCCAAGCATCATGCGGTGCTACCTTTAACAGCAATAAAGTAATGGGGTCTGGTTAAATGGGAATGGCTTTGTTGTATCTACGTCCTGATGTTAATTGGGCAAATGAGTAGATTTTCTTCCATATGGGAAGTGTTGGCATTCCCATGGCTTACGGTTTTGCTGATGATTTTTTCTAGGTTGCTTACTGTTGGATCTAGTTATATGTATTTACACGTTTCTAATTTGTTATTTGTGATTTCATGGTGTACTTCTACACTATCCATGGTTCTGAACTGGTGAATCATTGTTGCCGATGGCCCTTACTCTTTTTTGATAAAACAAGAGTCGTAATAAGCCTTTTTTGGTTATACCTAATCTAACTTTTCCTCCAAAATGTGCTTCCCTTTTGTTTCAATGTAAATACACATCCCTATTTACTTAAACCTTCCTCTTTGTTTTGGTTCTGAGTTTTTTCAACCGGTTATTATTGTTAGTTGAATGCCAGTTCTGCTAGGATTTGTCCTTGTTTGTTTGGGCAACATGTGATGCTGGGTTTTGGGGGACCGAAATACTTGCTTTGTTTGGTTTTGAGAATTTTTTTTGATGTAAGGAGGGGTAATGAGTGGAGAGATATAGATAGAAATTTATTGAGAGTTATGCAGAGAGTAAAGAAGTTTTTCAAAACTTCTAAACGAACAAAGTGTCTGTGTTTGGCCTCTGGTGAAGTTGTAAGATGGAGAAATGCCCTTTATTTTGAATGAATTGGCTTTCAATGTTGAAACATGCTTTTGTTCTTGTTCTTGATCTTGATTCACTGCTTTATTGTTTGACATATTGGAGTTTTCTAACAATTTCGCTCATTTTCTTGAAGTTGTGAGTTTTAATCGGAATGGAGAAATATGATTAGTGTAGCCCACACCAAATAGTTGGGGCTTTGGTGGGTTGTGCGAGTTGTCTGATTCGGCGTGGGCTTATTAATAGTTTGTTTATTACCTGCATCATTGTGGTGGCCTGGACCGGCATAAAAGTTCATAGGGATTTGTTTTGCGGGGATGGTCAAACCATTTTTGAAGGAAACAGAATATATATGTTTACTATGAGGAGCTTTAGCAGTGTTCTCACATTTGGGAAATCTGTTTCTCAATGTTCACTCTATAATCTTGTTTTATCCGTGTGTACTATCTTTTTTTTAGCGATGATTGCGAGGGGTATATTTTGTGGTGGGATACTAGTTGGTGACCCCTTTGTAAGTAGATATTTTCGTTTGTTTGCGTTGAATATAATGGTGGGACTAGACATGGTACACACAAGAATGTGGAAGATCTTGGACCAAAACTCAATGGTGTATAGCTTTATTGCGAGTTTGCTCATCATTAAGGATGTGCTGCCCCGACTGTGTAAGTGATGGTATTCCGGTGAGAGGATTTAAGTGATCCATGATTCTATTGTACATTATGCATTGCTCATCTTCTGCTCAAGAAGATCAAGCTCAAAGAAATCGACTTATATTTACAACTACCTTTCTCGGAATGTATTTGAGCTTTTGGGATTTGTCAAATTACTATGAATGAAAGCTCTTTATAATAGCTTGGGACTTCGGTTAGCATTTCATAGTAAGTTGGGTCGATGTCTTGTAGACTGTTAGGGATGTTGTCTGGATAATTTGTTCCCAACCTAAGGTGACATGTTGATGCAAATCAAAAAGTGCCATGTTGCCCATGCACGACTTCTTTTACTTAAAGGTGTAGCTTCTGATTTTATAAAACACCACTTTAGCTTGAAACATAAAAGAAGATATTGTGAAAACACTGTTTGAGCGTTTCTGAAAATACCTTGTAAAGACAATACCAATTTTTTGGTGGCCTAGTGTCCTTGGAGTTAAATTAGAAGAAATTCATGCTTAGACACATACCGATACTGTAATCCAAGTAACAATAGTGTGAATGAAGACTAGCCCTAGTACGTAATATTCAAAAATGCCACTTGCTTTAATTTATGGTGAAAGATCAGCAGATAGTTTCGAAAACCCATCCCTTGCTAGGAGAGACTGCATGTGGTTGTAAACTCTCTTATCTATTAATATGTTTGATTGGTATTGCTTTTCGGATGTTAATATTGAGACATTGTGCGCTGCAGTTGCTTGAGAAGCATCAGAGGCTTCTTGTCTTATTTGCTTCTTGGTGGTGTAATAGATGCATTCATGGATGGATTAGCGCTCATCTATTTTATTTCTTTCCTTTGGAGATTTTTCGTAAAGGCCACCTTTTATGCCCCTGATATTTCTGTATGTTGGTCAGAGGTTTAGGGCATTTACCTCCACTATAAATATGTTGAATATGCAGTTTTTATTTGTAATGTTGGTGTCCAGCTGAATCTGGTCATTTTGTGGTATAAGTAAATTTGCAGAGGTTTTCTGCTTTCTAACAGGCTGAGGAACTATTAGGTTACTGCGAATTGACACAATGCTTGCATCAAGTAGATTTGAATACTTACTTTTCCCCTTTGTGGTTTTACTTCTCCCTGAAATTTTTCTCTCGACAGGATTTCCCCAGGTTGTCTTCTTTTGCCAGTAGTAGTTGTAGTAAAATTACATTAGAAATTTTGGAAGGCTTACATGTTGAGTATTTTGTGTGGGCTGCTTTCGATCCCACCGATCAGGATACGTTTTGCAATTTAGACATCAGTTTCCCCAACATTGGCTTTATGCTATGACATTTCGTTACTTCTAGTGATCTGAATGGCAGGAGAGTAGATGTAGTTGTACTTCTAATGGGTTTGGTATAGTACTTCCAGTGTTACGTGGACAGTTGTGGTTTGTATCTTGTTTTTGGCTGCTTTCTCAGTCACTCTCTTTTGCTGTTATAACGTTTTGTGGTAAACAGCTTTCTAAGCTTGAAATCAACTTGCAGAGGTTTTCTGCTTTCTAACAGGCTGAGGAACTATTAGGTTATCGTGAATTGGCACAATGCTTGCATCAAGTAGCTTTGAATACTTACTTTTCCCCTTTGTGGTTTTACTTCTCCCTGAAAATCTTGGAAGGCTTTAACTTACATGTTGAGTATTTTGGTGTGAGTTGCTTTCGATCCCACTGATCAAGATAAGGTTTGCAATTTAGACATCAGTTTCCCTAACATTGGCTTTATGCTACGACATTTTTTTACTTCTAGTGATCTGAATGGCTGGAAAGTAGATTGAGTTGTATTTCTAATGGGTTTGGCATAGTACTTCCAGGGTTACATGGACGGTTGTGGCTTGTAGCTTGTTTTTGGCTGCTTTCTCAGTCACTCTCTTTGGCTGTTAGAACGTTTTGTGGTAAACGGCTTTCTGGGCTTGAAATTATGTTAAGAGTGAATTTTCTTCCGAACCGGATGCAGCACCCATCTTCCCGATAGAAGTTAAAAATGGGCTGTTGAAATGATTCATTTGTATATTCACCAAAAAGTTTGATGCATGCAATTTCACTTGTAGAGTGTAGCTTCAACAGAATGGTGGATATCCTCATTTGACTTCAACGAACTTTGTTGTCTTTCGAAGCGTACATTGCTTGTCGGTGAGCAATAAAAAAGAATTGCTTTACAGAAAGACCTTTGGTTTGGCGGTAGATAAAATTTACAGTTCTGGAATTGTCTTGCTAATGCTTGCCATAAGCAATTATAGTGCTGCTTGACGCTATTTTTTCATCCTTCTTTGACATGCCTTACTTTTCCTTTGGAGCTGGTGTATGCATTTTTTGGTCGTCTTGTTACTTCATCCAGTAATCCTTTAGTGGTACCGAAACATGTATCTGAGTTCCACGACTCCTTCTATATGTACAATTACAGGTCTTCTAAAGATTTTCCAGATATGCATGGTCTTATCCTGCACACATACAACCCAGATAAAGCTGATTTGCTTGTGGATCATCTTGGCTTACACAAAGCTTTGTGTGTTCTTATGGGCTGGAACTATTCAAAGCCTCCTGACAGCTCAAGGGCATATCAGTCATTATCTGCTGAAGAAGCCACAGCAAACCAGGATGATCTGATTTTGTGGCCACCTACGGTGCTCATTCATAATACACACACAGGGAAGGTTAAAGATGGGCGCCTAGAAGGTTTGGGAAACAAAGCAATGGATAATATACTAAGAGGTATTGCGTGCCCATTTTGCTATTTGTCATCATCTTTCATGTTACTCATCGGTAATATGGCCATTGACTTTCCCATTCATTCATGGTAATCCATGCATTCATTCATATTAGTCCTCATCCACCACAAAATAGGTGATAGGAAGTGCTTTAAGGGCTCGTTTGTTTGACCGGATACGAATACTGGATTGGACTATATATCCAACTTGTCCAAATAACTGGTGTTTGGTGTAATTATTTGCTACTCGCATTGTAGTGTGTGATGTGCAATACCTTAGGGTGTGGTACTGGTAATCCGATCACTATTAATCCGGTGGGATCGTATGTCCGGTCTGCTTACTCTCTCTCTTGGTAGTTTACTGAATCTGTTTGTTCTTATGTTTATTGCTTATATCTGCTGGAGTACCTCTTTTACATTTTCCCTCCAGCTTGGTTTGTTAGGATGGTGGTTCTGTTTGGACTATAAGACTCCATCAATGTTACTCATGGCATTTAGGTTTGCTTTTCAAACTTCGTCGCTACTTAATGTTTGTGAACTTAGGTTGGAGATCTAAAGTTTTCTCTCATACAAAGCATGGTCCATGCTGTCCATTAAATTTCTTGCCAGGGCATAAGGGATCATTTTCATGATTCGACAAGAACTTTTACAGTTTTTGGCCTCTTGAAATCTTTTGACCTTCTGTTCCTTAAAGACGACATGGGCCTCTTCTGGCATTCTTTTTAGGTAAATTGGTTCTTTCTTCAACACCAACTTAATTAAATAATTTGAAATTACTCATCATAAGTGGTATGTTCAAATTAATTTGGTTATCAAACTAGAATATTCTATCCGCAGTGCTATAGCAATGGCTGACATTCAAGGACTTGTTCATGCTTAAAACTTCGGAGAAACAGATCAGTCTAACTGCTGCTATTGGTAACCATTTACACATTCAGTACAAATTGTCTGATGTTTTAATCTGTAATGGCAGTACCAGTTTGCCTTTAGTATTATTACTTGTTAAGAACCTGCAACAAGAAGTAATTTCCCAAACAAAGATTAAATGATCTTAATCATAACCAGTGGTGGTACCCATGCTATGGCAAGTGGCTTGGACTATTTTGAAATTTGATGATTATTGTATTTTTGCAATTGTTTCTAGTTTTTAGCTGCTATATATATTTGGTTGTGGTCTAATGGTTGCTTTACCCTTTCTTTCATCAATCATCATCTAGATTTGGCAAAAATTACTTCTACCCCATAAATATCGTGCCAGTTTTATAGGAATTTCTGGCCCGAACAAAGGATCTAAGGGACTACAGAAACACTGGATCTAATTGATTCTGTGGCTACGTCCATGATCACTGCATTTTTTTCACAATGGTGAAGAACGATACAAGAGATAGATTTGAGTATCCCTAAAGATACATTATACAGGTAGGCTTGCAACTATGTGGAAAATAGTTAGAAGTTTGATCTGACATGTATGAGTAGGTGAATAGTACCATGTGGCTCCACACTCCACAACACCAAACTTCATTATCTTCATTCTCTCTCTTCCATGGAGAAATTTCTGGTTATCCTTTTCCTTTTGGTCTTAAGTCTTTTAAATAATATTCCCCTATATTCAATTTTACGGATATTTAGTTGATTTGGTATATGGGGATTTGATCTTTTTTTGAATGGGAACTTGAGTGCTAAATAGACATAATGTAGTAATGTGTATGTATCGAGAAGTTTCAGAGTTTTTTAAGTCTTATAAAAAATTGAAAATCACCTGCCCTTGTGGGATCCTCACCGTCAGAAAAAGATTTGTGTGAGTGTTTGCGTACCTCATTCTCTCTCCCTCTCTATCCTGGAAAAATTCCTTTCTTTCTCTTCCCTTCTGTCTCTATCTTTCTCTGTCTTTGTAATTGAAGAACCTCAGGAGTCAGGGTAGTTTTTTTTTTTTTCAGTGGAGGTTTCCTGTTAGAGCGAGGCTGCATTGATTTAAGTTTCTGAAGCAAAGGTCTTCTATCATGTGGCACTATTCTACATCTATTTAAGGCCATTGTTTCGATAGTGAAGCTTTAGACTGGTCCATACTAATCCTTTCTGTTATGTTACAGATCATATGATAGATATTGACCCTGTTAGAATTGTGAGTTTGTTTTTTTGGGGTAATTATTTATTTATTTTTGGGTAATTAATTGTAAGTGAGCAAAAATTTTCAAATGTAATGCAGCCTCCTAGATAGCACACTGGCAGTGTTACAGATCTTCATTTGAAGACACGTAATTTACAATACTTTGACTTCGATCATGCAATGCTGTAAATCTTCCCTGAATTACTATCCCTCCAATATATGCTTCAAATACAACAAATGAATACATCCAACAACTAAACCAATAAGTTGACAGCTATCAGAATATACTATTACTACTACAACGAACGTAGAACATAAAAAATCTGTGTTCAACTTAATCCAGAAGAGTCACATCAATCCATGGTATCTCTCTTAGTGATATAGTAAATTGCAAATCAGCATCACTCTGTTCCTACCGGTAGTTAATACGTAGATAAGAAGAATATGATTCCCCTCTCGGGTTTGTAGTTTACTATATCATTGATACTATGGGTTGATGTGACTACTCTGGATTACGTTGAACTCAGATTTTTTCTATTCTGCGTTTGTTTAAGTAGTAATAATAGTATGTACTGCTAGCTGTCAACTTATTGGTTAAGTTGTTGGGTGTATTCCTTTGTTGTATTTGAAGCATATCTTGTAGTCATAGTAATTTGGGGGAGGCTTCCAACATTGCATGATCCAAGTATAGTAAATTATGTTTCTTCAAATGATGATCTGCAGTGCCAGTGTGCTATCTAGGAGGCTGCATTACGTTTGGAAATTTCTGTTCACTTACTGTCCATTCTGTTAAAAGAAACTGCTTCATGTGGTTTTATAGCTAATGACATGGTAGATGAATTTATCAGGTTTCAGACCCACATGGGTGGTTTATAAGTAAATCGGGTTCCGAGAGAACCTTCATCAAGGATTGGACCCTCTTGATTTTGTCCTTGTGTAGAGTCCAAAAATGTCCGATTATTTTGGTTGAAATCCGAAGTTATGTGTTTGAAGTTTGCTTTATCTGTTTTCAAACGTTCATGTCTACTTTGTTTGCTGATATTTTTCACGGCCTGATCTTTGGAACATTTGCTAAGGTGTCTCATAGTTGGTTTGTAGATTCAACCATCTTTTTTTTACTTTATTTTGACTTTTGAGAGGGTGGTGATGTGAATGATACCACACTCATCAAATAGAGAAGGCCAAATGTTTTGTTCTATTTGTGATTGACTGTGCCAGAGGAAATCTGATTCGAACCCATGATGAATGCTTCTATTTGTCCACTGAAGAAGGCGAAGGCTGGGCAAGCGACTAGGCCAACTTACTGTGTTTCTCTAGATCATCATAGTTTACTTCCGCATCGTCATCTAGCTTTCCTAACGAGGGCCAAAATTCGTTGTGTCTGGAGTGCAGGTTGATTGTAGTCCTGTCTCAGTGACTTCATTAAACATAGAACATTCTCAGAGAGTGCCTTTCTCTTCAGATGTTTTATGGTTAGAGAGAGTTCTGTATGCACAAGCCGCTGAGAGAGGGGCAGGTACTGCACAAGCTTGGATGGGCTCTTGCTCACAATCTGAAACCTTTCTTTTTTCGGCATGCCGCTCTGACAAGTGCCACACACGAGTGGAGCCCCTCCCACATAAGCAGCTTTCGAGCTTTCTAGGCCTTAGTTGACTCCCTCTTCTTTTGAGCTTGACCAGACACACTAGTCAAAGAGCCATCGGTCAGAGACCTCATAGGGTACGGCTTACAGGCATAGACTCTATCAGATATCAATCACTAAACTAAAGAAAGTCGAAAAAATCATAAGAGAAGCAAGGCCCCTAGAAGGTTGGGAAGCAGTATGCCCAGTTCCTTCAACTTCTTGTCCAAAGCCTGCGATAGTCCATCCTTCTATGGGTGCCCATTCAGGTGTGGACGAGAATTCCCTCTGGTCGTGTAAGCTTGGGCTCAGTTGTATGAGTATGTAGGTTCTTGTCTGAGGGCCTCACTTAGACTTGTCCTTGAGTTAACAATGGAATCTTTTTGGGCACATTGACTTTCTTGGGGCTATGATTTGATGGCAAGAATAAAAATAAAAGCATTTGTGTTTTACTGTTTAGTCTCCCATTACCATTGATGTGCTGATGCCTTCATTGCAATTCGTGCATTTGTTCTCGTCCTGCATGGAATCCATAATAATAATGTACTTGGGTAAATATGTGGTTTCATGCTTATTGTGTAATTTAATCTGAGATTGTGATGTCGATTCTTTGATATTGGAGTTAGTTTCCCATTAGTTGGGTGATTTCATTCCCCCTTGAAAAGAGTATCTCATGTATTAAACACATCTAAATGATAAATTCAGGGTAAATGAATCAGATCCCATGCTTCTTAATTCCTCCCCTCCTGATTAATCTTGCGGCCTAAATACTGAAGTCACTCATTTCCCTGATCCTAGATAGGAAAAGTAAGTACTAAGTAGTGTTGAAAATCTATGGGTGAAGACTGAAACAAGATGAAGGAGACAATAATTTCCTTCTTGTTAGTCCCAAGGTTTTAGATTTTGATGATAACAAACATACAGCGTTGATTTGTTTCTATCGTGCACTTAGGCAAACCCAATGCACGAGGCTCCCGCCATTGCGCGGTCTGGGAAGGCAAAGAGGCTGTGACCTCCATGTCACAATGGAGCAACTTTACTGTTGCGCTAGGCCCACCCTTCAATTTCCTTCTCTCGTCTATGTAGGGATTCGATTTTGTGACTTGGCTTATGTTTTTTGGGTCTTCCCCGGTTCCCTGCTTATGATTCAATTTCCCAAGGGTTTGAAATTTCATAATTGTGTTATTAGGGGAGATTAGTATGTTACAGGTTTCTCATAGTTTGTTCGGTTGGATGCTCAAAAGTTGTTGAGCATGTTTTGTGCCTTTGGTTCCAGTTTTACATCGGTGGTCCATGTTGTACTGAAAGCCAAAGGTGTTCCATTTGTTGATCCTAACCTGTATGGTTTGTAACTCTATCCCGCTGGTCACTTTTTATCAGAGAAACAGAAAGAGAGGATAAATTCAGTTCCCCATGCTATGTCAAGGCTTGCAATGTATTCTTAATTGTGGGACATTGATTGTGCGATATTTGGTTGTTTATTTTTTAATATCTCTTGGTTATCTAAAGCATTTGATCAGCTGGGAATTGCCGCTTTACAGGTTCGAATATTTTGAATCGGAGACTGTTGGGCCTCCCTTGCTTGACAATGGACCCACTGGCTATACAGAGCCAAAAACTTGATGGGCTGATTAAGATAACTTGACCTTGCCACGCTGCCCTTTATAAGAAATCAAGTTCTCACACAACTTTGTTCATTTCAGGCCTTGGATTTGGGAGTGGAAAGGCAAAGTCTGTATTTGGAAGAGAAGGTCATAGTGGCGTTGTAAGAGTTCAGTTTGCTGGTAACCAGTCGGGCTTGAAGGAGGCCTTGAGGCTTGCAGAATTCTTGCAGAAAGAAAACCACGGGCGAATGAACTGGGCCCGCGTTCAGTCATTGACAGCGGGCAAGGACATTGAGAATGATCCGAACCTTGTGAAGGTGGATGAGAAGACTGGAGAAAAGGCAAGGATCTTGTATGGGTATTTAGGGACCGCGTGGGATTTGGACAAGATGGATTTTGACGCGAGGAAGAAGACTGCTATTGAGAGCCGGAGGGAGCACAAGCCATCATAACAAGACTTAAGTATTATGGGTGTTATCTTTACATGCTGTGGTTTTAAAGAAATGATGTATCTTGTTTTACATGGCTTTTGAAGTTAACGGCGGAATCGAGGTTGTTGGTGTTAGTTTGATTTGCTGATAACTTGTGTTAAAAGAGCCTATGCAAATGCATGTTGTTTTTAATGGTCATTTAACTCAACTGTTTATGCTCTCCTTTCCTCATCTATTTTTCTTCTTAGAGAACAAAATGTAGTTACGGAGCTTACGGTGTTGAGCTATGTTCTTATTTGCAGGTACAGTTGAACCTTGGATTTGTGGGATGAAAGGAAAACGAAATGAAATTGAAATGACAGTAAATATGTTGGATTTTTTCCCCCTTTTGATGAGGAATAACATAAAATGAGGAGACAACAACTTGGGTGAGTGTCCTGTTGTGTTTGGGTTACGTCAAGTGTGGGTTCGTGACAAAAAACTAAAACAACTAACTTGATTTATAGCTAAATGTATTACCCGTGTCGACGCTAACATGACACGTGATATGATTTGACAAGATTGTATACGTGTTAGATCCTAACATGGGACATGTTCGATGTGAGTGAGTTTGTGTGATTGTGTTTGTAAGTGTGTGTGGTTATATATTACTCCTACTTGTTATTGGAGAGATGATCAAGAGAGAGAGTGTGTGTACACAGTTCTATAAACTTCCATCACTCATTATTTATGTGTATGCCTTTCTAGAGTCCGTCTGACTTTTCAGAGGCTTCAAGCGAAAATAAAAAATGAGGCACTTTTGTTGAATTATTACAAGGGTAGAAAAGGTAAGAGGGCTCCCTCAAATTCACAATTTTTTAGCAAAAAGTATACGGTTCCCGACCAAAGGGATTCCGATCGGATCCCAACGCCGCGCCGGGTCCACTCCAGTCACCGAACGGCCGATTTGAGCCGTCCAAAAATTCTAAAAAAAAAACCGAGTGGGTCTACGCGAGAATCAATGACATCCGATATGTGTACCCGGTGGGGCGTCGGGATCCGGTTGGAATCTGGAACTATAGCACCGCTCATTTTTTAGAGGTTTAAAACGGTTGCAAAACAAGATTTAGCTCGAGGCTGGCTGTGTGCCCTCATTATCTGCAAAATGGACATTTCATAATCCTAGTGGGGCAAGTCTTTTGCATACTATATATAATTCAACGTCAATAAATATGTGAAGTCCATCTGTCTCATCTTATCCATGGTTTTCCCCATCCTAGACATAGATTAGGTTAGGTTGGACTGAAATTTGCAGAAAGTGATTTTATCACCCTTTAATTCTATGATTGTATCGCCGAGAAGAATGTGATCTACACGGAACCCTTGCCTCTTCCATCACCACCAATTTTGTGAAATATAAAATGGTGGTCCTATCGTTTAGTCGCATAATCGTTAAAAACGTATTGTGCCTCTAGCTCTTCGCTGTCAATTCTAGCATTGCAAGTACACTTTCACTCGTTCTCGTGGATTTTGATAATTGAAAATGTGTTTCAAAAATGCTTTCACGCTTCTGCTTACGCACGTGAATTATGTGACTTATGTCTCATCTCGAATAAAACATACAGGAGTGTTACAATATAAGCTATACATACATATATGTCAAGGTCAATTCAACTCTCCTTTAAGAAAAGGGGAAAACTTGGGTTTTTATTAACTTGTCATTTTTTTATCTACTCCATCTAACCAACATAACATTGTTTAGTGCATAGAAAACATTGGCCAGTGCGTAATGAAAGGCTTTTCTGGGAAGAAATTATTGATTGGGTTAAAAGAGAAAATCTTTGCAAGTGAAGTGGATTGTAGTTGGCGTCTTTTTTATACTCTCATGCACACGAACATGGTTTGATTTCCATAAGCACCAATCCCTCTCCCCAAGTCCCCTAGGATATAGTAGATTAGGATTAACGAATGACAAAAAAAAAAAAAAAAAGAGAGAGAAAATCCTTAAACAAAGGTATTTGTGTCTTTAATTAGGTCACATGCAACTTAGATATGATGTTGATAATAAGGTTTTGTCACAAGCCGTTTACATGAGATAACTAAATTATTTTTTGTGATATCTAAAAGATTCATTGCAAAGTAGCTAGTCCCTTCAGAGCACGAACTAACGAAGTAGGCTTCTTAGCGTAGAGCTTGGCCTACTTCCCGCCTGAAAGAACCGCTCTTTAGCCTTTGTCAATAATGCTCCCGGCACATTTGGATAATCAGTAATCACCCTATAAGCTAGACCATCATAACTTAGTTTAATTTAGTTCTTTTTTTTTTTGTAGTACTGGTATTTTACTTCCTGTAAACTGTTCTATATATCATTCACAAATGTAGTTATTGTCATCTCTCTACAGACTAAAAAACCCAATGACCTTCGGAAAATTGTTTTAGATTATACGAAATTCTCATCCTAATCTCGAATCTTGTGAGTCGCATTTACACTCGCTCTCACATTAACATAGGACCTGGTCACCCGGCTTGCTTCTTGCCCGAAAGAACCCCTCGCCAACCTTAGTCAATAGCGAAAACATTTTTGACAGCTACGTCCTCTTATTAGCAAAATGCAAGAGATTTATATAACTAGTAATCACCCTATTAGATCGCCATAACTTAGTCTGATTTAGTTTGTTTGTATGTATTATTTTTTACTTCCTGTAAACTGTTTTATAAAGGAAACCAAGCAGAGTTGGTTTGCCTTACCCTCTCCCTCAGTGGAGGTAGGGGTTCAAGCCCGCTAGGGGCGTGGTTGGAGTTCAAGGTTATGAGTAGCCTTTGAACTCCCTTTTGACTACTACAATATTATACTATAATATATAAAGTGTGATAAAAAATAAAAAAAAAAACTGTTTTCAATGTAATGTAGTTATACCAAAAGATTTTTGTAAATCGTTTTGAAATTATAGTAATTTCATCATCCGAATCTTGAATCTTGTGCCAATCTAGGAGACCAAACGTCCAGAAATAGCGTGACGGAGAGCATATGGAATAATTTTTAGTGCTCAGCAACATCAAGAAAGTTAGGCCTCACATGATCCAATGATCTTACTACAACACATTCGCTCGTATATACTTTTGACTCTTCCGTGGAATAGTCTCGCCAAATACTTTTTAATTCTTGTGCGGTCAGTTCATACGATACTTCACTTCAATTGGAGCCCCACTAGGCTAGCGGATGACAAAAGTCATTCTTCATCTCGTATATACTTTTGACTCTTTCGTGGAACAATCTTGCCAAATACTTTTTAATTGTTGTGCAGTCAGTTCATACGATACTTTACTTCAATTGGAGATTTGGAACCCCACTAGGCTAGCGGATGACAAAAGTCATTCTTCATCGCTTACAATGGGTTATAAAAGATGACGACAATGTAACGAATATCATCTTAAGGATAGAAACAGCGTAACCCGCCTTGAAACATTTCTTAATTCCTCTCCATATTTATCCTCTTTCATCGGCTCCGACGGTTTTGCATCAACAACTCAAGCATAGAACAGAATACAAATGAGCTAGCATGCCTTTCATTTGGCTCAATCTCCGCAACAGTAGATATATAGGACCCGTTTGGATGCAGGATAATGATTGTGGGTATTAGTTATGAAGGAGAATAGGATAGTAATGAGTATTATGTAAGAAGGGTGAGCCCACATTGATGTAACGGAGGGATTAAATAGTGCTTGGTTTAGATGAAGGATAAAATTGGGGGATAAGATTGTTTTGTAGTTGTTGAAATGGAAGAGAGATAAGATATTATCCGGGGATATTATGTAATAACACCTCAGAACCTCCGCATAAATAATTCCCCTGCCGAGGGTATTAGGGGGTACAAGAGAATCCGGAGCTTAGCTAATATCCCGATGAAATGTGTTATCAAACCATAGCTTAACCATGGGCTCACGGTCATAGAGGAGGGGGTATAACTAATACCCTTCGATAGGCCCCCATTCAAACAGACCCATATATCCAGAGAAGTACTTCTCTAATTCACATAATCCCTTCACTAAGATTCTTACGCACTCGCTCTATGCTTCCGTCATCAATCAATCGTTGCTCTCTTTAATTTTATTACTTGTTATAAAGACAACCGTGTGAGCTATATTCATGCTCGCACGCCCCTTGTGCTCGCGTACGCACATTATGCGATTAAGGTACTGTGAAAGAGTAAACAATACGTATGGGGAATATTGTTTTCAAAGTCCGGCAACCTATCTCTTTTGCTTTTAAATCTGACTACAACCATGTGGAGTTAAGTAGAAATGGGCCCCCACCACTCCCACCCTCCTCCATCTCCCTCCTTTCCCAGCTTTTCACCAATCCTTACCACCCTCCTACTCCCCACACCACCCCCCCCCCCCCATAGCACATCTCCAACCCACGTAAATCCAACCATTCAAAATAAAGAATGAATGTGATACATTGAAGAGAAATTATGCAAATTCTCTCTTCTGTTTTTATTTTTTTATTTTTATACTTTTTGAGAGAATCTTGAAATGATTCATTATCCTTTTTTTTTTGGGCAAATTTTCGTAGTAGTCCCTGTAGTTTTACGGTTGTCTCACTTTCGTCCCTCTAGTTTCAAAGTGCTCGAATTTCGTCCCTATAGTTTGTTTTACGTTCCAAATTGGTAAAATCGTTAACACCGTTAACGAAACTAACGGAAAAAAAAAATGTTACAATTTTTAGTCCGTTTGAATCGGTGCGAAGTTCTTATTTTTTTGATCATTGTATCCTAAATGGTCGTAATGAATTTTTGATTCTAAGGCCTTTCAATGAGCACCCTAAGAGAGCCATGAAACTAAATAAGGAGTCTTCGGATGCTCGTTGAAAGGCCTTAGAGCCAAAAATTCATTACGACCATTTAGGATAAAATGATCAAAAAAATAAGATCTTCGCACCAGTTCAAACGAATTGAAAATTGGAACACTTATTTTTTTTTCCGTTAGTTTCGTTAACGGTGTTAACGATTTTACCAATTTAAAACGTAAAACAAACTACAGGGACGAAATTCGAGCACTTTGAAACTAGAGGGACGAAAGTGAGACAACCGTAAAACTACAGGGACTACTACGAAAATTTGCCCTTTTTTTTTTAAGAGTTTTGATCTCCAAAATGAAAGTACGGTATGCATATTTAGAGATTCAAAAGTAAATTTGGAGACTAATCTCTTAAAAGGACAAGGAGTCCCTCCAAAAAGTACAAAAACTAAAGAATAAATGAAATAATTTACAAAATCTCCCTCAATATATCACATTCATTTTTCATTTTAAAGCCTTGGAGATGAGTTGGAGATGCTCTGATGCAACTTCGGTTTTGGAGAAGGGAGAAGGATCCTCTCAAAATGGAGGGATGATATTGCTCCTCGCTCTCACAAGTCACAACACAAAACTGCGTAGGGTTTACAAGTTGGACCAAACACACCTTTTGGACCCTACACACTATTGTAGGAGGGAGGAGCATTGCTTTTGGGCACAAAATAGTTTTGATTTTTCAAAGCGGCATGCTCTCCTACTCGGTTACACCATTAGTGAGTTCTTATCGTTCATCTCTAAAGAGTATTAACCATGTTAGATAAGATCGATTGGTTTTCGTTCAGTATGATTTTAGAACACATTTGCCTTAAGAAAATAAACTCACATGCTGATCACGACCCATTTATTTCAAGGTAAATGATTAGGATCATGTGATCATGATTAAAATCTCATCGATATCATTTTTGGCATTACAGACTTTTTTCACAAGTAATGAAAATGAACGATTTCAATTACCGAAGATGGTTTGAAAAAATATTCATAATAAGCCCCATAATGCAGTGCAGTGGTAGGTGATCCACTTGAAATTCTTTGTATCAATAAATTATTGTACCTCTGTATCGATGTATTTTAGGTCATTAAATTGTGTTAGAAATTTTTGCATTTTAAAAATTTTATGCGATCCAAAGGGCGGAAATGCACTAGTAACGAAATTGAACTCTAGGTGATGTGCACGCGATGCAGGGTGGTGGGTGATGGTGCAGGCGGCGAAGGGTGGTGGGTGAGGGTGGTGGCGGACAAGTTGACAATGGGGTGCAACATATCGTTTTAGGCAAATCTGCAGACCTTCGCTCGATTGCTACAAGATTTACTGATCCCGATCGCCAAAGAGTCTCCTAACGCTGTTTCACTCTAAATGGAGTATCGAGGGTGAAATGGAACACTCCGACTCATACCGTACCCGTTGCTATCCCTGTAGCATGTAATCGCTGTTTCACTTTCACCCCAATCCAAACATCCCCTTAATTCTTTTCTCTTTCTTTTTTTGAGGAGAATGTAACAGGCTAACAACCATTCAACCCCTCCCTAATCTCTGAGAAAATTTTCAGTCGGGTGGGCACCACGTGGTGCTCATTCGACACATTCGAGCTATTCGATGAGATTTTGGACCCCTCGAATTTGGAAAGAAAAAAAGGAAAGAGAGGGAGAAGGGGTGAAATGAGAGAGAAAGTTTTAATCTGAACCTTCTGAAAATACATTGTACATCTCGAAAGTACCGAACAGATACCACGTAAAATATACCCGCTCAGCATTTGAAAAATTTCTCCTAATCTCTATCCTCTGCAATGATCACAACAAACAAAAAATAGTACTAAAATAAAAATCCTCTCTTATCCTACGCACCACCACTCCCTCGCTCACGTTAGCACTGATATCGTACCGCCTTTGTCAGACGCCCTTTAGTCTTGCCACGTCACCACCCATCCTCTTCTTTGAATTTCTGCTTTATCGCCACCACCCAACACCACCCTGCCTCTCTCTCCCCCCCTCTCTCTCCCCCCCTCTCTCTCTATCTCTCCACTTCCTAGGGTTCCTTCTCTACGTCTGCCGCAATGGGTTCGATCCCCGATCCCGGCGACGAGTTCGCCGAGTCAACTCACCCCCCGCCACAACCGAGCTTCGACGAGTTCCAGCGCACCGCCTCGCTGATGACCAGCTGCACCCTCCTCTGGAAAGAGCTCTCCGACCACTTCTCCTCCCTCGAGCAAGACCTCAAAAACAAATCCGACGCCCTCAACCACAAGCTCCAAACCCTAGACGCCCAGACCAAACAGTCCCTCCAAGTCCTCGAGCACCGCGAGGACACCATCAACGCCGCCGTTTCAGTCGCCCTGCAGAAAGTCAAGGAGCAAAAGGAAGCCGCCCTCAACGACGCCGTCGTCTTCGGTGAAGTCGACAACGACGAGGGACTCTTGCTAAAACTGCGTCGTTTCTGTTTGAAAATGGATTCTGAAGGCTTCTGGAGGTTCGTTGCGGAGAGGAAGAAGGAACTGGACTCAATTAGGGCTCAGATGTCGGCCGCGCTGGCTGACTGCGTGGATCCGGCCCGATTCGTGCTCGAAGCGATTTCGGAGGTGTTTCCGGTGGATAAGAGGGGGGACAAGAGCAATGATTTGGGCTGGGCGTGTGTTTTGATACTGGAGTCGTTGATTCCGGCCGTGGTGGACCCGATCATGGGCAGTTCGCGCCTTTTGGTGACGCCAAGGATGAGGGCGAGGGCGAGGGAGATAGCGGAGACCTGGAAGAGGAGCCTGGACGAGCGGGGCGGGATCGAGAACGTGAAGACCCCGGACGTGCACACGTTTCTGCAGCACCTGGTGAGTTTTGGGATTGTGAGAAAGGAGGATGTTGAGTTGTACAGGAAGCTCGTTGTTGCGTCTGCGTGGCGGAAGCAAATGCCCAAGCTTGCTTTGTCGCTGGGGTTGGGTGATAAGATGCCTGGTACGTTCGCCGTTTCTGCTAGGTTGTAGTGTATTGTTACAATGCTTTGTTTGGGGTGTTCGTTGTTTTTCTAGTACTTATTTGTGTTGAATGATACTTACCTCCATGGGAGTATATAACTGTATGTTAGTGTTTGGTTTGGGTACATAATGTTTAGCTTCATCTGGAATTAGTTTGTTAGCTGAAGAGTACCCATAAGTAAAAGGAATTCACTGAGCCCCTAGCTATTCTGGATTTGATAAGCGGAATGGAATGAGGATTATCTATTTTAATGTAGAAAGGGAGAAGTCATTTTGGTGTCAACAATGTTTGTAGCTCCGTCACAAAAATAGTTTCCATATCCCACCAGAATAGTACAAGTTTTTCCCACTACTTTAAATGCGCCATTAAATAATTTTATGGGAAAAGTAGTAATCTAACTTGTCGTAACCACTACCCTACTATCCACAATCATCCTAAAATTGTGCACACAAATTGTGTGTGCCATCCTTCTTGTAAGGAGAAACTGCTCAGCTCCGAAGATTCTTTTTAAGTTCCGGTTGCAGCTTCCACCAAGTGGCGTTGTGACGTGTCTTGCAGAGATTATTCACTGTCCCTGAGGCACTGCCTCATGGTGCCCCATGCCATTTTCAAGTACTGTTGATCCACACACTTTGTCTTGGTGTGGGTCTCTTGTACGTACTGGTGATCTTAAAGTTATGAGGATGGCCTCTTAAAGATGCAGAGGGCTAGAGGCCTTTATGGTTAAGCCTTGCCATATGACACCAAGTTTGCTGTAAGAGCCCCACTTCGACCAATGCCGGCATGGAGCCCTTCCATCCAAGAGCCAAAACTCATTCATGATTAACTCCTTCAGAGTTCTGACTCAACCAGGCCAAAAGTGCAAAGTGAAGAGCCAAGGGGGCTGCCATTTGACGACCACTTGACGTCCACCTCCCTCAGCACCTGTCTACATGCTTTCTCTTTGGGATTAGCAAGATGAGACTCCAATCCTCCAGAACAATAGGAGAGTGTCTTTTCCAAGGGAAAGGCTACTCTATACTTCCTAGGGTGCTTGCCATTTGTACACAAACGGTGCACTGTATGAACACCAATTCTGCGCCGCATTGGTTCATAAGCATCACTACTTTGGATCATAAGGCTACTTTGCGTATTACCTAAGCAGCACAATAGCCTCATCGCTCAGATTGGTGGGTTCATAATCAAACAGAACAAAATCTTGTACGAACTCGGGGCCCAAATTTATTTTGACCACAGGCTGACTCCACTTTGGTTTGACTACATAACTACTTTGTAGCCCATCCCTATTTAAGTAAATCAAGATCCTCATATGATGATCCCTCATGTGACAGAAAATAGACTCATAAGTCATAACCAACACCACTTCTGCTATAACCACAACCTCTGTAGCTCATAACTAGGGCGTAGAGTAACCACCTTTTAAGGAGTGTGTGCCATATAATATGCCCCCTGTCAATTCTCTAGCTGTTGTCCAGGAAGTAGGAACCATGACAAACTTGAATTTCAATGTTCATAAGATGTTTGCAAATCATATGACAAGGCATAACTTTAATTGTGTGAAATTATGGCACTGGTGGAAGGACAATCATTGGTTGAGTGCAATGGGCCAGATAATTCACTGTTAGGTTGACTGGTTTGAATGGACCTGTTTTGGACCATGAAAATTAGCTGATAGCAGAGATGTTAAATCATCTTAACTCTTGGGGCATGTTGGTGCTCACAGATCACCTAACAAGAGGTCAGGCAACTAAATTATAACTACTTTACAATCGGCATGTGATACTTGCATATGTGATGATTTGTTACTTAGGGAACACCTGATTTTTGGTGAATTTTCTTTGCATTGCATTTTGCCTGACCTTAATCAGTTAAAGCTACTATGTATCATTATTAGGAGTGATTGTGGTTGACTTATGGTTGATCTTCATTTTCTCAGAACATGTTTTGTGTGTTATACTGAAGCAGTCTCGAAATGGTTAGATGTTTCTGGGGCATCTATAATGGGGTTTGAATGCTTGTGTACAGATATGATTGAAGAATTGATCAGCAGGGGACAACAGGTTGACGCTGTCCATTTTACTTATGAAGTTGGCCTTGAGGACAAGTTCCCTCCTGTCCCACTATTGAAAGCTTTCCTGAAGGATGCAAAGAAAGCAGCAACTTCTCTTTTGGAGGATCCTAACAATTCTGGCAGAGCTGCGGTATTTATTTAGTTATTTGGTTGTCATGGCACTTCTGTTTTACAAATTTATTATACTGCATACGCCCTCAAGAGATTCAATTTGATTGTGATTCTGTCTGTCCTACTGGTGCAGGAAGCTTTTTAAGTTATATACCTTATACTCTCTATTTGTGCTTTGTTGATCAGCACCAAATATTCATCTACAACAGCCGGAAATAGTTTTAAAACTTGATTATGTGTAGATTGTATAGTAAACCCTTCTTGCATATGGAGAAGGAATTTCATCTACATCAAATCTTCTTATCAGCTGAGAACTTCGACTGTTTGCGAGTTCCTCGCAATAGGTGCATTTATTCTCCCGCACTTGCACTAAATGCCTACTTGCGGAATAGAATTGTCACCTTTTACGAAACATTAATATGCTTGCTGTTTTTTATTTACTGGTTTTTAGTAGCAGGATACTCACACTCTAATACAATGGAAAAACTTGTTCTCTCTAATTTGTGCATCGTAGATTAGCACCAAATCTTCATCTACCACTGCTAGGAACGGTTTTTAAGTATTGTTATTTGCGTATATTCTGCATTTAACACTTCCTGGAAACAGAGAAATGTTTTTCTTCTGCCTCAAATTGCATTAGCTTCTCGATTGCAACTATAAATTGATTCTTAAATTTTTTGCCATACTACGTTTTAAAAAGACAACGGTTACGTAGTGCGAAAACGTTGATGCTTGGTAATATGGTGATATTGAATGTATTGGCCAAGTTCTCTTTGATTAAACCTGATACATGCTCTAATACAATGGTAAATCTTTATTTTGCAGCAGCTTGCTTCACGCAAGGAGCAGTCAGCACTTCGGGCTGTGATCAAGTGCATTGAAGAGTACAAACTAGAGGCTGAATTCCCTCCTGAAAGCCTCAAGAAACGCCTTGAACAGTTAGAGAAAACCAAGGTTGAGAAGAAAAGACCTGCCGCTGCCCCTGCCAACAAAAGAACGCGAGCAAACAATGGCGGCCCAATGCCACCCGCAAAAGCAGGTCGCTCCACTAATGCTTACGTGTCGTCTTTTCCGGCTGCTCCCACATACGTCAGATCCCCATCACATACCCAATACCCTATGGGGGTCCCATCCTATCCTTCATCCCCTGTCATGTATGGCAGCAGGAGTCCTCCAACCCACCCTTATGCTTACTCACCGGAATCAGCTCCTCCTACCTTCGCTGTTTCGTATCCAGTCGCACAAGTGAACTATTCTCCATACGGAGGTTATGGAAATGGAGTTGCTCCAGCTTATCAGCACGCTTACTACTGATGGACATGACTGGTGGTCGATGAAGATGGTGACTCTGATATGTAACCCTAATCTCAAATCATGTCTTTTCTAGATGGTCTGTAATCACTAACCTCTTAATGGTAGCGATATGTGTGTGCTAATCCTTAATCTTGACTTTTATCCCGCATCTTGACTTGTCATTGACTCAATGGCAGGTTTCCTCTTTCTGATGTTGATCAAACTTGTAGTACTAGTGTTGTGAAAGTAATCGAGAAATCTTCATTAGTGTAACCAGCAGATGTGGTTTTGTTGTATGATTGTTAGACAACAAGGAGAAGATGCCATCTGGGATGATCTTGTTTGTCAAAAAAAAAACAAGGAGAGATGCCATCTGTTTTAGGGCAATCATGAATAGTGGTAGACAGAGGCCCCCTCAAATTGTCCGTACAAGTGAGAATCTTGGTAGGTGTAAAGAATTTCACGTGATCCAGTGGCCGGAAGTGCATGGAATGCTAGTACGTACATTTTTTTGTGCCGAAAATTTGAACTCTGACAGAGTTGGGTAGGTTGTTTGATCGGGATCAATGGATTTGATTTGGTTTGGCGTCATTCCTGATTGCTTGTTCTGAAGTCTCGTTGCTTCTATTGATGAAACTGTTCTGGTAGATGTATTCCTGTTTTGACAAAGCACGACGCATTGCAGTACCCTTGAGTTTTGATATCTGGAAATGATCACATGCCATGCCACGGCAAGGAATGCGGAGAAATAGTAGCAGCAGATTCGTATTGTTCTCTGGTCCTGCATTTTACTGGGGTTTATGTGAAGGTTAATATCAAGCAATGGGGATAAAAGAAAGCTGGCCTATCTGTGATTTCTTAGGACTGTTGTCATCGAAATTCTCTGTTTGATTAGGTTCAAGAACTTTTTTGCATTTTCATATAGCATTTGGTATTGTGCTTCTGGACCTATGGTGGTGCCTTTGCCATCCAAATTGTCTATTCAAAGCTGTCAAAAAGTAACAGGTAAACGGCTGAGCAGTTTGAGATATTGCAGAATCAGTGCCAAACTGACTGGTTTAGAGCAAGGCCAATGGTTCCCAAATGGCTTGAACCATTTTCACAAAATGACCAAAATTGCAAAAAATTCTACCCCAATCGTGTGCCATTTTATCTGGGATTCGAAGCAGTTACTCTAGAAATCGGGTTCTCTGACGGCACGCTAACTACAAACCAAAGCACCAGCGCCTGGACGCGTAACCGAGAATACAGCTCCTTCTTTACCACTTTGTACCCTATCATCTTTCTTTATTCACTTGATTTTCCAATTAGCGCAACAAAAGAAAGCTTGTACCATAAATGGTTCCACTGCCGCCCATTTGTCCAACAATTTTCACCCAAAAATTGCAGCAAGAATGGCTACATCACCATTCACCAAATCCAACCACCAAATCCTTCCCTCCCTCTTGTTCCCGGGGAAATCTGTGTGTGTTATGTGTGTGTGTTAGAGAGAGAGAGAGCGCGCGTACTTGTTGGCAGACCCAGATTTGGTCTCTTGGCTATTGCCCAAAAAGGTCATTTTTGTTCCGATTTGTAATTGTAGAGAAGACCTCTTTATTTATCGAGATGAACGGAGAATGATGGATGGTAGATGGAGAATGGTAGATGAAGAATGGTAGATGAAGAATAGTGGATACTAGATGATAGATGGAGAATGGTAGTTGATGGAAGTTAATTGAAAATGAGATACAAGGGGAATTGTTAAAAATATAGTATTGCAAATGGCAATGCACCATTGCACCAAAATTGCCATTTTTTGGCCAAAGATCACTATTTATAGCCATATTTCTGGAATGGCTCAAAACCACTGGACTTGCCTAGATGTTCATTTTTGGGGGGTAAACTACTTGCTAATTAGATGTTTAAGTACTCTAAAAGCCCAAGCAAACCCAACCATCTTTATAGAAAAAATGCAAGTTTCCACTGGGAAGCTCTGAAAGCTCTTGTAGATGTAGGTTGTTTCTCTTCCCATGTCAACAAATTTACACCCATCTTGTAGTGCAACAAACCAAACACATACGCTAGCATGAAGAAGATAGTATCAAGAAAACACTTGAAAAGAGTACTACACAGGTTTACATGGTTCGACAAGAATGTCTACGTCTATTACTTTGGCAACTTTGGCAAGAATGTCTGTCTATAACTTGCACCAGATTACGTTATGTATGATGAGAAGGAAGAGTAACAATAACACAACTAATATTATCACCAATTACCCCCCCCCCCCCCCCCCCCCCCCACCCCCCAAAAAAAAAAAAAAACTAATACTATCACCGATATATACTGTTAGGGTTTTACATACAAAAACATTAATTGAAGTACCTTTTACACTGGTAGAAATTTTCGAGAAGTCACTGATTGTGAAGTGCTATACTATAATACTAATCAAGCGAGGGGTAGCATTAATTGAAGGACCTTCCTGGACCGTTTTTTATGTATCGTAACATTTTCGTACTCAAATTTAAGTTTGACTCGAAAATTTCTCGAGCTTTTAAAATGCTTCTTTTGGTTTGATTAGTACTCATCAATATAGTCTATCTCAACAAGTAGCTTGGTTTGTTTCAAGTACAATCTAATCTTACTCAAAATCCACAAATGAAA
The DNA here is from genome assembly GCA_019656295.1 of Rhododendron mucronatum var. ripense. Classification (NCBI taxonomy): domain Eukaryota; kingdom Viridiplantae; phylum Streptophyta; class Magnoliopsida; order Ericales; family Ericaceae; genus Rhododendron; species Rhododendron mucronatum. The sequence continues at coordinate 154,149 of BPLT01000122.1, read as the reverse complement.
CATAGAAATGGATTAATTTATCACAAAAATTCAAAACCATGATTACATTCCAAAAAAAACCTCACCCAACTCACTCATCAGTCATTAGCAGTTGCCAACTGCAACGACAACAGCTCCTCCTCAGGAATAATCCTAACCTTACAATCCGATTTCGGATACGACACGCACAACAAAGCATACCCTCTCTCAATAACATCATCACTCAGCATCCCCTCACTCTGATCAACGGACCCACTCAGCAGCTTGGCCGGACAAGTCATGCACACCCCAAGCTTACAGTCATGCGGCACATCAAGGCCAGAGTCCAGTGCCTTGGACAGAATTGTCTCGTCCGGTTCGACCTCGAGCTCGGTGGTTCGACTCTCGTGTTCAATCACCACTTTGTAGGAGTGGGTGATGGTTAGTTTCGGCCGGAGGGACGGCGGCGGTGGGCAGAGGCGGAGGTGGGTGGTTTGGGTTCTGGGTTTTGTGAGAGTGGTGGAGGGTGGTGAGGTGGTGAAATGAAGGGTTGATGAGGCCATTGGTTTGGTTGTTCAAACGAGGGGATGGTGTTTTTGAGTGGGGGAAGGGGATATGTGGTGTTGAGAGGATAAGGTTTTTGGGTGGGCTTGTTAATAGTGTATCTGCTGCTGCTTCTTTTTTTACATGGGCTGGATCTGTTTGTTGTGGGCCATGTGTATTTGTACATTTGTTTTTCAAGTGTATCAAAATAAGAACAACTCCTGAAGTGGAGAAAAAGAAGTTTTTGGGTGCCGGGCAGATACCACGTGGCAGTATTTGTTGGCGATCCTAGCTGTCTAAACGTGTTTTGGATGGTTTGGATTTTAGAGATAGAAAAAGAGGAGAGAGGGTGGTCGGGTGAGGGGAGAGAGTGGGAATAAATTTAGGCCGTTCAAAACACGTTTGGACGGTTGGAGTCGCCGACTGGTACCGCTACATAGTGCCCGCTCGGCACCCAAAAATTTCTGGAGAAGAAGACCTGAACGTGCAGATGGGAGTGCTGCATAAGTGCAATGTTGATATCACATGGCATTGCATTTGCATGCTGTAACTTAAGGAGAAAAAATAATACTCATTGATGGTTAATTTGGAAATAAAACCTGCACATATGTGGCGTTGGATATTTTGACTAATTTGTTGTTTTGTTAATTCGGAATATCCAGGTCTGTTTAGGCAGCCGCACATCAATTAATTCTTTGTGACGAAGCTCTTTATAATTAATTTCACAATTAGTTGATAACACGTTTGATGTTATGAACCTAAAACACAACGGAGAGTAAAACCATTCGATTTGTCATATTTAGAATAGTACCCTACTATAACTAACGAAACAATAAAGCTAGGCGTACAGCAACAAGGGTACAGCAGCGAGGTACAGACCTCGTTTGCTCCCGTTTCGGGTCCCGCAAAGATAATCGGAACCGCTCATTTTGTTTAAAACATTTCGTTTAGGGTCCCTGTAAAAAATCATCTCAATCCGATATCGGAAAATGTGTTTATGAATTTCGTTTACTTTCGTAAACTGACACAACCTGGTGATGTGTCTCTAGCATTTTGGTGTTTATTATTTACTCCCTCCGTCCCATAATATTTGTCCAGTCCGCAAAACAGAGACGTAAAAATAATACTATTTTTGTAAGAAAAATTGGGAAAAAATTCAACAACTTACTAGATCTCGACGAGTTCTTTTAACTTGTGAAAAAAATTTGAATTTTTTTTGAAAAAAATGCATTATTTTGTAGTCTTCGTTTTGCAGACCGGACAAATATTATGGGACGGAGGGAGTATATTACTGGGATGATATTGTTAGTAAAAATGATAATAACCAGGTTGTGTCAGTTTCTCTTTTATCCCCTGCAGTTCTGCACAAGTTTTTTTTTTTTGATCCGCCAGTTCTGCACAAGTTAACTTTCGTTTACTTTGTGTCCCTTAACCGTTAACTAAATCGAGGGCTAAACTAGGTATAATTACAAGCTGAGGGACGAAGTTGAAAATGTAAAACATTAAAGTTGCTAAATTAGGTAAGCTGAGGGACGAAGTTGAAAATATCAAACATTAAAGTTACTAAATTAGGTATAATTACAAGCTGAGGGACGAAATTGAAAATGTCAAACATTAAGTTCAACTATTCGTAAACAAATATTCTACGAACACACCCAAAATTACAAGCTCACACAGTCACGCTATTGCCCTCCGCGAACTCATCAGCGAAGTTCAACGCCGACTCAAGACACCGCACCAGCCTCCAAGGTTCGTCTCTCTCTCTCTCTCTCTCCATATTAGGGTTCAGTGATGTACTGATGTTGGATTTCGTTATTGAATTTAGATAATTTCTTCACGTGGGTCTCCTAGTTAATGATTGTACACGTAACTGTAAGTCATCGATACACTGATTGCATATTTGCGTAAATACACTCACGTCCTTCTTCTTCTTCTTCTTCTTGAAGTTTTGATTGGTCTCTGTATCGCTCATTGGATTAGGGCTTTTGATATTGAATTCGGATGTGTTTTGGACATATTTAGGATAAATGATATGGGGCTTTCTATTATTTCTTTGTTAAATGAATTAGGGCTTTGGATATACATTGATTGTTTGTAGAAATTAGGCTTTCGATGTAATAGGTTAATTTGCTTACTTTATTTTGCGTTTGTTCGATTGTTTACTTAGTGTGTGGATACTGGATAGTAAAGTTGCCTAATTGTTTTCCCCCATTGTCAAATTCCTGGGGCTACTCGTATGAGGTCTGAATCTGATAGAGGTATTATATTTCCACTTCATTGAGGTCAGTGCTTTTTAGAGACTTCATTCAAGAAAATCCCTGCGATAATGTTAAGGACCATACTCACCATAGGATCATTGCATTTTCCTTTTGAGAGTCGTGGAGGGGGATTGCGGTAGAGTTCTTATTTGCTTATTCTTATTTGTGTATGGCTCCTGAAGAAGTTGATAAATTGGTCAATTGGTGGTGATGCTTCAAATCAGTGGCATTTAATTGTTTGAGAGTGACTGAGACACAAATGTGAATTCAATAGCTTTAAAGTTGTCGTGCTCTTTTTCTGTAATTAGGTGTCCGGGTCAGCTTGCGCTCACCTTGACTCATCTTCTGGTCCTGAAGTCAATGACCGAGTAAACCTCTAGTGGCCCAAGGTTTGGAACATTTAGCTTTTGTGAGATTCGACCTTGCGACCTCTTGGGAGGCAAGCCTTTTAGTTGCTATCTCATGCCACTCGGCCAAACCCCTTGGGGTTAAGTGGTCCTGCTCTTAGGAGTGGTTTACATAGAATTGTGTTCGTTGCAAGTTTTCTCTTTTCCTGCCTTGCCTTGCCTTTTCTTCCTGCATTTAGTTCATTTCTTGAGAAAAAGTTATTCACCACAATCTTTAGGTACTTTGGTCATGTTTATAAGACTTCAAAATCTGATTTAATTCCATTTGGATCTTTAAGTAAAATCTAGGTTTTTTTTTTTTGTTCAGATTCATTTTGTTCTAATTCTGTTAAGAACAATCACTTTTATGGATCATATGTCGCATTACATGGACCCTTAGGGTTCTGTGGTGCTGACTCCACATGTAAAAGAAATATGTATCGACGAGGGGATACCCTTATGCCCACGGAAAAAATCAATCAATACTAAGGAATCTATAGGGGCGATAGTGGGACTATAGTACTGCTGAAAAATAAACGAGTACTTGTTGAATTCCTACAAAGGAGTTTTATCCTGGCGCTTTTACACAAATGAGCCACTGATGCAGTTCTAGTTTGTGAATATGGTCAATGTCAGTGAGGGGATCTATTAAAGCTTCTAATATTTCTTTCCTTGTGTAGTAAACCATCGTTGCCCAAGCCAAACCAAACCAAACCGAACCTTATGTCTACCCCTCCATTGAACTCTGTCAAGGGCCACTTGTTCACACAAACCTACTATACTCATATCGTTGAGCACTACAACATCTAATGTCAATTTAGGTCTACCCCTCCGCGTAGGATTGCTACCCAAAGCTATCCTATCCGCTCTCTTAACTACTGCATCTCCTGGTCTACGGTAGACATGATCAAACCACCTTAGCCTATTTTTCCTCAATTTCTCTTCTATGGGTGCTACACCTACACCGAAACCATTGTTGCCCAAGCATTCTTCCTAATTATATTATGAGCTTGTACTTGTAAATTTATGACAAGCCATTTCACTTGATTTCTCTAAGATTAATGAGCCTTTGTGATGCTAACTTTTGAGAAACAGGAGCATATATTCCTGGAGTAAGTGAAGTCAAAGAAATTATTTTGAATACTCTCCTCCTGATTCTGGCAGAGCACACTGAGATGCATGATTCATAGTGCCGGCTTCTTGAGCTTTTCCCTTGTTGGGATGGCAGAATACTGGTGTTTTGTAGAGCTTGTCTTGTTTGCTTTACGTTTTGTTCGGGTGCCGTTCCTAAGTTTTTATTACTGTCATAAGTGTGGATTAGTTATCATTTGGCATGAAAGAGTACACTATGAAGCGTGTCTCGTAAGATCTGAACTCATAGATTGCTTGGTTATGCATGAATTGTGAAGACATGGGATAGACATGTGAGAGCCTCTCCACCCCAACACCCTCTAATCTCCATTTGAGAGAATGAAAACCAACATTTTATAATCAAATAGTGAGTATAGAGGATTTTACTAATTAGGCAAACTCTAATCACATATCTTTCTATCTCTTCATTTCAAATACTTTCTCTCTGCTTCTCCATCATTATTTATTTTCGTTCCAAATCTAATAATTTTTGTATCTTTGTTTTCAAAAGTGAATTTGGAGGATCCTCCATTTGTTTTTCTCTCAGCTGTGCTACATGCACAGCAAGCTGTGCACAGCAGGCCTTTTCTCCCGTCTCGGGTCGCAAAAAGATGATCGGAGCCGATCATTTTGTTCAAAATGCGTCGTTTAAGGTCTCTGTAAAAAATGAGCTTCGTTCGATATCGTTAGAGGCGTTAACAAAACACCCAAAATCACTTCAGAATTTACTTCAGAATTTAGGCCTAAATTCTGAAGTGATTTTGGGTGTTTTGTTAACGCCTCTAACGATATCGAACGAAGCTCATTTTTTACAGAGACCTTAAACGACGCATTTTGAACAAAATGATCGGCTCCGATCATCTTTTTGTGACCCGAGGCGGAAGAAAACTGGCTCTGTGCACAGCTGCTGTGCACAGCTTGCTGTGCACAAAGCTTTTCTGTTTTTCTCTAACTCCATATTTGGATTGTCAAACATCATCATCGCAAATAGAGTAGGAAAAAAGGGTGGGTTATTAGAGCAAGAGTTTCCTCCAAAATAGAGAAATAGAGAATGGGTTGGAGATGCCCTGAGAGGGTTTGGCTATGCTTACTTTCTTCTTTGAATACTCGTTCTCTGTTAATTTTGTGTTGTTTTTCCCTGGGTTTCTTATCTGTGGGTGTGTTTTTGTTCGTGAAACTGTAGCAGTGTTCCTGCTGGTATAAACATTTCATTCACTAGCAATTTAGCGTATACAATCTAGATACCCAAACTCAATGAAAAAGTTTCTTAGTTTAGCACTTCAAATTTTTGCAACCCGACAGTAGCCCGCTGGATCTTGTGTGGCCGTCAAGCTGATTGATATTTGATACCTCGTGGAATATTCGTTGATTTCTTATACATTTGTTGAATCTCTTGTCCTATGCTGCACAAGCCTGGTTCAGTATTTTGAATCAAAGAAGACTTATTTATCACTAATTCAGGGGCTCAGAAGTATTCTGTATTCTTGATGTTTGTCAAACTGTAGAAGCATGGGGATATTATGTGGGGTACTCAACTCGTTCATTTTATTTGTCAGAATCATGGCTGGTTACGCTGATGCCGAAGGCAAGGAACCAATAAATGAGCAAGCAGTTGCCAACATCTATGGTGCCATGAGAGCTGAAATTAACCAAGTTTATTCAAAAATTACCGAACTAGAGATGGAAGCAAGCGAGCACTCATTGGTCATCAACGCCATAAAACCACTTGATCCATCAAGGCGGTGCTTCCGTATGATTGGAGGCGTATTGGTAGAGCGGACCATCAAAGAGGTCTTGCCAGCAGTTGAGCGAAATAAGGAGGGACTTGTGGAGGTTATTGCCCGGCTTAATGAAGCCTTGGAAAAGAAGAAAAAGGAAATGGCAGATTTTGAGGCGAAGTTCAAAATTAAGATTAGGAAATCTGATGAAGTATCGGACGACGGTGCCCGGAAGGAAGGTGCTGCACAAGGAGTACTTGTTGGCCCTGCTGGTGCAAATGAATGATTTGCTTTTTGGGTTTCTTAGTTTCCTTCTGATTTTGGTTTTCCTTGAATTTTTGGTAGGATGTTTTGGCTTTCGTCGCGTGTACAAGACTTGGTGTTTGGTTTATCCTTTAGATCAAATGTATTGGTCATGTATTTTACAAACGGTTGTGCGATTACTGTATGTTTCTAGGCCATCTTGATCAGTATGTTCGATTTTCATTTCGCCGAATCGCTGGAGAAAGTTTTTGTATTTCCATTTGGACAAAAGAATGAATCTACAAATGATATGGATGGAAACGAGCTTAGATTTTGGTCTTTTGGTGGGATTTACATGTAAACGATGCATATGGGGGGGAATTTTGCCCAGTCCGGGATACCCTTGTGTTATTGCTATTCTATTCTTGCTGCTTTGGTCCGGTTATGTTAACAAGCCAAGATTAGGAGAGGAAAAGCTGCAATAGAAAGGATAACCAAGTCTATATTTTCCTGCTGACAAACTTACTCAAGTCTTTGAGTTTTACGTATGTACATAAACTAATGGGTGTTTTGTCAAAGTCACCTGTTTTAATTTTTTGTTTTTATCTAACAAAAAATTGCGTTTGATAGTTTCGCAACAAAAAAAATTGCGTTTGATAGCTTCGCATCAAATTTTTGTGAATTGTTATTGGTTTGTCTCTACAAATCAGCCAAAAAAATCCCAGATTTTTCTGGCTTTGAAATCTCAAAAACCACTAGCAATATGACTTCATTAAACAACTTGGATTTGAAAAATAACATCAGAACTACTAGTATCCAAGTTGATGAAAAATAACCTACCAAAATACATTACGACATGATATTAGTGTTATGGCAACTGATTGATTTCATGTTATTACAAGGGAAAATAAGTAACTATTTGCTGTGCAAAAAGTCTAAGAACACATTTTTAAAATACAACCGTTAAATGTATATAAATTCGTGTACATCTAACAATTCTGTCCATATACTCCTAATAATTCCGCACACGATTGTCTCTGGAATTGTGTTTGTAGCATTGCTCGAGCACATATTCACCATACAAGAAAAAAAAATATATGTATATATCAAGATAAACTTCCAAGTTCATTATCCCAACCCAAAATTTGTGGCCCACAACATTGAGATAACCCCATTCAAGACATTGGCCGTGAGCATCGAGAACACGGTGCTCTCCCTGCGGCGTCCCTCACCGGACCCAAACCGAATACGGCGGAGCACGACCCGATCACCCAAAGAAATCCTGAACCCCTTTTCCGGCGAAAACCCGATCGGAGAGCTCGGCCAGAACGGCATTGACGGTGAGCAAAACGACGCTGGACCCCGCGATAACCCCGAGCACGACCCCGGTTGTCCCCACCACCTTCCCGAACGCCGGCCACTCTATCTCCCTTACCTCCTCCGCCACACCGCTCCAGAAATCCCCCCCACCCCCTCCTCTCTCTCTTCCTTCTCTCTCCAACATCGCCTTCTTGATCTGCGAACCCAGATCCGATACGTCGGCATTTGCGGGTTGTGTCTCGTCAGTAGCAATTGTGGGTTCGGAGACGCTGTCGGAATCTTTAGGGTTTTCATCTTCTTGGGATTTGCTGTTGTTGTCGGTGGATTGGGTCGATTTGATGTCAAATTGGGCGGGTTTTGTTTTCTTGATTGTGGAGTGTTTGGTGAAGAGGGATGTGGGTTTGAATTTGGAGAGAGAGTAGGGTTTTGGTGATGGTTTTGTGGGGTTTAGCAATGGGAATTGAAAGGAAATCTGAAGAGCAGCCATTGTTTGTTTCTCTTTCTCTCAGTAGGAAAACGAGGAGTTTGTTTGTAGTTTTGGATGACAAAAGGATACAACTGATGAGTACTTCTGCGGGAGAATTATAGAGGACCCACTTTATCTATCCGTGGTATATCACTCTAGACCTTTCATCATTTTAGCAGTACAGCAGTAGAACTAGCGTTGTACCGGTTGGATGCACAAGGACGAAGGAAAAATATGCGAAAACCTTTCCCATTTGTATTGTGCATTAGTAGGTTGGCATGTGTTCTTTTCGAAATAATTTGTTTAGATTTCTATCCAAACAAAATAATGTACATATTTCTGAAAAAAAGAAAGAGAGAGTATAAAGTGAATAAGATACAAAAATGAAAAAATTTCATGTAGAATGGAGAGAGTTTTGTTTTATTTTAAGTAACTACATTCATATAGAGTATATAATAAAAAAGGTAAATTGGGGCGACCAGAATAGTTGACCCTCTCTGAACATAGACATTTCTGATTTTTTTCTATTTTGTAGTAAGGTTGGTTTTTTCTAATTTGTAGCAAGGTAACCTTCGTTTTACCCCTTTTACTTTGGATTATGTGAAGAACATATGTTTCATTTTTGGGTTAGGACTTTGTCTCCCTTCTTCGAGGACCCTGACCATCCCATTTTGCATAGGGTGAGTCAACTGAGCTCATATATACGGTCCGAACCATTTTGCTCGTGGACATCGCAAGACACATGATTAGATCACTTTTTGCTTTGAAGACTGACGATTCTCAAAATTGTTATTGATGCCCATTTCATAAAAAAAAAAAAGAAAAAAAAGATACGATTTTGTGAACGGGGATATCCAATCAGACTTGACTTCTGTGAGAATGATTTGTTCAGTCCTCGCGCAAATGCATTGTTTGAGTTATCGAGATACACCTGAAATGGGCACACGATTAACAAAACTAGACAGTAAGGTCCTCAAAAGTCGAGAGAACCTTAGTCGCGCTTGTACCAATTCCCTCTTAGCTGGGAAAAAAGCAACGCTTTTATGAATGAGTGATTTCAACCATCCGTAATATATAACTTCGCAACCTGAAACACCTGAGCCGATATCTCAATGGAGTAGAGTTTTTTTTTTTTGGCAAAAAGCTAATTGCATATACAGCATCTATTGCAAGAAAACCCCTATTATTGAAGTTCCACAAAACTGACTTGTTGCTGGGAACTCACCTGGAAACCTGCCTACTTTCTCTTTATTCATTGTAATCAGACCATAGCAGTACCCTCCTTGAGGGAACAAGGAAATCGCACCTGTAAATGAATCTAAGAAGAAACTTTTCACTTTGCAGCCTCAGAAATTCACATAGAAAAACAAAAGCAATCACCCGTTTCACATTTTGGACACAGAAGTTTAACCACCTAAATTAACTGCTCCAACAATAACTGTAAAATTTCAATGAACCATTTCCGCGCAGATAGCAGAAACATCGAGAGCCCCAACAAAGAGAAACAACCTGTATCAGAAGTTCTGAGTTTTGAATCTTTGCTAGTTTCATTCCTGTGTCATCGGCCAGATTTTGTCCAGAGTCCAGACTTTGGTATAACCAATAGAAATCAGAAGAGCAAAAACAGTATCAGTCGGACAAATCTTTAGATTGCTACTTTGGTCTCTCCCATTTGAACTTTCAAAGACAACCTCATGCTTGCTACGGAATTTTCTAAGAACGATTGATACTTTTTGAACCCAATCAAGATATCTACCATTCGAGGATTCTTCCACAGATTTCTTCCCATGATCTAACACGCATTCCGACCAAGGGTGGCAAACATTCTACCCTTGAAAGGCTGCTCTATCTAGTGGTTCTGCATCAGCAATACCATTTAGACTTAGGAAGCCGCGAGATACCCGGTTGGCAAGGAAAACGGGAAAGAAGAATATTTGAATAAAAATCAATAAGCAGCAATGAAACGTAAAGGTTCCAAAAGGCCACCTAAGATGAAGTTGTTACCTGAAAGTGGCAAATAAAGCCAGATGACATTTCACTGAGGAAATTATGATCATACAGTCAAGCACATTCTCAAAGAAGAGCAAATCTACAAACGGCAATACGTTGCCAAGAAAGCAGAAGAACCTAAAGCAAAACCACTTTTTCTTTTGTATGAGTGACAACTTATAAAGCATGGAAGCAAACAAGGAGGAAGCTGTGTACAACAAAAAAACACGAGTTACAGCCCACAAACTGGGAAAAAATTGCCAAAGCCCAAATTAATCCTCATCCCGAATAAAGAAACCTTACAAGATTTAACCTCCGACTCGTTTGCTTTCCCGCCTTTTCTCAGCGAGGAAATGAAGCCTTTCCAGATTGAGGAAAATGAAAGGAGAGAATTGTATAGCGCCTGTATGCTTTCCAGGAATTTGAACAGAAAGGGAAGGAAACACCAAATACAAAATTCACAAACCCACAACGAAACTAAACAAAATTCGCCCTCAAAAAGAAGCCTAAAAGTCCCCAAAAGAATGAAAAAAACCTACTGATCAATGAAGTATCTAGTCCCATGGACCAATCTGAGTCGAATCATCTAAATACCGAAAAAGGGTCCTCACTCCTCAGTCATCATAACAAAATTTATGCCGCAACATGAATTGTTGAAATTGAAAACAAAATTGCTCAATATAAAATGCAATCCAACACGGCAACATGCACAGCAAAATACACAAATCTTCTTGATTGAGATAGTAAACAACTAATTCATAAATTCATGTCAACAGAGTTCCAGAGTCGATAATAAATTTGCATTTGCAAGGCTAAAATCCCAAGCAAATTAAGATAAAGTATACACTACTGTACAAGAACAAGCCGCCCCACGCCTCCCACTAACTCCCCCACTACCTCCCTGCTCTTTGGCACCGTCACAATCAACTCACCGTTGACAAACACTGCCGTTGCCAACTCCGGCTGCGTCATTGCCGGTAGCCGAAACCTCCACACGTCCACTTCCCCCAATAGCAACTCCACCACCTCATCTCCACCTTCACCTGTTGGGAAATTCAGTTTCACATTTTATGTTATTTCAAATGAATAGTCATTATCTATGTAGCACGGACACTTCGTCGGAGCTCACGTACCGGTGTCGGACACTTCTCAGACACCGACACTCCCGGACACGTGTCCGACACTTCTCCTGTAGTGTCCTGTTTTTTCCCCCAATATTTGGGGTCCAACACTTACGGACACTTTGGGGGTAAAAATGCAATTATAAGGATTTTTCAAATGGATCAAAGTCTACACTCTAGGGACAATTCGGGGGACACTCTCTTTGTTTAGATGTGCTCTTTCTTTCTCTCTCTGTGTGATCAGATTTAGGGCTATTTCGTTATAATATTATTAATCTTTTATCTTATTTGAATTTTTTTAAATTTTTTTCATATATATAACGTGTCCCCCATTTTTTGAAAATTTGTGTGTTGGGTGTCGGTGTCGGTGTCGGTGTCGTGTCCGTGTCCGTGTCCGTGTCCGTGTCCGTGTCCGTGCTACTTAGGTCATTATCTTTTCATTTCACAGACTTTAATACTAGTAAATTATGTTTAGAACTTGTGGAAGAGAAGAGAAAAGAGGCCGATCAAAAAAAAAAAAAAAAAAGAAGAGAAAAGAGAGAAAATAATTATGGGGAGTGCGAAAATCTACTATATATTAATTTTCACACCTCCTTGGGAGTGTGGTTAACAATTCGGGGATTAAAAAACACTCCCCATAATTAATAAAGAAAGTACTACTCTCAAAGCTTGATTTTGCATTTATCTCTTTACTCACCTCTCAAACCAAAGAATAGAAGTGAATTTTTTTGAATTTTCCTTTCTCTTTCTTCTCTTCTCGTTTTTTCTGTAAGTTCCAAACAAACCCTAGGCTCCGTGATCCGTTTGGAACCTGGGGAAAAAAGTAGAGTAGAAAGGAAGATACATTTTCAAAAATTTCCTTTTGGTTCTTAAAGAAAGAGAAGGGAGAATTTCAAACACAAATTCAATTTCTCTTTAAATTTCCCCCTAAAATGCCCTAAACGAAAGGAGTTTTTCGAGAGCTCCAACCAAACTCTCAAACCAAACCATAGAATTCTCTTCTTTTCTACAAGTACCAAACAAACCCAGACTTGGCAACTTGGGGAAAGAAGTAGAAATGAAGAGAAAATTTTAAAAATTTCCCTTCCATTGTTTGGTTCTTAAAAGAAAGAAACAAAAAAAGAAAGGAAGAATTTCAAACACAAATTCAATTTTTCCCACATTTTCTCTTTAACTTCCCCTCTCATTGTCTTCTTAATTACTTTTCCATTTCTTTCCTCAAGTTTCAAATAAAGCCTAAATGGTTTGTTTAGTATTTAGTGTTCTATGATTATTGTGGAAGAAATTTTCTAACATCACCTCCATTTCGAACCACAATCTTGGTCACCCCGGGGTGAACCTCCACCGCGTGAACCCTAACGCCGTCGCCGATTACGGCGTCATCATCGGTAACAGCAACAAAACGGAAGGAATCGGAGCTTTCTTCGACGGAGACGTCGGCGTCGGAAGGCAAGGGGAGCTCAAGGACCCTGCTGAAGACGTGAGGGAGTCGCCGGAGCCTCTTGTGAACCCCGCCGCAGCCGCCGCTTAGGGTTTCCTCGCCGTCCATGGCGTCGCGGTTTGCCATGTTCCGCTTCTTCGGCAGCGGGTGCACCCTCATGATATCGATTGGAAGTGAGGAATCGAATAGGAATAGGAATAGGAATGGGAATAAGAAATTAAGAATATGGACAAGATCAGATATTGGGGAATCAAGATTTTGAGAAGAATGGGAAATGTTGGAATATAATTATGGAAAAAAACCGATATACCTCCTCTACTTCGTGGAGAGAGAGAGAGAGAGAGAGAGAGAGGGGGGGGTCATCGTCGGGCTGGGCCGGCCAGCCCACCAAGTCACTATCCAAGCTCGTCCACGGACCGGGCTGATTGGATTTTTATTTTTTTGCGGGCTGGGCTACCTACCATAAATTGAAGCCTAAGTCTGGCCCACGGGCTAGCCCAATTGACGGGCTAGCAGGCCAAAAATTGAGCGGGCCGCCGAGCGGGCTAACGGGCGGGCTTAAATTTTCTTGGGCCAGGGAAAAAAGAAAGGATTTTGTGGGATTTTGGGTTAATGGGTGGGACCGTGGGCGGGCTATTGGACAGGTACCACGGGTGGGCACACGGCCGAGCCTACGGGCGGACCGAGTAAAAATTCATAGTCCCGAGCCGTCCATTACAAGTTACGGGCCGAGTAAAAGCTCGATGGGCCGGGCGGGCTTCGGGCGGACCGCGGGCCTTCAGGCTAAATGATGACCCTTAAGAGAGAGAACAAGATCAGATATTTTTTGTTGGACTTCTGCCCGGAAAATTTTTCAGTGCCGAGCGGGTACCACGTGATGCCTGTTCACGCATCCGAGCCATATATTTCATTTTTGAACGGCTTAGATTTGGAGAGAAAAGGAGAGAAAAAATATTGGGATGAGAGAAGAGAGAGAATTTCAATCTGAACCGTCCAAAAGTGCATTGAACGGCTTGAATGCACCGAGTGATACCACGTGGGATATACTTGTTCTACACTGGAAAAATCTCTCTGTTTCAGTTTATCAATTGGAGAGGGAGAGAGAAGTGTATTTTCTAAATTTTGGCATCTCCTTATTTTTTTCTAGTATATCCGAAAATTAAAATTGTTTAATAGAGGTTAAATTAAGAAAATTGACTTTCACGCTCCACTTTTTATTAATGGCATTCCATTTTAAACGTGACTTTATGAACAAAATGAAGCGCCATCAGTAAAAAATAGAACGCGAAAAGCAAAATCCTTAGCTCCTTATGATAAGTTCAAATTCCTCCCACATGTTCGAAATCATAATTTTTAAGAAGACACTAATTTTATTCACTGGCTAACTCGCTTACTTGCTTGGTTCTGCCTTACAACATGCAGAGGCAACCCCTATTTATAGGCATAAGCGGGAGATGCTTGCATCACCTATTACATCACCTAGTTACCAAAGTCTACTGACGCATTTAATACTACAGAGACTTGGTGCAGACTTATATTACCCAAGTCTTTACCAGTACAGTAATTTACACAGAGCTTGGACTACGTACTAACAACTCCTGATATCTACTATTACTATTACTGACAAATCTTATTCAATGCATATGAGACTATAGTCATCGCACAAGTACATCGCACGCCTACGCGGGAATAATCCGGACCTCAAAAAATACAAAAAAAATATTCAATAATTATAAAATACTTTTTATGGGGCCTTAAGTATGTTTTTTGAATTTGTAGGGGCAAAACTGAGCAAACATACATACCGATATCCAATTGAGATGATTTTTTACAAGGCCCAATAAAATATACTCCTATTTTAAAATTTATGAATATTTTTTAAATTTTTATAGGGCCTCAAGTGGACCCATGGAGACATGCGATGGACTGTGCCGTAGACTTTTGTGGTGACCGTAGCGTCTCTGTATGAGATATACTCCTTTTTATTCTTTGACATTGTAGTCGTCCACATTAGCGCCTTGAGATCCCCTGTCCGACTCGTCTGTCCCACCCTTCTTGGCCATTGATCTCGCAAATCAACGGTTGAGATAAGCCGAGCATGTTTTGCTCCAAAACGACGTCGTTTTGAAAAAAAGTACTCGGCCCATCTCAGCCGTTGATTTGCGAGATCAACGGCCGAGATGGGTGGAACAGCCGGGTCGGATAAGGGGAGTCGGACAGGGAATCCGGACTCCACATTAGCACAAGTTGTCTTTTAGGCTTTGTTTAAAACATGTGAAAAAGAAAAAAAAAATTGAAGAAATTTCCCTCCCCTTATGTTTTTTTTGGAAAGAAAGTACTAAGAAGAAAACAGGAAAACAAAGTTACAAGTCTAATATGCATTTTTTCAAACATTTTCTTCGCACTTTCTTTTCTTTACTTCTCTTTCTTTTTCCTTTTTTCTTTTCTTTCCTTTCTATAAATTCCAAACAGGCCCTTAGTATTTTTTTTTGTCTTGTTAATATGTGCTCTAGAGACATATGTTAGAATTGCATTAACTCTTTTATTATGGAAAATGATATTGACACTCCAAATATTGATGCAGGCACTCTAAATCAGTGTATCTCCAAAGTCACTTTCCTTTATTTTTTGGAGTGCCTGCATCAATTTTTGGAATGACTGCATCAATTTTTGGAATGCCAATAGCATTTTTGTTTATTATACTCCACTTTTCATGGGTAATGAAAAGTTGTGGTAGAGTAATAAATGTTTTGTGCATGGACACAAATGTCCCACCTTATGACCATGAGGGTTCACTTTTTACCACTCTTCAAATATTACAAAGTGAGTTAATCAAAAACACATATATTGGGTATCGTTCAATATGATTTCAGAACACATTATTCCAAAAAAAAAAAAACAAAAGGTTTAACAAGGGAAATGATATTGACACTCTAAAAATTGATGCAGGCACTTTAAAAAGTAAAAGAAAATAGCTTTAGAATTACATTGATTTTAAAGTGTCAATAACATTTCCCTTTAACAATTGAAACTCAATTACTCCCTTTATCGCAAGATTCATGTGCTTTGAAAGGAAAAACTCTCAATCATTAAAGTGAGTTTGAAAAAACTTGAAAAACTATTAAACCAATTGACTTAATTTTTACTAAGCCCAATTGATTTTGACACTTCATTTTTTTATGATGATAATTCATATTTTATTTTTTAGTGTGAAAATCATGCAAGATACACTAAATGGCTTTGTTCAAAAAAAAAAAAAACATACTAAAACGGCAAATTTTAGAATGCAATCATAATAAAGTGGGGTGGCGAATCCTTTTTTACTAACTTCTGATAAATAAATAAAAATTCCTTTTACTAACTGATTAAAAACCGATTACCGATACTTCTTTCTACGAGTTGCGCAACCAAAAACGACCAGGCACAGGCGATGGCCACAGCGTCCCACCCCGTCTTACCTTTCACTCCCCACCAAAATCCCGCCACCTCCCACCACCACCAACACCTCCACCACCAGCTCACCTCCGCCACCTCCCTCACCCACCTCAAACAACTCCACGCCCAAATCCTCCGCTCCAACCTCCCCCTCCCCGCTACCTCCCTCCTCCTCCACACCCTCTCTCTCTCCTCCTCTCCCCTCTCTCTTTCCTACTCCCTCTCCGTCTTCACCCACATCCCTAAACCAAATCCCAACCTCTCCAACAAGCTCTTACGCGAGTTTTCCAACAGCAGAGAGCCCTATAATACCCTCTTGGCCTATTCTCAGCTGAGGGGGAAAGGATTGGGTGTGGACAGGTTTTGCTTCCCTACGGTGTTGAAGGTGGTTTCTAGGGTTAAGGCGGTGATTGAGGGGATGGAGGTTCATGGGTTGGCTGTGAAGTTGGGTTTTGGCGATGACCCGTTTGTGGAGACCGGTCTGGTGAGGATGTACGAGGGTTGTGGAAGGATTTTGGATGCGAGGAGGGTGTTTGATAAAATGTCTCACAGAGATGTTGTCACGTGGAGTGTTATGATTAATGGGTATGGTGTTCAATTTGGTTTTTCATGCATTGAATTGCTATTAGTGTTTTTTTTTCTCGTAACGTTGGTTTTCAGGCCAGTTTACGCACACCTCGACTAACCTTGGGGTCAATCCCACCGTCCACTTGCAGGTAGCCCGATTAAAGAAATGAGTTGATAGCACCTGACAGGCTTCAAACTTGAGACCTTAGGAATGAACGAACCCCTAAGTCCAGCCCTGAGTTTCTGAGCTTAGCGGAGGAAGTACCAGTAGGCCAACCTCTTGGGGTTGAATTGCTATTAGCCAGTGTTAGTGCATATACTTTAGGATTACCATTTTGCCTACCCATCTCCAGGCCATTGCTCGAATTCGTACTTACCACTCACCATTTATGGTTTCTACTTGACGCCTGGCATGTGCATATTATGCAAAAGAGAGGAAGAGAAAAATCTTTGATGTCCAATGAAATCTGAGATGTGAAAGTAGAAAAGAGACGAGAAGAAAATAAGGGTTGCAGTTTTCTCTTCTTGCCAGTTTCTTTAGGTAGTTAAAAGGGGTTAGTCAAAGAAATTAAAACGTAAGCCACTCTCAAAGCTGACGCAAACACAACAAAAGTGTTTCTTTATAGTATAGATGATGTTCAATTTGCAGAAATTTGAATAAAAACTTTCATTTGATACTAGTCACTCTAATGGCAACACAGATTTCGGTTAAAAGTTGAGTAAAAACTTTATCAATGACATGGTGCTAAATTCGGTCATAAAGAGTCTCCCTTGATTTAGGTAGAAAAATAAGTACCCCATTTTGATGTGGATTTAAGCGAAGGAGTGGAGTGTGTTTTGAGGAGTTCTCTTTATTCTGATTTAAGGTTGAGTTATGAGTTGATTAAGTTCTGTAGATGGGCCCTTAAATTAGTAGCTTTGATAGATTAGTTTGGCTAGCAATTTCTCTTGGTATATTCCTGGAGAAATGTTAAACTTGGGAAAATTAATTGGTATATCTGCTGTTGGAATCTAAATCGATCACAAAGTTGCTAATTTTGTTGTTTACTTGTTCAACAGTTACAGTCAAGTTGGCCTCTTCGATGATGTCTTGGCGCTATTTGAGGCGATGAAGAGCTCCAATGTGGAACCAGATGAGGTCATTTTTTCCTCTATTATTTCTGCTTGCGGCCGTGCCAGGAACTTAAGCTATGGGAAGGCAATCCATGAGTCCATCACTCAGAGCGGCATGCTCACTGACCCTCATTTACAGAGTGCTCTTGTCAGCATGTATGGAAGTTGTGGTTCCATGGAGTTGGCCCAGAATTTATATGATCAGTTGTCAACAAAACCCATAGTTGTGTCAACTGCCATGATATCTGGGTATTCCAAGAATGGACAGGTTGAAGCAGCGCGCTTGATTTTTGATCAAATGACTGGAAAGGACTTAGTCTGTTGGAGTGCCATGATGTCTTGTTATGTGGAGTGCGAGAAACCTTTAGAAGCTCTTGAACTCTTTAATCAAATGCAGGTTAGGAGGATAAAACCTGACAAAGTAGCCATGTTGATTGTTATCTCAGCTTGCGCTCATCTTGGTGCATTGAAGCATGCCAAATGGATCCATGAATATGTCAATAGACATGGGTTTGGTGGTGATTTGCGTGTTAATAATGCTCTCATTGATATGTATGCTAAGTGTGGGAGTTTGGAAGGAGCCATAGAAGTTTTTGATGGAATGCCTAGAAAAAATGTAGTTACTTGGACCGGTATGATCACCGCCCTTGCCATCCACGGGGAGGCTGTTAATGCATTGAAGCTTTTCTATCAGTTGGAAAATGAAAATATAAAGCCTAATGAGGTTACATTTGTGAGTGTGCTTTATGCTTGCAGCCATTCAGGTTTGGTAGGCGAGGGCCGAAAAATATTTGCATCTATGGTAGAAGAATACAACATCACGCCCAAACTTGTGCATTACGGTTGCATGGTAGATCTCCTTGGACGCGCAAATCTACTAACAGAAGCTTTTGAGATTGTAGAGCAAATGCCTTTGGAACCTAATGTTGTCATCTGGGGATCTCTCATGGCTGCTTGTCGGTTCCATGATGAGTTTGAATTAGGAGAATTTGCTGCAAAACGGCTTCTTGAGCTTGACCCAGATCATGATGGGGCCCATGTGTTCTTATCAAACATTTTTGCCAAAGACAGGAGATGGGAAGATGCAAGGGAGGCGAGGATATTGATGAAGCAGAAAGGCATATCCAAAGAGAGGGGATGGAGTAGGATTGAATTGAACAATGAGGTACACGAGTTTTTAATGGGAGCCAGGAATCATGAACAAGCTGATGAGATCTATGCAAAGTTAAATGAAGTGGTGGGTGAACTGAAGCAAGTTGGTTATGCTCCGAATACCTGCAATGTTTTAGTGGACTTAGATGAAGATGAAAAGGAAAAAGCTGTTTTATGGCACGCTGAGAAGTTAGCACTTTGTTACGGGCTGATTAGAGAGGAACAAGGATCGTGTATTCGCATAGTTAAGAATCTTAGAATCTGTGACGACTGCCATACCTTTATGAAGTTGGTGTCTAAGGTGCATCAGAAGAACATTATTGTTAGAGACAGGACTAGGTTTCACCATTATAAAGATGGCTTGTGTTCTTGTAATGACTACTGGTGATATTTTGATGTATTGCACTATTATCCAGATCACCAAATATCGAACTTTATTGTCAAAATATAAGATAAACTGGGAGATGCAACAGCGTTCATCAAAAACTTTCGATTCTACAAAAGCTGATTCAAAATATCAAAAAACTATAGCTCCGTATCAGGTTTTAAGAGCTTTGAAAGTTGGTTTTGCTAAAAAGCAGAAGCGAAGTTATGGCAAACTATCTGCCCCAGCTTTCGAGGCCTTTGAGTTAGAAATTACTCTCCCAAGCTATCGCAAACACCCCGGGTCATAGAAAAGCCGGAAAGAAGTAGTACAATAGTCATGAGTCACGACTACACGATGAAATTGCACCATGTAACCAGCATATACACATTGATTGAACCAGTCACAACAGGAGATATCTTTAAGCTGTTACCTCCTAAACCATGTTCTCGACCTGAGAACATGGAAAAGACAGTCAAAAGTTCTCCCGACGTTTGAGAATCTAACTACATGCTCAAGAGACAATAAGAGGAGGATCCAAATTAGTCATGGCTTCTCATGTTGGTACTTTGAAGCTGTCTCTCATGAAGTCATCGTACTGGTTTCCGAATGCAGGAAACAGCCAGAACTCTTGCTTCATCCTCTTAACCTCTCTTGACAGTCTGAACTTCAAAAACTCCAGCACTGCCGATACGATTCTTGAATTCTCCACAGCTCCAGTCCTCCTATATTCAAGTATCCATGTATTTGGATCAAACTGCACAACAGAAGCACTCCATTTCTGCTGTACCCAGGTTTCGCTGGCGTTTCTAGTGGAATAGGAATAGCTGAGCTTCCCATCAGACCACTGCCAAGTAGAATTCACAAATTCAAGCTCGTACAAACTTTGAAATGAAATTTCCCAGAGTTCTAGGACTAACAAAATAACAAAAATTGACAAATACAAAATTATCTGAAACATGCTTTGTATTAGATAATCGAGAGAAATCACAAAACTGGTAACATTCAAGCAAGAAATTCGGGTGTACCTCTGTGACTCTTCCGGATAAGATTGTCAATGACCGCGAAGAAAATTCGGCAGTGAGCAAGCCTGCAGTCTGCAAAGGCCATCCCCATATTCTCACCTCCTCTGCTGCGGACTTGTACAATGTACACCACGAATACAACAGCAAATCATCCTACATAAGCATTTCCAATTCATTAGCCTCCATTAACCTCAAAACAAATAAACCCCAAAAGTTAACAGCCCCTCCGATGGTGAAAAAGGAAAGGGTTTTAGAGTTTCTCACCAACAAAAGAAAGGGTTGAGAAATGGTGAGAAACAATAAAGCACCAACAAAAGTTCACTATTTTCCTTGATTTCTCACCAGCCCTAAAATTTACTGAGTCAATTCAATAGAATATCATGCTATATAGGCATTTTCCAATTGCTTATGAATCATTAACCTAACAGCTAGTTTGGATGGTGAGAAAGAGAGAGACAACCTACCATATCCACCATTTCTGGTGAGATTGAGTGAGAAAGGAGAAAGGCCAATCAAAACATTTATTTTTTGTATTCTTCTCTTCATTTCTCACCAAAATGTTCAATCCCGTTGAGAAATTTCACAAGAAACCATAACTCTCTTTCTTTAATTTTCTCACGAACCCCTCCCTCCAAAGGGGCTGTAAATACAGAAAGCCCCAAAGAATTAAGCAAAAAACAAAGCAAGGGGTTGGAATAGTAAAGGGTACACAAATTACCCGATTAATTTTCCACAGAGACTCATCAGAGCTACAATCTTCTGTATTCCCATTTACCAAGCTCTTGATTTCTCTATGCAATAATTCAACTTTCTCATGTACACCTTCCAAAACCCACGATTTCTCCCCAAAATTCCTCACGATTTCCGGCGACAGACCCGGCTTCAAAACCCTAAACACCGCCCAAGAAAACCAACTCTCGGCCAAGAAAACCAAGCTCAGACCCAAAACCAACCTCATTAACACAAACCCACATCCCAAACCCCTCTTCTTCCTCTTACTCTTGCCACGAAAACCTATTCTCGGCGAAGAAATAACAGGAGGGGATACCGTAACCGCGTTATTACTCGGCTTGGGTGTGGACATAACCGAAGGGTTAAACGAAATGGGGCTTCTGAGAGTAGGGACCCGTTTGGAGATGGAATTTTTTGTTTGGGAGCTTTTGGGCATGAGGTCAAGAGTGGCGTTGATGCTTGCTAAGCACATTTCGCAGTTGCAGTTGGCGTCTTTTCGGCATTTGGGGAAGTAACAGCTGTCTCGGGTTTCGGATCGGTCGTTCGACATGTCGGTGGAGGCGGTGGCGGTGGTGGCGGTGGCGGCGGCTGTGGATGCGGTGGTTGTGGTGGAGTTTACAGAGGATGGTGAGGTGAGAAGTAGCGATTTCATGGCTTCTTGATTTGGGGTTTTGGGTTTTTTCCCCTCTGGGTACTACTATTAATCTGTCTGGTTTGTTTGCTTATTGGGAGCGTTTGGCATCAAATCGGAGGAACATGGTAAAGGCTTTTGAAATTTGAATTAACGGTCTTCTTGGAAGGGTAAAATTGGAATTGTGTTGGAGTTGGTTTCCTTCGACGACCGGGATAAATGGCTGAAGTACCTTGACAAACCGTAGTTCAAAAAAAAAAAACCACTTGGCGGTGAGACGTGGATCATCCAAGGCACATTCGCATGGTTTTTTCCGAAAAACTATTTATTCTTATGTATACGGCACAACATGAAGATTTTGTACCCTGAAATTTCTATCATTGAAAAATACGCTTGCTCCGCTATCAATTGAAACTTCGTCAATCGTTTTACTGTAACTATTCAATACCCTTCCCTGGCCTCACTTACTGAAAGTGCATAAGGATGATGAATATTCTAACAAGTTCATAAATAAAATCTCATCGGTTGAGTTTTTATTATTTTTACTATCATCAATTGTCAATAAAAAAAAGATGATTTATGAAGCACAAATAGTGATATAGGATATGTATATGACCCGGCACGGATACGGCACTGCGGAAAATTTTCAAAAAAGTAGGATACGGATACATCGGGGATATGCATGTATAAATTATATATGTTTTTATTATTTTCAGTAGTCTATTATAACAAGAAAGACTCTATATAACAAGAAAGACTCTATATAACATATGTGTATAGAATGGGTATTTAAATATACACTTTATATACCTTAATTTGACATAAACAAAGTTTTGATGGCACAGTCTATGTTCTATATAATATAATGTATATATGCCCAGCGAAACAATGTGTAACAACGCTATATATACGAACAGAGAGAGAGAGAGAGAGAGAGAGAGAGAGAGAGAGAGAGAGAGAGAGAGAGAGAGAGAGAGAGAGAGAGAGAGAGAGAGAGAGAGAGTACTTGAGAATCGAATAAATGTATGAATGTCAATCTCAACGATCCAAGAATGCATAAATCGATTCTCTCAGATCTCAATATGTATCTAATTTTCTGTTGTCTATAGTTCATGTTTGTACCATTATCACTGTTTCTCCTCATGTTTTTTACTTGATTCGTTGAAAATTTTCATTGTAACCCCCTCGTATCTCCAATATGTTATCCTGCCTTATCTAAAACGTATCCGAAATTAAAAATATTTAATTTAAATATAGAATACTTATTGGCCATATCTGATAGAAAATTAAACATACCTACAATAAGAACCCTTATTAAAAAAAAAAAAAAAACCAGAACTGGCCTGGCTCGCGTCGTTCCAACAATCGGTGCTGGGCCTCAATATACGATTGCGCATACTAATTGGGAGTCCTATTACACCTAAGGCCAACTTCAATTCACCAAACCGAGGTTCATCTCGTGTAGTGATTGTGGACTCGTACGTACAAGGATATTGAGTAGACGGTTGATGTATTAGACTCGACCCCTAGCCTTCGTAGTATGCATTCCAATCGAGCTCGGAGCAGCCTATTCTTTATGAAGACTAGAAGCAATATTCGAAACCCAATACTCATTCTGGGTGTATTGGTATCCATTACCCATACTCAGACTAGTTTCGGATCAGTATTTATGCTTCATAGTTGATGATCAAAACATTTAATTTTTAAAGATTTCAAAAAATAAAAATTATGTTGAAAATTACTGTAATGTCTCATGTAGACAACTGGAAATTAGGTAAGTAATGTCTCTTGTTGCCCCATTAACTTGTCAAAAGATAACCTAAAATGCTTAACTCTACTAGTAGCAGTTTACTTTTGTTAGTTGAATTTCCCAAATCACTCATGTCGACTTTAGATGGGGAATGGAGTATCACAATCTTCCCATCTTTATGACCTCGCCCACAATATTTCGCAAGTCTTTTACCTATGTATGCCTAAGCCCAGAGTAACCACAATAAAGTCTTTTTCCTGGCTTGAGCTTCTATACATGAGTCTATTCATATCCGTTGATTGTATACACGAGTTGTTCTGATACTATTTGTAACGCTCTCTGTGAACCAAGGGCCTAATAACTTGTCCGGCCTATTAATGTTAGTTAACATGGTTCGTTAAATTTCCAAGATCATTCATGTAAACTTTTGACTTGGAATAGGATATCACAATCATGTCAATCAAATTTGATCAATAGGGTTTCAAAACACATCAATGCTTGGGGAGGAACATATTTGCTTTTAGATAAATGTGTAACCATTATATATAAGTTGATATCTTTTTTCTTTAACGGCATATATCTATTGATAGCTGGTCAACCTAATAACTAGCATAATTAACATTCTTAGTATACTTTAAAAAAAAAAAAAATCAAAGTGGGTCCTGAATCAATCTACAAAAGGCCCCTAAAATATAGTCTACATATGTGTAATGTGCCGAAATATTCATGGTTCGGAAGGATCAGAAGGTTCAAAGAGTCACAAGGAGGGTTCACCAAGTAATCTCATTGTTCAGTTATCTCAATTCATCTGTATGTCATTACAAGTCATGGGAAGATACTGCACTAATCCGCCGAACGTCAGAGGTCTCCCAGCGTCGTTGCCAAGCATTAGCAATCTTCTAGTGTCTTCATCAAGTTAACGTTTGTCGTGTCATTCTTTCACTCGGTAGCATGTGCTTGCGCTTGATGGAGTGAGTTGACGTTCAGAGATTTATGATCGCTCGGTAAAACCTTAGCTTGTTCGGCGGTATAAAGCTTTCGTTCGGAAGGTATGTTATCACTCGCGAAAAGATCTTAGGAATAGTGTTTGCAAGTGGGAATCAAAGGGTCATCTAGAAACTTTCTACTTATGCCTGAATCTAGAAGCTTTCTACTTATGGCCGAAAGTGACATGATCTAGAAGCTTTCTACTCCTACTTAGAACCAAAAGTAACATCATCTACTTGTCCAACACTCAAAGCCTTGCCTATAAATAAGAGGTGATACCACAAGGGTAAAGGGATCTAATCTAATCTTTCTCATTCTTACAAACTTCACTGAATCCATACTTTCCTCTATCTCTCGGACTCTTACTAACTTGCTCGTCGGAGTGTCTTCCCAGAGGTACACCCTCCTTCAGTTTTTAGGTGCCCAGTTCACCATTCAACCCTCTCACCGTACAACAAGAAGGAGGAAGAGGTTCAAGAATTTTTTCAGCCCCCCACAATATGATACATTGAGAAACCATAATAAAACGGCCAATTTGTCAAAGGGCTATGGTCAAGTGAAAAAAAAATGAAAGGACGTGTCACATTGAGCCTCATTGCGAGTGTTTTTTTTTCCTTGGATGGGATAGTCTTCTTGAATTTTTTTTCTTTTCTTTATAAGCTCAGACTAAGCCTTTTCTTTTGAAACAGACCAAGTCTTGTTGAAGTGAGGTTCGTTGAATTCCTATCGATATAGACTCATCATATGATCGTTAAATGAGTTTCGATCTAAAATGTCAATACATTCTATTTTGACATAACTACTCAGCATACGATCGATCGTTAAATGAGTTTGGGTAGATGCCGTTGTGCAATTTTGTTGATGGCAGAGGTGACTTTCCTGGAAATTTAGGGTTCATTTTCAGGGGTAATTTTAGCGTTGCCAATGTAGTTTTCCGGTGATATTTAATTTTTATTTTTTTGAACCAAACTCAGGAGTTTTGATTAATCAAAATTCGCTCTCAAAGGGCTACAAACTCTAAATCGGAGCCCATCGATGGGAACAAATCCACGATAGTCAGATTATATATCCATATGTTTTGGATGAGAATACACTGAGCAGAAGAAATCTTCCGGTGATTTTGGTAGCGCAGTTGATGGTTGGGCCGTTGGGTTGCAAATTGCAGGACCTGCGCAGCTGTCGGGAAAGAGTTTGTTGGGGTACGGCCGGCTGGTTTTTAGGCTATTCAAGTCTTTCAAGAGGCGGTCTATGGCCATTGATTATGAACCGACGGGCACGCAAGGCTCACTCTGGGTTCTGTACGGATAATTCAAATCGTTCAATAATTTTTAGAAAAACCGAGTGGGCCTGCGTGAAATCATCTCAATCCGATATGTGTAGGTGTTCGATCCAATCTTCCATTTTTTATCATCACTCATTTTTTCCTTAAAAATTATTGAACGGCTCAAATCATCCTTATGAGATCCAGAATGGGCCCAACATGCCATCGGTTCATGGTCGGTTCAAAAACCCTCGGTGACTTTAGCATTAACGTTCAAAAACATTGGGGAGCTGGCTTGTCTTTGGGCTATTCCCATTCAAAAATGTTAGGGAGCTTGAACAGTGAGCTGAGCTTGGGGAGTTGCTTTCTTCGTATAGTATACTTTTGTGGTTTTTGTTTGAATATTATTTATCTAAAAAATGAGCGAACGAGGGGTTGGTTGAGATTTCGCGAATGGTAGTACTAGAAGCGTCTTTGTTCACTCTTCAAAACTCTCTCAATACAATTTTTGGGCAAATTTCACTTACCTCCCCTGAGGTTTCTGACAATTACAGATACCCCCCTCACATTTTTGAAATTACACTTACCTCCCCTGCCAGAGTTGTCGGGTAACTTTTGCTAACAGAAGTTGCACTTTTACTTTTTTACCCCTTCACAAATTTTCTTTCTACAATGTTATCTATTTAAATAAATAAATAACTTAAAAAACAAAAAACTAACCACCTTAATTAACATTTGACCAATCACCTCTTCTCTATATGGAGTCTCAAAAAATAAAATTTTGAAACTTTTTATTTTCATTTATTCTTATTTAGTTCTTTACCAAATACCTTAATCATTCTATATATGGAAAAGTATAAAATTGAATCAAAGGTAATAAAAGTTCCCTAACAAGTACTGTAACAACTAAATAAATCCAAAAAAATGTAAACATAGTTAAAAAAAACTTTTTTAGTAGTTCTTTTGTCTTTATAGCAAAAATTAATTAGAGATGCCAAATATTCTTTTTATTTTTTCCTTGGCTCAAAAAAGTAACATACAATCTTTTAAGGTTGGTTTTAAAAGAGTTATGTTTGGTTATTTTCAAAGACTTATTTATAGTTATACAAGTTGAGAATACCAGCAAGTTTTTTTTTTCCCCTAAAAACGCAAAGAAATAAATTTTCATTCATGCCAAACTAAACTTAATTTCACAAAAATTTATACATGAGTTTATATATGTGTAGCCTGAAACCAAAAAAATAAATAAGTAGTTGATTATTATTCCAAAACCACCACCGTATCTTAGAACCACCCATTCACTTATTACAAATCTATGGACCTTAAAAATTTAAAAATTTTACTCTTTTTTTTTTTGCTTTTTTCTCATAGTTAGTGAACCTTTTTAAACTTTAATTCAATTATTTTTAATTTTTTAGTTTGTCTCAATGAGAAGAATAAAAAAATTAAAATACCATGGACCATATTTTTCAAACTTTAAAAAAACCCCGAAATAATCAATATAAATTGGTTTATCTTGTTTATTTAATTTAATTTGTTTTAGATTATAATAATTTTCAAATTGGTCCATATTTTTCTACTTCTTAGATTCCTCTTATGTAGAGAAACCAAAAAAAGTAATAATTTTTATCCCAAAACTTTAAAAAGTTTAGAAAAGACAACATAAAAGACGTCACTTTTGGGTAGCCCAAAATGTTGAACATGTATTCTCTATTGTTGGTGTGTACATATATCATCACCATGAGGTGTTTCGCTATATGTTTATTGCACTTTTCAAAATGTAAAAGAGAGAATAAAAAACTAAAGACAAGAGATGAGGGCAAAATGGGAAATAAATCTCCACTTTTGGCTGACCTCACCAATTTCCGTCATCTTTAGTAACAGGTGACTAACGGTTGGGGGTCTATGCAACCGACAACTAAACCAGAGGGTAGGTAAGTGCAACTTCTAAAACCTTAGGGGAGGTGTCTGTAATTGTCAGAAACCTTAGGGGAGGTAAGTGAAATTTGCCCTACATTTTTCTACCATACTGGTTTTATATTGTTGTCGTCGTGATATACGAAATTTTCTTTTGCCGATAAAATAAAATATCCAAATTACAATATTATTGTTGATACTCAGTCTTTAATAGACGGGATCCGGCCCATAGGATTGACTAATTTGAGATATCAATATTTTTTTTTTTTGAGATATCAATTTTGATGTCCACTAATGAGTAATGAGTCCATCTATGGTACACAATTTTTTTTTTTTTTTTTTGTGTGTATGGTACGCAAAAAAGTTACTTTAGTAATAAGTATTCCACATTTAGTAGTAAGTATATCATAAGAAGTAATGAGTATTTCACACTGAGTGATAAATATTATACATTTGGAATACTTATCATTTAATGTGAAATATTTACCACTCCTTATGAAATATTTATCCACTTAATGCGGAATATTTCCAACCAAATTGATTTTTTTAAGTATCATACACCAAAAAATGATTTGTGTACCACAAAAAAATTCGCGAGTAATAAGTTAAAATCAGGACAAAACCCGCCCAACACAAAATTGTCATACTTCCATATATACCATATATTATGATATTATCCTCTTCTTGTGTTAAAATTCTCAATGTTCTGTATGCATGAACGTACTGGGGGACAACATTGAACAACTTCTCACTGTTTTTTGTCCTCCGATGTTTCCTAACGTCTCTCTCTCTTCAACACGCGGAACGTCACCATGATCGGCATGTGGCTCGTACTGTTCAAAGCGTGTACCGAAGGGCGCGCGAGACCATTCTTTTAGAAGATGTAGACATGAACTTTTTCATATTCAAAGAACCTAAGAACATGATTTCGGTTAGAACAGATATATGCTTTTATGCTTCGTTGATTAAGCGCCCTTTAGGCAGATTCCTTCAATGCGGACACTTCATGAAAGGAACTATGCCTGTCACATGTCTATACAAAGCTCTTTGGAATGGAATTTGAGGTAAAAGTGTAATTTAATTAGAAACGATGATTTTTGTACACATTAACACGTTCATTCTTAAATAAAGTGGCCCGTCAAGTAGTAGACGCCTTTCACTGGGTGGTGCTTTTAAACCCCACCCTCTCCCTCTCCAACTAACATTCTCACCCTAATCTCTATCTATCGCCGCGTTTTTTTTTTTTTTAAAGTCGTCTCTTGGTTTTGTTTGTCTTAATTTTTCCAACCAATAAGTAGGTGAAGTAATCAAAATTGGGATCATAATTGGTACTTCTATTCAAAGCGGTTAAATAGTTAAAGGGTACGACGCTTAGATAATCATTATAATTGAGTAGTATTCAGTGTACAGTAGAATTCAGTGTACTTTAATAATGAAAAGTTACAGAGCTCAGATAAGCATTATGAAGGAGAGGGGAATGGGGATGCCGCCAAGCAGTACCCTGCAACGCAATGAAGAGAGGTCGGATTGGCCATTCATCTTGATAATCGACAGTAATTTAGATCTTAACCGAGTAATAGACAGTTTATATTTATATGCTATGCGCTCAAATTTCAATTTGAGCCGTACATGTCAAAATGAACAGTCGAATTGACCGCTTGACAGCATCTCAAGATCTAGAGGAGAGTATTATTCAGAAATCTAGCGTTCGTCATTGTGATTATAATGCTCAAAGATACTGAAAAAATATTTAATTCCCTTTGTCAACCACTTATTCTAGTGGATGATTAAAATAAATATTTGCTCCACTTAAATAATTGAGGCATTTATCGTAATGCTCAAGTAGTCCTCTCTAGCGTAGTGGGAAGTTTGACAAATATATATCATTTTATTTATCAATTTGTATACAAAACCTTGGATCTATTATGACAATTTAGTCCTCTGCTTCTGCCGTTGGAAAAAGTCATCTTGGGCAAAGGGATATGAATTTACAAGGAAAAAAAGGCTTCTTCCTTCTCCCCTTTCAACTTTGAACTCATTTATTTTCTTGGTCGTTTAGAAAGTTGGGAGTTTGTGTTTTGCAAAATGAAACAAGTCCGTGAAGGTAAAAGAAAAGAAAATGCTAGCGCTTTGCGCGTTCTTTCTAGTGATAAGTGAATTAGTCATCGTCGTCGTCTGGCTTCTGTTTTCTTAGAAAGCATATAGGGGGAATTCGAGGACAATAACTCTCCCCCCCCCCCCCCCCCCGAACACAACTTACAACTGCCAAGAGCCAAGAAGAGCAAGCCAAGACCTACTCTCTAAGAACTGAACGACTAGGTCCTTGAAATTTCGACGGCTTTGTTTCTTTTGCATTTTTGGTATTTTAGTTTTGGTATTGGGTGAAAAGAGAAAGATGGTAATTATTAGAGAGATGGGTAATGATTAGAGAGAGAAATGAAAGTAATAATTGAAAAAATAGGGTAATGATTGAAGAGAGAATTAGAATAATGATTAGAAAATAAAATTAAAATGTGAAACGAACAAGGCTGTTATGCATAACTCCAAAGCTATTTGAAAACATTGAGGATGCTAATTTTTTTTTTAAATGAAATAATTCTTTAACTTTTTTTTTTTGGAAGACACGGAGAAATCAAATCCCCCAAATTAATGTTCTTTCTTTTTGTCCTGCTTTGGTTTTTGGAAGGAATTTTATTTAATAATGTCCTATGAATTTGATTAATGTTAGATTCCTGAAACAACTGTTGGTTTTGTAGTGAGTAGAAGAAAAAATATATATAATGAGGAACTAATCATGAGGGATCAACCTCGTAAACAAATTGAGCTCCAATAAATCTGATCAAACCCATGAAGGGCAAAAGTCCCGATAAACGAGCCGAATCGTAATTTGTTTAAGTTTGGTTTCAAACTTTAACGGTTTTTATTATTTTAAAGTTTTGCTTGTTAATTAGATGAGTAGAGTTCAAACAAACTTTCATTAATACCATCACAAGCCGATTTGGAGTAGCTTAAATTTTTACACATCTTTAGCTAAACAAATCACGTAGTAACTTGTTCAAGTCCAGTTTAAAAGCTTAACAAGCTTAAATAATGTTCTTAGCGTCATTTGTTTAGATAAAAAACCAATCTCGAAAGAGTTGAACACAAGCTGAAACTTGACTAGCTTAGTTCGTTTACGAGACAAGTTCCGGACACCATCGATTATCAAAATACTTGGGAAGAAACAAGAAGAAAAAAAACCACAAAACTTGGAATTGAAACAACGTTATATACAAAACAAGATCAGAGCCAAGAGCCATGAAGATTCTGTTAAGAACCTTATTCAAGCCAAAGACGAAATTAACCGTGATCAATTAGTTCGCTTCCAGTTACTAGTAGTAAGAAAATGAAGACTCGTCTCCTACTTGAGATTTTCCACCTGATCTTGTATACTTCTTCGACGACGACGATGGCGACGACACTTCCCCGGACCTCCTCCTTAACATCTGCCTCATCCCGTCGGCGACCCTGATCGCCGGATTCGACTTATACTTTCGACAAAACGACATGTGCGCCCTCACAGCTTCTTCCACCCCAAATGACTTCTTCTCTCTGTTTGCTTCATCCCTGACTGCTTCCGAGCACAACCCACATAGCCATTTCCCGTCGAATTTCGCCTTCACTTCGGTTATGTAATCTTGGGTGCAATCCTCTTTCAGGCCACAACACTCACACTTTGCCAATTCAATCTCCATTCCTTTTTTCTCTAATTAATGACAAGAAAGTTTCCAAGGGAATTGAGAAGAAAGTAGTACTATTTGGATTTCATCTTTTGCCTATCGATTTTCACTTATGGAAATTGATGGGTTTGCTGCAATAAGAACTACAATAAGTAGTAGCGTTGGGTGTTGTTTTGACAGATTTTGTGGTTGGCAAGAGAGAGAGGGAACAGGGGAGGAGAGAGAGAGAGAGCCATAATTTCCTCCATGTTCTAAGGGACATGGAGCAGTGGAAAATGAGAGACAATTTGGTCTATGGGCCTACTGTGTGGCCCTATTTCTTGCATTTAAAACTCGATTGAGGCATCTGAGGAACCAATGAATGGGAGTCTCTCTACATCTCTTGTGTCATTATTTTATCGCTCTAGGGTTCTTAGTTTTCAATTTTTTTTGGATTGACAGTTACTTTCGGTTACAATGGTTGAACGGCTTGATTTTTTGGCTCCTTAAATTTTTTTTTTCCACTCGAGAGAAGAGGCAGAAGGTCCGAAAAAGTTCGAGCATGATCATAGAGATTGCAGACCTAACAGATTCTTGAAGGCATCGGGTCTGGTCTCAACCGACCGCCAAGAGACAAGGAGAAACATTTAGTACAAAACATCTTTTACGCGATACTATTTGATTTACATGCCTAGTACCACAAGAGTTTGATCCTGTGGCCGCGTGAGAAGGAACGGGTACCAAAGTCCTGCTTTGCCAACTCCTCTTGATTTTGGCTCCACTTGCCCTGTTTGGCTTCATTTTTCGCCGGCCCGGCTCGACTTTTGAGTGTATGATTGTAGCTTTGATTCCTGTTTTTTTTTTTTTTTTTTGGCAACTTGACTTCGTTGTGGTGTGCATGTTTTTTACCTAACATCCCTACTTCATTCACCAAAAGCAGCTTTACCAGAAAAGGATTCTTATGTATATCATTGATGGGATAATGCAAAAAAAAAAAAGAAAAAGAAACAAGTCCAAGTAATTATCATTTCCTTCCACTTTACTTCACAAACCAAAAGACATAAACTCCAATAGTAAACACGAGCAGGTCGCGATGATCCAAAAAGGGAAAAAGAAACATAAGAAAACAGATTGTATCCAATTTTTGTTACCACATTTATAACTAAATTGTGAATATCACTCAGTTATATATTTAGCACGTTACTGAGGGGTATTCCGGCTGTTGGAAACCTAAAGAAAAAAATACACAATCCCACGGCCAGAAAACCTGTTGGCACAGGATTTTCGAGAAAGAGGAGATCGGACACCTATTGTCCCCATATTAAATGGTTGCTTTATCACAGTATTGGCTTGTTTTCGCGTCAAGGATCTTGCATTCAGAGGAGTGGTTGGTTGGCCATAGTTTATCAATGTCATTTCGCTTTTGAACATGAGTCACCTTGATTGCTTTAGTCAACTTGAAAAAAACTTCATTTTTGCTTGTAATTTCTTGAAAGGTTAACTAGAGCTAGCCTCCTCTAATTGGATTCCCAAAAGTCTTGTGGAATCCAAAGAAGAACACGTTATGGGATCCTGAGTCGCTATGGTACAATAGACGCACTATGGAGTTGTAGTGTGTTTTAAATGAATAGGCCTTTCGAAATATCATTATCATAACCTAAACAGAAAATGTTATACAGTTCACCGAACACCACTAAAAAAATTTTCCATCCCAGAAGTAGATTCAATTCTAACTGCATAATCGAGGTAAGTTTGGTTTGGTCACTGACCAAAAAAATAGAGAATCAATTCAAAACGATTTAGTTTGTGAATTTTCACTGTTGGTTCTGATTCCGAATCAATCCAATCCGTATTTATACCGATACAAACACAATTCCACCTAGTATATATATCAAAATTAAAACTCCTCATCCTACAATTTCTTCATGTTGAGTGTACGAGGCTTAAAGGTGCGTATTACAGCACTCCCCACATTAAAAAGCTCATTTTTGCAAATCACCCAACCAAACAAAATCTTGATGTATCATTATCCTTCCTCACAAAGCATTAATTAAAAAAAAACTTGCAGGCCTATGGCAGGCTTTTCATAATTGAAGGAAGAAATTTAATGAGCCTTGTACATCAATTAGTTGTGTGTGATTGAATAGTTTATGCAAATTAAAGAAGTTTCTCTCATGCATTAAATAAACAAACTAGAATGTTATTTTATGTCGTTCAACTAATGTAGACTAACAACAACTGATGGACCCCTACGTGATGTTTAAAAAGGGCGATCCATAATTATTTAATGTGGCTATCTTAATATTTTTGATCCATAAAATCTCTACTATGCTCAATTGTTTTATTTTACTTTGAAGTTACAATGCATATCTATATAATCTATATAATAGGAGCATCAATTTTTGAATTCTCTATATTTTGGACCATCGAATTTCTACAAATTTTTTCTATAGATAAGATTTACAAATAGTAAGACTAGAAATATACTTGGAAAGAATGAATATTTAGAAGAAAAACTAAAACTAACGTTTTTTAATCTTATTTTGATTCCTTATTTTTGAATTTTTCTTACTTTCCTGACAGTTATCAGTAAAAAACGATTACTATGATTTAGGGATGTTACTCTCTCCCTCACAAGTTAATTCCAAAACGGATTCCAATTTTGAATCCATAATTGTTTTCTGTCTCACATACGTTTAGCGTGCTCTCTCTCTCTCTCTCTCTCTCTCTCTCTCTATATATATATATATGTGTGTGTGTGTGTGTGTGTGTGTGTGTGTAAGCCTTGCCATTTTTTAAAATGTATTTAGATTGCTAAATGTTTAGTTGGTTGAATGATTGAGGGGAAAAAACTGATTAATTATATATTTGATTATTTGATTCATTATAATATGTTGGTGGCAACAAATGTATTGATTTTGTTGCATCTTAATTCTAAGTCATAGTTTCATCTTCGCCTTCATCGAGTTGAAAGTTGAAAGCCAACGAAAATATACATGTGCATGGCCCATCCATATTTAACAAAAGACAAGTTGTTGCAATGGATGATTACTTTGATTCAATGGTTAGGCTCATTCTCCTCCTTTCAGTAAAGTACTCATATTTTTTGCACATATCGCACAACTGTCGTGTGGGTTTATTTACTTCTAACAATTGCACATTAATGTCTTTGTGAATTTTTTTTTTTAAAAAAGGAGAGAAGTATACCAAAACTTTCCAAATTCTGTGTTAATTAAAGAATTTATATATATGGGATCATTCCGGGGACACAAAAAAGACACTTCAATGAAGCCAATGGCTAAGATTAGAAGTTCACAAAAAATTACTATTAGACGCAAAGAATTATTTTCAGCCACAAAGAATTACTCGTGACCGCAAAGAATTACATTTGGCCGCAATGAATTACTCGTGGCCGCAATGAATTACTCTTAGTTGAGAATTACTTTTGGCCGCATCAAATTGCACTTGGCCGCATCAAAGTGTACTTCACCGCATCGAATTGCACTAGGCCTCATCGAATTGCACTAGACCGCATCGAATTGCTTTTGGCCGTAAAGAATTCCTCCTTGGCCGTGAAGAATTACTCTTGGCCGCTACAAATTGCACTTGGCCGCTTCAAATTGCATCTGGCCGCATCAAATTACTCTTGGCCGCTACGAATTACTCTTGGCCGAATCTAATTGCTTCTGGCCGCATTTAATTGCAATTGGCCGCATCAAATTACTTATGGTCTCGCAATTCTTTGCGGCCAAGGGCAATTATGTGCGTGCAAGTGCAATTCGATGTGGCCAACGGCAATTCTTTGCGGCCAAGAGTAATTCTTTTCGGACAAGAGTAATTCTTTACAGCCAAGAGTAATTCGTAGCGGCCAGGAGTAATATTTTGGGGTCATGAGTAATTCTTCGCAGCCAGGAGTAATTCTTTACGGCCAATAGTAATTCTTCACATCAGATTCTTTTTCTTTTTAATTAATAGGTAAGAGAACAAAATTGTTGTTCAATACAACTTGAGCTGTTGGTTTAGATGATTTAGAGTTTTATTTTCTGTTTGAGATTGAAGATTGCAAGTTTTTTGTTGGAGCCTTTTGGGTAGACAGAGTTTCAAATTCTACTTCTTGGTTATATGTAATCTTGGAACTATTTTATTTTATTTTATTTTTTTAGGTAAACAGTGAAGGAAACAAGTGCGACAGGGGACTTTTGAGTGAGTGGACGTTCAAAAAATTGAATTCGAGTTGGAATCCCGTATGATTATATATTCTTAACTATCCCTGAATGCAACTAACGAAATTAAACAGATTTGATAACATTTGTTATGTGAGATTATTTTATGAACTTAGTTAGATGGATCACGTTTGAAACTTATTCTTAAAATGAAAATTTTCGAGGAGTAGATTTTGTTGGGAGAAGGAAATTTTTTCTAATTCACGGTTATTTGTAATGCTCCTCTCACATGAGGTGGGACCATACGCATATTCAGGACTCACCTCATGTGAGATGGCGTTAAAAATAACTGTTGTATTGGGGGGGAATTAATTCGCTAAAAATCTCATATGTATAAGCGACCCTGTCCAAGCCACCAGCTCAGACGACTAATCACAGGCTTCAGAAGGGGAAAAAAAATTTAATCGAAAGAGTAATGCTACACACAACTTTAAAATGCGATTCCGAAAACTATTGTGTGCGGAATTCGATGCATCATGCATATGGGTCCTCATACGCGGAATGGTTCTTGATGATATAAACAATTGTGTGGAAAGTACTTGTGATTTAAATGTGTGCCTAGACTTTTTTGAAATTGAAATAATTGAGCTTACATAAAAATGGGTTGGTTACAATGACAACGTGCATGATTGATTTATTGAAAGTGAGTTTTTAGTGTGCCTTTGAGTGACAGCAAGATTTTGATCGTTCACCATAAAATTACCTATCAGATATAGAAAGTATGGTCACCTTTTTAAGAGCGCATCCTAAAAGGGTTGGCCTAGCGGTCAAAAATCTAATAGTTCAACTCGTTTAAACAAGGCTATTTGTTGTTTTTTTACTCGAAAGAGTGTAAAAAGGTGTCAAAAATAACCTCACGTGATTGGTCTGGTGGTCAAGAGCTTAGGCCTAGAGATTTGCTCCCTCCAAAGATTTCAGATTTGAAACCTCTCAAGTGATATTTAACTCGTCTGGAGCAAGTCTATATGGAACTTTGCTTCCGCTTTAATTGGGCTCCCCACAAGCAGCAGTGGAACTACGCCTTCAGAATTAGTTATAATAAAAAGTTAAAAAAATTTGCAAAGCTTGACTAGGCGATAACAAATAACATTACCGAATGGAAGTACTACTTATTGATATTCACCAGCCAAATTTTGCTTTTAACAAGAAATTTGGCACAACAATCTCAGATGCTCTTGACAAGATCATTATTCAAAATTTAGTAGAGTCAAGTCCTTTTCAAGCTTTTTTAAAGCTAAAAACAATCAGACAAATGAAAACATCAAAACATGCATGGTGATCTATTTTCTCAATCTGAATCACACAAAGTACATTCTCATCAATCAACTGATAATTGGCTACCAAATTAAAACAAAGCCCAATTCCTCCTCCCCCTCTCTCCATGTGAGACTGGCTCCAAATTAAGCTGCAATTCAGGTACGTGTTCCAATGGCATATGGAAATGTCTCTCCATTTTTTTGGCACGCTTTTGGCCCATAGGCAAGCAATGGGGGCTAACGCATGTGGGGGTTGCTCAAGCAGAAGCAACTTGGTTCACCACATGTCCGATCCAAATGATTTTTTACTACAAAAAATATGCGACCGACGGTTTGGATCGGTGATGCGGGTCCAGAATTGTAATGACCCTCACCAGTTGACCTACTTATCCTCTGCTTAACTATGTGGCTCGAAATGTTAACTCCAGGTTATATAGTAGCTCATCGCTATTCATTCTATACTACAATTTTCCATTCTTGTTGATGTTGCGATGTGAGACAAGTGTCCGCTTTAAGCACGTCAAGCTCATCTCATGTGGGACTTGTCCAAGCATGACAAGCACCCCAAGGCTCAAGCTCCTCACTTGTCGGGCTCACCTAAGTAGGTCTACTCGCGGGACCTGCCTCACACTTCTAGTTCCAAGCTCCTCACTTGAAACTAGCTCCTATCAAGTGGGTTTGACCATCCTGTAGAGCAATTTGTGGGGCTTTTTTAGCCCACTTTTGATTATTGAAAATTTTCATCACTTAGAGGTTGTCGAGAATATCAATCATGTCAAAAAGTATGTTGATAAAGATATTCCTGGACACATGATCCCACAATACATTTGGGTGTGTACATGCAATATGCATCCTGTAAATTGTATAAAAATTTGCTACATTTCACCATAAATCTTTATCTTTAACTTGTATAAAAAAATCCGTAACATTTTTCCTTTCAAGCATGTCGTTTTGATGGTAGGGGCCATAGACGATTGGGACTCTTGTTCTATGATACTGCTTCCTTTCTCAGTTTTTATCAAGTCAGCTAACATCAATTATGCTATGGGTTCAAAGCTTGAAGTTTCAGCTCCAATTCTGCTGTTATATATGCTGTTCTGAAGGATCCATGCATGTTGAAGGATGATTTGTATGTCTCAGATTTATAGCTTCCATGTTGAAGGATGATTGATGAAGTTATGGCTGCTGCTGTTGAGCTGAGAATGGGTAACCAATTGTTGTAGGTTCGGTTATAGCCTCAAAAGTTAATCCCAGTGTTCATGTTGAAGGTCATTGGTTATACGTTTAGGCAAGTTTTGTCAACCCCAGTCTGTTTTAGGGGATTTGATTGTTTTGATGTATGTTTTTCGGTTGGTGTCTCGCTAACTTTTCTCTTACGTAGCGGGTGGCATATGCTTGTTCTTGGTCTGGGTGCCAACATAGTTGAAATGTAGGTCGTTGATTGTGATGCCTTTTTTTCTGTTTTCCTTTTAATCTTTGTAACTTCGATTTGTTAATTAATAAAATTCTTTTTGTTGATAAAAAAAATTGTGATTATGATTGTTTTAATTGGATTATCTTATGAAGCCTATAGTGTTGTTAACCATGCATATTAAGTGCTTTTTAATGATTTAGTTCTGATTATTCTTCTTCTCCATAATCATGTACATGGTTTTGCTCTATATCCATTGTTCAGAGTTCCAATTATTTCTTACATGGGGTTTTGTTTGGTTCCTTGATTATCATATACATAAGCATCTTGATGTGTATGTTAAGATTTTGATGGGGAGAACCCCAAGGATTGGCTGGTGCTAAAACTCTTAAGGTTTCATGTTCGAAATCTTTTAAATGTTGTTGCACCCATTGGGCCAGTTTATATGGGTCATTTGCTTCGATTTTAATTTAGGATCTCATCGGAATTGGCCTCAAGAATTAATAATTAATAGAGGTAAGCGGAAGCTGATCTAGACTGTTAAATTATAGAAAAAGATTTTGATGGAGACGTTGGAGTTCTTATTCAATGAACTTCACGTGGCATCCCACATGCATTATATTCCCACTACAACAATTAAATTATATTTGGGGTATTTAGTTGATATTAATTATTTGACACCGACATTAAATATTTTGCAAATTTTAGCACCGAACTATTTGATTGGACAATCTATACCTTTAGAATTCTCAGTATTATTGTGCTTGTGGTGTACTTCTTATGAATTAATAAAACTAAGGGCCTGTTTGCGAGTCTTCTTTTTTTTTTTTTTTTTTTTTTTGCATTTTCCAGTTTAGATTGTGAGTTATTGATTTTGGATTATGACCAGATTAGATTATGAATCTGATAGAGTGATAGATATGTGCAGAATAGATTTTGCAGTAGATTATGAATTTGAAAAGATAATCCAAAACACATTTTTCTTTTCAAAATTATCTTATCATGTGTAGAGAGATACTAAGCGGTAATTTCAGAAGTTCGGGAGTACTATGAGGTCATTCATAAACGTCAATACCCTTATCAAAACATGTGCAATTCCCAAAACTTAGGTATTAGACTTTCATGCTTTACATCTTAAGCAATGCATATGTATATTATTCATACATTATACTCTATTTAAATAACAATTTCCAATAATCCCAACTCAAATTTCGTACATTGAAAAATTATTTAGTGTGATACCTTAAAATGGGTTTGGCCTTTCATTTTGCATTCTCTCGGAACTTGTAGAGGGTTTCAAAGATTGAAAAATCATCTAGTGTGGTATCAACAATAATCTTTGATAGGTTCACTTATAACTTATGAAAAAAAAATAGATATGGTAATAGGTTTTTTTTTTCATGGGGTCGCCCAACCTCATAACCTATAGTCAACTTTCTCGCTTCTTGCTTTAGTTTTCAATAACGCTCGCGCAGGGGCGCTCGCTTTTTTTTTGCAGGCTCCTTCCCGGCTTAGGAGTTCGCTTTTGGCAACTAACTTCTACCGCTAGTCCTTGGACTTGGAAGCAAGTGTGGCGTCGCCACTGGGGACACTCAAAGAACACCAATTACAAATTTAGAAAGGATATAATAGTGCTAGAAAAAGATCGATAACGAGAATAGAAGGATCATGAACTATATGAGTTTTTATCTCTTTCAATTGTTAACAAAATAACTGGATCAAGCATATGATCATTTTGTAGAAGGCGGACGACAGTGTAACACAAGGAAGAGGTATATAACAGGGTGAGAGAAAGATTCACAGGACTTAAGTCGAACTACGGACACATCACTCGGTCACGAGAAATTTTTCGGTGTCGGGTGTGTATATCCCACGTGGTATCCGCTCGGCACATTCAGGCTGTTCAATACGTACTTTTGAACACTCGAAATGAAACCCTCTCTCTCTTCTCACCCCAACACTTTCTCTCTCCAAATCCGAATCGTCCAAAAATGCAATGGATTGATCGGGTGCACCAAACAAGCACCACACGTGGTACCCATCCGGCACTAAAAAAATTTCCTTCGGTCACACCCCGATCACATCAATCTCATATATGTGTGGGCACCACACATTTAATTATAAAATGGGACCCAAACGTATGGAAGAGTGATATAGTCGGGGTGTGGCCGAGTGATGTGCCCGTAGCATTATTGAGACTTTTTTTAGACTTTAAAATGCTTTACAGTATATACTTATCTTTTCATTTTGGATTATTGGTGGGTTGACATAGTTCGAGTGGTTATACAATGATCATGAAGCACAGCCCCGTGGTGGTTTAGGAGCTTCTACAACTATACATTCACGTGGCGTTTATACATTCAGTCTTATGGGTACAAAGTGAATGCATGGCGGTGGAGACCTCTGGAGCACTACGTGTCGGTGCTCCAAGAGCAATGAATTATCTTTAGTCTCATTCAATTTGAACGAACCTCCTGTACGTCCAATCACCTTAGTGTCCAGTCCAGTCTAATTTCGGCCTATGCGAGCTTTTTCCGGGCCTACGATCGACAAAGTGGAAAACGTTCATTAGAACTTGTCAAACGGAGTAGATCATTCGCGCAACAATACGATCACAAATTCAAGACATCATTTTCGGGAGAAACAAATTATTAAAGTCCTCATTCCAATTATTTGATTCAGCTAATCTTCTTCATCATTAAAAGAACTATTCCCTTGAAGGTTGAAACATCACACATCATGGTGCTATAAATTAATTCATTTCCAGAGTAATTTATGCTTTGTTTGGCTTCAAACTTGAATAAAATTTTCCAATTCAAAAATTACTCATTATCCATATTTTCAATCATTACTTTTATTTCTCTCTCATTTCTCTAATTATTATTCTCATTTCTCTCCCTATTCATTATTTCTATCTTCAATTATTATCATAATTTCTCTCTCC
Organism: Rhododendron mucronatum var. ripense; assembly: GCA_019656295.1. Taxonomy (NCBI): domain Eukaryota; kingdom Viridiplantae; phylum Streptophyta; class Magnoliopsida; order Ericales; family Ericaceae; genus Rhododendron; species Rhododendron mucronatum. Next base: position 113,109 of record BPLT01000122.1, on the reverse strand, counting down.
ACTCGTTACCTAAAAACCAAACCAAAAGTTTTTTCAAAAACTATTCCAAACTAGGCATTATGCCCTCTTTTCTAATTTGGATGTCCAGACAAACTTGTATGCACTTTAACTATTTTGAGACCCTGGCATTAATGACATGACAAACCATCCGATGGCCTCAAGATTTGGATTTTTTTTTTAATCGGCAAAATTAAATTTTATTAAAAAAACGAGGGAAATGGGAAGGAGATCTAACAAAGAGTTTGGACGATACATCTCAAGGACAAAGCCCGGAACACTCCAAAGGTCTACAAGGGTCCAAAACAGATAAGTGATAAAGCTCAACCCTATACCCAAAATAAACAATGAAAGCCCAAAACACTCAAATCTGGCCCAACCCTTGGACCGGTCCACCCAAACCAACCTTCAAACCCTAACCACCTTTAACATCCATTGCTCCACAAAACACCGAAGCCCAGCCTAGCCGTTAAACCGAGTCGGCCTCTCCCAGATGTAGAGATCGGCGACAGGAACCGGCCTACGAAATGAACGCCGAAGACAAACAGGGCAGAGGGGAGCACACCACCACCAACATTAGGCCCCAGCAAATCCCCCATAGGACTCGATCTCAATCAACAACAATAAAAACCCAGAGCGATGATTTGGAATTGTTGCATTTGTGAAATTCAAACATGCAACCTCATTGACGATAAACACTTATTTCTCATGTCTACTTGGCCAAATCCAATGGGTTTCGGAGTAATTACTTTGGAAAAGGTTTAACAAACCAAAATTAGTAGACTAGAATCAACCCAGACTACGTGATTTGTCAACTGATTTGTAACAAATTAGTAGAGAATCCAGGGGAGTTTGAATTCAATTAATTAATTTTTAAATATTAGTGAACCTTTTCTTTGAAGTTTTGGTGCCTAAATATTTGACTTGGAAGACTAGAAAAAAAATTTTAAAAAAAAACTGTAAAAAATTATGGGCCAAGGATAAAAAACTTATCTAAAATTTTTTTTGGACTAATTCGTCATTCGCAGTTTAACGTCTTTAGAGAATTTTTATCAAATTTTTGAAAGTATATACCTCTTTTCAAAAGTAAATAAATTTGTTGAAATATTAAAAAAATTGACTAAAGACGAAAATATACGCAACTCTATACAACTTTTTTATATCAAAAACTTATCTTAAAATTGAAAACCAAACAAAGAACAACCTTTTTCATTATTTGTTTCTTGCCTTCACAAACTTTCTAAGATTTTGGCAAAAATGTAGTTTTTAGATTTCTCTGATCTAGGTGAATCGAAAAAATAAAATAATTTTGACATAAAACACAAAAAAAAAAAAAAAACAACTTTCGGAAAAATATAAGACCGAAAATTTAATTAGGGCCATATATATTAGCCATATTTTCCAAAGTTTCTATTGTACGTCATCAGCATTAATCCTTATGACCAACTTTGAATGCCAAAAACTATGTACAAACAAATCCAAACCAATCATCCAAAAAACACAAAAAATCATCCAATCACTTCTTTGAACAAAATCACTTCATAACATCTTCTCACCCATTCAGTTCTACAGAGCTTTTACTTAACAGATTGAAATCCTGGTGAAAATGGAGAAGATCAAGCGCCTAAAAAGATCATCATTATTGATAATTGAGGCCACAAAAAGGAGAATGAATTGGGTCAGTCCGCATAGACGAAGCTTCTGGCTCCTTTCCGTCATCTAGCCCTAATCAATATCAATAAGGGAGTCTAAATTCAGCTCTTGTCAATTTGATGCCCATGTGAAGAAATTGGCTGATATTGAATTTGAAAATAATGGAGCTGGTAAATTTACCATGTAGCCCTTTGAAACAAGAAAGAAATGGAAAGAGCTATCAAAGGGAGACCCCATAAACATCATCAGACTGGAAGTTTTCCATTTTCTCGTCCAACATCATCTCCTTGTACCGGCATTCACTGCTGCAGAAAGCTTTCTCACCTCTGAAAAAATGAACGGAGATTAGTTGCCTAAGAAGTGTGGGAGTTTAAAATAAGGGTATGATTGCGCATGGCTACTTGTTGCGTTTTTCAAAACTGGAAAATTGGTTCATCAGACACACACACACGCACGCATGAAACAAAGATTAATTTGCTAGTAAGCAGAAGGCTGGCAGAACTGAATTTAGAACCAACATAGGGATTAGGCATATAAAATGCTCCAGGAAGAGTCATGTAAGTCGGCGAGAACCATTTGAATCAAGTAGGGTAGTGATTCACAGGATTATCAGGACCTAACCTGCTAGTTCGTGGAAGATTGTTTGAACTGCAGTGGAGAGAGATCAATTCTTTAATTACTTCAACCAGTAAGTCATTATTCAGAAATCTTGCATATTGCGACAAAACACAACAAGAAGCACGAATTCAAATTTTGAGAGATGCCCCTCCATCTCCTAATGAGATCGACAAAACTCTTGGCAACTGAACTGACCAAGAATCAAGTCAAAAGGCGTCAAATGTTGAGTGAGGATACCAAACTTCAATTTCCTCATATGCATAAAACCCAAGCATTGTCGATTTTACATTATTAACTTGAAATGACACGAGAACAACATCGATTTCAATAAATTTAGCTTACATAAGAAAGTTCAACATGCACATAACCACAATCATATGATAAGTCCAAGAGAATCACACAGTAAAGGGGAGTCGAAAGGCGATGCAAGGGGCGCTCTAGGCAACTAGGCTAACATTGCTTCAAAGAGTATCAAGATTGGAATGATGATTACCAAACTCTCGTTTCTTGCAGTCCAAACCAGATATAAGGGCTATATGAAACTATGCTAGCCCAGTTGGTCAAAAAGCATCAAGCTTGGAGTGAAGATTATCAAGTCCAATTTTCTCAGGCCATTTCACATCCTTACTTTAGGTTTGTGCGGTTGAGTGTAAGAGTAGCCATGTTATGCATTTAATTTCTAATATTTGGTACTAACTGGGCGTACTAATCTCCAATCCGTGAAACTCTTTTTTTGTGAAATTTGAGTGAAAGTTCAATTTGGTCCCATCTAAGAAAAGTTCAACTTGATACAAAAACAATCCAACAGATTTCGTCGAATCCTTCATCAATTCCCAACTTGTACAAAAGCCCGGTTAACCATTTTGGGCGAAAGATGAAAGCTTGAATGCTTACTCTTTTAGACATCTCATCAAATCTTTCAAGTAAAAACTACCAAGCTTGGTGAAAACTTCTCCCTCCATCTGATGAGAGATTGGACCTCGTTCTCTACCCTTTCGTCAACAAATTTAACTTTGATCAACATTTACGGAAGATTGGAGATACTTCCGATCTATCTAATTCAAGCAAGTTCTCAACTTTAAAAGCCCCTTTGGATTCAGTGATTTGATAAGAAAAGAAACGGAAGGATTAGAGTTTCTAGCCAAACCACATATTTGGATGGAGTAATATGGTGAGAGATGGAGAGAAAATTCCACAATTGGTTTCTTTATTGGCTCCTTCCCAATTTTGGCGAGATACGGTGAGAAAAGACTCCCCCTTTCTTATCATGCCTTTTTTCACAATCCAAATGGGCTGCAAATGGCTACTTTCAAAACAAGCAAAATACCTTAAAATGATGTTTGATAAAGGAAAAAAGAAAACTTCAGATGTAAGCAAAGAAGGGTTAAGCTGCTCTAACCTGTACATGTAGATGTCATTTCCTTGCCCAAGATTCTTCTTGCAGCTGTAACAAAAGCTAAGAAAATTCTCTGATGGATAGCTCATTGACCGATCACCACAAAACCCATCTCCCTTAAATCTATCAGAAAACCCAACAACCCCACAGCAACTCTCAACAACACAATCATCGAAAATATGGGTCGTCCTCGGATTCGGGCCATATGAAACCACCCGAGTATACTCCTCCGAAAGCTCCATTTCACTAGCAGAGAGAACCCGCGGCGAAAATGGATTTTCCAAGCCGGAACTCACAGACCCAAATGGGGATTTCTTCTCCACCCCAGAAGAAAACAAAGCCAACTGAGAATTCCGGGTTTTGATCCCAAAATCGGCCGGTGATCTCGGAGATTCACCAAGGGAAAGAGGAAGGGGAGGGATTTGGATCTTCAGTTGGGATGCAAACAGAACCACTCGGTTCTCAAGTTCGGAGACCTGGTCGGGTTTTTCATCCATCAGAGCATCAAGAATGCCCAAACCAACCTTTCTTGAATCCAATTTCTCCCAGTGGGTTCTGATTTCGGGTTTTGGGGAGTTGGGGGAAAATGGGTTTCTTGAACCAGAGAAGGGTTTTGTATCAAGAATTGAAGTTGGGCTTAATACAGCTTCAGTGTCAATCAAACCCTTTGATGCAAAAGCATTGATGAACCTAGGAGAACTGAAAATCGATGAAATGGGTCTTCGGTATTTGTCTTTTGGTGATTGTATAGAGCCATGTTCCGCCATTAGAGCTTTCTTTAGATTTCTTCCTCAGCATAAACCCTCTCTGCTCAGTTTTTTTTTTTTTTTTTATCCGCCACTCTGCTCAGTTCAAACAGTATAAAATCACAACCGATAAAATCAACAGTTACGCTATTGACAACAATAATAAAAATTAAAAAACACAATCTTCGATTCCATTCGCTTTTTACACTGTTCAATACACTTTAACATAAAAGGGAATTGTGTGTTTTTTTTATCAACAACCCATTAAGCTGTTATTAACATTTCCTAAAACCAATACAACTTTTGCACATATGGAAACCCATGGTATGTTAGTAGTATATTCATACATTTGTGGGTGTATATATATATGTGTATATATATATATGAGAGAGAGAGAGAGAGAGAGAGAGAGAGAGAGGTGTGCACCTGAGATGATATTGCAGTTCACCCAGAAATCGTCATGAATAAAGCTGTGATTTTTATTTTAAGTCTATGAGAAGGAATTAGGGGATCAGAAATTGACAGAACAAGAACAAAAAAGAGCTAATTTCTGAAAAAACCCAGAAACCAGAAAACTAAGAAAAGATTCAATGGGATCGAATCCCCATCTTCAAACCTCTGTAACTTCCATTTTCCAAAAAACAAGAAGAAATTAAACCCTAAAAAGAGGACTTGAAAAAGGCAGAGGAGTGACGACTTTTTCCCCGGCTTTATCGAACTTTCTTTACATATAGAAAGAGAATCGACCCCTCAGGTTGGTATCATGACCAAAGAAGCAAACAAAAACCCTCACTGACTCATGATCATTACGATACATAGATACAAGCAAACAAAGAAAGAATGCGAAAGCACTTCTCTATTTTTATCTGCCCCTCTTTTGTTTGCATTATTATACGTACTGTGTTTAGGAGTAATTTCACTGCAGAAAATGGTTTCTCTTTCTTTCATTAATTGAAGATTCGGCTAAAGACAAGACCCTTCAAGAAATGGTTTCTCTATTTCTCTCTCTTCATTTCATTTCTATTTTACTTAATTTGGTGGCTATTCTTTTATTTCCTAAAAGGTAGGTCGCAGTTGCAGACTTGCAGATGCAGTTGCACGCAGGGAGAGAGAGAGAGAGAGAGAGAGAGAGAGGGTGGAGGGTGGGTGTTTGGATAATTCAAGAATCAAAACCCACCAATTTATCACTTGACATGAGATGGGAAGTGTATCCGTTGCGATTTATCAGTAGTTTGGAATCGTATAAAGTATAAACCCTTAATTGGAAAACTACGCTCTTCTCTCTTTCCCTATCTACTATCCCCTGTCCGTATTTGTTGGTCGATTTTAGTCATTTGTTTCAGGATAGAGAAATCCTGTAATGTAAGATCTTGCAAAACACTCTGAAAGGCACACATGGGTCATCGATCTTGACAATACATAGTTTGATATAATCCAAGCTTCTACAAATTCTATCCGTCCATTGGATGAAGATCCGAGACTTCCATTGTTGAGATGAACAGCCAGACTGACCGCACTACACATATAGTGCGGAAGGTGCACTATGACACCCCGGGTCCTTTGCTTCATGTTTTAAATTGTTTTTTTATATTTTTCAATTTACAAAGGGCTTCACGATTTTGAAAATTTTGTGTAATGTAACTAATTGAGATATATCAAATACATAAAATTCACATTACACATTTTTAGAGATCCGCATCAAAAGATATATGTATAATTTTTTAAGGTGTGTACAATAGTGGAAGATGACAAACAAACACGGATGGAGATAGTACTTAGTATTACTCAGCCCCAGAGCAATTATAGGAGTACGAGTATCATAATACAATTTCGGATACAATTGCATTAGCCATTGTGAATCGTTCGATGCATGCGGATCTGGATGCAGTTGTATCCGAAATTGAATTTTAAAGTTGTTCTCCTGAATTTTTTGCTGCTAAAAACTTTTTCCAAAAAGTAGTTCTCAAATTGGCTTATAGATATCGTTTTGGTACCCAACGTGTATGTTAAAGTATCATTTTCATTTTCAAACTACAAATTTGGTCCAACACTTAGAATGTATGTCAAAGAAGCCCCTAGGCCCCTATATTAAGGGGCACATGAACTACGTGTCTCCACTCAAAAGTTTTTCTTTCCACTAGTATTGTCCTTTTTTAGCCTTATATTAAAATTTATTGTTGAAAATTGTTAAGTCCATGTTGCCATATGACAAACTAGAACTACGTGTCTCCACTCAAAAGCTTTAAACGTGAGTCGTTTCACATCTTGTTGATGAGGAATGTTTTACTTTGAGAAGCCTTTTAATTATTTTGGCAAAACTAAAAAGTAAAAAATGAAAAAACAATTTTGAGAAGGAAAATGATTTTCACTCTCCTTTTTCCAATCCACACTCCCTTTTTGTCTTTATCCACATGAATTTACAATTTTGCCATTGAATGTGTGAAAAAGTGTATTGAAAAAATGACAACATATTAAATTCATGTAAATAAAAATAAAAAAAGGGGAGTGCTAATTGTTAAGAGGGAGTGTGAAAATCATTCCTTCTCAAAATATGATCTATGGCCAAAGGGGGAGCCTGTTGTATGCATTTGAGCACAACATGCATGTTGTGCACGATTCGAACCATCACATCGTGCATCCAACGGCTCAAATGTTATCTCGACAATTAATGGCTCTCGATCATCCATTGCCAAGATGAAATCCGAGCCGTTGGATGCACAATCCGATGGCTCGAATCATATACAACACGCATGCAATGCACAAGTGTACATCACACACCCCGGGTTCCAAATTGGGCGTATGTGCGTCATAAGATTAGTACAATAAGTTAAAAGAATTTAGAAGCACTAGGAGTAACACAGGAGTACACAGTCACATGTGTCGTATTGGAAACCCCGTGTTCAAACTTTGTGATTGCACAAATTTTCACCTAGAAACTAAGAAATATTTATTACATTATTTTAGTCCTTGTTTGGCACGCAAAACCGAACCATGCATTCAATTTAAAATGTATAAACACCATAATAGAATAACTATGTGATCAATTGGTCTAAAAACCATTATAAAAAAAAAAAAGGGTCTAAAAACCAATCCTTTTTGCACACAAGTAGACCGAGTTCGATTTTGTCCGTCCCAATTACGCGAGGATTAACTATATCTTTTCACACATTGATTGAAATGTACAGAGTCCATGCGGTCAATACACTTTTAAGTATAGAATAAAAGACGAGATTACTTTGTAATGAGGCTATAGTACTCATTAAAGAGAACTTGAGTATTGTTCACCTTATTAACAAAATCATTCTTGATGTAGACTAATAACGATTAGTATAATACTTCACGGTTTGCATCATATAATAGTAGTATTAGTTTAATTATCTAGGGTTCAAGAGATGTCCCTTTTTTTAGTGGATTTGATTGCCGTAAATCTTGCGTTGCAATTGCTTGTGCAACAATAATTTATGCGTTTCTTCTATATTTTTATTACGAAATGCGAAAATTTTAGCTAGTGACGTAAGATTCGAGGTGATAATTTCAACTTGAACATATTTTATTCATCTATATATGTCCGTTCGCTTACGTACTAACCGTCCAAACCTGTCCATATTTCCTAGTGAGATGCAATTTGGCTACACCACATTAGCTCATTTACAACGACGTTTACATTTGTCGGAAACTAGTTTCATTTTCTTGGGTCAAGCAGGTTCATGTGTGTGATTATTGGATTCATATTTTACCCGCCCATATCCAGTCTGTATAATACTAGACTCATATTTAATCCACGACACACATTAACCCATCCAATCTCTACCCAACTCAACCATTTGGCTAGATAAGACCAGTGAAATTAATGAGAGTACATTCATACAGAATTTCAACTTTTCGGGCTGGACTTTTCAGACACTTGCCATATCAAACTCAAATTGGAAGCATATATTAAGGTCCCAGTCTGCTAAGAAAAATAAGTACATATTTTTTGAATTAAAAATAATATATTATGAAAAAATGATCTATCTTATAAAACTAAAAATAAATGCTTTAAAAATAAAAAACTTATCGGAATAGGGACTAACTGCCATCAGAGAAATGGGAAAAGCCATTAGCGAAATAGTTGACATTGTGTCCAAAACTATAGTGTAGTCCTAATATTATTGAGGACAAACAAAATGGGCCCTTCCAAAGGCTAAAATTTGCAAGAAACAAAATACATAATCAATGCGGATATCATGTCACCTAAACCAGAACTGAGCTAGTTGGAGTAAGTAGTGGATTTACTTTTAAGTTTCCCTTATGATGTAACCCTAGGTTTAGACATTAAAACTTTATGTTTTAGAAAAATGATTTTGCGGTTATTTTCACATTTTATCTCCTACGCTATCGCAAAAATGTTTAGGTTGTCCCTAAACTTGTAAACCAATTCATTTCTAAACTGCTGAAATGGGTAGCTACAATCAAGTCCAATACATACTACTCCATTACTTAACAGTTATCCTAAAAATAGACGGGTTTCATTACATGTGAACATGTACCGTAAAATTGGAGGTTAAAACTGTTGGTAAAAATATTATTGGAAATTAATATGAACACATTTCGAATAACTTACAGTAGCAAATAAAAGTGAAAATAACCCATCATTTTAACATAAAAGAAGCCGCATCTTTCATTGTCATATTGGATCTTGGGGCCCTCCTTGCATTGGGTTTCTTCTCTAATTTTTTTTTCTTTAAAGAAGTTTGGTTGATTGGTGAACGTGTCCCTTTGTAAAGATTTGGGATACGTTAATCAAGCACCATACACCAATGACATAATCATTCAAATATATACGGCCCTACTCATTGAAATAAAACACTTGTTAATTTGCATCATCATCATAGATTGGTCAGGATCAAGGGACCCATTGATAAAGTTCCATGTCCATGAATTGCCAGCCTGGCAAAAATCATGTTGATCTAATATTGTTGGAATAAATTATGCTGTGTTTGGATTTGGATTTAAATTTTTTTTGAAAAATAAAAGGAGTAATAAGCGAAGCGAAATAGAGAGAAAAATATTAAAAATATGGAGAATCTAGATGGTACTTTTTGAAAATCAAAGAGAACAAGACATTAATATATTAGAAAACATATTGCGACATTGGATTAAACTAGATTTTCTCAAGATAAAATTGTGCTAGGAAAACATATCAAATGATATCCGATCAAAATAATTTTCGATTCGTTTGCTCAATAAGGTATTAAAAGTAACCAGTCCTGGATATCGAGATGAGTCCAAAATTGCCAAGACAAGACTATTAAATTTCTTTGTGGAACTGGAGAGGATCAATTTCTTTTCCACTTTGTTTTTTTATAATGTGACTTGCAATTGAAAAGAAATGGTGGGACCTTGGGATGGATCCGGGGGTGCTGTAGTGCACCTCCGCGTAATGCATGGGTAGGGCGGCACACAACTGTTAATCTTATCAATCAACGATTCAAATTAAAAATAATTATGATCGGTAATAAATAATTGCTACCGATCATAATTAAAAATCATATCTCAACTATTTATTGTCAAAATCAATAATCCGTGTGTGCCCTACAGGGTACCTTGTACTACAAAATTTCTCAATCCCTTTAGAATAGTGTAGATGCCCCTTCTACAGGGTGAATGGCATAACTACTCCCAAATTTGCGGTGGATCAGACTTAGAGGGTGTTCCAGTTTTCCTTCTTTTTGAAAATATTTTTTTTTCAAATTTCAAACTCAAATATAATGAAAATAAAAAATAATTTTATGATTTTTTTTGCACCGTTTAAAATATCTCAATGAGATCTATCAAACAAGATTCATATTGGTAGAAAAATTATTTGCGTAAACACATGATTTTTTACCTTAAAATTTACTTTCTCTTTCAAAAATTCACTTTTTGAAAAAGTGGAATGGCATGTTAACTCTTGTTTGTGATATGGAGTATTTTAAGTCCAAAATAGCTTCATCTACTATTAATTAAAGAATTTTATATGTTCATATCATAGTGATTATTCTTTGACGAGTGAGAGGGTGACCTTTAGTAAAAAGTGGAAGAATAGTTTGGTCTGTGCTCACCACACAACTTCGTAAGTGAGAGGGTGAACTTGAACCAATTAATTGAAGAAAATGTGAGACAAATCAAGTCCCAATGTCCCTCCAATGGGTCCACTTTAAAATGCCACATGATCACAAGGTCAATGTATTGCCACATTTGAAAGGACCAATAGCCACAATTATGTCCTGCCCTTTTTTGATGTCACCTTTGAATAACCAGGCTCTGTGACTCATGCAAAGGAAAATGGGCTAAGATTTGCACATTCAAAGATTTCAATCCTTCTTTAATTATGTTTTTGACTCTTGAATACAATCTCGTCTTGAGGAAAATAAAATAGAATGGAGAGGTCATGATCCTCTCCGGATCTGAAAAAAGATTGGACTTTCTTGTTAATGGCATTTGTAGGCACTTGTCGGACTCATTTTGATTATTGGAAATGCTAATACTTCAAATGTCATCGAGAACATCAATATTGCTAGTCAGATAGTATTATATTAATCGGATATCGATCAAAATAATTTTCGTACACATTTATACTAAAAAGTAGATTGACGAACCGAATCGGATGTTTTGCGATTATGCATTGACCGATTTCTAGTAAATGTAATTTTAGACAAAGTTGATGTTCTCGATGAGATATGAAAGATTGCAACGATCAAAGGAAGCCCGAAAAGAGTCTAACAATGCCTCCAAAAAGACGAGAAAATTTTCAGTGCCGAGTGGGTGCCATGTGGTGCCCATTCAACACATCCGGGCCACCCATTTCAGTTTGGGACGGCTTGTATTTGGAGAGAGAAAAATGAGAGAGAGTGGTTGGGTGAAAGGAGAGGGGGGTTTCAATCTGAACTATCCAACACACTTTTAGATAGCCCAGATGAGCTGCTTGGGCACCATGTGAGCACGGCTACGCAGTACCCACCCGGTACTGAAAAATTTCTCCCAAAAAGAGTACCGTCCGGAAAGAATCCTCTTTCCTTTTTTGCAGAATTTCATGGAGAACAAGAATTTTCCCAAATGTGACCCACAACCCACCTCCTCCGGCGTCCACTGCTAATATATCATGGAAGAAGGAAGAGAGAAATTAAGACAATTGTTTTCAATCCGCCGGTGAAGTTTTTGGGTTCCAAGCGGGTGCCACACACATGGTACCCCGCCGGCAATCGGATCGTCTTTAGACGGCCCAAATTTATTCTCTCTTTCACCTCATCCTACCATTCTCTTTCCTCTTTTCCTTTATCTAAAGTTTAGACCGTCTAAAATACGTTTAGACTGTCTGAATCACAGACGGGGTACCACAACCATCTAAAATATGTTTGGACCGTCTGAATCGCCGACGGAATACCACTTGTGTGGTACCCTACCTGCACCCAAAAAATTCTCCTATTCTATGAATGCACTTCTCCTTTCCCCCCCTGATTATGACAAAGTTGCATAAAAAAAAAACCCCATCAAAAACGATAAAAGATAAGGGTATAGCGGTTTTCGCATGATGAAAACTTCGTCACATCTGGAAATGCATTTATAGAATGAAAAAGTGTGAAAATGATAAGCCTAGAAATTATTTGGGGAAGGAATCAAAGTAGAGAAGGCACTTATTCAAGTGGTGCGTCTCCATCAATTATTTGAAAATGACAATTGTTTCGCTCATTGTCTTTGCTTTCATTCTGGGAATTACGACGGTTCTATTCTCTCCGGTTTAAGTATTGAATTATATGAGATAGTCCAAATCTGGATCATAGATTGGTATAAAAAATGTCTTACTGGTAAGAGTCTCTGAGCGAATCCGAATCATCATAAACCATTCAGTCCCAAATTCGCAACAATACCAAAAAAATAACGTATTGGGCTGCAGATTACAATATACTTGGACAAGGTTGAATCTAAGGCCCATATTTTGGAACCCAATAACCCCGATCATGATCCGATTTATCATGTGTAAAGCAGATCGCTCTTTTATTACGAAAAACGCTAACAACATTACAACATTTTGCTCTACGACTACCTAAAATTCACTTGTAAAATTTTTATTTATTTATTTATTTATTGGTAACCGAGGTGTCCGGACTAATTTAGGAGCATCTCGACTAAATCCTCGAGGGAGACTAGCAATACAAAGTTGCAAGATACAAAAACACATCAAAGCATGGGATCAGTAGATAAGAGACTAAAAATCACCATATCCCTCACCTCACCTTTGTTGAAAGTATACTTCCTCAACAAGCCTTCCCTAAGGAACCCGATTTTCTCCAACACCCTCTGAGATGCCTTGTTCTCGGCCTCAACCAAAGCCTGAAACCTCACCAACTCTGGAAACTCTCTGACTGCCTCAGAAACAGCAATCTTCATAGCCTTAACGACTATCCCCCTCCCCCAGTATTTGGCCGCAAGAGCGTATCCGACGTATGCCCGACACCGGTCATAACCAGACGCCGGCTTGATGAACAGGAATCCGATCGAACGGTTATCCAGACATATCGATCGACAGAAAGGGTGGGGGATGCAGGTGTCCTTGATGTAGGCTGTGGCAGAATCTTTGCAAGTGAATGTGTCCCATCGGGTGAATCGAGTCACTTTTTCGTCACCGGCGTAGATCAAGAAGTCATCTACGTCGGTGATTTCATACGGGCGGATTGAGATTTCTTGAGAATTGAATTCCATAATGGTGATCAAGAATTGCTTAGGCCTGTAGAAATATAGACTTTGGGGGGTTAGAAAAAGACTTCACTGTGTAGTCAACGGAGAAGTTTTTCAGTGCTGGGTCAGCACAGGCCACGTGGTGCCGAGCACCATCTGTGCCATTCAAATGTGTTTTGGACGCCTCAGATCTGTTTGAATAATTTTTTAGTGTAAAATTATCAAGCCCAAACAGATCTGGACTGTCTAAAACTCGTTTGGACGACCAAGATACATGTTCGACACCACGTGGCTCGTGCACGCTCGGCACTAAAAAATTTCTCGTAGTAAACGACATTGTGAGTTATGATTTGGTAAATAAATTGTTTGAGTATTTAACTTAGGACGTGTATTTCCATTAAAAACAATCAACGGAAAGGATTCTCTGCACAATGAAGTATCATAAAATGGTCTGCACATGCATTGATTATTTTTTTGATGCGTTTTATCAGTCTTACAGTATAGATCATCCATTGAAAAACAAGTTTGGCCATTAATCGATTTTCGATATACTTATCTTTTGAAAAAACAAAATTAGTGTGAGTTTGACAATGGACTCGAATTTGGCTGTAATTGGGAGCCGGGAGCCCAACAATTGGACGGTAGAATTCGTCCCGAGGATTAGTCAATGTTCACTACTTCGCATAAATTGGCTCAAACACCTGGACAATAGACTTAAGAAAAAGGTAATGAAATCATAGGGGTGATAGTTGAATCAAACTAGAATTCTTGGATAGATAATTTTCGGGAGGGAGTCAGAATTTGAACTCCAGGTGGTAATTATAGTAAATTAACCGCTAATGATAAAATCATTAAATCAATAGCCAAAAGGTTGCACATATTCTAAAGTTATTCAGCTATAATATCCTAAATATGTTCTAAGATTAATCATCCATCAACATAAAAAAAAAAAAAAAAACACTATAGTAAAGAGATCTAGAAAAATGGAACTCGGCTTTCTTTCAAATTCCAAAAAATATTTAAAATTGATTATAAACCAAGTTTCAAAACAATCTCCCTTTCAATGTATATATATAAACGACACGTGCAACTAGAAAATAAGTTTGTTTTTAATCTGAAACTAGGTGCGGCATGTGCCTCTCTCCCCTCTTTAATCTTTACCTCGGTACCTAGATGGTTTTTACTTTGGTCAACAAACCAATTTACTCATTTGAATTGGATCTATGATGAGCCAACGGGCCTAAACTACACGGTGTAGTCTTGTAAATTATTATTTTTAAATAAATAAAATCTTAACTGTATGATAAAAAAAAATAATAATTTTTTGCGACTGATTTCTACATTTTGTTGAACAAATAAATCTTGAGTAGTGTCTGATAAAAAGAAATCTTGACTGCACTTTATTCAGGTCCATTAAAGTGTTTTTCTTTATCTTTTAATAAAAAATCCATATAACATTTCCATTGAACTTTCCTCCCTTCTTCCTATGGTATCACTTCCTTGGACATCACTCCTAGTAATTAATTTAATACACTAAAGTATGAATCCTTCAATCTTGGTTCCTATATTAATATCACACGATAACATTTTTCCAGTGCTAAATGCTCTGTGCCTTAGACGTTCCTTCCCAGTTCCCATGTACTCTATACCCCACCAAACCCTAAAAGAGAGAGCCTTGCAGATGGATGGTGATGGATCATCCTCCAACCCAGAAACCAATCACCGTGAATTTTCTGAGATCACTTTGAGGCCGTTCGATCTGTCTGACATCGACGATTTTATGGAGTGGGCCACCGACGATAAAGTGTCCCATTTTTGCATTTGGGACACCTACACTTCCAGAGAACAGGCTGTGGATTTCATTACCAACATAGCGATTCCTCATCCATGGCTGAGAGCAATATGCCTGAAAAACAGGGCAGTTGGGTCGATTTCAGTGGAACCAGGTTCAGGAATTGGTGTGGGGAGGGGCCAAATCGGGTATGCTCTAGCATCAAAATATTGGGGCAAAGGAATTGTCACAAGGGCAGTGAAAATGGTGGTTTCAACTCTATTTTTGGAGTGGCCACATTTGGAGAGGCTTGAAGCTCTGGTCGATGTTGAGAATTCGGGGTCCCAAAGGGTGTTGGAAAAAGCTGGGTTTCACAAGGAGGGAGTGCTGCGGAAGTATGTTGTCATTAAGGGAACGTTTAGAAATGCGGTGATGTTCAGTCTTCTCCGCACGGACCACAGCACTGATGTTCCTTAATCTTTAATATGTTGAAAGTTAATCGTGCACATGTGAGGTGGGCCTATGTGTTCTGTTGTTGAGTGACAAAGTGGAGGCTAGGAGTAAAGAGGGAGGTGAGAATAAGGCCAAGTCAGAGAGGTCTTTGAATTGTATTTGTGGTGCATTTTACTTTGTGTGGTTGTGTAATCATTAAGTAGCTTGTCAAGTAGTGTATAAGTGTGTTGTGAGGTAGTGTATAAAGTAGTGTGCATTTGTATTGTACTCCGTATCAAAGTGTGCTTGGGAGTTCAATTGCTGCAAGAGAGAGAGGGAGAGAGAGTGAGTGAGAATAATCTGTGAGAGAGAGAGAGAGAGTAGTGAATTCAGTTTGTGAGGTGTGTGAGCCGTGAAGTGAGATATAAGTGTGTGTAAGAGTGAGTCTGTAATTTTCAGATTTGTGTACTGAATCTGTAACGCCCCGATTTTCGGACACGTTAATTAAATCATTTTCAACTAATTTAATAATTCATAAAATTGATATATAAGAAGTGAAATTTTATTAAATAGAGTTTAGCAAAGGAAATCTCAAATACCAAATTCAAACCTACTTAATTGTTTTACAAACCAACAAAATGAAATAGAGTTTAATAAATGTGATAACACTTATGAAAATTTAATTACAAGCATGTTGAAATGACAGAGCTTCTAAGGGTATGGCCTCCAAGGCTCAACAAACTCCCCTTCCTCTGCTGGGAGGTCTCCACCCTGATACGGATCATCTTGCAGCGGATTCTGCTCTTCGGTCTCTTGATTTCCTGGCATGAAACGCCAGCCCAACGGCACTTAATGAGTTTTGAAACTCAGTAGAAAATCTCAACCCTACTAACCCCTTACCTTACAATTAGCAGGTCAACAATAATATAATAATTCTCAATACACAGAAAATACAGAATAATAACACATCGTCTTTTTCTTTACTATCCATCATCTTACATGATATCTAAGGATCGTCTCCACGAGATCCTTTCCTCCCACATCCACTAACTACAACCGTCTCATGGGTCTACCCTTCCTCTTGCTTAGCCTGCACCAGGGTCCTAGGTGAGCGCACCTAAGTTATGTACCAAGCATGTTCTCACTTAAGACCATAACAGGAGGATCGAATCATACCATGACGTATCGTACATTAGGGCCGGACAACCACTACCCCACGCTAACTATAATCGTCTCATGGGACCCATTCTCTTTCCCAAGAGAAACTTCCCATGACGTATCATACATTAACGTCTCACTAACTATAACCGTCTGTAATACCCCTAGTTTTTAATTATGGTTTATGTTAATTATGTGACATGTTTAAGGCTTGATATGTGAAATTAGGCTTAATTTGCTAGTTAAATAAAAATTGGAACATAAGTTGGCATGAGGCACACATGCACTCAATAATTTTTCCCAAGTCAAGCACACAAAGCAAGTCTTCCACGTTTCTTTCTTTGTTTTTATAAAAAACGTAGAGAGGAAGAGAGAGAGAGAGAGAGAGAAAAGAAGGAGAAGAAGAAGGAAAAATTGGGGAAAATCCTATTGCCTTGAATTGAACATTTAACTAGGTAATTTTTATATCTCCTACTTAAATTCATGTTTTGTATGTTGAATTCCATGCTTTAGTAGTTGTATTTTATGTTTAGTTGATGAATTTTGTTGGATTGGAGTAGCAAAATTTCGTGTATGAAGCATGTGTACATAACAGTTTCCTGACAGCAAACTGGGTCTCCGTTTTTACGTAATTTCTCATTTGTAAACTTTGAATTAGGTGTCGGTTCCTTCACAAGTTAGAAAGTAGACTTAAAGCTTGTTCTTTTGCCGCTGGAATCGCTCCAAACCGTTGAGAATTCAATTTATAGTGATTTTCCGAAGTTTGGGTTGAAATCAGGAAATCTGCAGAGTAGAAATTTCATGTCTGTCCTGATTTCGTGGATTTTCTTTGAGGTAGTTTCTAAGCTCCAAAAATTATGAAATTTTTATAGAGAGTTTCTCTATGAGTTCTTTATCTATGGTAAAAATTTCGGGATCAGATTTGAAGTAGTAAATGCTGTAAAAATTCGTGACCATGTGGTGCGCAGTTTTTGGGCATGCTGACTGCACAGACACGTGTTGGGGAAACGGCCATAATTTTGAGCTCGGGTGATGAAATTGTGATCCGATTTCTGATTTTGAACCTAGACTCGTAGACCTAAAAAAATGCATGAAGATTGTGTCTTGGTTCTTCCCGTGCAAAGTCAGATTTTAAGTTGAAATTGATGGAATTGCAGATTCTGAAATTATTTCCTGAGATTGGCTGTTTAATTTCATATCTTTCACCCTAGGACCTTATGTTCATTAAAAATATACTTGTTAGACATCTTCTAATCATGTTTTATTTGCCTAATTATTTTAGGAAGCTCGGGTGGTTCGTAGAGCCGAGGTGAGTGATTTAATACCTAAACACATGGTTTGAACTTGTTTTTCCTATCGATCTTATTTGAACATGTTTATAAATTTTGTACTCCATGGATACCAATGGAAGGTGGATTTATTTGTGAAATGTTTGCGAATCTATTTAATGGCATTCCCAACGTCCAGTCTTGCTAGGGGACGGCTTAATGGCTAGCAAGGGTGTTTAAGGTTGGTTTGTGATTTGGGATAATGCATAGACGTCTGGCTTATCCACTACCGGGGACGCCCGGTAGCTTTTGAATTTTGAATAGCGGAATGTGCATTATATTTGGCTTATGGTTTTGAGTACTTTGTTTTGAATTATTATCAAATTATTTTCCAATGTCCATGGAAGGCATGTGCGTTAAGTATTAATCATTCACACGAGCTTTGGCTTATGGATTTTCTTTTCCACCTTTCAGGGAATGACAAGTAGGGTGGCGTGGTGGTTATTTTTGGGACGTGTAGAATTTTTTGGAAACTTGCAGAAAGGAAGTTATGATTGTCGACACTTGGCTTGTACATAGCTTGTTAGCTTTTGAATTTGTAAGTAAGCACATAGCTCCGGGAAGTTTATCTTTTGGTTTGTAAAGCCTAAGTAAAGTAAGACTTTGGTTCGTTATCAATGAAAGTAGTCTTTTGCTTCCGCTGTTAAGTTAGTCCCTTTTGATTATCGTTTGCTTAAGTGATATTTGGTTTGTTATTTGGCCTGAGTGAGAAATCACTGGCATTTGTCATGATTAGGACCTCAAGGGGCGGGTTAGGGTCGTGACACCGTCTCATGGGACCCATTCTCTTCCCCGAAGAGAAACTTCCCATGACGTATCATACATTAGCGTCACAACTTTTCTCCACACTGGGCCCCGCAGGTAACCCATTTCAACACAGGGCCCCATAGGTTACCCTTGCCATCACCATGGCTCAAATCACAATCCACACACACTCACACCTCCAACACTTATCAATTTCCATTAACTTAACATCGTCTATGTGAATCACTACTCGTAACCATCCCAGGAAACCTATTTGTCCAATCTATCAGCACAACAACATTTCACACAATTTAACATTTCACGAACATGCTAACAATAATTAACCATGCAATAAAAATAATCATGCGACAGAACTATTCATGTGATAAGATTTATCATGGCATAAAATTTATCATGCGAAGACATTAATCATGCGATTTTAAACAAACTAAGTGATTCCTATTTGGGACTATACGATTAGCTTTTGATACATAAGGGTGGAAATTACAAACTAAACATACTTGAGGGGCTGAACTGAAAATAATTCAAATATATATTAGAAATAACAGTGGCCAAAGTTTCGGACAATTCAGTGGGTTTCGGCCCGTGACGTCGGAATCGAAAACTAATTAATCTCGAGGCTAAATATTAAATTTTACAACTCAAGAGTTAGATATATAAACTCTTAACTCTCGAGGGACTAATCTGTAATTTCAGCATATCACCTAAATAAAATACTCGTGCATGCTACTGTAGCATTGGGTTGATTTCCAGAAAACAGAGCATCGCCTCTGTTCTTTTTTTTTTTTTTTTTTTGTTTTCATTATAGAATCGATGCTCATCACTTCAAAGCATTATAACTAACACGTAGGAGTAAAAATATACTTAGGGAAGAGTAGAGGAGAGATTTGTCTACCTTGAATTCGGTCGAAAAGTAAAAAAATAAATTCTGGACAGATTCGGCAAAATGAAGAAGACGGCGGCAACGGGGAATCGCGGAAGCTTTCTCGTTTTTCTTTTCTCTCTACTATTTTTTTTGCAGTTAAAGCAATGATATGGGTAACAAATTTTCGGAGTCTAAAGGAGATGTATTTATATAAAGAAGGTGAGAGAGAGAGTACAAGTATAGAGATAAGGGAAAGAGTGCTGCGAAGATTAGAAAAAAGTGGGAACATGAACCATTATCTGATGGTTTTCGGATTTAATTAGATTGGATAGGTATGTAAATGGATGGAAAGAAGGCCATGTGAAGAGAGTGATAGATTACACAACTTGCAAAGGAGTGAGAGAAGGCCTAATTTTCGGCTAACTAAACAGAGGTGTAGTACTAGTTGGCTTCTAGTTGGCTTCCCTCCAGATAATATTATAACTAGGATTCTTAGGAGTAGTTAGAAGGATTAAGGGATAATCATAGTGGGTATATGTGAAGTATTAATAAAAAACCGTACAATTCATTAGTAGAATAAATTATATGCTTAATCATATCTTATACTAACTAATCTAATTAATTAGGAGTTAGCATTTAAATTTTTTTTTTATTTTCTGAAAATTCAAAACGTTACAGAATCAATAAAGAGATTTGTGAGTGCTTTGTGTGTAATCTCTCCGGGTTTAAACTGTTAACGAACTCCCACCTCCAACAGAATAGACGCGTAGAAATATTTAAATAAAAGTGTTCAAAATTCTGTGTTGGCATCGCAGTGATGCTAATGCAACATCATGGATGATGATACTTTTCGTGGGTATATATGTTACATTGCTGCAAAATATTTTTGGTTTGGGTGGATGATTAGGTCCAATGATCGAAATGTTTTTTTTTTTTTTTTCAGTTTACTTGCAATTCAATGATCAACTCTGTATTCTAAAGTCCCCTATTTGCCTAATTTACCATGCTTCTACCCTACACCAAAGAGGGAATTCCTTTGAACTATACTCAGGCCCAACCCCAAGATTCTCAAGATTTTCGAGGCCTAGGCGAGATTTGAAAATGGAGCCTCTCAAAAGTTTGTTTATATGTGTATTAGTATTTGTAGTAATGGAGCATAAATTGTTTATAGTGCAATGGCAATTTGCTTGACCTATTCATAAGAAGTGTTGGCCGCGTGGTCAGACCACGGCAACATCATTTTCAAATAATTTTTGTACAAGTTCAAAGGTGTTCACATTAAAAAAGTTGGAGTGGGTGGGATTCAAACTCGGGTTTCGCGTGCAGCACAAGTGCTCCTTGCCGCTGAACTACACAAACTTAACTACAAAATAATTGACATACATAAGTAGTATTTATTAGATTTCTGCTATTTGGGGGCTCTATGATTGGAACCAAAATGAGAGCCCCAAGGCAGGGTCGCTTGGTGGGCCTATGCCCAGAGCCAGCCTTGACTATACTTACCGTCCAATATACCCACAGCAGACCTAATGGCTGATGTGTTCAGGTAAGATAATCGGGTATTCTTGTTAATTTACGGGCAACTCAATCAATTTCAAACAACTTAAAGTTAACAAAAGAGCAAATCATTATGGACTTCAAAAATAATTGTTGGCAGTAAAAGTCGACTTTACAGACTCAAAAGTAAACCTCTTTACTTCTTCTCATGCTCGCTTTATACTCCTACTGGACCAACTCATCAGGGTTCGGTGTTCTTTAAAGTTGATTGGAATGATCCATTCAAACCAGTGTTTGTGGGAATGTAAACTGACAAAAAGCAATGCGTCAATCAAGAGTTGCAATGGACAAACCATTCATCCAAAAGTAGCTTATATACTTCGTAATGTCATACCCAGAAAAATATTATCGAACTATATCTATGATCCTGCATTAGCATCACCACGAATATAGATGCCGAGTTGCCAACACAGTTCCGAACACTTTCCTGTGAAATAAGTATTTTTAGGTCTCATCCACTATTCAAAAATTAAGAAACGTCGAAGCGAACAAGACTAAACATCACCAAATCTCTATACCTTCCCTTAATAAAAGCGTACTTCCTCAGCACACCCTCCCTGTGAAACCCAGCTTTTTCCATCACCCTCTGAGACCGCAAGTTCTCCACATCGACCAAAGCTTCCAGCCTCACCAGATGCGGCCACTCCGAAAACACGCTCGAAACCGCCATTTCCACCGCCCTCGTGACAATCCCTCTGCCCCAATGCTTTGATGCTAGGGCGTACCCGATTTCGCCCCTCCCCGCGCCAATTCCTGAACCTGGTGCCACTGAAATGGACCCAATTGCCCTGTTTTTTAGGCATATTGCTCTCAGCCATGGATGAGGAATCGCTATGTTGGTAATGAAATCCACTGCCTGTTCTTTCGAAGTGTACGTTTCGAAAAGGCAGAAGCGGGTCACGTTATCGTCCGTGGTCCACTCCATCAGGTCCTCGATATCGGACAGATTGAACGGCCTCAAAGTGATCATCTCATCGAACGGCGTCAAAGCGATCTCGTCGAATTTGGAGTTGATCGAATCCACTTGCTGTTCTTTTGAAGAGGAGGAAGTGGTCACATTATCGTTTGTGGACCACTCCATGAGATCATCTACGCCATGAGAGAGATAGAACGGCCTCGAAGCTGTCTCGGAGGACTCGTCTTTAGCGGCGGCAGCGGAGGTGGAGAAATTAGGGCTGGCGAATTGGACGGCGGAGGAGGAGGAGGAGGGGGAGACGGGGCCGAAGAGGTAGTCGAGGAGGGGCTTGCGGTCGACGAAGGAGACGTGGGGGATGGCGAGCGGCTTGATGTTCTTAATGTAGTCGGTGAATTTGAGGTGTCTGTGCTTGAGGAAGTGGATTAGGGTTTCGAGGGTGAAGAGGTGGCCTTGTTTGGAGCGGTAGGCGGTGGGGGTGGCGGCGGGGAAGGAGTAGTTGGAGCCGAAGCGGAAGTCGTCGTTGACGCGGACGATGCTGTCGAGGTCGTTGCGGATGGCGTAGTCCCGGAGGACGGAGAGGGGATCCATTGTTGCACAGAGAGACCTGATGCAGCGGAATTCAAAATATACTAGTTACGTACTACTCTAAACGAGATAGATGTTTGAGTTCACGAACGAGTTTTTGAATCCACAATAAGAAATAAATAATCTCATAATTTATTGATGAAAAAAGTGAATAACTATATAAATACAACCCTTTTTAATCTAGTAGAGAAATCCTATGTTAGATAGGAATCTAGTAAAACAATTTCTTGTTAGTCAAGAAATTATAAAGAATAAAATAAAAAACTAATAAAATTTAAAAATAAAATAAAATTTCTAGAAGAAATCCTAAATCATATGAAAATAAGAAAATTAAAAATGTGCAAAATAGGTAGCACAAATAAGATTTCCTAATAATATAATTTCAAAAAAAAAAAATTCTAATTCTAAATAAGATTTTAGATTCTTATTTTTATAATTCTGGAATCATAAAAATAAGAAAAAAATCTTTTAGAGTTTTGTCCTTCATCAGTCTCATTTTCTTTCCATGCCAAAAAAATAGATACTTCAAATACTTCAACTCTTTTCTTAACTTTAAAAAAAAAATTCAAGGAAAAATATACTTGCGATGATATTTTCTTTTCATACTTCAATTTGTTGACAAGATGCACTAAATGAATATTGGGAACTCAATCAAATTGTTGCACTCCAAAAAAATCGACTAAAGAAATATTAATTTTGTTATGTCAGCAATCATAGTTTGAATCCATTCCGTGTATGTATGCTCGGACTTGATTGTTGAGCAATTCTTTTGAATTTATGTTTTCGAACACCAATTTACTTTCCCCAATGGTGCTAACCAAAATCAATGTTGTTGACCAAAATCTCCTCATTGGCACCAATATCAGTATACTGGATGATGCTATGGTGTCCCCGGTCATTTTGGAGACACCGTAATTTTTGACATAACTTTACCATTATTAGTATAACTAAATCCATTATAAGCATAACAGAACCCAAATAAGGCATAACCGAGAAATATCCAAAAAATTAATCAAAGCATAACCAAACCCAACTAAGGCATAACAAATAAGTTATGTCTTGTTATGATTTTGGTTATGCCTTGTTATAGTTTTGTTATGCTTGTAATGTGTTTTGGTTATACTCATAATGGTTTTGTTATGCCAAAAATTACGGTGTCCCCAAAATGACCGGGGACACCGAAGTCATTCCCTAACTGTTATGGTCCTCAACAACTTGATCACCAATATCAATATTATTATTTTTAATATCAACTTCGAATATGACCTCATCCACGGCTTCTATATTATTCGTCTTATCACCAACCTCTGTTTCAATTTTTGGTTCATCAACTTGAATCACAACCTCTTTGACAACTTCTTCAACGACATTTTTGACAATAATAACTTATTTTGTTACTTTGGCCCATATTTTTCCTTTAATAATTCCCTATAGTTCCATGGCAAAAATCTCTCCACCAAAAGTCTTTTAATTCTCGACCATGCATGGATTCGACATTTGCCCAATCGGTCTCTTGACGATTATAATTTTAACCACCATTGTAACGCCAGGCCTATAAGCTTCAATAGTAAAAACCTCCACATTCGTTCGGAAGGAGTTTTCGTATACTCAAAAAAAATCATCAAATGTCCAATATCCAATCCAAACGATCTTCAAAAGATTCAAGGCCACTAAATTTTGTCAACTTATCGTAATACCTGAAATTTGCTTGTCGTGTTATCGACTGACAATCATTACGATTCTCGAATAGCTCACCTTCAAATTCAATTCTATCATCGTAGATTCGTAGTGATAATAAAAATATTCTCTGGAGACATTTTGGAGAATAGGTTGGTTGCGGACATATCCCTCAACGCGGTTCCTATTTTGGTTAGGAAGTTGGCGATGGAAAATTCCCAACGTGCGATCCTTCTCAACCCTTTCTAGCTTTTGGCGCGCGATTTTGTAGAGTCAACCCCTACAGCAACTCGCTGATCTCTGCGAATTGAGTGTGAGTATCTTGACAGATCTCGGCTAATTGAGTGCTTCGATCCTGCAACTGTGTTCAGTTATCCTCCATCATCTTCCTTAGGTCAGCAAGCCCATGACCAACGTCAATGGGTGTTTCTTCAGTCATGTTTGGTGCCATCGAACCAGGAAAAACACGGCTCTGATACCACTTGACACAGCGAAATTTACAAGAGACTAGTTACGTACTAATCGAATGAATGATAAACTTGAGTCTACGAGAGAGAAAGACTAAGTCTGAATATTATTGATAAAAATCTGCATAAATATTAGGTTACAACCCCTTTTATAAGAAAAAATGCGTAAACCCAACAAAATCCTAACTAAAAAACAAAAATTTTCAAAATTTGGGAAAATAATAAAATTGAAAAAAGGAAAGAAAAATATGGCTTTCCCAAAAAGAATCAACTTCTTCGGAATTATACGCTTAAAGTTACTCCTATTAACAAAACAAATATTTCTTAAAACGGCACAAACGTTCAATTGGAGGCCTAAATAAATGAATTTGGCCGAGAAACACCATTAATCATCAACCTATGGTTGATGTGTATCGACCGCAGCGCAAAAATGAGTTAGCCCACCAAATTTGAGCTTGATTAGAGCTTGTCCGAAAGTTGCCAAATCCGATAATTTGCAACTAAACAATGTTTGGATTTTTGAGGTTTCGACTGGTCCAATTGATCATGAAATTGGGTATCCACGTGTTCTACATCAGAACCGTGGGCCTAACAGAACCCACATTGGAATCCTTGTGCTAATCTTGCAAGTAACTAAATGACGGCCCAAGACGTATTTTGATAATTAATATTCGCTAAGAATATGCTGGAAACATTTGTTAATGTTGAAAATATTCTTGATGAATATTAATTATCAAAATACGTTATTAGCCGTCATTTTCCCCAAGTTATGGGCTTGGGTCTACGTGGGCCTATCCAATCTACTCTGTTAGCTCGAAAGTGTTTGTTGGATACTTGGATCTGTCAAAACACTAATTTAAAGCTAACCCAATTTTGTAAAGAAAAATTCAATCTTTTTTTAACAATTTACTAGAGGCCAATGAATTTTTTTAATGTGTAAAAAAAATTTTGAATTTTTTCTTAAAGAAACAGTATTATGTATAAGTTTTCGTTTAGCGGAACTGATAAAATATTTTGAAATGGAGGTAGTAGTAAGTACTATAGAATAATTGGTGTTGAGTCTGTTTAATGCACGAGACAAAAAAAAAAAAAAACTCTCACCAACATTGAGAGCCTCTTTTCGCACCCCCCTGACACACCCCCCTCCCTCCGGCCCCACCACCTTTCCCCCCTGCCCCTCTTTCCCTTGCCCACCCAGTTTTAGAAATTTTTTTTTTTTTACTTTTACTTAGTTTTTTTTTTACTTTTAAAAGACTTTAATTACTGATTTATTTATTTTTACTTTTACAAGTTTTTTTTACTTTTAAAAGACTTTAATTACTGCCTTTTTTTTTTTTTACTTTTACAAGTTTTTTTTTTACTTTTAAAATACTTTAATTACTGTTTTAGTTTTTTTTAAAAAATTTTACTAGTTTTTTTTGTTTTCATTTTACTAATTTTTTATTTTACTTTTAAAAGACTTCTTACTATAATTTTAATCAATAAATGAATAATTAAAACACAACTTGTAGTAATTTTAATTAATAAATAAATAATTAAAATATAAGTTGTACTAATTTCGCCGAAGAGTGAAAAAAATCCAATTTCTAATCAATGTTTCTACCAAATTCTGCTCCTGCCCCACTTGGTCTTATATCTATTATTTCTTTCCACAAACTAATTCGTGTTGCATAACGAGCAACCCATCTTTTAGCTTGGTTTGTTGCATTGTCCCTCCACCATATTGGGAAGGGAGGTACAGGGTAATGAGGCTGCAAGAAAAGTTGCACAAAGTGATTGTTCCCAATAAGGGCAATAGCTATCTCGATGCGCTCTTGGACTGAAAAATAAAAGGAAATATGAATAAGTGGTTAGAAATAAAATAGATAAAAGATATAAATAAATAAAAAATTAATAAATTCAATAACATAAAAGAATTATTTAATTTAAAAAAAATTACTCACGTATATAATATTAAATAATTTAAATATACATGTAAAGAGTAAAAAAAATAAGTGTTCCAATTTTTAATTCATTTCAACCGGTTCAAATATCTTATTTTTCTTATCATTTCATCCTAAATGGTTGTAATAAATTTTTAACTCTAAAGTCTTTCAATAAGCATCGTAAGAAAGACCTGAAACTACATAAGGAGTTTTAAGATGTTTGTTGAAAAACCTTAGAGCAAAAAATTCATTATGACCATTGAAGATAAAATGATAAAAAAAAAGGATCTTTGCACAGATTCAACCAGATTGAAAATCGGAACACTTAAATAATATTAAATAAATAAAAAGTGAAAAAAGATATAAAGGTTATTAAATAATTAAAATGAGAAATAAAAGAAAATGGGTTAGGGTATTTCTACCGAGGGTATTTTCGTCAAGGGGGTGGGGTCCGGGGGGGTGGGGGGGGGGGGGGGGGGGGGGGGCGTGTGTCAGGGGGGGCGCGAGCTGAGATTTGCCCAACATTTTTCTCTTGCCCACGTGCATGGAGCAGACATAAAAAAAAAAATGGTGAAAATTGAAAAGATGTCATAAATCCGATCCATGACTTGACAAATCGTCACTCACTAAATTTGTTTTCAACAAAAAAGTTGAAGGAACAAATTTCACTGACCTCCCTGAGGTTTCTGACAAAGACGGAGACCTCGCTTGAGATTTCTAAAATATCACTGACCTCCCCTACCTTTGAAACAATTGTCAAGATTCCCCATCTGTTAACTCACCGTTAGATTCTTACCAGAAAATCATGATGTCAATTTTGCAATGCCTACTGCCCAAATTACCCTTGCAACCATAACCAAACAGTCACTCCTTTGATACCACTACATTCAGCCATAGCTACATAGATGATTTTGAGGGAGAAAAAAAGAGACATGGAACCTTGGTAATTTAAATCGTTCACAACTTGTTGAATTCTTTGAATATTTTGACAAGCTTTCTCTTTATTAAATTTTTTGCTTCAGTATTTACAAATTTACATTTTCAAACCCAGGGATTTCTAATGGTTAAAGTTGGAGACTTAGATGTTTGCTTCCTCCTAGGGTCTCAAGTTCGAA
Source organism: Rhododendron mucronatum var. ripense (assembly GCA_019656295.1). Taxonomy (NCBI): domain Eukaryota; kingdom Viridiplantae; phylum Streptophyta; class Magnoliopsida; order Ericales; family Ericaceae; genus Rhododendron; species Rhododendron mucronatum. Next base: position 85,441 of record BPLT01000122.1, on the reverse strand, counting down.
ACTTCTCAAGTGTTATCAACTCCTTTGGAGCTAGTCTACATAGAGCTTTGCTTCGGCTTTAATTTGTCTCCCCGCAAGTGAACGGTGGAATGGATCCCCATAAACTGATCAAGCCATCTGAGTTGTAAAAAAAAAACACATTTTCGATGAAATGGATAGCTAATCCTTACGATATGTTCCCCACCCATTGAAGTACAAATTCACTAGTGTTTATAGAGATTTTTTTTGGTTATCGCATGTCTATAGATGTCACCGGCTATGCATGTATATATATTGCTACCTAATATCGTATATATTTTGTATATATATATATATATATATACACACACACTATTCCCAATTGATTATCCACAATGAAAAGACGTATAATTGTCGGACCAAAAAATAAAGCACTTCTGTGCATCATTTTTTTTAAATTTCTTGACACCGAATTGAAAATTGAGACTAGTTCTTTAATTTGGTGTCAAAAAATTTAGAAAACGATGCACGAAAGAGGCTTTTTTTTTTTCAAAAATTGTACGTCTTTTCTTAGTGAACTATTATTTAGGAACATAGGGAGTATAATATATGATCCCTCCATCCAAAATTTTAGTCCACTATGAAAACTTATGCAAAAAATATAGTATTTTGCTTATAATTTACAAAATCTATTGCACCAACTTGAAGAACTAAATGAGATCTTTGATTTATTTCAATAAAATAATATGTATGTGATAATTGTAAGAAATTCATTAATGGGATGTTCTTTATAATTAGCCGGTTAATAGGCTAAGGAATTCAATAGCTAGATATATAATCGCAAGCAATTCATCAGTGCAAATAATAAAAGCCCAACGGGTTGCTTAATGGTCAAGACTTGAGATTTAAGAGTTTACTCATTTGTAAGTTCATAGATTTGGAACCTCTCAGGTCCTATCAATTTCTTTGGAGCCTATCAATATGGAGCTTTGCTCCAACTTTAATTGGACTCCTTGCAAGTGGGTGATGAGATTGAACCCTCGAGATTAGTGGAGTTGTGCGTAAGTTGGTCCGGATACCTGAGTTATTAAAAAATGATGGTGATAATAAAAAATAGTGGTAGATAGTGGCCCGGAGAAGTTATTACGATTCTCTTTTCTACATTGGTTTTCTCCATCAAGTTCATTTGTCAGCCCATTCTTCCTAAATTTTTTTGTTTGGTATTTTTTACTTTTTGTAAACTTTTACTGAGGTTTTCGTTATAATTTTTAGCATTAATGGTCTGACTCAACAAGAGAAATCAGTAAAAGGTAGAAAATGTGAACCGAAACTAAAAAAATTCATATAAGACGGTAAAAAAATTAACAATACCAGCTGTTTGGTATTTTTTTTGTCTTAATAATTTTTTTTTTTGCTGTTTGGTAATAACATTTTACTTTTTAGACTACTCTCATCAAGATGGATAATTAATTGAATCTTATAAAAATTCAAAAGGAGGAACAAAAGTATGAAAAGAAAACCCAAAAAATTGGGAAAAATGGGGTGGCAAATGGGTTAAGCAATTACTTCAGTTCTCTTAAGAAAACGACCAATTATTTCCGTTAGTTTCAAGAAGTCAATTGACATCGAAAGATTGTAGCTAAATTATTTTGTTCTCATGGGCATCAGAATAGTATGCATCTAAAATATTTTTATGATGTCTATTTAGTTTTTCATTAGGTGGATTCGTAATTACTAGTAATTAACTATGTTCACAAATCTCTTTGCAAAAAAAAAAAAAAAAAAACTATGTTTACTGATGACTAAAGCTTAAAGTTTGTTTTTGATGAATTTAGTTTTCTAATTTTTGTGAAAGAGGGTATGAAAAATACTACTGTTACTCAGGCATTGTTATCGGGGGTATTCTGGTCTTTTAAACAAAGCAGTTAACGCCATCTATTGCTGCATCAGATCGTAGTCACGACCTCACTACTCGAGTCGAGTCTTTAACCAAAGAGAAGTACGCTCGGAAGATCGCTCAGGCCCGTTCAGTTGTCAGGAAAGTATAGGAAAGGATGAGAAATCAATTTTTTCATAACTTTCCTAGTGTTCAATTGGCAGGAAAATTCTAGGATTTATCAATTTAAGTTTTCTTGTAGGAATTACTTTTCTGCAAAAGTGATCCTGCAAAAAATACAGAATTTTGCGTCGCGGGAAAAGGAAAATGAGTGAACACTCACAATTTTCCAGAAAGTTTCTTTTTCCTGACAAATGAACAACAAAACCTTAATTTTTCTTGCAAAATTCTTTTGTCAACTGAATACTCACAGGAAAATAATTTTCCACCTCACTTCACTTTTTCTGGAAACTAATTTCCTACATAACTTTCTGGACAACTGAACGGAGCCTAAATGTTGGGTCATTTCAATCGTTGATTTACAAAATTAACGGCCAAGAAGAGTCGGACTGGCCGATGTCTGGATGGAAGTCGGACAGGGGATCCGATCTCGAGAAATACTACCACTGAGCCAAAATCCCAAGGTCTGACTCTTCTCTCTTCGCCTGAATTCTCACTGAAACCACCGCGCGCTCTCTCTCTCTGCAGCAATGGATCCCCTCTCCGTCCTCCGGGACTACGCCATCCGCAACGACCTCGACAGCATCGTCCGCGTCAACGACGACTTCCGCTTCGGCTCTGACTACTCCTTCCCGGCCGCCGTCCCCACCGCCTACCGCTCCAAGCAAGGCCACCTCTTCACCCTCGAAACCCTGATCCACTTCCTCAAGCACAGCCACCTCAAGTACACCGACTACATGAAGAACATCAAGCCCCTCGCCGTCCCCACCGTCTCCTTCATCGACCGCAAGCCCCTCCTCGACTACCTCCTCGGCCACGTCTCCTCCTCCGACGCCGTCCAGTACGTCAACCCTAACTTCTCTCCCGCCCCCGCCGCCGAGTATCGCCCCGAGGACCCCGGCCTCGACCCCCGGTTCGACCCCGGGCTAGACGTCAATGAGGATGTTTCTAGGGTTGGGTTTTCTGAGAATTACATAGAGATGATTAGGGCCGCGGAGAGGCCGGTGAGGGACCGGGAGGCAATTTTGGAGTGCAAGAATAAGGATTTTTACGAGGTCTTGAAGGCCGCGGCGAGGAGGGAGGAGGAGAGGCAGCGGTCGGATTCACAGCAGAGGAAGGACGGGCTGGTGGCGAAGAATCGGTTAATGAGGGGGGATGAGAGAGGGTTTGGGGAGGAGTTAGGGCTAGGGTATGATTCGACGCCTAGGGCGAAGATGGGGGTGAAAGGGGGGAAGGCAGGGGAAGGGGTGCCGATTATATTGGTGCCGAGCGCGTTGCAGACGCTGATTACGATTTATAATGTGAAAGAGTTTTTGGAGGACGGAGTTTTTTATACCGACGGATGCGAAGATGAAGCAGGTGAAGGTGGCGAAGCCAGACTGTGTTACGGTGCAGAAGAAGTTCAGTAGGGATAGAGTTGTGACCGCGTATGAGGTGAGAGATAAGCCGTCGGCTCTGAAGGCAGAGGATTGGGATAGGGTGGTAGCGGTTTTTGTGTTGGGGAAGGAGTGGCAGTTCAAGGATTGGCCTTTCAAGGACCACGTGGAAATCTTCAACAAAAGTGAGAAAGTTTTTCTTTGCTTCAATTGTGTTTGGTATTAAATTGATCATTAAATTGCGTGGTTGGGCTATTGGAATGTACATTTGTTCCTTTTGGCTTATCTGGGTTTTAATCTGATTTTTGTATAGTATGAACCTTACTCTTTTGATTCATATCTTCATTTGCATTAGGATTGCAGGCTCTTAAATATGAACTATCGGTGCTCTTAGATATGATTACAGGCTCATAACCATAGTGACCTTGTTGAACTGAATGAAATGGAAAGAGAAACATAAATCCTGAAATTTTGTGGTTGCTAATTTCTTGTGCAGTTCTTGGATTCTATATGCGTTTCGAGGATGATAGTGTGGAGTCAGCGAAGATTGTCAAGCAATGGAATGTGAAAATTATATCGGTGAGCACATTTTTACTCAGAGGCTCAGAGCTATTCGTTCTCGTCTGATACTGTGATCAAGCCAGGAGTTTCATTATGTTGTTTTCCTCTAGTGAAAATGTCTTTGTTGTACTTGTCTTTGATGACTCTGCAGATTAGCAAGAACAAGAGGCACCAGGATAGAGCTGCAGCGCTTGAGGTGTGGGACAAATTGGAAGAATTTATGCGCTCACGGTCACATGGTTGAGGTGTGCCAGGTTTCATCTGAAAGGACACATTTTTCTTTGAGGTGTGTCAAATCTCTAAAGAACAGCCACGTCGTATTTTGTGGTCTTTACTGACATATTTGGTTGGACACAATACACATAATAAAACTTCCAGTGGACTCAGTTTCTTATATCTCTGGAGTCTGGCCTTATTGATCATTCTTTTCCTCATTTTAATTAATAGTCAGTGTTTCAATTTGTCTTTTTGGCTCTATCATGTATATTACACCTTCTTATGACAATGTACTTTATGAGCAGTTACTGGGGTATGGGATATGTTTTAAAGTCTTTCTTTGTACATTTCGGTGTTCTAAGAGATTGTGACTATGTAGTCATATAGTGCATAGAGCACCGTACCTCTCACTCTTCCCTACCATTTGAAGGGGAGAAAAAACCACGTTAACCTCCATAGCTATTATGCCGCTTAATACTGGTCATAATTTGTTCGCCGTCAAAATCCTCAAGTTTTGAACTCCATTGACCATCCACATTGCATTGATGAGTAAGATTATGCTGCAAATTGCATTGACCAGCAACATTACATTAATGAGTAAGATTATGCTGCTTTTTTGGTTACTGGGTATTTGAGTTTCATTGAAAAGAACATATGACAGAATAGTAAAGGAGTAACTTCCTGGTTACGGGATACAATAAAAAAGAATAAAAAAGAACCAAAACAACTGCTAGGGAGCAGAGAAGATCCTTGAGGGAATTATGTCAATGTTAGAAAATCTGCTTATTAAGGGAAGAATGTTTGATGAAGAAAATTGGGACCCTTTGATAGCAGTGAATCTGATGCAACATAGAGGTTGTAGACTGCTGGATTTTTACTGAAATCTTGTGGTTTCGCCAGAAAGGATAAACATAGCAGTTCAAGCATCGTCCTAATAGAGTTGTAAAAAGATTTTCCACTAAGCTTTTGGCGATGTCACAATGATCACAAATCTGGTTCCAAATCATTGTGGAGAATGGAAATCGAAGAACAAGTAATTAATGGGTTTATCTTCTTGCTGGCAAAGGAGGCAAGAGCAGAGTCGTCAAGCCCCCACAGCTTTTATACATATCCCTTTCATGAAGCTTTCCTTGTATAGCTATCCAAAGGATGAAACTATGCCTCAGTATGCACGTAGGAGGCAATAAAAGTTTATGCCAAGTTACCGTAGCAGAATGAAGTCTGATAGCATTCCTGGTAATGGCAGCATTGATCACAGATGGAAAGGAGATGTCCCACAGGACCTTGTCAGCTCTAGAATAAGGGGGAGCGAAGAATGGGGAATGGGCCAAGCTCAGTGCCCATTGTAGATTATTGATTGATAAAACTTTGGATGTTAAGAGGAATCTAGAAGCTTCAACAATCCTATAGCCAAAGTAATCAATCAGAGGACCCTGGGGTAGCCAATTATCAAACCAAAGACAGATGTTTTTTCCATTTCCAAATGTGGCTTTATGAAGGCCCTGGCAGTGGTTTTCCACATAATAACTTTCCTCCAGGTCCAGGAACAATCGGAAGGGTAACTCTAAGTCCAAAAACATTTGCCTTCAATCAGATATTTGCGACACCACTGAACCCATAGTCACTGATGCTGATGGCATATAGCCCAGATGTGTCCGACAAAAGAGGCCTGATTCCAGTGTCTAGATAAGCATCAGGGTTCCCTAGGAACTTTGTTAGAATGATGGCAAGATGTGGTCCAAGTCTGGAGGAAATGCTGAGGGCTTTTCTATTGCAAACATACTGAACTAGGAAGGACAAAGTGCATAGTCCAGTAGACTTGAATGCTAAAGAACATAAATTGATGAGTTGAAGTCTACCAGCTAAGAGAGATATTTGTTAGCCCAGCCTCTAATTTGAGCGCTAACTTTATCAAGGAGACTTTTACAGACAATAGCTGTATGTTCGGTAGAAATTCTGGGTGCCCCAAAGTACTTGACAGGCAAAGCACCAAGCTGGAATCCCAAAAGGCTGCTAAGATCATTTTTAGATGAATCTTCAGTCTGAACCATAGTTGTCCAAATCTTAGGATTTACGATTTGCTAGGTTGCATGAATTGGAAATAGCTGTGAATCAGTGAAGCGAATTTGTGATTCATTCGATTCACTTTTGATTTGCTAAATTGAATTATGAAATTCTTTTTTTTTTTTTGCCGCCTTCTTGTTGCAGAAGGTTCAAACTACTTTTTAAGGTCTTAGTATTGTTAAATGCCATCTTTTGTTTAAGTTTCTCCTTAGTCTTAAATATAGAGTTCTCTCTTATTATTCGTAGCAAGAAAAGGGAGATTTATTTTGAGAGTGAATCAAAACCAACAAAGACGAAATGGGCATACAACCACCCTAAAGACATTCAAAGGGTTTGTTTTGTATGTTTAACTCTTTTTCACAAAGAGGGCCACAAAGAGGACCATGAAAAGGAACATTTAGATACTCAATTTGGTTCAGGATTGGGCAATTTGAATTCACAGCAGTGTAGATCCTACTCGTGTTAATATGCGGTGATTACTCTGAAATTGTGACCCTTTAAAAGGGTGTTTGTTTACAATGTGGAAGTAGTGAGAATTAGCCTATCAAAGAAAAATAGATCATCTGCAGAACAAATGTAAGCTAATTCCTAGATCTTGGCATTTAGGATGAAATGTAAAGCGACTTGAATTGTTGGGTATTACATGATGGAGTTTAGGCTAAGGCTCGTTTTGAATGAATCTGATGTTGTTGGGTCCCCTCCATCCTCATTTTCCTCTTCTTCCCTCTCTTAACCAAGTAGGTTTGGCTTGATAGTGTAGTTGGATAACTTGGATTGATTAGTTGCTCCTCACATGGACAGCTAGGTCATCTTCATGTAATATGGATACTATAATGGGAGCAAAATAGTCCATTTGTCTGTCTCTATTTTTTCATCTTCTAAATTTAGCTTCATGATGTGGTTTGAAGATTGTTTCTTGCTGCGTCTGTATTGAACTGTCTTGTCCATCTCTAAATTATGCTATAATGGCTCTATTGAATCTCATGTGGGCACTGGGGTTCAACTTAAAATGTTGGTTAAACCACAATCAATCCACCATATAGCTTATAAGTTTGATATCTGTAACATATTATTATTCATAGTACTCCTGCATACTCTGGGTCATATATTTTACAAATGCCTTTGTTTATGTAGTTATGTACTACTGGATGTGTTTGTCTTGCTGCTGCGTGCTTTTAGTGTCACAACTGTCACTCACTCACTAACACGATGCACACTTAATTTTCCTGGTTATTTATGCACACTTGATTTTCATTTCCGATATGTGGGTTTTTAAGGCAGCATTTGAGTGCCTTCCATGCATGCTTAAACATTGCTTGCAGCTGCCAAGGTGAAAAGAGAGACTTTTGATAGCTGTTTCGACTGATGCGATGCAGGAGGACTGACATGAACAGTGAAAAGGATGCTTTGCGAGTATAGAGAAGTAGTTGAACGCTGCCTCGCCGGTGTGCTTGGTTTGTCTTGGGTGAAGTTTTTTGAACTACAATTATTTATCATGTATCCTTTTTCTTTTGTCTGGGACACGTCAGGTTTTCAGGGTGGTTGTCTTCTGCGATTCCTGGGCACATATGTTGTTTCTGATAGAAAATGACAAAAGTTGTTCAACTTGGTATATAACGAGTTTGTTTATCAATTGTGCTGATCCCCCAAGATATTATTGCTTTTCACATTGCTAAGTTTCAGATGTTCCCATGTTTTTCCCACGTTAATCCTTGTTTTCTTTGTTACTTGGTCTGAAATTGGAAAAAATAAACTAGAAATCATCTTTATTGAGAAGGGAAGAGGCCAATAACTCTCCCTGTAGTACAAAACCATGTCAACCCCTAAAGAGGTTGCCAAAGAATAACAGTACAAATATACATTCCATGGTATGGACCCTTTATTAAGGAAAAAAAGAGAAATTAAATAGGATACGATGAAAATAATTGCGTATATGTTGGACTGATGGGACGCAGGCAGATGAGAAAACTCAGCAAATTGTGGAGGTTGAAAAATAAGATGCAATGAACAGGAGGACAAAAGACAGAGAAACTGTCATCTTTGCGGAACTAGCATCTGAAGGGGATGAGCTGCTGTCTGTTGATGGCACAGCTTTCGATCCAGTTCCTACATCCATGTAAAAAGCAACATGAGCTTCATATAATCCATTGGAACGGTTGAAAGTTTTCTATAGAGATAGTAGGCTGATGCTTTTTAATTGCCAACATGTAAATGGTTCTATATCACCCTAAAGTATGGCAAAAGGAAAAGAGATCGTACTGCCATAAGCTATTCAATCCATGGCAATTTAGGAAAACATTTTACCTGAAGATGATGTAGTTGGAGTTTTTGTGGTTGGAGATGCTGGTGTTCCTGAGGAAGAGCCCTTCGGGGAAGCACCTGCTTAGGTAGAGATGTCACAAGTTAGCAGAGAGATACATGTCCTCGTTGTCTAGCATTTTGGTGTTATGATTATAAGCTAGTTTTGTTTCAGGGAAAATGTATTCCAACGTAAAACATATGTGAAAATGTCAAATGATTTTCCTTGCTAGTGCTGTGAATGATGAGGGTTGATATGGTGTTGGGATGGTGGTGTGGTTGTAGTGGCAAGGTTGGTGATGGCAGTCGTGGTGGCGGTGGCAGGGAGGTAGTTGGTGGTCACAGCAACCGTGGTGGTGGACCAGGTGGTTGTGCCAGCTGCAATGGAGATGTTAGTGGGGTGGTGGCATCGGCAATGGTTGTGGCGTTAGGAAGACTGGTGGGTCTCGGTATGTCTGGAAAACATTTACACGTTCGAAAAACAGAAAATCGTTTTCCACTTAAAGAAGCTTATTACGGCTTAGCAAGGGACGCATTTTTGCCTGGCTCTTGGTCTTTGATACCGAAATCAGAAGAAGGAAACATTGTTAGACCGTAATCACAAGACCGTTGATGAACAGCTAGCATTTGCAACACATTCTTACCATTACAGTTGCTACTGGATGGAGTCTCAACCTTGCAAGCTTTAGGGAGTTCCAATGCCCGAGTCTGATTGACAGTAATCCCAAGGGAGCCGCCGCCATTAAGGGCCTGACACAAGCACTTGGGCTGCGTTTCAACTACATTGCCCAGCTCCGTGCAGCATCCTGAAGAGGGGGTTGAGGAGTTTCCGTTTATGTAGTTGAGGCACGGTGCCATGTTTATCAACGCATTGGTACAACTCGACGACGACTGAGCCGCTGCTCCAGCCCACAGCACCGATATGGCAACCAGGACTAGGCCAAAACCGATTGCTTGACGAGCCATTTGGAGTCGTCGGATTTGTTGAAGAAAATGGCAGTGGGCTACGACTTGTTGCTGCTGGGGGAAGGAGAGAGTGTTTGTTGGTGATGTTGTGGAAGAGGAGAGGGAAAAGTTCAGAGTTATATAGGGAAGTTTGGGAGGAGTGAGAGTCAAATGGAGATGGGTTAATGTGGGTTACCCACTTCCTCCAACTCTACTTGTTTTAGGAGATTCATTGAGCCAAGGGATTGATTAATGGTTAGTTATGTGGGTAACCAAAACTTCTGTACTTAACCCATGTGGGTTCTTTGCCTTGCTGGTTAATGCAGATACCTGTATTTTTAAGGGTCATTACTTCATTCAATCAAGGTGAGACTATTTTGGGACTTTTCCTCAGAATAAAGGTTTTACTTGTACCTTTTGATCAACAAGGGTTACTTGTACCTGACTCCTACTTTTTCTAGAGCTCCTGGGTCTGAGCTTGTGTGCTGACGCCAACCGGGCCGTCCATTTCGGCAATGGACGGCTCAAATTTCATCTCAACCGAATAGATTTCAGTCGTCTGTCCGTTCATTACCGAGATGAAATTTGAGCCGTCCATTACCAAAATTGGACGGCCCGGATGGATCAACACACATAAGCGACAGCAGGCTTCCCAATTTCCAAAGTTTGAGGCTATTTTGATTGGTTGGATTACGAACGGCAGAGTAAATAATCATATAGGATGAAGGACTGTCACCAGATTAATTGTAAGGGAATTAGCAATATCCACACGCTAGTTTGATTTTTTCAATTAATATGTAATTGTTAAGGTGCACGTAAGTTGGCCCAAATACAAGAATTATCGAAAAGATGAATATGTAATTGTTTTACCAATAAGTGCATTCTGACACCAGAAATAGTCTAATCCGGCCGATCAAACAGGCCCTAGAGAGAAGGAATTTGGGCTTTTGTTTGAAATTGGAAGGGACAATTAGAGAGAACGCATAATGGTTACGGTGGAGTAGCGGGGGGTATAATCGACTCAGCCTTGTTGCAGGAACAGCAGGTTGCAGTTTGCCCACATCCAGATCCCTACTCAGTTATTCGAGCCATTCATGTTGTAGGGATTATTGAATAGTATGTCCGCGCAAAATTCAAGTTGATCGGAAACTCGAACTATTTCGTCGGAACAATTTAATTTTGTGAAGAATAGTTAGACCGTCTACTTTTCCTAAGTAAAAGTGTGTTTGACGCAGAGCCTTCCATGATCAACTGAACACCCAAACAAATTTTTTTTGCTTAGAATGCATGTAAAAATTATGGGCTAGCCGTTTTTTGAACACCCAATTTAATTATCGATGAACACCAGCTTTTAATAGTGTTGAACATTTGAATGAAAAAGAATTGAACATCCAACCCAAAATCAGTTGAACAATCAATCATAACCCAATTACGGCCCATCAATTCACGTAATTTATATTTGAACATTAAACACATTAATTACTTCAAATAAACCTCATAATTATAATAAAGAAATTGAAAAAGAAAGAGAAAAAGGAGAATCTATTGGTGCAAGTATTATGCTTTGTGTTATCTCTCCACATTTATTGTCGATGGTCTAAATGTGTTAATTTCGCATTCATGACAATTATAACTATTTTATTTGTTTTTGTCTTATTAGCTAAAAGAGAATTAGTTATCCACAAATGATGGCCTATTAGACAAGAAAACACCCTTTTTTGACAAATATTTGTTTATTTTTCTTGTCATTTTTCTTACTCGACGAAAGAGTGAAAGAAATTTAGCTATTCAATTCGTTTTCTTTCCATTTCGTTTCATTTTGGACCTTTTTGGTTAGCGCTTCGAACGCAACATTTATGGGCAGAGAATAGAAATTCATAAAAATTGCATTTGGGCAGAAAATGGAATAAGTTAGCTGATTATTAGTTTTAGTGTACGCTTTTGTAGAAAACGAACTTGGAGTAGAAGCTGAGTTTGACCCTTATTTTAGTAAAAAAAGAAAGAAAGAAAGCCAGTGAGATTATTGTATTAAATTACATGTAATACAAGAAACCCTTGGAAGAACCAAATAATTAAGGGTCTCATAAGCAGTGCCAGATCTACGATAATTAATACTCGCTGCGGATATGTTGAGAACATTTGTCAATGCTAAAAATGTTCTTGATAGGTATTAGTTATCAAAATACGTTCTTGACTGTCATTTTCCCAAGAATTTTTGGTGCAACAACTGAAGCGTATACGTACTAAATTGTTTGATCTTGGCTTGTTTAAAATTTTGTATGCTAGAGCTCGAATGGAGTCCAGTACTTCGCTTCGATTACTAAAGAAGTCTCTAAAAACGAGTCCAGCCCATATATATGAGTCGAGTTAGGGTGCTAGCTCGATGTCGGCTCGTTTGCTAATTAAACAACAAAAAATTTGTTCGAGATTGACTTGTTTACTAAACCAATGGAGCGAAGTTGAGCGTTTAACAAATCGAGGTTTCGAGTGCTCGCGAATAGCTCGATTTGTTTGCAGCCCCAATACACAAGCAATGGCGGCTCTAGAAATTATGAGAAGGGTGCTCAGAAATTTTTATTGCATCTAGAAACCACAACTAATATACAAAAAATTAATCTTCATTACTTGAATTGTATTCATTGGATGGATTTGTGACATTAACGCTGGAATGCACGAAATACACATGCAGGAATTTGCGAGCTACAGAATCCCTACCGAAAGGGTTGAAAAAACATTGTGGTGTATTTTGTGATCTCAACTGTTAGGGAACTCGGTTTTTTGACTCATTAGGATTTTTTTTTTTAATCTGCAAAAAGAAGATTTTATTAATCTTTGAAGAAGATTATAAAGATTAAAAGGATCACGAGTATACCGACAAAAACCACCCGAAAACCACACTCAAAGGAAGGCAAAAAGCCAACCAAAAACACCACAAGAAGCATGGAAGCCTCAAAAAGGCCTAACTGCTAGCCTAACACCAAAACAACCACAAATCAAAAGATAACAATCCTAAATCCGAACAACAAAATGCAAATCTATGGAATTAAAATTCCAGAGAGAGGGGCACCATCCTCGAAGCCTTTGTTAGGATTGTTTTTGATCTCGATTATGATGACTTTATTTCTACTGTTGTTTCTTTCAAGTATTGAGACTGTATGCCTTCCTTTCATCAGTTTCATGTTGACTTTATGCGTTGATCATTCGGCTAATCCCATTGCGTTCTCTTTAAATTTATTTGTTGATTGAAGAATGTGAAAGTAGTGTTTTTCAATTTAGCAAGAAAACTCATGTTTAATAAAGCCTATAAAACGTGGACTTAAAAATAACATTGTGCTTAATACTATGAACATTTTTAAGCTCGTGACTAATATAAGATCCGGGTTTATGGGTTCGCGTACTCTGTTTGGACGTCGCAATCCTCTATGCGTTGAGACTGTAGCGCAGGGCTACCCATTCGATAGTCCGCGTGACAGCGCCACACATGGCAAGCTAGGATTGGTTGGTCAAAGGGTCAACTCCGCGGACGATGATTGCATGTCACTTGCTGATTGATCAGTCAACTGGTCAAATCGTCGCGTCTATTGACCTTTCCTACAATGATTGGTCGGTCCATTGGTCAAATCATCGCATCCATTGACCTTCCCAACAAAATAAAAGTACTTACAACCGAAAGAATAAGATATCTAGCTATCCTACTCTTCTTGGACAAGTCCGACACATGCCCATACTCGGCACCTGTACTCGAGTACATGTAACACAATCACATTGGCCAAAAGAAAACGAACCATGTTCAAAGAACTTGGAAAACTCTAACATTTCATGTTCATATTTTTGGGTAGGCAGACAGTCCCTTATTACTTCAACGAAGTAACGAACCAAAACGCGCAAGGAGACAGATCGAGGAGGAGAAGAAGAGGAGGCATGTGACTATTTTCTACAGGGGCATCCTACATATAAAAAATTTTTACCTGAAAATGACCTGGAATACATGCACTATTTATGACCGGTCATAAATAGTGTATTCCCAGAGGCGGCTCCACCTTAGGGGTTCCATGGTCAACTGAACACCTGAACAAATTTTTTTTTTTTTGCTTAGAATATGTATATAAAACTTATGGGGCTAGCCTTTATTTGAACACCCAATATAAATGTCAATGAACACCCAATACTAAAAGTCTTGAACATCAAACATAAAAAGAATTGAACACCTAGCCCAAAATTAATTGAACACTCAATCCCAACCCAATTACAGTCTATCAATTCACATAGTTCATATTTGAACACTTAACACATTATTTCAAATAAAGCTCATAACCTCATAATAAAAAAAATTGTAAAAAGAAGAATCTATTGGTGTAAATATTATGCTCTGAGTTCTCTCTCCATCTTTTTGTCGATGGTCTAAATGTGTTAATTTTGCATTCATGACAATAACTATTTTTTTTTAATCTAGTTAGCTTATAAAATTACGGACAAAGCTTTTAAAAAAATCAACTACATTGCAAATCCTGTTAACTTGAATAATATTCATTTGAATTTAAGATTACGATAGAAAATCTCATCATGTTATTCTAAAGAATAACATATTTTCAAGAAGGTTAACCCTAACGTACTCGCTACAATATCTTTCAAAAAGGTTTTAGTAGATTAATATGTTGGTTAAGCGTTGGCACAAAATATGAAAACTCATTTAGGACAACTGTAAAATTTTACCCCTTCCATTCTCGAAACACTGTCTATTATAAAATACAACAACTTCCAAAAAAAAAAAAATTTGTTAAAAAATATAGCATATATTTTTAAGTTCTTATTTTGCCTTGTAGTTCTTTTTTATTTTTATTTTTAGAATAGAGATCTTGTTTTTTTACCATACTATTTATACAACTATATGAGATTCTGTACATATATTATTGGTTAATATCAGCTGGTAGAATTAAGGTAAATTCTGAACACCCTATTACAAATTCCTAGAGCCACCACCATGTATTCCGGGTAACATTTCCTTGTACATAGCATTTTTGTTTTCTATATAACTTGTTGAAATGACTTTCCTGTTTTCAACTAAACCTAATGGATAGGTCAATGAGTTCACCCGAAATCCTCTGTACCTGAAAATCCCCATACCGAGAAATTTCAGACTGTTGGATTTTGTGAATTTTTTTTTTGTGATCCAACTGTCCGGAATTTCTCAATACACGGTTTTTTTTTTTTGGTATGAAAGATTAGTGTTCTAACGAGTTCAACCTCACGTATCTATATAATAACCTGGAGTTAACGACTTAACGGGACAAAGAACCATGTTCAACGTGAAAGCAAAGTATATTGGTTGTATCGACCGGAGACTATCATAATGCATGGTTATGTAGGCATGATGCCACAATTGGTTTTTGGGCAAATTTTTGTAGTCGTTCTTCTAGTTTTACTGCTGTCTCAATTTCGTCCATCTAATTTCAATTGTCTCAATTCCATCCATGTAGTTTGTTTTACGTTCTAAATTGATAAATCGTTAACACCGTTAATGAAACTAACGGAAAAATATGATTAAAAAATTGAGTGCTCCAATTTCAATTCGGTTGAACAGGTGCGTATCCTTTATTCAATCCCGTTGAGCAAAATCGTCACTGTGGTAGCTTAAGATGCAAAGTGATAGGCAAAAATTTTCAAACTTTAATATTCAGTTCACACATCCTATAGCACAAGCCCTAGAATCACAAGATTTAGAAATCGAAAAGTACAAGGTTTGAAAAACATTACGTCCAGAACATCTCTCATGTCTGGATGGTCGTGGACCAACAAATGAACTATCTTGGTGAAGTAACGCAAGTAGACCACCAGCGCGGTGCGTGAGCGGCGGCAGCCAACGATTCGACGACCATCAAAACCCAATCAAGGCGATCGGCGCACACGAAAGCCTGGAGAAGGGGACAACGGCCGGGGGCAGCTCAATCTTGTCCCCATCGTCGATCTCCTCCTCCACCTCGACGGGGACCGGCTCCCTCTTTTATTTGTTTTCTTTTACTTCAAATTTTTGTTGAAATTACCAATTCCAAATACATTTGGCCGATGTTCCTGAATTTGGAAACGTTGAGCATAGGTGCTCCTTGCATTGTATATATGACTACTTCACCTCGAGGTTGAATTGAAATTATTATTAGTATTACTCTACTACATAAAGGGAGAACACCATTCGGCGTCTCTTTGATTTTGAAGCTCTGTGGACTTTTCCTATTCCAAATTTAATCAATTAAAATAATGCTTTTACCATTTGGGTTTGTTCTCATTAACCATAAGGGCAAACTAGGAAAATCATGCAATCAGAATTACCCACTCTCTTTTCACGGCGCACCTGCTTTCTTTAACTGCACCTGTAGAAAAAACCCTAAATGATCTATTTATAGTTTTCCATTCCGTTCATAAAAATGAAAACCGGGAGAATAAAGCACCAGATGGAGGAATGAATGCGAGTCAGTGACATGGCCATCCTTCACCTCAACACGTCTATATTTCGGCAAATACGGATGAAACTATAGATCAGTAATAGACGGTTCAGATCTCGGTATTTGTTTGCATTGGACTTCCTGGGTTTGGAAGATGTTGACTATGTATGTCCAAACCTGAAACCCTTCCTCTGTTCTCTAAACAAGATTTCATTTTCTCTTTCTAATGCGTATTATCTTTTTCCTTCCCTTTTTGTTGTTGTTAAGGTTTGAATTCTCATTCATCATCTGTGTCGCATTTCAGAAATTCGTGTCTTTAGCGAAAACTCATTAAAGTATCTGTTCTTTCAACTTTATTGTGAGGGGTATGCAGTAGCAAATAGTTTTATGATAATTTATTAACATCTTATCTCATGTTTTTCGGATGCAAATGAATTTTTACTACCAATTAAAATATAGATTTTCACATATCAGGATATATTGTTGACAAATCAGGAAAAACAGACTTCTGTTGATGGTGCTATTGTCAAATCTACAGTATGATACTGTTTCATCTTTTTTGTCATTGGTGGATGCCAATGGCTCGATGCCTTCTCCTGCTGTGAAGAAAACTAGTTCGAACGAATTGAACACCCGTTTTTTTTTGGATTGGGTTAAATTAAATGTGGGTCAGTGAGTGACAAGGGCTACTGAATTTTGTACTACTATTTTCAACTTATTATAATCGTTAGAGAAATTGCAAGTGCTTTGGTTCACTTTTTTGCAGAAGATAAGTTGTTGGCATATGAATTTTTGTGAATTTATTTGCCTTTTTATGTTTTTTTTTTTTGTTGGGTCTCATAAAAACATAACCTAACACTTCACCCAAAACAGTACTTTAAGGGTATCTATAATACTATAATAAAAATTGGATAATCAAAAATTGCCACATCAACTTTTGATTATCCATTTAAGAGATTACTAAGATTAATAATGTAGAGGTCCACAATTGCATAATCAAAATTGAATAACTAAAAGTTGTAACATCACCTTTTTATAAATTAAAAAAAAACTAATAACTATGAACATAGAAATAGTTTTTTCTAAATTTTTTTTTGAGACTAATAAAAATTATTTATTAGAAATAGAAAATAAATTTTAAAACATTTTTTGAAATTTTTCAAAAAGAAAAAAATAGTTTGTGTGTAACTACAGTTTTTGAAAAAATAAATTTTTATATAAGAAAAGGTTTTGAGAAAAAATTTCTTATACAAAACAATTTTTCAAAATAAAAAATATTTTTTGGGGGGAAAGAGTTTAAAAAAAAAAAACAATTTTAAGTAATTTTTTTTTTGAAAACATTGTTGAAAAAGAAAAAGAAAGAGAGGGGAAAAGGGAAGAGATATAACTTTTTTTTTGTAATGATGTGTGTATTTGATTGAAAATGTGATGTTAATTAAATTTGGTTATTGATAAAATGTTGTTAGTTTTGGTTATCCAAAATTCAAAATTTGATTATTTCTAAGAAGGTTGCTAAGTTTGATGATAGCATTTTAAGCCATATTTTTTACAAACATTGTTAACGTTAAAAATCTAGCACTTTTGGTTATGCCATTCTAGAAAGGCCCCAACTCTTTAGATCTCTCATCCTTTTATACCCCAGAGATGGAACGGTTTCTTAGAAACGCCTCCCCCTCTCTCTCTGGTTCTCTCCATAGATCTTCAAGAACTCACTCTCATCTCTGATCCTTTCTCTTCAAATCTTCAAGAACCAATCAAAGATCTTCCCCTTTATTGTTCCATCTCTGATCCTTTCTCTGCGATGGAGGGATAGAGGGATAGATGTTTGATTGGGAAAGGGACTCTCTATTGTTCCATCTCCGATCCTTTCTCTGCGATGGAGGGATGGATAGATGTTTGATTGGAAAGGGACTCCTGAAACGCATCCGGGATGTGGTCGGCGGCGAGACCCAAAAGATCTTCGCCTCTACAAATCTTCAAGAACCAATCAAAGATCTTTCTCTCTATCGCTCGAAACACAAAAAAACGTGAATACGGGTTCCTCCGATCTGACGAAGGGTCTCGCTGCCGACCGCATCTCTCCATCCCATATTCAATTTTTTCAAATCGGAGGAGCTTCATGATCTGGGCTATAGCCAGAGCCTAGTGCTGCTTCGGTAAAGTTGCCAGTACCCTAAATTTTTTTTATTCATTTGTTTTTTAGGCTAATTAAAGTATTTTCAAAACAAATGAAAGTACAATTTTTGTGTTTCTAAAATTTTCATAAAACTACAGGTCCCGTTTTGGGATTTTAGATTTAGATTCGTAGATAATGAGTATGGAGAGGGATAGGATAATGATTGAAAATAGAAAAAATAACGGTTCAGATTTTGATAATTAATACTCGTTAAAAAGAAGCTAAGAATATTTTTTAATACTGAAAATGTCCTTGTGGATATTAATTATCAAAATACGTCCTTAGAGGTCATTTTCCCTTGAAAAAGTAGGGGTAATGATTAAAATTTGGGCCTACTCACAGAAAGCGACTACATGTGAATTTCATGTATACTGTATTTCAATCGATCGATTTGGTTGACGATCCGTATTTGTTTCCAGTCATACTCTCTAATCAGGGCTTTCTTGCTCCATTTCTATACAGCACCACTGCATATTTACTCTTTCTAAACAGCTCCATTCCTCTCACTCTTTCTTTGAAAGTCACGTAGTCACATAATGTCATTGCAAGTCTTCTTGTAGTTCTGAATCTGCAAGGAACAGCTTTATAGAGTGTCTTAGCAGGATCAGTAAGTTTGAATGTGGTTCATTACCGTAATTTGTGAATCATTTACATGCTTATGCTTCTGGAACAGTTTGTTGCTTTGTTATTTTTTTTTTGTTTTTGTTTTGCTTTTTATGCATGTTGATGAAAGTAGCTGAGTTGTGATTATAGTAAGTTCAGGCACATACTGACAAAATATGTTGCCTTGATGGCATGTTTGTTCGTGCATCATACTGGTTTTATAGTTGATGGGCGTAAATCATTGTCAGTGTTATCTCCATGTTGGTTGTATACTCACCAAATGGGTTGATTAAGTTCTAGTTTTGTTTGATCTACTCCCATTAGTAAATTCTGGAGAGAAGTCTGATAATGTAACTATTCCGATAAGAAGAAAGTATAAGCCAGATTCACAATTCGTTTCCTGTAGGAATTCAGATCTGGTCCTGCTGCCTTCAAACAATGCAATTTTGACTTCTTCCTATTGTGTGTGAGAACATCTACATGTGTATGCATAGGCTTAGTTGCATAGACATTCTTACACTACTACAAAAATCTTAAAAAAGATGACACTCAAAAAATTGAAACAATGATAGTTTTTGTAAAACTGTCATCGAAAATATGATGGTAGACTTTTGATGACAGTCCATCTTACAAACTGTCATCTTTGCGATATAAGATGACGGTTTAGAATAAAAGTGACATTATTATCTTTTTCTTTAATGTCAGTTTTTGCTTAAAACTGACATTAAAACATGCGCTTCCGGAAGCCCATATGGGAAACCTTTTAATGACAGTTTTCCTTAAAAGCGACATTGAAACTAGGCCCTTTTAATGACAGTTTTAGTTAGAACTGACATTGCAGTTGATCATAAAAGATGACAGTCAGAAAGTGTTATAAAAACATATAAGATGATAGTTTAAAATTGTCATCTCATACTTTCAATGTCTACGATGACAGTTTCATCCAAAACTGACATTAAAAGTGCTCATCGTAAAATTTTCGAAAATATACTATACATGTTTTTGTTTGTCTTTTGTTAACAATAAGCGTGCCAGCTCAGATGGTAACACGCGCGCGAGGAACTGAAGTTCTTGAGTTCAAGTCCTGGGGCAAGCAAATATTTGCTGGCCACACAAGTGCTAAGTAGGCGACACACAAGTGCCATTGGGCAGCCATGCGAGAGGCACGTGGGCGACCACGCATTCGAAAGAGAATTGGTTTTTTTTTTCTTGAATGGAGAACAGATAAGATGACAGTTTAAATCCGTCATCTTTGCGATTAAAGATGACAGATTAAGACTATCATCTTTTATCACAAAGATAACAGTTTTAAACTATCATCTTATATGTTTAATGACAGTTTTTTATTGTCATAACAAATCTAGACTTTTAATGACAGTTCCATAGATGACAGTTTCAAAACTGTCATCTTTCATGTTTAATGACACTTTTAAACTGTCATCTTTTACGATTATTGTAGTAGTGTTATTCTTGATGAACAGGAGTAGTCAATTGTAGAAGTAGAATAAGCAGCTCCTCTCTTATTCATAGAAGTTTCTTGTATTTGGTTCATTTTGCCCTAATTCGCATCTTCATATCTACTGTTGTTGGGTTTTAGTAGCTCAGGTTCTCTCTTTCGCTCTCTCTATTTCTATCCACTTTTGTATTGATTAGTGGCATGAAGTTTAAGTTATTTTGATTATCCATTTAGTCCATAATCAAACCTAACAATCTCTACCTCCACATTGGTTATTTTTGTATCCCTAACAAAAAAACCTACAATACACAATGCATATCTATTCAATCGCAAATGAGTTCCAATCACGTACCGAACCACACCAAATTATTCATTTTTGATGAGACAATTCCAATGTGAACTTTTGATTAAATCCAAACTCACAAGTCCGCATACCAGCTACATAACCAAACTCACATTTCTATCTCCTCCATAACCTAACTCACGATTTTTGTTTAGATCCAAACACATTTGTATAGGGTATTGATTGATGATAACATCTTGTTTTAAGTTTTATGTCATTGTGCGGTTTCATTAAGCCTAACATTGTGTTGTTTTGTCCTTTAAATATTGTACTCGTTGTGTTGTTTCATATGTACTTCAAACCAGCCATATTATCAAACGAGCCATAAGTGTTGACCATTGTGTTGCTTCATACTTCAAATTCCAATAAATTCATTTTTGTAATTTGGAATAACTGGCAAATGTGTTAAGTAGAACTATTTTGTTACTTATGGTAAAACCATTATTACCTTAATAAGTAGTATGTAATAGTAAGTTTAGGCATATACTGATAAGATATGTTGCCTTGATGGCATGTTTTACTGCATTGTTTGTGCATACATCATACTAGTTTTATAGTTGAATGAGGGTAAATCATTATCAAATGGGCTGACTCATTGATTAATCTGTAAATTCTGGAGAGAAAGTCTCGTAATGTGAGATTTGTGAGTTTTTTGGTTACTAATGTGAGTTTTGGTTTTGTCTCTCACTGACAAATTTGGTTAAAGTGGCAAAACTCTTCAGCAAAGAAGTTATTGAGAAGGTCCTACATGGGACTGTCCTACTTCGTTCTCAATTTGGTACGAGATAATTTGTATTTAATTTCAACTAGTTTTTAATTAAATTACATTACATTACGTTAGATTTTAATTTAACTTTTCAGTGCACAAGGATGCAATATTTGATGAAGGTGTTGGAACTGGCTTTCTCCTCAACCGTGATGGGCATATACTGACATGTGCACATGCATGTCCTATCGATTTTACAAGAATTCAAAGTGAGGGAGAAAAAGGTCGAACATTGGCTTCCCAGGCAGGTTAGGCAAATTTCAGACGAGAAGATGCCTATGTTGTCGATGTCAAATCAATTGACATCGGCAACGACGTTGCACTGCTAAAGCTTCCTTCAGGTGTAATAAAGCAATCTCATCTTCCTTGTGTGCTTACGGAAGTACCCCCGGACGTGGGTGAATTTGTCTTCTTGGTTGGACACCCAGCAAATCTCTCCTCCTCCTCCTTGCAGTTTGGTCATATCATTAATCCTCGCCGCTCGGATCCCCCTATGATTTTAGCCTAGGTCACCTTGCCCGTTTCCCTCAACATGATGAATATATGGATCCAAGCATGAAATTCCTTGAGCTGGATATGAGGTCAGCCCCAGGTTTTTCTGGTTCAATAAACCCCAGACTGACAAAGTTCAATAAACATGCCATAATAAGGAAATAACGCAAAAATTCAGATGCTCAAACCATCCACATTGGAATACAAAGTCACATAACCCAGAATTAGAAAATCCATAAACCATAGCCAGAAATTAACTGAACAGTCTAGGAATTAAGAAATATGCAGTCACATAACCCAGAATTAGAAAATCCATAAACCATAGCCAGGAATTAACTTAACAGTCTAGGAATTAAGACCTAACCTCCTTACATGTGTAGAAACACATTATCAGCAGGGCTCCTCTTATGCATCTTCTCAAGAACCTTCATAATCATGGAGAACGGAATCCCATATGTTGCTTTTGCACCTTGATCAAAAAGTCCATCAATCCTAACATGCAAAATCCCAATCACATTGCCTTCCACTGTGGCTAATGGCCCACCAGAAAAACTTGGGGCTGACCTCATATCCAGCTCAAGGAATTTCATGCCTTGATCCATATATTCATCATGTTGAGGGAAATGGGCAAGGTGATCCGGGCTAAAATCAAAGGGGGAGCTGCGAGGATTAATGACATGACCAAACCGCAAGGAGAAGAAGAGACTTGATGGGTGTTTAACCAAGAAGACAGATTCACCCATATTAGGGGTACTTCCGTAAGCACATAGGGAAGATGAGATTGCTTTATTACATCTGGAGGAAGCTATAGTAGTGCAATGTCGTTGCTGATGTCAATTGATTTGACATCGACAACATAGGCATCTTTTCCTCTGAAATTTGTCCTAACCTGCCCAGGAAGCCAACGTTCGACCTTTTTCTCCCCCATTTTGAATTCTTACGCATCACGGTCAAGGAGAAAGCCAGTTCTAACACCTTCATCAAGTATTACATCCTTATGCACTGAAAAGTTAAATTAAAATCTAACGTAATGTAATGCAATGTATTGTAATTAAAAAATTAGTTGAAATTGAATACAAATTATCTCATACCAAATTGAGAACGGAGTGGGACAGTCCCACGTAAGACCTTCTCAATAATCTCTTTGCTGAAGAGTTTCGCCACTTTAACCAAATTCGTCAGTGAGAGACAAAACCAAAACTCATATTAGAAACCAAAAACTCACAAATCTCATATTACCAGACTTCTCCCCAGAATTTACAGATCAAACAAACCTAGAACCTAATCGATGAATCAGCCCATTTGACAATGATTTACCCTCATTCAACTATAAAACTAGTATGATGTATGCATAGACAATGCAGTCAAACATGCTATCAAGGCAACATATCTTATCAGTATATGCTTGAACTTACTCTTACATACTGGTAATAGTGGTTTTACCATATGTAACAAAATAGTTCTACATAACACGTTTGTCAGTTATTCCAAAGGTTTTTGAGAAGATGCATAAGAGGGGCCCTTGCTGATAATGTGTTTCGACACATGTAAGGAGGTTGGGTCTTAATTCCTAGGTCTGGTTTATGGATTTTCTAATTCTGGGTTATGTGACTGCATATTTCTTAATTCCTAGACTAATTGGACTAAAATCCCATCTCTATTGATTTTTTCCACATCAAACCTCTTCCAAGAGTAAATAAAATCATTGTCTCGAAAGCAATATTTTCCATAGCTATATTTCCACAGTTTATGACGTGATTCACTTTGTCCAGACTACTATTACATTCACAACTACCAACTCTCTCTCTCTCTTAAGTGACCACAAAAATAGACTTACTCCCTCCGTCCCCCTTTTAAAGTCCAGTATTCTATTTTGGGCCGTCCCTTAATAAATGTCCATTTTGTAACGTTAGTGGGTAAAAGTTGGCACATTTTCCATTTTGCCCATAAAAGTAAATTCTATTTTGAAAAGTTAGTAAGTAAAATGTAATGACGTCTTCATAGATGGTAAATAGGAAAAATGGAGGTAAAAGTTGATTTGAAAGGTGTAATGATGATATTTTCTTAATAAGTTGGAGTTACGAAGCGGGACATTTAAAAAGGGTTTGAGGGAGTACTGTTTTGTGGAGAGTGACGTTAACAAATAGGGAAAAAATAACAAGGGGAGTGACATTAACAAATAGAAGAGTGGTAAAACCAACCGCCATTTATCACTATTTTGTAAAGGCTAATAGTAGCATTTTAGGCATTGTTTGATAAGTGAGTTAGAAGGTGGGATAGGATTACTAATCCTATGGGTTCCCTAATTCTATATTTGATTGCACAAAATGGGAGGGGATTAGTAATCCCATGTGATGGGCAATCCCCACACTAGGGAGGATTAGTAATACCTTGGGGGATTTGGTATTAACAATCCTATCTCATGAAATTAAATTACATTGACCTAATTACCCTTGAGATCTCACCCGTGCACCAAAAAACCTCCGAAAATTACCACCGATATAATGGGTATGATATTGGTTGTGTAAAAATTAGATTATCAATGCATCGGTCCATTTTTGAAGGGTGAGTTAAAAACATCCATTATTTTCCTACATTTTTTGCACAATGATTTTAAAACACTTTTTTTTTCTTCATGTTTTGTAAATTTTTTTTTTGTTCCTTTTTTTTTTTTGCTTCGTGATATTTTTGGAACTTGTAAAACCCAAAAAGACAAACGAAAATGAAAAAAAATGCATAATAGATTTAATTAGTAACTTGAATTATTTGTGTGGAACTCAAAAGTGGATTTCACAAACCCAGTTGTGCACCGTCGGTGTATGGTGTTGGCTAGCCATAATTGTGTTGAACCTGAATGTAGTATAAAAATGTACATTATTTGTATTTTCTAACCATTTTAATTTTATTTTCACAAAATGGTAAGTACAATTAAAAAAGAAGAAGAAGAAGAAGAAAGACTAAACAAATAGGACATTTTAATTCTATTTTCTCTTTTACTTCACTGAGGGCAAAAATTAAAGAAAATTATTGTTTTAATCCAATCTAATCGTGTCCTAAACAAACATGGTATTAACAATTTTATCATTCTATGTTTTTTTTGGGGTAAATATTCCATTGTTTATTGCCGAAAAAACAAATTAGGTAAAATTTTGGAAATTACGGATGAACAAGGATAATATTGGAACATCAATATTCCAATCCTATCCTACGCGTGGGAAACAAACATAATATTATAATCCCATCTCCTTACGAATCCCACACCATAATCCCATCTCCTTACTAATCTCATCTCAATCGCATCTCCTTACTAATCCTATCTAATCCAACTCAAATAAAGACAAAATCCGCCCTGTAAAGTTAGTTCCTTACGAAATTATGTTCAACTTTTAAGCTAAAAAATAATGTACTAACCGAAATAATCATTTTGATCCGACATCAATAAATGCAAAAAAGTATTTTTCAAAAATTTGTTTCTTTAGATACCTAGAATTATTCGATGAAGATAAGTTTTTAAAGCCTAAACTTCTTAACAAGTCTTACAAAATGAACGGTTTGGATCCTTCAATTAAGTGATCAGTGTATACTTATAAATAAAGTTGCGTTCTTATGAACTTAACTTAAATCTGAAAAAATTGTCTTTATTTGGATTTTTTTCGCATTTGTTAGTTTCGTGCCAAATTTTTGTGAGTTACTAATTCGTCTTGACGAGTGGAATCGGAAAAGTAATTTTTATGATTTTTACCCAAATATTTTGAAAAATAACCACTTTTTAGCCAAAAAAGTTGAAACGAATCAATAACCCAAAAAAAAAATTTAACAAATGCGAAAAGAAATTCAAATAAAGACAAAATTTTCATATTTAAGTTAAGTTTATAAAAACGCAGACATGTTAAAAATGCCGTTTAAAAGTTTTATGATTTTTCGAATTCCTGTTCTTAATCCGCTTATCGGCAGTTACGGTCCTATTGTTAGAGGAGATCGGATCCGCCAAATGAAGATCGACTGGGCTTCTAAAGGTGTTTTTAGGTCTCTTGTTGGTCTAGCTATCCATCACTGTAAGCTTTCGGGAATTGTTACGTCATGCTATAATTGATATTGTGGCTGTGTGTTGTGTTTTTGGGGAATCTATTTTTGTAATTGAGGAACTGGCCTATCGTTCTGTAGGCGGCAAGGTGTCGGAGCTATTCTCAAGAACTGTTGTACATCCAGATGGCATAATTGCAACTTCTGCTAATTGCTTAAAACCTCTCAAAGGCACCGAATTCGAGGTGACAATTGGTTGTTAAAACTTTTTTATTTGTTTTCTTTTACTTCAAATTTTTGTTGAAATTACCAATTCCAAATACATTTGGCCGATGTTCCTGAATTTAGGGAAGTTGAGCATAGGTGCTCCTTGCCTTGTATATATGAGATTACTTCACCTCGAGGTTGAATTGAAATTATTATTATTATTATTATTATTAGTCTACTACATAAAGGGAGATCGAACACCATTTGGTGTCTCCTTGATTTTGAAGCTCTGTGGACTTTTCCTATCTCGGTATTTGTTTGCATTGGACTTCCTGGGTCTGGAAGATGTTGACTATGTATGTCCAAACCTGAAACCTTTCCTCTGTTCCTCTAAACAAGATTTCATTTTCTCTTTCTAATGCGTATTATCTTTTTCCTTCCCTTTTTGTTGTTGTTAAGGTTTGAATTCTCATTCATCATCTGTCGCATTTCAGAAATTCATGTCTTTAGCGAAAACTCATTAACGTATCTGTTCTTTCGACTTTATTGTGAGGGGTATGGAGTAGCAAATAGTTTTATGGTAATTTATTAACATCTTATCTCAAGTTTTTCGGATGCGAATGAATTTTTACTACCAATTAAAATATAGAATGTCACATATCAGGATATTGACAGATCAGGAAAAATAGACTTCTGTTGATGGTGCTATTGTCAAATCTATAGTATGATACTGTTTCATCTTTTTTTGTCATTGGTGGATGTCAATGGCTCGATGCCTTCTCCTGCTTTGAAGAAAACTAGTTGGAACGACCACCCCTTTTTTTGGATTGGGTTAAATGTGGGTCAGTGAGTGACAAGGGCTACTGAATTTTGTACTACTATTTTCAACTTATTATAATCGTTAGAGAAATTGCAAGTGCTTTGGTTCACTTTTTTGCAGAAGATAAGTTGTTGGCATATGAATTTTTGTGAATTTATTAGGTTTGCCTTTTTATGTTTATTTTTTGAGTGTTAGCGCTGGATGCTTATCTATTGCATTGGTAATTTATTTCCCTTTGTTTGTGTCATAAGAGACGTTTATTTTGTTGTGATCTATATGTTGTTGATCCATTGTTTATCACTTTATCTCCCCACGTGTAAGTCAAGGTCACGCGTGCTGGAGTTTTAGAACTTGTCTCACATCGTTTTATTATCACCTCCAAAACTAGTATATGAGCTTGGCCAGTCTCTCCACTGATTGCCAATTGGTTTTGAGTTGATGTTTTAACATTGAGTTTTCAGATAAACGAAGCTTATGGCTTGGCCTTTGAAGGCCTTTTGTAGTATTCTTTATGTTACCAAAAACCTGATTTATGTTCAAAGAATTTTAAAAGATAAAATGCAAACGGTAATGAGATCGAACATGTTTGATAAACTCTGATTGATGCAGGATTGTAATTAGGTGATATGTTAACTGAGATGCTATTGACCCTTACAATAATTCACAACATTGGGAGATACTTTAAGCAAGAGTGGAGGTTGCCAAAAAAAAAAAACCATGATATATATTCGTGATCTTTCTTGTAGTAATTTCCTAGAGTCTTAATTTTGAGAGAGTTGGAGACTATAGTGCTTTAGTTTTTACTTTTTAGGGGTCAGATTGACACTTGGCTTTGTTTGGTTTACATTTTAGAAAGTTATTTTTGAGAGTTGGAGTGGTAATGAGTGAAGAGAGATAGAGAGAAAAATTTATTGAAAACTGTACCGCGAGGTAAAAGTAACTCTCAAAATGTTAAACCAAACGGAGCTGTCTTTCTTAGATAGTAATTCTGAAGTTGTTTTTCAGAATGCAAATTTAGTTCAGATACATTTATCCCTGATTTATACTTCCACATACAGTGATTTGCTGATAGAGCTTCCAATCTGCCACTTCTCCTCCTATTTTGGTCATCTCAATCACAATGTTGTTCTTCTTTACTCTTTTGTTTCACCCGTATTTTCTCTCATCCTGAGTAATTTCTTTCGTTTATCTCTACGTTTTGATATCCTTGCTTTTCTTCAATATCTTTTTGATATCTCATATATTTGTTTTCTTTTATTTGTAATTTTTGCTATTTTAATTTTTTGGAGGTTAGAGAAACAACACACTTATTGCTGTTTAAACATTTTCTCAAGTTTTTTTGCCTTCTTGGGTGTGACAGACTAAAATTCAGACCTGGCTTAGCTTCCCAGCTGTTAGACTGTATGTTCCTGTTAAATATTGTAGGAAAAAAAAGGGATCCTAGTAATATCCTGTAACTTTGCTGGATAACTTTTGAGGGAAAACAAATGCTACTAGGAAAGTTAACAGTCAAAATATGCAGAAAACTTGGATTCTACTTTTCCTTTCCTGGCAATTGATCGAACTTGGTCTATATGTTCTGAGATGCATGTTTGATTTGATTGCAGATTAGTGTCAAGCTTTTGCACAGTGGAACTCTGTATGAGGGTGTCTTGTTGGAAGCTGATTTTTGCTCTGATATAGCTTTTGTAAAGATTATATCTGGTGACCAACAAACCGCAGCAACTTTTGGAAAGTTGGATTCCAGGCAAGATAATTCTGTGGTGGCTGCTGGCTGTGTACCGATGTATTTCGGTTGGGATAATGTAACATCTGATTATAAACTAGGTTATCTCAGGTATTGGAAGTGTTTTTGAACAACTGGGGATTTGCTTTCATATGATAGTTGGTATGTTGGCCTAGGCTGGATGCATTTGTTTACGATGAATTACTGGCTTACTGGTTATGGTGATTGATTGTTGTAAAAGAGTAAGTTCACAGGTCTTATGCATGTCCAGGCCTACCTACCCCTAAAGTCCAATTAGCATCTATGACAATCATCATCTTGTCTTTTTAGATGTGGTTGTCTTTACCTGGTGTTGGCTTTCTGCATTATCCTTCACGCCCTTGCCTGTTAGTAAAGCATATAAACATATGGAACATAGTGCATGAGCGGTGGGTGATTTTTAATCAATAACTTGATTTTTTCTACTCAGGCGTTTCTTGTAGTAATATTTTGCTTTTCCTTGGTAGCATTGACCAAGAGATGGAAAACACCGAGTCTCGGAATGAAAGAACATCTGGGCAGTTAATAAAAGCGGAAGTTCTGAATGTTGGAAGAGTATTTCTCTCTCTCTCTCTCTCTCTCTCTCTCTCTCTCTCTCTCTCTCTCTCATATTGGATATATTGAAAGAGTATCCTCCATGGTGGGTTAGATTTGGTTTTTTGTCTCTAATTTAAATAATTAGAGTTTTTATGGAGGAAAGAACATTGGACTAAGAGGCAGTTGATACTTGATAAAAGCGGAAGTTGTGAATGTTGGAAAGTATTTCTCTCTCCCTCTCTCTCTCTCTCTCTCTCTCTCATACTGGATATATTGAAAGAGTATCCTCCATGGTGGGTTAAATTTGGTGTTTTGTCTCTAATTTAAATAATTAGAGTTTTTTATGGAGAAAAGAGCGTTGGAATAAGAGGCTTATGTTACCATCTTCGGAAGAAGTTTATTTTCAAACCTTTGAAGACATAAGTTCATGTAGGTGTTTGATTGTCGGAAATAAGCAAAAGTCTATGATATACAAAGTTTGAGCCATAATTGCGAGAATCAGTTCTATTGGTCCTAACCCCATGCCGCTATGGGTTTTGGGGTTCTGTTACGTAGGACCTTAGGGATGTTCCTCATAATTGGCTCCATTGTTTGTATATTATTTGTGGATTTGTGTTCTGAATTGATTTCTTCATTGGTGGTTGTTGTGCCTTTTGTCTGGGGTTATGTTTATGCAACATTCTCATAGTCTTATACCTGTTATTTGCTTACTATTATGTAGTCTTGTATTGGGGGACCTCTTGTCAATCTAGAAGGAGAATTTTTTGGTATCATTCGCAAGGTTGGCCGACGTATAGAAGCCACACCAATCGACGATGTTTTCAAGTATCTGGAGCACTTGAAGAAACATGGGTAAGATACGTGGTTGGCCCCCAACCCATTGGATTACAGTTTCCATTTGACCTGTCTGGGTTTGAATAATATATTTGTGCTTTTTTGTTTTATGTAACGTGCAACCATGATCTATGATACCTTTTTTGGTATGTAGATAGTGTGTATGCATATGCACAGATCATGTGTTATTAATTGTCATTTAATTTTGTGGTCCATCTAATTTCCTTGACTTGCTATCCATGTCAAGTGACCCATCCTAATCATGCAATATAATCCATGCATAGCGCTTCTTTTTTTCCTTGACCTGTGGATAAAGTTGAAAGTGGGTTATAGTTGAAGTCCCATGTGATCCGTCTATGATAGTATGTTAGTTGTGGTAGTTGATTGGCATTATATAGGACGCTTGCTTGTAGTTTATGACCAGTGACTGCTATGTAAAAGGTTGGGTGGCTTTCGATGGAACCTTCAAATTTGTATGGACAAGGATGTTTTATTGTTTAGGCATAGTGTGTCTTGTTTTCTCTTCTATTCGTTTGAAATTTGGCAACTCTGTATTTTAGCATGCATGGTTTGTAGTTATACGTACTTCATTCATAAATCAACTGTGCAAAGCCTAAATGGACAGATAATTAATTTGCAGCATCTAGATGCAATTACAAGTGTTAATTGTTAAACTATTGTGCTAAGCAAGTAAACCACCATATGATCGATCTGGCAGGGAACATGCGAAAGAGCCGTCATGCACGAGTGATTGATTCCAGAAGCTGCAGCTCAACTTCGACGGTCAAATAAATGCAAATGATACTTCTCAAATGATGAGTAGCTATGTATTTTAGACCCCGTTCCAGAAACGAAATAAGAACTTATTTTTTGTATAATAAGAAGGCTTGTTCCTGAAAAGATTGAACAATTACTTATTTTTTGAGAAGACAATTTTAAGCTCAAAAATCATGTGCTTACGCAAATAATTTTCCTATCAATATGGATCTTGTTTGATAGATCTCATTGAGATCTTTAATACGGTGCAAAAAAAATTGAAAAATTATTTCTCATTTACGTAATTTTTGAGTTTGAAAATATAAAATAAGCTGCTTATTTGGATTTTGTGGAACAAACCTTCTTATTTTTCTTTGAGAAGTGGCAAAATGGGTATCCACAATGCTATAATCAAAATTGATAATCAAAAGTTGCCACATCAGCTTTTGATTATTCATTTAAGAGATTGCTAAGGTTAACAATATAGATGTCTACAATGGCATAATCAAAATTGGATAACCAAAATTTGTCACATCATCTTTTCAAAGTACAAAAAATTAAAAACTGTGAACAGTAGAAAATAGTTTTCCTAAAAATAGTTTTGAAACTAATAAAAACTATTTACTAGAAATAGAAAATAGTATTTGAAAAAAAAAACAATTTTAAAAAAACTGTTTTCTAAATACAAAAAATTAGTAAAATTTTTATTTTCAAAGATATTGTTCAAAAAGAAAGTGAGAGAGGAAGATGGGAGAGAGATAAAACATTTTTGTGTAATGATTGATGTATTTGATTGAGAAGATGTAGGGTCTATTAAATTTGGTTATTGTCAAAAAGTTGCTAGTTTTGGTTATCCAAAGTCCAAAATTTGATTATTTCTAGGGAGATTGTTAAGTTTGATTATAGCATTGTGAGCCATATTTTGCACAAACATTGTTAACTTTAAAAACATTTTATTTTTTATTATAGCATTGTGGATACTCTAAGTACTTATTTTTTAAGAAGATTTCTGGAACGGAGCCTTAGTACTTTTTTCACTGGCCTACTGTAATGTTTGCTAAGATTCGTGGTGTGGTTCTTGGTATGTGTGTTTATATTATAACTTGATATTTCAAATTACAACAAATTGATCATTTTTCTTGGCCTTTGATTTACTTGTATAGCTTCAATCTCTTTCATTGCCTTTGATTCACTTGCAACTTGGTAATGTCACTTGCGGTCACTGCAGCTTTCTTGGATTTTACATCCAATTTTCCAAACAAAAACCTTTCTTTTTTTGGCTCCAAGCATCTTTATTTGGGAAAAATGGGTCCAACTTCTACCTCATTTTTGAACTTATCTGCAACAACAAAATGCAAATGCAAATGGTTCTCCTCAAGATTAGCCCAAAACAGTTTTTCCAAATGAAATGTATGAGATGAATTTATAAAATGTAACTAAAGGGTTGAAGTTATGCAACTATGCAAGATACTCTGTGCCCATTTTGTGTGCCAAGTGCCCATACTCAGGACTACATTCAAAGTACTCCTGCTCCTTTCCACAAGCAGCAAGCGTGTCAACATTCTTGTTGATATCTGCTTGTGAACGGTTTAGAATTCCAACCCAGGGATGTCAACTTCTTTTGCTAACTTTATAGCATCAGAAGTTGCAATATCTTGATGAGCAAGATAAATGGCTAGTATAATGTAAGGCTACAAAACGAGAATAATCTGTGAATTGGAAACATCTAACAAATGCCAAAAAAAATATTCAAATAAAGACAAAAATTATCAGATTTAAGTTAAGTTCATATTTCATAAGAACGCAGCCTTACCAAACACACTCATCGTAACATTATTCAAAGACCCAAAATGCAAAACTCTCTTTACTTCCACCACACCATTTCTCCCCTCAAACCCTTAATCTCGTTAGCCATAATAAGCTACGAAACAAGCAAAACCCATAAAAAATCAAACAGATCTAAGCAGAATTGCAAAGGGTATTTTAGGCATCAAGAGAAGGCTGTTGATGGAGATCAAAAGAGAGTACCTAATTCTGTTAGGAACATGTGTGAAAGATTTGAGTCTCACATCGGACAAATAGAAAGAGGGTTGGACCTTAATATACAATTGGATGGCTCACCACTTACAAGGCTAAGTGGATATGGGTCATTCAATCTATATTAGGTTCATGCGATGTTGTGTGGACTTCGCAGATACTTCCCAATGAATTAGGCCTACGCGCACACAGGAAGACCTTAAGTGGATTAGGCTCCTAACAAGTGTTCTCAGAGCCGATGACATATGACCGATCTTTGGGCAAACTCAAACCAAATTACGGGCTTGCACAGAGACTCCCGATGGAGAGGAAATAATCCAAGGTGGTTCTTAACGGAGCAAGGATGCAAATGGGAAAAGCGTGCTGCATGGAGGCTCTTGATGGAGTAAAGGGGTTGGCTCCCAATCGATGGAGTGTGTGCAGTAAAGTTCGGGGTTAAATTGGTGTTGGAGAGTTTCAAAAAATAATCATGGATCAAGGGGGAGTCAAGTGGATTGAATTGAGGGGGAGCTAGGCTAAATGTGTGGTTCACACATGAGGGGAAGATTGTGAGAAACATGTGTGAAGGATTGAGTCTCACATTGGACAAATAGAAAAGGGTTGGATCTTAATATACAACTTGATGCGATGTGATGTAGACTTATAAGGCTTAACTTATTAAGGGGATATGAATCATTCAACCAATATTAGGTCCATGCGATGTGATGTAGACTTTGCAAATACTCCCCCATGAATTGGGCCTACGCGCACACGAGAAGACCTCAGGTGGATCGGGCTTATAACAGATATGATGGTGTGGGTTTCGACCGATGGGAGGAGAAACCCCAACTACAGATAAGCCTGAGCAGAGAAAGAGAAAGACTTTCGTGATGGGGGTAACAAAATCGGAGTGCCCAGAAGCCGAAAGTGCTGGCGGGAAGTGGAGTCGTGGTCACCGGTGGTGGTGGTGGTGGGAGCTAGTGGCGGACCCACACTATGGCAAGCGGGGTCACGCGACTCCGCTGAGTTCCAAAATACCCCTAGAGCAGATATAGTTTTGAGGAGTATTTCGTAATTTTGCCCCAAAAGATAATATTTTTGCCCCGAAGATTCCATGAAATTTTCAATTCTTGCTCGATATTTAACCCCACTGCAATCAAATCCTGGGTCCGCCCCTGGTGGGAGCCCCTCTCTCTCTCTCTTCTCTTCTCTTCTATTCTTTGATAATTTGGGGAGGAAAGGGGAAGACGCGACTTGTTTCAACACATTGTTTTAAAAAATCTATCTTATAAACAGGACGGGTATCTTTAAGAATATTCTTTTTCAATAGTTCAGATTTCTTCCTGACAAAAATTTTAGGAAAAATTTTACAAATGGTCCCTCTAGTTTGTACGAGTTCTCATTTTTGTCCCTCTAGTATTAATTGTATCAATTTTAACCCTATAGTTTTCATTCCGTCTCAATTTCATCCCTCTCCCTGACGCCGTCAACGAAACAAACGGAATTGAAGGGCAAAATTGTCATTTTCTTTCATAGAGGGACTAAATTGAGATTTTATGTAAACAACAGGGACTATTTCTAAAATTTTACTTTCGTTTTTTGCAAATAAAAAAAAAAAGGACCATAAGTAATGTATTTGACAACTGAATTATTTTTTATTGGGTAATCAAACTGTATTGAAAAAATTTATATTTATATTTCATTACACATTACAAAAATATTAGAAAATGCACAAATCAACCCCTTAGCTAATGTCTTTGTATCATGTTCTTGTAATCTCTTTATTTTTTTCACCCGATAAAAAAAATGTTCAAAATCCGTGTTTATTTGTTATATAAGTGATCTTAAGAGTAAATCCCAAAATAAATACACTCATACCCATGCTTTAATGTATTCGATCTCTTAATATTCAATAGTATTTTATTGTTAAATTAAATACAATTACAATATTTCTAAATATTACTGAACAACCTTTTTTTTTAAAATCATGTGACAAAGAAAATAACGAGATTGAAAATTCAATTGAAAAAAATACAATACTAAGACATTTAACATATGGGTTGCTTTTCAAATTTTCTCATATTTTTTATGATATATATAATAAAAACATTAAAAATTTTCAACATATTTTGATTATTCAATATAAAATGAGATAAGAAATATGAGATTATTTCAACATATGATGTATTTTGAATTTATTTGCAAAAACAAAAGTAAAAAATAAAATTATAGAAATAGTCCCTCTAGTTTGCATGAAATCTCAATTTAGTCCCTCTATGAGGAGAAATGACAATTTTGTCCTCCAATTCCGTTTGTTTCATTGACGGCGTCAGGGAGAGGGATGAAATTGAGACGGAATGAAAACTATAGGGTTAAAAATGATACAATTAATACTAGAGGGACGAAAATGAGAACTCGTACAAACTAGAGGGACCATTTGTAAAATTTTCCCAAAATTTTATCTACTCATAGAAACAAATTCAACGGTCCGGATTTATCTCCACCCCTCATTCTACCCCATGGCATTTTGGTAAATACAGAAAACTTCAAGACCACCAAATTAGACAGCCCACATATGCTGTAACGTGTGCCTCTCTCTCTCTCTCTCTCTCTCTCTCTCTCTCAAAAGCATCCAGATCTCTTGCTCCCTTTCAAAATTCAAACGTCTCTCTCTCTCAATTGAAGGGAAACAGGTCTGCTCTTGAACCCTAAACAACCCTTGAACCCCACAGAAGCAGCGACCCGACGCTGGTGAGGAAGACGACGATCAGTATCCCTAGAGTTTCGGCGTCAGAAAAGGTGCGGCCGAAGAAGTTGAGGCGGCGAGGAAGGAGATGAGGGTGAGGAGAGAGAGAGAACGGGTGGGAGAGGAGCGAAAAGGCGAGGGCGGAAGTAGGAGGCGTTCTTGCGGACGATGGAGGAGGCGAAGGTGTCAGGCCGGGAGAAGGCGGTGTGGTCGGCGAGCTCCGGCCAGGGGTGGCGATCGTGTGCTAGGTCGTGGCCAGAAAACCCCATTTAGTTTAATTTCAGATCTGGTAGGTTCTATATTTAGTTTTCAAATTAGAATTGATGCTTTCAAATTTCTAGAGAACTGTTAATGTGAGTTACGCATGTTGGTTTGTTTTCAAGTAGGTGAATGGCCATTGCTAATTTCTGGATCTTTTGGCTGCCCTTTCCTGAATATATTTTCCCCTGATTGTATAAAAGTGTGTTTGATTGGTACCCAGTTCTTGATCGTTTGGTATGCTATTAGCTCCTGTGTTAATAATGAGTTTACGTCCAATTTGGACCTAAACTTGGATACAGAACAGGATGGGTGCAATGGCTCTTACTTCAATGCGCATACATGTAAAAGAAGGCTATTACGTTGGGTTGAATTTTTCCTGCTGATATTATTAGTAAAAGAGAAGGTTATACAATGGAGTTTTCTACCTTTCTTCAATCAGCTCTTGCCGTTCGAGCCTGAGAGTGATTGATTAAAGTCAAGTTTTTGTTTGTGTAGTTGAATACTGAGCAAATAGGACTTATTTAGTTGTTGATCGTTGAATATTGACGAAATGTGTCCATTTTCACCTTTTTGGGGTATGAATTTGGTTTACTTTTTCTTGATTGGAATTAATGGGCCACGACTACAGGGCCTTTGTTGGGTTTCTCTACACTTTCTTCAATTTGAATTTAGATGTGTGTCCTTATGATACGATTTTCGGCATTTCAGAACATGTACTTCAATTGCCTTCTAAGTGTTTGACCGAAGAAAAGTTTTTAGAGGAAACCACAGTTAGAGAGTCTCCTCTCCCTATGCAATTTGTGTTTTTTTCCCTTTGCTTATATTTATAGATGCCGTAATTCAAGTGTAAGTTATTAAGACTAAAGTATTTATGTTTTTCCCTAAGGAGTATCTCTTCTCATACTTTCACAGGTCGGTATTGGAACTAAGTTGTATCTTTATCTGAGCTAGCAAAGGAAGAAATATTCTAGATTTCGAGTAAAGATGTGAGTATGCCTACGATAGCAATGTACCTGGTCTTAGTCATTTCTTTGAACAGTTTCTTCTCTTTCATTTTTGTTTTGGGATTTTTTGGTTACTGAGAAAATTATGGAGTATTCCTTTCTCTAGCTCGGGAAAACTATGGTATTAAAAAATAGTGCAACAAGAAGCAAGTTTACTAACTTACTACATAATACATATGCTTGAGTTATTGTTTTTCAACATGAGCCAGCCACACAACCATGGCCTCTCTATTGATAATCCACCAATTGTTAGTTTTCCTTTAGGTTATATGGAAACCGTTGTTGCCCGATGGGAAGTTTCCCTATATTTCTATCAATGTCTCGGTGTTGCACGACACCATTGTACCACTGAATCTCCAATCCTTTGATTGTTGTGCATTATACTGTCCACCTTAGACCTATTTAAAAACATGCTTTCTAAATGCGATTTTTCTTTATTCTCTTACGGTGATTGTACTATTTTCTACTCAATAACACATGAGGCTTTAGCCTTTAGAGGGGACATGCCCCTGTTGTTCTCTATAATAAACTTCAAATATTGGTTTGTTAGTTTGAGTTATCACTGTCGGCTTCTTTTCAGGAGATGGTAAGAAAGTGGCAACTCAAGTTCTTTTTTCAGGAGATGGAACATGGGTTTTCTTGCGCATTGAGTAGATAGCCCGATTGAAACCCGAAAGTAACCAGGTGATTTATTTCTAGAAACTAGGTACACCATGGTTTTGTGTTTTTTGAAAAATACACACCAAACTACCTCTTCATATTGCTGTGTCTTTTCTAGCATAGAAAAAGTTTTTCCCCTGATTCTTTTGTTTGATCCAGGCTGAAAACCATGATGGAAAAGGAACAAATAGAATTTGAGCCCAATGAAGAGGAATCGGTGATGAAACTGGAAAAGGCTCCGGTTGAGTTAAACCCAACACTGCCACTGGTTAGTTTCAAAAGGTAAAAAATTTAAACGAAAGTATTGCATTCAATGAAGTATTGCATAAAGTGTGGTTTGTTTGTTGGATCCATAATAGATTAAGCCATTTAATTTAGTATCTTCATTTGGTTTCTTGCTTCAAGGTATTTTGGTGCTTTGAGTTCTTTCCAATTGAGTGAGTTCTATAGTCTTTGAGGTGATTATACGGATCAAAAAAAAAAAATTGAGTGAGTTCTGTATGATCAAGGTATTTTGGTGCGTTTAGTTCTTGCCAATTTCTTGTTGGTGTGGAATGCACAGTTTAATAGATCACGACAGACAAAACAAAAAAAATTATTTATGCAAAAGGTTTAGTTGGTGGTGGTTTCAGCTTGGAACCCTTGACTGTTAGATCTTGGAAAAACGAAAAAAATTGTCTAACAACATCTAATATGCAAAATGTAAAAAAATAAGACTTAGATTAACCCTCACTGTAGTCATGCGACGCCGTTGGGGTGCTCTGTGTTAGATTTGATGTTTTTTCCTTAGTTGCACGAAGCTGGAGCGGGAGCGGGAGCGGGCAAATATAGAAGCTCCCGAAGTTGGGAGCGAGATAGGAGAGAGTGTGTGTGTGTGTGTGTGTGTGTGTGTGTATATATATGTATATATATATAATTTTGAACATTTAAATTTATTTTGAGCTAAACATGTATTAGTACCAAACAAGTCTACTTGGCCCAATAAAAGTCCATTATATGAGAGAAAAAGGAGGCATAGGCCCATAAAAGCCTTAGTGGGCTGCTATAATATACCTTTAAATATAGTCCAAAACAGCAGTTTAAAATAAAAAAGAAAAGAAAACTATGTTGACAGCTGTACTCGACAGCTGTACTCAACACAGCTCAAGTGGACCTACCTATGTTACATGGAATAAAACAAAACCCTAAAAGAAACGAACTGTTCTGCTTCTCTTCTTCTGACTTTGAGCAGCAGCCGCAGCTCTTCATCGACGATAGGATTCCCAGCAGCAGTCGTCCAGGTCTCTCTCTCTCTCTCCCTCGTCCTCCTCCTTCTCCTACTCCTCCTCCTCCTCCTCCTCCTCCTCCTCCTTCTCCGTCTTCTTCTTCTTCTTCTTCTTCTTCTTCTTTCGATCTACAGCTGCGGCTGCCCCTGTTCTTGCTCCGATCGACTGGTCTTCTTCCCACACGCTCCAAGCTTGGTTAGGATCGCGCTCCCGTGTAGTAGGACTCGCGCTCCCATCACGAATCTGACTTTGGAGCACAAATCCGCGCTCCTGTGTTGGGAGCGACACCAAGTTGGACGAATCCTGCTACTAAGGTTTTTTCCTATTCATCTATCCATGGTTATTGGTCATTATGAATGGTACATTAAGCTAATTGAGAAGGCTGCAACAGCAGGCTTATGAGGTTTTATTTGCACACTAAATTTGAGTTTCAATTGTTCGTCGTCTTTATGAACGGTTTGTATATTTGGTTGTGTTGTCCAGGGACTGAGATATTGGATATAGTTTCATGGAAATGATGGTCTTAGGTTTATTTACTTCTTTAAGGTTTGTTTAGGAATAACTTCCAGTTAGAGCCATTAGCCTGTTATGTTCTCAAACTTGGTGTCTTTGGTTGATATACTTGCCATTGAGTGACTTACAATTTTCTTGCTTGATGTGCTTTAACATGAAATTTACTACTTCGAAATTAATTGCTTGCTTTGGTGGAGTACATAGGGATATGACAGTTGCATGACTGCGCGAGCATGGAGGCTGAACTTCAGGGGGTTAGCCTCAAGACTTGGATACATCTGGGGACAAGGACCGACTTAAGTAGAAATAGAAGGTTGAAGCGGTGAATCTGATCAAAGAAAACCAGCTTCATAGCAATCTGATCAAGGAATGCAAGATCATGATGTATTGTAGTAACAGGCTAACAACTCTAAAAAAAAAAACTCCATGAGAGGGCAACAAAGTGACTGATGTCTTGGAAGATATAGGAATTGAACAAAAAGAAATTGTTTCCTTTGAAACCCCACAGCTTTTTGTTCACAAGAAAAATCTCCTTGCAACTGATAGTGCAGGGTTATATTTAAGAGGCCATGTGGCCTTCTCAGTTTTGTTTTTGTCATTTCCTCTTATGGTCATGTGTTGTGTATTGTATTGCTTTGGTTGTTGGCTTCAATTAAAATGGAAGAGAAAGTGAATGGATGCACAATATGAATTCATGTAGAAATCCAATCTGATTGTAATACATTTCTATCTTAAATAGTAAATACACTCTAAATTTGTAGGTAGTGCTGTTGGCACGAGTAATTGGTTTGTTTTTTGTGGTGATAAAATTATGTTGGTAAGTGCCTTTTGGCATGATTAGTTAACTAAGGTCACTCAAATATGTTTGGGTTATTGTTTTTTGCATAGTTGAATTCATTGGGTAATGGATGATATATTGCAGGTGAGTTTAGTGTTTATTTGCGTGTGCCAATCGTTCGACCTGTGCCTTCAGGCACGGGCATACACTAGTATATATATATAATAAGAACGATGTTTTGTGCTGACGTCAGCATGTTGTGTTCTTTGTTGTGTTTTGTTGTAGTATTTTTGAATAATTAATTGTGCAAAAATGTTACCCACACAATAATTCAAACACAACCTCTCATATACAGTGGGCTCCACACACATTACATGTGTGAGTAGCATTGTCCTTAATTGTGTGAGGCCCACACATATGTGAGAGGTGATAAGGTTCGGCTATGGTTGGTTGATGTGTTTCTAGCATTCTATCTTTTCTTTAGGTGGTACTATAACTCTGTGAAGAATAGTGACAAAAATATAAAAAAACATTTATACTATATATTTAGAAAAAGGGCAACAAAAATAAGCTAGATACAATACAAAAATAATTTTTACTTTGTTTGGTTTTGAGAATTTTTGCATGTAATTCAAGTTAAAAGAACAATCAGAAAGTCTACGTGCACAGCACGCTGTGCACAGCCACAGTGCACAGATTCGGTTTTCTCCCGCCTCGGGTCGCAAAAAGATGATCGGAGCCGCTCATTTTGTTCAAAATATGTCGTTTAAGGTTTCTGTAAAAAAATGAGCTTCGTTCAATATCGTTAGAGGCGTTAACAAAACACTCAAAATGACTTCAGAATTTAGTCTAAATTCTGAAGTGATTTTGGGTGTTTTGTTAACGCCTCTAACGATATCGAACGAAGCTCATTTTTTACAGAAACCTTAAACGACATATTTTGAACAAAATGAGTGGCTCTGATCATCTTTTTGCTACCCGAGGTGGGAGAAAACCGGATCTGTGCACAGCGGCTGTGCACAGCGTGCTGTGCACGTAGCACAGCTCAAGAACAATATAAGTTCTTCTTTTTTTACTTGTTTGTTTTGTATTCATAAAATTATAAGATGGTGTTCACGCTAATGAATAACTTATGTACCATAATTTTTTTTATTTTGTTCTTATTAAAAAAATTTGCGTTTGTTAGATTGACGCCAAACTTTTATGGGATATTTGTTCGTCTCGATGAGAGGAATCAAAAAAAGTAAAAAATTATGACAATTACTCAAGTATTTTGGAAAATATCCAACAAAAAGTTCAAAAATTGACTTTTTGAGCTTTTCTTGGGATATTTCTCAAAAAACTTGTGTAAAGTCATACTTAATTTTTTACTTTTTCAATTCCTCTTGTAAAGATGAATCAATATCATGTAAAAGTTTGGTGTAAAAATAAAAAAAAATGATTATTTTTAATAAGGACAAAATCAAAAAGTTGTTCATTAGTATAAACACTCCTAAGTGGCCAATCAAGGCGTGGGATCGGGTTTAGGCAACCAAATGTCGGACTAACACTGATGTTTATTCTCTGAACCTTTTTCGGAGTGGAGTACCAATTTTTTCGTACTTTTGAAGACAGAAATGATATCAAACACAGATAGTGTGTGCACATTTTGTAGACATACAGCTCTGTGGGGCCCACTACGGGGTCCGCACAAACAATCCAATCCGTCCATTAGCTTTAAAATGATCTTTTAAGTTGTCGCGTAAAAAATTAGCTTAATCCAATACCTCTAAGCTCTTGATCCAATTATCTAAATGTTTCTTCAGATGTCAAAATCCTAAAGTATAAGTGAAAATTTGAATGGTTAGATTAAGCATTTAGAGTTATTGAATTGAGCTAATTTTTCACCTTGTGACCTAAAAATTATTTTAAAGTTAATGGACAACTTGGATCGATTGTGAGAATCCCATAATAGGCAGCTATTTGTTCACGTACTATCTGTGTGGATAGCATTTAGATGCCATAAAGTTGAACTTCTCAAGAAAAAACCAGGTCTTTGAACTTTGCGGAGTAATTTCTTTTTTTCTTTTTTCTTTTTTTTTTTTTTTTTGTAAACTAGCCAAATAAGAGCTAATGCATTTCTTTTATTTTTTATTTTTTGGTAAACTCTAATGCATTTCTTTAGTCCTTGGGCCCCATCCTTTCGCCATGCTTTAAACGGTCGGATTGTCTATTCGTGGGGTAGCGTGTAAAGTCTAGCATGGGTATTGATTTTATTTGTGATTTTTGTAATCAACACGCCGGACACCGCTAATAAAGTAATAAGCGCGCTGAGCTAATTGCACTTCTCAAGAGAAAATGCTTGATGGAGACCTTTCACCATAAGGTAGAGTATAACATTAAAGCGGACGGACAAATCAAAGTCTGATTTGATGGGTAACGTGTAAATTAAGCACCACTTGCTCTTCTCAGCAGAATTTAATTAGAACCGTTCTACCCACACAGCAGATCTGTGCACAGATTGTGCACAGATTTTGTTGTGGGACTCACCACGGGTTCCACACAAATCATCCGAGCCATTCATTAAATGTAAAATATTTTTTCAAGGGCCCCCGTAAAATATAAGCTCAATCCAATACCTATAGGTGCTTCATCCAACCATCTAACTTTTCATTCGAATTTTCAGATAATGAAAAGTTATATGGGTGGATCGAATACCTATAGGTATCAGATTGAACTTATTTTTTACGGGGACCCTTGAAAAAATGTTTTACATTTAATGAACGGCTCGGATGATTTGTGTGGGACCCGTGGTGGGCCCCACAATAAAATCTGTGCACAATCTGTGCATAGATCTGCTGTGTGGGTAGATTTTCTGATTTAATTACTCCAGGAGCAAACTTTTACTCCAATATTAAAGATTGAGAAATGCTAAGTGCAAAGAAAATAAACAAATAAAATACCCTTAAAGTGTACATGAACGGTTCAGATGCACTGTACAGTGAATTTGAGCCATTTATGTACACTTTAAGGATCTTTTCTTTATCAATTTTCTTTATCCTTAGCACTCCTCTCAAAGATTAGGGAACTACTCCCTCCGCCCAATTTGTTTGTTTAATTTTAAAATTTCATCTTATTAAGAAAGCACAATTATTATTACACTCAAAATGATTTAGGTTTTCAAAAGATATCCTTATTTTTTGGACAATTAATGAGAGTGCACATTTTCTAATACATGATTTTTAAAAAAGTGAAAGGGTACTAAGAAAAATTTTCCTAATCAACTTCTAGTTGAACAAACAATTTGGGACAAATTACAGTCAAAAAATAAACAAGCAAATTGAGACGGAGAGAGTAATTTAGTCTGATTTCAAGAGAATTAATTTTCACATTTTTTTATATCAAAATTGATATTTACACTCCTCCTTTTGTTATTCACTCTTTTTTTGTTTTTATTTTTTAGTGTTGAAAGTATATATTTTTTTTTGTTAAAAGATAAAAAGAGAGTGTGAATATCAATTCTCTTCCATATTTATGTTCTTTTTTTTATAATCTTTTTAGAAAATAAAATAAAATTTATACACTTTCAACACTATAAAATAAAAAAGAGTGAAAATCACTCCCGTATTTCAAAAAAAAAATAGTGCAACTGAAGAAGCTATAATTAAAGTTGCACTTCTCAAGCAAAAGTATTTTTCGTACTTTTGAAGAAGCCAAAATTAAAGTTGCACTTCTTGGGAAAAAGTATTTTTCGTACTTTTGAAGAACCTATAATTTTTTTATTTTATTCCGTGAACCTTTTTCATAGTGGAGTACCAATCTTCTTACTACCTCCGCTTTAAAATATTTTTTTGGTCCGCTAAATAAAGTTTTAAGAATAAAACGTTTTTCAAGAAAAAATAAAACGGATTTCAAAAAAATAGGGCAACAAATAAGCTAGATACAATACAATTTTTTTTATTCCGTCAACCTTTTTCATAGTGGAGTACCAATAACTTTTGAAGAAGCCATAAAGTTGCACTTCTCAAGAAAAAATATTACCACCTCCGCTTTAAAATATATTTTTTTGGTCCGCTGAATAAATTTTTAAAAGTAATACATTTTTCAAGAAAAAAAAATAAAACCGTAGTCTGGGTGTGTAAAGTTTTGAACGAGAGTAAGAGAATAATTTCCCGTACCAACTCACCGGGTGATATGAAAAGTTTAGTTCGCAGCGTTTTGGAGGTTCTTTTCTATGTTTTTTTAATAAAACAGGCAGGCTAGCACGCTTCTGAAGGGCAAAATTGTGGCCCTTGATCCCTATCTTCCGCAATAAACTTTTATGAAAATCGAACGGTCGCATTTAAGTCGGAATTTATGTATAGTGTGTAAAGCGCCACTTGCCTGCTGGCCCTTGGGGAAGAACGGTGCTACTGGTACAGCAGCTGCGTACAGATTTCCTTTGCGTTCGTCTCGGATTCCGCAAAGATAATCGGAGCCGCTCATTTTGTTCAAAATACTTCGTTTAAGGTCCCTGTAAAAAATCACCACAATCCGATATCGGGAAGGGTGTTTATGAATCATCCAACTTTGCTTCAAAATTTGCCAGGGTGTTTACGAATCATCCAATTTTGCTTCAAAATTTAGGCAAATTTTGAAGCAAAGTTGGATGATTCGTAAACACCCTTCCCGATATCGGATTGAGGTGATTTTTTACAAGGATCTTAAAAGAAGTATTTTGAACAAAATGAGAGGCTCCAATCATCTTTGCGGGACCCGAGACGGGCGCAAAGGGGATTTGTATGCAGCTGCTGTACTAGTAGCATTTTTGCTTGGGGAAACACATTCAAAAGCGCTACAT
The DNA here is from genome assembly GCA_019656295.1 of Rhododendron mucronatum var. ripense. Lineage (NCBI taxonomy): Eukaryota > Viridiplantae > Streptophyta > Magnoliopsida > Ericales > Ericaceae > Rhododendron > Rhododendron mucronatum. Next base: position 40,690 of record BPLT01000122.1, on the reverse strand, counting down.
ACATAACAATTCAAATAAACACATATCAAACACAATTTCTCGCGCGGATCAAAAAAAAAAAACACACAATTTTTCTACATATGGGATTCACACATACTAATGTGTGTGTGGACTTCTCACGTAGAATTTGTAGTTTGCTTTGCGTTCCCAGCAGTTATGAAACGCAATAGTTTTCAAACTACAGCTTTGCTGAGGCTGCATTCCACTGAGCGTTTTTAAAAAATAAGTTACTTATTTTTAATTTTTTTGCATCGTTTAAAAGATTTCTAGTAAAAATGCACTTTGAGCACAGATTTGTAAAAATGCACAAATTTTGAGCACAGATTTGTTGTGGGGCCCACTACGGGTGCTACATAAATGATTCGAGCCGTTCATTAAATGTAAAATATTTTTTCAAAGGCTCCCACGAAAAATTAATTCAATTCGATACCTATAGGTGTTCGATTCAATCATTTAACTTTTCATTATCCACATTGTAATAATCAAAGTTAGTAATCTCCTAACTAATAATTAAATTTAGCCATTTGAATAATCAAAAGTAACAATGTGAGATTTTTGATTAACCAAACTCAAAAATCAATAACGAAAAAACATCTCACATTGGAATCGTCTCATTGAATTATTTGGTGTGGTCGGGTGCGTGATTAGAACTCATTTGCAATTGAACAATTGTGCATTGTGTATTGTGAATTTTTGTTTTGGTTAGGGATGCAAAAATAACCAATGTGGAGGTAGATGTTATTAAGTTTGATTATGGACTAAATGGATAATCAAATTCTGACGTGACACATTTTGGCTATTTGTTTTGATTATTACCATTGCGAATGCTCTTAGAATAGTAAGATCTCCGCACTCATTCAAACTCAAATGGATTGAAAATTGGAGCGCTTAATATTTTTGAACTGTTTACATATTAAATACAAAATATGGTTAAAAAATTAAGTATTCTAATTTTTAATCTGTTTGAACCAGTGCGAAGATTTTATTATTCTGATTATATTATTCTAAAAGATATAATTAAATTTTGTCTCTAAAGCTCTTATAATCAAATTTTTGCTTCATAAGATCCCAAAAAATCATTTTCCAATATTGTCCCACTTTTTGTCGATTGTCCCACGCTGAGTTGTCTTATTTTTATTGGGGGTGTTTACACTAACAAAAAAAATTAAAAACTTAACGCATTTTATCATCTTATTTCTATTAACAAAAAATTTCAGTATACCATTTCGTTTTCACAAACAAAAAAATTGTCAACAAAATTTTTTTTTTTGCTACTGTAACTTTACTCAGAAACACATCAACAACTATTCACTACTGAAAATAACTTGACATTTTTCAACAACTTATTCACTATCGAAAATACCTAACAACTTTTCAACTACAAATAAAGGAAAATGATATTGGCACTTCAAAAAATAAAGAAAAGTAGTTTTGAAATTACACTAATTTTAAAATACCTGTATCAATTTTTGAAGTGCCAATATTATTTATCCAAATAAAATCTATAAATTTTTTACTATTAGAAATACTCTCCGTGGGCGGAATTCCTTCGACCAGAGGACGCGGAAGGTCCGTGAATAATTTTTTCACCATCGCGGTTTTCTTGGTTGCGTCGTACGTCTGATACCTCAACCACTTAAAACTCTGCTTTCCTCCACAAGTAGCATGATAATAGGACAAACATTAGTGTTCGTGCCTATTTGATGTACGGGGCCAAAAAAAAAAATCAATGTGATTTTTTTCTATCCCGTGCATAGAACGGGAGTTGGTTGATAAAAAAGATAATTTAATATTTTAGTATTGGTCTTATTTTATGCGCTGAAAAACTTATGCGTGAAAAATATGTTTAGAGTACCACTTGATGGTATACCATAGTTAGAGAATAATTTTTCCCACATCTCTCTCTCCCTCCCACTTCACACACCTCCCGGCTCCCCCCACACCCCGCCCACCCACAGAAAAGCTATGTGCACGGCAAGTTGTGCATAGCAGCTGTGCACTCTTTTTCTTTCGCCTCGGGCCGCAAAAAGATGATCGGAGCCGCTCATTTTGTTTAAAATATGCCGTTTAAGGTCTCTGTAAAAAATGAGCTTCGTTCGATATCGTTAGAGGCGTTAACAAAACACCCAAAATCACTTCAGAATTTAGGCCTAAATTCATTCTGAAGTGATTTTGGGTGTTTTGTTAACGCCTCTAACAATATCGAACGAAGCTCATTTTTTACAGAGGCCTTAAACGGCATATTTTGAACAATATGAGCGGCTCCGATCATCTTTTTACGGCCCGAGGCGGGAGAAAAGGCCTTCTGTGCACAACTTGCTTTGCACGTAGCACAGCTCGCCCACCCACACATCCTCCCTCAGCTTCTCTTTCTTCTCTCCTACATTTAAAAAATTAAAAAAAACCAAAAGTCTAAAAAATTAAGATTGTTGATTGCTTTTTAAAAATAAAAGTTTAGTATATAGTATACATAGAAACCAATAAGTCTACTAGTACAACAAAATCTGTCTTTGTTATGGGGTTCACATAAATAATTCGAGCCGTTTATTAAATGTAAAATAGTTTTTTCAAGAGTTCTGCAAAAAACTAGTTCAATTCGATATTTATAGATATTCAATCCATTCATATAATGTTTCATTATCCTAGAATCTAAATCAAAAGTTAGATGATTATATCGAGTATCTATAAGTATCAAATTGAGATGATTTTTTGCGAGAGCTCTTGAAAAAATATTTTACATTTAATAAACAGCTTGGATCATTTGTGTGGGACCCGTATTGGATCCCACAACAAATCTGTAGATAAAATCTGTACGATTTTGCTGTACTGTAGACTTACCGCAATTATAATAATTATAGTGGACTTGTAACGCGGTAAGTCCTGTATAATTGTAGCAAGTCTACGGTACAGCAAGATCGTACAGATTTGAAGTACAGATTTATTGTAGAGCTCACTATGGGTCTCATACAAATGATTCGAGCCGTTGATTAAATGTAAAACAGTTTTTTAAGGGCCCTTGCAAAGAATCAGTTCAATCCAATACTTATAGATATTCAATCCAATCATGTAATGTTTCATTATCCTAGAATCTATATCATAAGTTAGATAATAAGATCGAGCAACTATAAGTATCGGATTGAAATTATTTTTTACAGGAGCTCTTGAAAAAATATTTTACATTTAATAAACAGATTGAATTATTTTGTGTGAGACCCATAATAGGTCCCACAACAAATTTATGTACAATTTTGCTGTACCGTAGACTTACTGCAATCATACCCTTTGTTCAACTTTCTCTCCACCTATATAATGTGATAATAATCCATCAGGGATCATAGCAAACCTGGCCTGGCTGCCAAAACCAACCTTCTCTTCTCATCTCTTATCCTCTCCCTACAAATCTACAAGAACTCTCTTAGCAAAGATCTCTCCCTCTATCTCTCCATATCTCATTCTTTCTCTATAACTTTCATCCATAGTTTGATTGTGGGAGCCTCGTGCAGCTTGTCTGAGCGCCATGACTCTACAAATGCGTCGTCGGCTTGAGTCCGGATCTAGACGGACAACTATATATCGCCTGAGACGGCACAGGGATGCAGACCTTCACCTTCTTCTCCTCTGCAACCTCCGCCTTCGAGCCACGTCATCAGATCTAAATCTGTTTCAAGAGGATGGTTTCGGTTCGGATCTTGTACGGGGACGCTGGTTTCGGTTTTGGACTGGGTCAACGTTCGGTTCTTCACGTAACACGTATTTCATAGGTTTGTACGTTGCCCCCCTCCCTAGCTTATACAAATATATTATACATGTTTGCATCATATATACAAGCTATAAGTGTGTTTTGAGACCTATGGTGGCGTGGTCTGTAGTCTGTTTTGGTCTAGGGTAATTTGGATTTTGAGGCTTTGGGCAAAAATCACTGAAAATGTTGGGATTAGGCTTACCTGCAATTAAACCTTCGGCTGTGTTCTGGTGATTCATCTTAAAAAATAATTACATACTTATTTTTAATTTTCAAACTTAAAAATGATAGACTTATTGAAATAATCTTTTGTACAATATGGATCTTGTTTAATAGATTTTATCGAGATCTTATGAGCGGTGCTATAAAATCAAAAAATTAGTTTCGTAAATACATTATTTTTAAGTTTGAAAATTACAAATAAGTATTTATTTTTTATGAAAACTTAAGAGGAACGCAGCCTAAGCACATCTGGGTGCATTCTTGTGATCTTAATTTAGGATCTTATCTTATTTTAGATCTAATTTACAAATTAGTTTTGGACATACATTCTCCTCAACTTATTTTTCTAAACTTATTACTTATCCTCCACAAACACAAACACAATTACGACATTGCCAAGTCTAGATTTGAAGTTCAAAAATAAGTTTAAGGTCCCGTTCAACTAACTAAAATAAGTACTTATTTTTTGAATTAAGTATGATGTATTGTGACAGAATAATCCTTAGGGTGAAGAGCTTAAGTTCAAAAATAAATTTAGGAAAATAACTAAACCGTAAGGTCAACTTTAAGATCACAAACAATGCACGAAACCTATTCATGTCACTCTCATCGCATCCTTTGAGAGTGGCCAGAAACATTAATCGCCGTAGCTGGTGAGTCACTCACGAATCTCTCCTTAGATTCTTTCGAGAAATTCGTAGTTTCCTTTCCTCTCAATTTTGGGTGGGTGCAGGATCTCCAGATCTACGACTTGGATAAATTGACCAAACTCGGCAATCGGAATCTACTTTCCTTGGTATTGACTCTCTCACTCTTTCTCTGATACTTTTTTCGTTCTGGTTATCAATGACGAAACCACTTGTGGGCTAGGAGGAGGCCAAGGCCCTAGCGTAGTTTTGATTCTTTTTTTGATATGAATACTTCAAGTTAACATAACCAGTTGGTAGTTCAAACAATATTTTCAAGAATAGATCTTGATAATTTTGAGTATAATTTTGAACGATGGTACTTGTGCTTACTTCCCATAGTTTGGCCCCCTATTGATGCAGGACGTGATTTGGAATTGGGTTAAGGATGCCCAAACATGAAGGAAATGGGTTGTTTTGGGGCTACAAATAGTGAATAGTAATTTGTAAAAAGGATAAAAGGGTTAGAGCAGGATAGATGTATCACACCTCAAAATCCAAGGCAACACACCAAGGGACTCTTTAGCATTACACCAAAGAAACAACTGCATCACACTATGTAAGAGTAAATTTTTATTATCACTAATTATGATATGATTTGCCATAAGGTTTACAATCTTATTTTCTTATTTTTACTCATTTTACCTTGACTCTAGAACTTCTCAAAATAAATAACTTTCAACTAACTTTAGACTCCCAAAGACACATTGACTATAGACTCTTTTATTGAATTAAAGGTTTGGTAATCCAAATGACTCTTGATCAACTAATGGGCAATTTCACTACATAAATGACATGGAAAAATCAAATGAGACAGATGAAACCATATAAATGGAATTAGTCCAACAAATAAGATTAAAAACATGATACAGAATGAAACTAGCCCTTCTAGATCTAATTCTTCCCCTATTAATGTTGATTTCGCTCAGCTTCTTGAGCTTGTCTGTGGTTATGACACCTGTGATTTCGATTTGTATTTGAGCGGATAATAGTTAATGGTGAAAGTGTAGGTGCTGTTTTAGTGGGAATTTAATTTTGGGGGGAAATAGTTTTGTACAGATTCTACACATAAGCCCTATACCCGTGATCATCTTTTAGACAGATACTACTTCAGTTCGGCTATCTATTTAGGTAACAACGAAACCATAACCGAACCAATACCTGATCGGTAATCCATGGTCTCTACCGTAGTTATACCAACCGGAAAAAACGATTATTGTTCGGGAAAAAGAGAGTGGTTCTGTTCAGGTACCCATCGGTTCGATATATATTGCAATCCCTACCCCTAGCCACTTTAGCAACAGTATTGGCAACCTCTTGCAACGCTTTGACTTCAAAGATTGGAGCATTTTCCACCTTGGGAAGATTTGTTTCTTGTGACATCAACTTCTTTATCAAGCTAGTATAGGTTGTGTCTTTAACAACTTCTTTTGGTTTTGAAGTCATTTGATGCACATGCTTCACTCTAGCCTGCTTTGGTTGTGGCAGTTTTGTAGTGGGCTTAACATCGGTGTGGATTCTAGCAATGTTTAGGTATGAGCTTTCCAAGACTCTATTATGAGTGTTAATGGCCTAAGTCTTTGCATACACTATTCAAACACGTTGCTCACAAACCTTTGGAAGACAATCCTTCACATTATCATGGGAAGGCATATACTTCTATTGGATCCTTGGGGTATCCACAATGCTATTATCAAAAATTGATAACTAAAAGTTGCTACATCAATTGTTAAGGTTAGCAATGTAGATGTCTACAATGACATAATAAAAATTGGATAACCAAAATTTGTCACATAATCTTTTCAAACTACAAATAATTTTATTGGATAGCAAATAGTTTTGAAACAAATAAAATCTATTCACTAGAAATAGAAAATACTTTTTGAAGGTTTGTTTTTGGAGAAAAACTAGATTTAAAAAACTGTTTTCGACAAAAAAAAAAAAAGTTTAGTAAAATATTTTTTTCCTGAAAATATTGTTCAAAAAGAAAGAGAGAAGAAAACAGAAGAGAGATAGAACATTCTTGTATGATTGGTGTATTTGATTGAGAATATATAGTGTCTATTAAATTTGATTATTGTCAAGAGGTTGCTAGTTTTGGTTATCTAAAGCCCATAATTTGATTATTTCTAAGGAGGTTGTTTAGTTTGATTGTAGCATTGTGAGCCATATTTTGAACAAACATTGTTAACTTTAAAAATCTTTTACTTTTGATTATAGCATTGTGGGTACTCTTAGCTTTAATTTCTCGCCATGTGTTTATCGGTGGCAATTCGGATCTTCTAATATGATCTTCAAGACCATACTACCAATGTTTTCAAATTGGGATACGTATTGTGTATCGTTTATTTCGTTTTATGAATCATATGGCAATACGTATCGCGTATCGTAAGATACATTAACAGAAGCTAATAGGCAATAAAATAATAGTTATACTTAATTATAGTATAAAAATTTGATGTATATTTGAAAAATAAGTGTTTTATATATGAAAAAAATGCTTTTACGATAAAAAAAATCCAAGTCTCTAAGGGAAGAGAAAAAAGTGCCATTATCTGTTTCACGTAAAACATGATCAAAATACATTCTTTCTTTTATTCGTGCATTGAGTTTGGGTTTTCTTTAAATGATTTGGATATGACAAATAGATGAAAAGATCAATACGCATTTGGTGTTCCACTTCTTAAAATATGGTATGATTTGTTCTCTGTAAGTAATCGTAGGATACGTCGCAGTATCTTAAGATTTTTAAACAAAAAGGATACGGGGTGTGATACGTATCGTTTTTGGAAGGAGACGATGGCGATATGAATCGTAAGATTTTAACAACTATGCATACTACCTCATTCATGCCAAGCCAACAAGTTTAATCTTCGGGAATCTTATTCTTCGATCATCCGTAATCTCATGAAATTCAAAAAAATCCTCTTTTGATTCAAGCCAATTGGAGAACAATCTACGATAATACGATAATTTCTTTCATCAAAATCTGGAACTTTTATCTAATAGCTCAAGGTATATTGTGGTGCATAGGATCTTTTGGAGAAACCGTAAGATACCAAAATTGATGCAGGATGGAATTTGAAATTGGGTTAAGGCTCAAATACGAAGGAAATGGATTGTTACCAAAATTGATGCAGGACAAGATTTGGAATTTGGTTAAGGATGCTCAAACATAGAGGAAAAGGGTTGTTTTGGGGTTGTGAACAGTAAATTGTGAATAGTATTTTGTAAGGAGAAGGATAAGAAGTGTTAGAGAAGGATAGATCTAGGTATCACACCTTAACCCAATGTATCACACCAAGGGCACCACACCTTAACTCAATGTATCACACCAAGGGCACCAAGGGGCTCTTTAACATCACATGAAAGAAACGACTGTGCCTTCACACAATCTTATCAATTTTTATTATCACTCATTTTGGTAATTGCCATAAGGTTTGTAATTTTATTTATACCTATTTCAACTTAACTCTAGAACTTTCCAAAATATATAACTTTCAACTAACTTTAGGCTTCCAAAGACACATTGAACAATGACTTTTTTACTGCATTCATGACATGTAAAATCTCTTTAATCAACTAATGGACTCTTGCATTAATGAGTAGTAATGACTTTTTGGTTTGGAGTTTTGAGATAAATTTTTGATGTAATGAGTGAAGAAAGATAGATAAAGAAACTTATTGAGAATCGTACAAAGAGTAAATTTTTTTGTCAAAACTTGTGAAAGAGCAAAGTGCAAAAGACTCTTTGATCAACTAATGGACTCTTTCACATCATTAATGACATGATGACTCCTTGATCAACCAAATGACTCTAAAGAAATGGACTAGAAATTAAATATAGACATTTTGACTTGACTAAAACCCAAAAGACGCTTCTAAAAATTCGGCCCATGTCTAACAAATATCCCAAGTTGCCCTATGTCATCCAACATTTGCCAAATTAGAGCTTGGGCCTTGGAAACATCCAATCCATGAGGCCATAACTTTCAACCATATGAAATTACCAAATACCCTTAACCACTTTGTTTGCGAAATCCTAGTTCAGGTGGTTATTTTTTCTCTATTTTCATCTGTCGGCTGCCCAGTGGACGAGCAATATTGGGGGTTTTCAGAAAAGAAGGGGAATAAAGAGCTTGTGTTTATTATCAGAAATCTATTGATATAAATTGCTTGTGTTTTATGTTAGCAATTTTTTTCACTCACTATCGGTACTTATTCTCTCTCCTTTTTTCTTTTTCTTTCGGGCATTCCGTTTATTTCTTTTGAACATTCCTAGACGTGCACCACCCTAGGCTAAGTATAGATGCCAAAATTACTCCAGTCATATTATTTTAGTCTGGGAATTTTGTAGATGAAAATGTGGTTTCTTTGCAGCGTACTTAGGGTTTCAAATAGACCGAATTGTTCGTGAATCTGTCACTCGATTTTTTGGGCTGATTCTTGTAAATGGCTCTTATCATATTGTCTTGTCCTGATTTTTTTTTTTTTTTTTTTTGTATTGGTAAAATAGAGTGTGTAGTTGTTTTGATGTATATTGGCTATCATTTGATAACCTCTAGTGTTCATGTATCATTTTTATTCTTCATTTTGAGTTGGGGATTATTGAAAGGGATCTAGGAGGTCGTTGGGTAATATACTATCCCAAACAGAAAACCTGACCGTACTTTAAGGGCTGTCATTGCTTTCAATGTAATTTTTGATCTACTTAAGATTTCCTTGACTAGTTCTGATTTATTGTTCACAGAATTGCCAAGTCTAGACTTTAAGTTCAAGATTGAAGTTCTAAAATAAGTATTAAAATGTAAGTTCGACTTTAAGATCGCAAGAACGCACCCTTATTCAACAATGCCATAGCTGAGCACGGATTCATATGCTAATCCAACGGTCTAAGAGGTAAAGAGAAAAAACCCTACACCCTACAAACCAACTCACGGGCCGCCCCATCCCTACCTTCTGTTTAAAAATCGAACATATTCTCTCCCCCCCCCCCCTCTCTTCAAAGCCTCTGATAGAGCGGCCAAAAACAGTCATTGCCCTAGTTGGTGAGTCACTCACACGAATCTCTCCTCTAATATTCTTTTGGAAAAAAATTCGTTGTTACCTCGCCTTTCAAGTTTGGGTTGGTGCAGCACCTGCAGATCTACAACTTGTTCGTGAATATCTGTCACTCAACTTGTTTTAATTTGCTGATTCGCATAAATGGCAAAATTTTGTTATTGGTAAAATGGAGTGAAAGGTGTGTCACGTATGGAGTTATCTAGGTTGTTGGGTAATATACTATCCTAAACGTAAGACCTTCCTGTACTTTTAAGGATTGTCATTGCTTTCAATGTAATGTTCCATCTACTTAAAGTTCCTTTGACCAGTTTTGATTTATTGTTCATCTATTTATCATAGAACCATTTGCATAGGGGAATATCTGTTGCTCGACTCGTTTCGCTGATTCTCATAAATGGCTCTTTCATTTTCTTGTACAAGTATCGTCACAGTGATGATTTCTGAACTTTTGCTCCGCATCATGCATATGATAAGCAAATCCCTTTTGATAGGTCATCATGCCAAATAACTTTATGGAAGATAAAATCCGGAAAGTTAGGAGTGGGACGTTGAGACTCCAATCTAAATTCGGTACGGCTGAAATTGGTTTTTTTGTATTGTGATTTCCTCTCAAAGCTATTCTTTTATATATATATTTTTTGGTAGCAGAATTCAGTTCTGTGTGTCCTGGCAAGGTGGGAGCGGCCATATACTGACAAATGCCCATCTCGTGTGTATTCGGGGGGAGGGAACTTTGGCTCAGCAATGGTATGCCGGCAAAGTTGTTGCCAATTTTAAAGGCGGGGAACAATGTGATGCGGAAGTCCTCTTTGTGGACGTCGGTAATGATGTCGCTCTCTTGAAAATACCTGAAAGTGTAATTAAGCCTTATAATGTTCCATGTGACTTTTCAGAAGACCTACCAGGCATGGGTGACGACTTTTTTCTCGTGGGTCACCCTCAAGGCCTCGTCCCTTTCAATGTTAAGTATGGACGTGTGAGCGACCCCTCCCGCCCCCCCAGTGACATCCCTGAGAACATTCTAAATGGTTATTTTCCTCACTCTCTCGAACACATGGACCCAGCCATGAAATTTCTTGAACTTGATGTCATGGCTGCTTATGGGTTCTCTGGAGGGCCCCTATCAACGGTAGAGGGATTGGTGTTTGGGGTCTTTCATGCTGGAATCCAAGGAGCCGCTTGTTTTGGAATACCATTTGCCATAATTCAAAGTGCCTTGAATCAACGCAGCCCGGGAGACCCCGTGTTCCGTCATCTCAAACTGAGCACCCTTAGTCATGTTTAAAAGATAAACTTGAGCAGCCGTTAAAAAACACATGGGCGAACTGTTCAATATCAGGTTTGAAGATTTTTGAAGACTTTCGAGGTTTCGTGATATATTTTGAGATTGGCAATAAATGAAAGATTATCTCATTCTTGTTTCCTCTTTGTATTTCAGATTGAGTGAAATTAATATATTGTGAGTGTGTTTGTTTCCTCCTTGTATTTCAGATGGAGTGAAATCAATATATTGTGAGTGTGTGCAATTTTCTTGTGAGTTTCATTTATTATAAGTGTGTGATCAATACTCCACCTAACAAATGGTATCAGAGCCCTCTTATCCGAAAAAATTCTCACTCAGAAAGAAACATACCTTCGGCCTGCTATTTTCAACCAGATAATAGCTACCTCAAAAATCAGAGTTTTTAGTGCAAATTCAAGATCATCTCAGCCACAAGAGTTGATCGCCTTCGAGTCCTGCGACGAAAACGAACGGCCTTTGTTCTGTCAAAACCCAGCAATAACGAATCCAGAAGTCGGGAACGGCCTTTGCTCTGTCAAAACCCAGCAATAACGAATCCAGAATTCGTTAACCCGACGATGCACAGCTGCTGCAAGAGAACAATCGAACCACCAGTTCGAAACCCACACGATCAAGACCACACGTTCCCATCAAATTTGGCGGTACCAATTCTCGCTTCACAAAACAGCGTGAAGAAAAAGAAGCAAAATATTTTTTTTCTTCCTATTTGAAAGCAAATCAAATCGACCTGTTTTCGGTAAAACCAAAGTCTTTTGTCTTTTCAAAAAACAGGTGATTGTCATCCCATTTACTAACCCATTACTACCTAGAGACAATTAGGGCCCGATTGGATGGTGTATACGGTGGGTGTATTACACAATACACCCAGATTAAGGGCTAATACACCGTTTGACATCCATTTCTTCCCCTGTATTAACTAATATCCGTATTCGCTAATACACCCAGAACAACCATAAATTATTGCTACCCTCCCAGGTAGCAATAACTAATCCGGATGTATACGCCTGATTTTTGACCAAAACATCCCTCTTCATTCCCTCCCCCAACGGCTCTCTCACTCTCTCTCTCTCTGCTAACAAAAATTGCAAAGAAGAACAGGCCATGTGAAGAAGAACAAAAATTGCTAACATAAATTACTCACAAAATATGTATGTATATGTAGAGACTAGAGAGAGACATACCTGGGTTCCGTACATATCGGAGAGACGGAGATAGACGATCAAAGACAGAGAGAGATGATCGGCGAGAGAGGACCAGCAGCGGCGGCGGCCGCTGCTGCTTTTTTTTTCTTCTTCTTTTTTCTTCTTCGTTTCCGTCTGTTTCTCTCTCTCTCTCTCTCTCTCTCTCTCTCTCTCTCTTATAAACGATAAGAACGAGGGGAAAAAAGAAAATTGATTTGGTGTTTTGGAACACATGACAATGAAAATGAACGGTTGGATGGAAAAAAATAGATGGTTGGAACAAATTGAAAAAGTTTTTTAAACTAAATAACATTCTAGGTTTTTTTTTATAATGAGTAAATAAAATTTATATTTTAAAAATTGTTATATTATTTAATTTATTGGTATAGTAAATTTTTATAACTTAGAATTGTCGAAAATTCATTAAATATATTAAGTTTTGCAATTATATAATTAATGTTAGGAATAATAAAGTTTGGGACTGTACAAGGGCAAAAGAGTCATTTCACAGTTTTTTACATTATACACCCTTCCTTCTAATACATCATCCAAACCATTTACTTTTTAATACACCATCTATAAATGTCACATCAATGTGTGCTCTCCCTTCTTAACTAATACCCCTTACTATCTTATCACCCATTCATAAATAATACACCCAAAACATATACGCCATCCAATTGGGTCCACCGAAGTTTTGGTTTTTCAAATATCGCCCGATCCCATTTATTCCACCATTTATTCCTACGAAGCCATTTTCCATAAAGGCCGCCCACAAAGGCTTAAATTGCAGTCAACCTCCCTGCACTCTTAAGTCATTAAGTCAAAGTCCAAAACTTTCAAAGACTTTACTTTGAACCCCTTCCATTATTTTCAGGTTTGATGACTAACGGAACATCTCAAGACGTCATTCCGAAGCTCACCAAGGACAATTATGATAATTGGTCTATCCAAATGAAAGCACTGCTTGGTGCTCAAGATGTTATGGAAGTAGTAGAGAAAGGTTACGAGGAACCTGCCACAAAAGAAACTGAAACAACGTTAAAGGAGGAACAAAAGACTACGCTCCGTGCCGAGCGAAAGAAGGATTGCAAAGCTAGGTCCATCATCTATCAAGGACTTGACGAGGCCACGTTTGATATCATCGCTTCTGCCAAAACTTTCAAAGAAATTTAGGAGATACTACAGAAGACTTGCAGAGGTGTTGACAAAGTAAAGAGGATTCGCCTTCAAACTCTACGAGGTGAATTCGAGTTTTTACGAATGAAATCCTCAAAATCTAGTTTTGAGTATTATGCTCGGATTATGGTGGTTTCAAACCAAATGAGGAGAAATGGCGAAACTCTCACCGACACGAGAGTAATAGAAAAGATCTTGCGATCAAAGATCGCAGATTCAACTTCATCATTGGAACGATAGAAGAACTTAAAAATGTTTCAACCATGTCTATTGAAGAGCTCGTGGGTTCACTGCAAGCCCACAAACAAAATTTGTACAAAGACGATGATAGAGCCCCGGAACAAACTCTACAAATGAAGTTATTCCTCAATGAGGGAAGGTACGAGCAATGAGGGACATCTCAGAAAGGACAAGGCTATGGTTCCCATGGAAGAGGCTTTGAGAATTCAAATTCCAAAGGCAGAGGTGGTAGAGGACTCTCTAGAAGAGGGAATCAAAACCATGCTCCAAGGGGAGGTGGTCGAGGACAACAAAACCATGCTTCAAGAGGAGGTGGACAAGGACATCAAAGTCATAATCCAAGAGAAGGAGGACAAGGCAGAAAAGGCGGGCAATTGCAACAACCATCCGAACGTTGACAAAAGTAACATTCAATGTTACAATTGTGAAAAGTATGGCCACTATAGCAACGAGTGCTGGGGAAGACCAACATCAGATCAAGTTGGCAAAACAACAAACTATGTAGACAAAGAGCCAACTGGAGGAGATTCAATGAGTTTCATGGCACACAGTCCTACCGAGCAGGATCAAGTACATGGTTTCTTGATTCTGGAGCAAGTAATCATATGACCGGCTCAAGATAGCTTTTTATTGAACTTGATTAAAAGGTTCAGGACCTCTCTAAAGTCCCAGTTCGAGGGAGAGGTGATATTGTAATCAAAAGGAAAAATGGAGATCATGCATTCATCTCCAATGTCTACTATGTTCCAGACATGAAGACTAACATTCTTAGTCTTGGCCAACTATTGGCGAAAGGCTATCAAATTAGCCTGAAGGATGTGCAACTGACGATTGCAGATGCTCGAGAGAAGCTGATTACTCGAGTAATGATGGCGAAGAACAGGATGTTTCCGCTTACTGTTCTTCATGGCACACCAAAGTGCCTCAATGCCATTATCAACGACAAAGATTGGATATGACATCTCATATATGGGCGAATAAGAAGATGGTCAAGGGCTTACCTCATATTCAACGTCCAAATGAGTTATGCGAAAGCTGCATTCTTGGCAAACAACACCGCAATAACTTTGGAAAGCAAGTTGATTGGAGAGCATCCATGCCGCTCGAGCTAGTACACACAGATGTCTGTGGTCCGTTGAAGCCAATCTCAAACTGTCAGAACAGATACTTCCTCACGTTCATCGACGACTATAGCAGAAACACGTGGGTATACTTTCTGAAATTGAAGTCAAAAGTATTTGAAAAGTTCAAAGAGTTCAAAGCTCTTATTGATAAAGAAAGCAGCTATCGTATAAAGACATTATGGTCAGATCAAGGAGGAGAATACATTGGAGATTAGTTCGAGGAATTCCTTAGGCAGCTAGGAATCAGACACCACTGCACACCAGCATACACCCTTCAACTAAATGGTGTAGCTGAAAGAAAGAATCATACTATCCTCAACATGGCCAGAAACATGTTGAAAGATAAAGACATGCCCAAGAGATTTTGGGCCGAAGCAGTTTAATGTGCAGTCTATTTACTCAACAGAAGTCCTACAAAGACTCTGAAGTCAAGGACACCACAAGAAGCATGTACCACTCACAGACCAGGTGTGGGTCATCTCAGAGTATTTGGTTGTATTGCCTATGCTAAAATTCCAGAGGCAAACAGAACCAAACTTGAAGACAAAGGAATGAAGTGTATCTTTGTTGTATACGGTGACATGACGATGGGATACAGGCTATACAATCCTGTCACTCAGAAGGTGATTTTCAGCAGAGATGTCATCTTCGAAGAAAATGAATCTTGGAGTTGGGACCAGACAGAAGTTACTAGAAATATGGAGCTGGAAGAAGAAGAAGAGCAGGCATCATAACCACAAAGAGGTGAACCATCCTCACCAGTTGCACAGGAGTTTTCAGACATGAGACCCAGAAGTACACGGAGCTTAGATGATCTGTACCAGAATACAGATCTGTTGGATGCAGATTTCACTATGTTCTGTTTACAAATAAGATGTGATCCAGTCAATTTCGAGGAAGCTAACCAAGAAGGAAAATGGAGGAAGGCTATGGATGAAAAGATTCATTCCATAAAGAAAAACAATACATGGGAGCTGACCAGTCTCCTAACAGGTCGTAAGGCGATTGGAGTGAAATGGGTCTACATGGCTAAGAAGAACGCTCAAGGAGAGGTTCAAAGATGCAAGGCAAGGCTTGTTGCAAAAGGATACAAGCAAAGAGAAAGAATAGACTATGGCGAAGTATTCGCCCCTGCTGCCAGGATGGAGATGATCAGGCTAATGATCTTATTAGTTGCTCAGATAAGATGGAAGATCTACCAGTTGGATGTCAAGACAGCATTCTTAAACGGATTTCTGAAAGAAGAAATCTATGTGGAGTAGCAACTTGGATATGTGAAGAAAGGTCATGAAGACAAAGTGTACAAATTGACGAAGGCGCCATACGGTTTAAAGCAAACACCTCGTGCATGGAATACCAGAATTGATAAGTACTTCTAGGAGAATGGATTTGAGAAGCGCCCCTATGAACATGCACTCTATATGAAGGAGACTGATGGAATCCAGCTGTACGTATGCCTCTACGTTGATGACTTGATTTTATAGGCAACAATCCAACTATGTTTGATTCTTTCATACAAAGTATGGTTCAAGAGTTCGAGATGACAGACATCAGACTCATGGCACATTTTCTCGGAATTGAAGTGATGCAAAAAGATGACGGCATTTTTTTCTCTCAAGCTGGATACGCCAAAAATGTCCTCAAGCGTTTTGGCATGGAGAAAAGTAATCCAGTGACTACTTCAGTTGAAAGTGGAGTAGAACTCAGGAAGAGCGAGGTGGGAGATGTTGATCTGACATATTTCAAAAGTGTGGTAGGACGTCTTCGCTACTTGACGTGCACAAGACCAGACATACTATATGGAGTTGGTCTTATCAGCCGATACATGGAGACACCGGATCAATCCCATTTGAATGCAGCCAAGTGGATTCTACGCTATGTCAAGGGTACAATCAATGATGGACTGTTCTATACATCAACTCAAGACTTCAATCTTGTTAGTTATTCTGATAGCATTTGGGGAAGAGACCTGGATGAAAGAAAGAGTACTATTGGATTTACTTTCTTCCTTGGAGATACAACTTTCACATAGTCATCGAAGAAACAAGCGATAATGACGTTATTGTCTTAGAATATGGGTTCGGAATATGCTAAATCATTTGGGGATATCTCAAGAAAATCCCACGGAAATCTACATCGACAAGCGTTCAGCAATTGCTCTCGCAAAGAATCCTCTATTTCATGAACGAAGCAAACACATTGATACGAGGTATCATTTCATCAGAGAGCATGTCAAGAATAAATAAATGGAGCCAGTCTCTTGCAGGACACAAGATTAGGCTGCTGATATTTTCACGAAGCCCCTCAAGCATGAAGCATTCATAAAAATGAGGATAATGCTTGGAATGAAGAATCCTTGAGACTCAAGTTTAAGGGGGGATGTTAAAAGGATAAACTTGAGCAGCCCTTTGCAAAACACATGAGTGAACTGTTCAATATCAGGCTTGAAGATTTTTGAAGATGATAAGCACCTAAGATTGTATGAACGGGATGCTTAAGTCCTTTAGTTAGTAGCGTCTCTTTTATAATTCTTCGTTTTTATTTGATATTACTCATAAGGTAGTTTGTTTAGTGTTACAAGTAAAACGTCCTGAAAAGGAGTATTTTGGACACAAGGCTAACCCCCAATAGAGTTCAAGTATCCGCGCCAAGTATGGAAAGTAAGGTTTATTACAAGTTATGGTCTTCAATTCATAGATTTTTACAATTGACTTTTTTTTTTAAAAGAGGTTGATTGTATTGTAATATAGGTCCAACATTGCCGCAGTCCAAGCGTGCGCTCTCTCTTTTGACGGTTCCATATTATCAATAATAACTGTCTTTGAGATGAAGAACATGCTCCAAATGGCGCCACATACGCCACTCGTTTAATCTTCTTCGATGTGACTATTTTGACAAACTTATTGAGAAGAATCAAATAAATAGTAGGACCGTGGAGAACGGTATATGTTGTTACAGTACTAAGCTTCATCCGATCCGACAGACACTCAGATTGTCTATTGATAACAAGGAGGTGTTCAATGAGTCAAGCCAAATACCATTCACTCTAATAAATTTCACATTTCATGTTGAAATACTCCTCCGATGGATTGCCTTCTGAGTAAACCGAAGCAATGCTCACTAGATTAATGAGCGAAATGGTGGCATGTGACTTTAATAGATCTTTGGTGCAAGGAAGCATGTAGTAAGGTGTAGTGGGCCGAACATTATGGCTTGGTCCACCACGACTGGTCAAGCTGTAGGCCAGGGTGGTTATTTGTCAACGATCTGGGGTCATTCCATCACCCCCACCGTGGAGCTTGACTAGCCGTGGAACTCTTAGGTTTAGCCATGGCCAAGCTCAGGCAGAAGATACTCTCTGACCCAAATACTCCAGAAGTCATGTTGCTCACCCAGACCAATATGCAGGTAACTGCTTAATCCCAAGGTGATGTGTATGACGTCACCTGTGGCGGTTATGCTAGGGGATAATGATGAACGCACATGGAGGTGTCAGCTCATACCCAAAAACGGTTATCAAACCCTATATGAGACTTCAAATGTGACGTCAACCGATGCGTGCAAAGCGCATGGATGTTGTGGTGGGCCAAACCCAGTTTGGCCATGGGTTGGCCCGTAGGTTGATTTTGCGAGGCTAGGAGATGAGCATGACGGGTTGGACTTGTGCAAGCGGTTTGGGCTTAGGCCTTGTGCGTGTTGTGGTTTAAGCCGAGAAGAGGTGGACCGAACTAAAGGGTTAGGCCCACCGGTGTCAAAGGCCAAGTTCGCGAGCTCGATGATCAAACCTTCGGGTTGGGCGAATGGGCCGATTGGGCTTAGAGGGTCGGCTCGACCCGGGCGGGAGCTGCATAGAGATCCCTTCAGTCGGTTCTAAAAACTTCTAGAACACTCCAGAGTTGGGGTTGGTTTGGGCATGTGCCGTGCACACCTGACTTGAAGAGCAAGTATATATATCTATAAATAGGAGAGGATAAACCCTAAGAAAAGTACACAATCTCAGACCCTACTACAGTACTCTATCTCTCTTGCCCTTATATATTGACTTGCTCATCAAAAGGGCATGGGGCAGCCTACCGCCTCGCAGGTGCAGGTACGCAGCGAAGTAGTGGAGGAGAGATCCGAAGGAGTTCGAGGAGAAACCACCACACCAAAGATGTACTTGAAGAGCAAGCAAAGAGATCTCTATAAATACTCAAGAGAGAAACACTACAGAGGTACATCTTATCTTCCCCATTCAAACCCAAGTCCTTTGCTTTCCTCCCTCTGCACTTTCTCATCCTCATGCCGGAGGGCCAAACCGGAGCTTCTAAAGTTTGGTCTTTTAGTTGTGCTTCGTGGTAGAGGTTAGGTTCAAG
The DNA here is from genome assembly GCA_019656295.1 of Rhododendron mucronatum var. ripense. Lineage (NCBI taxonomy): Eukaryota > Viridiplantae > Streptophyta > Magnoliopsida > Ericales > Ericaceae > Rhododendron > Rhododendron mucronatum. The sequence goes on along the minus strand of BPLT01000122.1, from coordinate 21,594 downwards.
AGACCAAGGTAGATCTGCTCGAACCACAGATACTGAAGAGGTGCACTAGACATTTCGGAACCCCTCATAAGGTCAATGAATACGTCTCTAAATCTTGAATGAGTTGAAGATGGGATACATGGGGCGAATTTATTAGGCTAGGGCAACTTTGCCGTTGTCGTTGTGATTATAGTGGGTAATGAAGTTGGAGTCCTAGTCGAGCCTACTATCCCTATAGTCCCCAAAACTAGGCCTTTCAATAGGGACGAATTGGCACACGAGAAAGGGAAATCAAATCAGGCACCTTGTTGCTAGAAATCACACAATGCGCTTCTGTGATGTACTTTCCCGATATCCTCGCCCGCCGAGTCCTTTGGCAAAAAGCTTGTCCGTGAACGGGTTGTAATCATACGAACCATGAGTGTCGTTGCTGCACCTTGGTTTAGGGGGTTGCGGGCCCCCAAGTCCATCGGGCGATAGCAAATGGCATGTGAGCTTGTAATATTGCAATCGAACAAAGTGAGTAGGCCACCTGTTTTTTTCATGACTACGTTGACCTCGTTTTCAACAAGCCATATGAATGAAATCTTAGACAACATTTTCTAAAAGCGCCCTTAAAATTAACGTACTTTCTATGCTGGCATTTCGAAAAACGCCACCAATACGAGGGTTGGTAGGTCTACATTTTCCTGTAGAAAACTAACTTGCATATGAATTTGATTTTTAAGACTAATAAAAAATTAAGCATGGCCCCTCTTACTCTGGACGCAGTTATATCTAAAAGTTGTGATGGTAGTTTTTGTTGTGGCATTAGACAATTATCAACAGGTAACATGGTTGGGTTGGGTCCTACTCACCTCCCTCCCTTCACTAGAGTACAAGGGTACTGATTCGTTTGTTATGTATATACACATATTCGAATATGAACGTGGGTACCTTAGTGGGGTGGGTTTAGCAAACTAAACGTACATTAAATAACTTCAAGAGTACATATTTCTGAGGTATTTAAAACTCCTTGCACCATATTTCTGAGAAATGAAAGCTTCCTGCATAGACTGAGCTTCTATTGAAAAGCAAGCTTGGTTGAGAATAAAAACGTGGATATATCTCAGCAGCTTTTGAAGGCAAGTGGGCATCCAAGTTGATAGCAAAAGCATGTGTGAAATTAAAGGCTGGGAAGAAAAAATCTCCAAGCATGGGCTTGGAATCAATAAAAGTTGAGTTTGGATAGTGCACGAACTTTTGTGTCGCTTCCGCTTTCCAACAAATGGTATCAAAGCGTAGGAAAGAGATCCTAGGCCAAAATCGACGGGCTAGACGGGTCAAAGAAATTAGAGCCAGAATTGATAGATCCGGAGAAAAGAATCGGAGTCGAAGCAGAAAGCAAAGACGATCGTGATGTCGAGGTCGAGAGGCTTTGACGGTGGGTGAGAGGTTGTCACGTGTGGCGGTGTTTCTCTTTTTTTCCCGGAGGAGGAGGAGAAGAGCTGAGAAAAGAAGACGAAGAAGAAGAAAAGTTGCAGAAAAGTAAAAAGAAAGAAGGCTCTGTGGAGAAGAAGAATAGTTGAAAAGAAAAGGAGAAAAAGTTTAGTATTGTGTGCAAGTGTGCTGGCTGTCGGCAGAGGAAGATAAAAGGAAGCAATAATATAAAGATGGGCCATTTATTGAATGGCTCTTGGTTTGTTTAAGCAGTGGGAGAGTTTTGCGGTTTGGTCAAAACCAAAATTATTTAGTGTGGGCGATGCTGTGGAGAGTATGGTGCAACTGTATAAGTGAACAGTGCTATACGGATGAATAGTGCGGTATAGGTTAAGAATACCGCGAGTTGACGAGAAAATCACTCTCCAAGTGATTTGAAGATGAACTTTTGGCTACCAAAGGCTAAAAGTGACGATAATTTGACGGAGTAGACGAGACGATGTGATCCCGGCCTGACAAGAAAGAGACGGAGATGTTTTTGGCTACCCATAGCCAAGTGACGGATGAGACGTGACGAAGCAAAATCGGATGTAATTTTGCGGGACAAGAGATTTTTGGCACTTCATGCCTAAAATCAAAGATGACGGATGAAACGAGATGTGACGCAAGTTTTTGGCCAAATAAAAAATGACGAGAAGACAAGATGTGATCAATTAGACGAGAAACACCAAATCAGACAGGTTTGTGATGAGAACAAACTTGAGAAGAGGAGACGTAGACGAGACGAGCCCATCAAGCTTGAGTGATGGAGGAGAAATACCAAAATTAAATACTACAAGATTTTGGTAAGACGGACGAGAGAATGACGACCAATTCATGATTGGAGGCCTATAGAGGTGAAATGACGAGGATTGACGCGCCAAGCCGTTCAAGCTATGTTCGGACCTAAATTCGACGTGTGGAACAAGGAGCGTCATACTCCTTGTGTGACGAAATCAACCAACAAAGTGGTGGAAGAGGCTCAATGAGAGGGAGCCAGTACGAATAACAGATGATTGTTCCTATAAGATGAAAAAATTGACAACAAACGATTGTCCAACGAGATGAGGTGTCGAGACGACGAGACAGAGGCACTGAATGAAAGAATCAAGCTTAAGGGTATGTTGAAAAATAAGCTTGGTTGAGAATGAAAAACGTGGATATATCTCAGCAACCTTCGAAGGCAAGTGGGCATCCAAGTTGATAGCAAAAGCATGTTTGAAATTAAGGCTGGGAAGAAAAAGTCTCCAACCATGGGCTTGGAATAGTTATACTATATGCATATAAATGGAAGCTCTAGCAGTGTTTAAATGTACGTGTGGGGAAATAAAGAGAGAGAGAGAGAGCAAAGAGGAAGAGAGAATTAGGGAGCCCCTGTGGGGACTCCCTCACCACCAGTGGATGTGAGAAACAGAGTTGTGAGGTGTGAGAGGTGTAATTATATAAGTGTATATGTGTTAGAAATCAATAAAAGTTGAGTTTGGATAGTGCACGAACTTTTGCGTCGCTTCTGCTTTCCAACAGCTTCATGCGCTAGGATATGCCCGCGCATTCGTTGTCTTTCTCTAAATGTGTTGCCGTAGAGGAGCTCCCGGTTACCAGTAGAGTCATCTTGGATTAGTTGATAACATGGAGTGAATAGTATTTCTTTGGTATACATAGTAAGAGAATTTATGGGTAGCGGTATAACAATTCTAGTTTATCTATATACTCCTGCTTTATGTAAATGAAGGTACTGTAGTGTACTTTTGCACTACAGCCCTGTTGTGCAACAAAAAAAAAAACGCCGTTTTGGCCATTGTTCAGGAAACAAAGCAACCCATCCAATGGATTGCCACCGTTTCTGGACAATTAAACGTCAATGTCTGTATGTGGCTAGATAGATTCAAGCCACATATGACTTAAATCTAACATTTAACATATAAATAAATGAACAAACATACCAAGAACCACACCACAATGAGTCTTAGCAAACGTTACAGCAGACCAAGGGAAAAAGTACTAGAAACATACCTTCTCATTGCTTGACCGTAGCTCCTGGAATCTAAGAGGAAAATGTGCTTCCTGAGCTAGCTAGCCTAGTAAGAATATGATCAATCACTCGTGCATGACGGCTCTTTCACATTTTCCCTGTCAGATCATATGGTAGTTTACTTAATTAGCGCAACAGTTTTACAATAAACATGTGTAATTGCATCTGGATGCTACAAATTACTATGTAATTATCTGTCCATTCAGGCTTTGCACAGTAGATTTATAAATGAAGTACATACAAACTATGCAGGCTAAAATACAGAGTTTTCAAATTTCAGACGAATAGAAGAGAAAACAAGCCACGCTATGCCTAAACATTTAAACATCATTGTCCATACAAATTTAAAGGTTCCATCAAATCCAGCCAACCTGTTACATAGCAGTTACTGTTCATAAACTACAAGCAAGCATCCTATATAATGCACATAAACTATAACAACTAATGTTTCTATAATAGACGGATCACATGGGTAGCAAATCAAGAAAATTAGTTGGACCACAAAATTAATGACAGTTAATAACCGACTTTCAACTTTATCCATCGGTGCAAGGAAAAAAAGAAGCGCCATGAATGGATTATATTACATGCTTACGATTGGTCACTTGACATAGTTAGCAAATCAAGAAAATTAGATCGACCACAAAATTAAATGACAGTTAAAAATTCAAAATCTGCGTACAAACTAACTACATACCAAAAAAGGTGTCATAGATCATGGTTGCAACTTACACGTTGCATAAAACAAAAAACCAACAAATATATTAATTATTCAGACCGCAGACAAGTCCTATTAACATGGACACTATAATCCAATGGGTTGGGGCAAACCATGTAGCATACCCATGTTTCTTGAAGTGCTCCAGATACTTGAAAACATCATCGATTGGTGCGACTTCAAAATGTCGGCCAACATTGTGAATGATACCAATAAATCCTCCATCCAAATTGACAAGAGGTCCCCCAATACAAGACTACATAACAGTAAGCAAATAATAGATATAAAAGACCATGAGAATGTTGCATAAACATAACCGCAGACAAAAGGTACAGAATAACCAATGAAGAAATCAATTTAGAACACAAATCCACAGATACAATATTCCCTCCGTCCCAAATTGGATGTCAGTTTTTGATATCTGTGTCAATTTCAATTCCTTATATATTTCAATATGGATCTCAAAAAATATGAATCTTATTTGATAGTTCTCGATTAATTCTATTATACAAACTTTTGAAACTCATGCAAAACATTATAGATTGAAAGATAAACGATGAAAAATGACACGATTTTCAAAAATTGTCATCCATTTTGGAACGGAAGGAGTACAAACAATGGTGCCAATTATGAGGAACATCATTAAGGTCCTACGCAACAGAAACCCCAAAACGCATAGCGGCATGGGGGTGAGGACCAATAGAACCGATTCTCACAATTAGGGCTCAAACTTTATCTATAATAGATTTTTGCTTATTTCCAACAAGCGAACACCAATCATGAACTTATGTCTTCGAAGGTTTGAAAATAAATTGCAACATAAGCCTCTTGTTGCAATGTTCTTTTCTCCATAAAACTCTAATTATTTAAATTAGAGACAAAACGACAAATCTAACCAACCATGGAGGATACTCTTTCAATATATCCAATATGAGAGAGAGAGAGAGAGAGAGAGAGAGAGAGAGATACTTTGGCAATATATCGAAATTCTGCTTTTATCAATTGCCCAGATGTTCTTTCATTGCGAGACTCAGGTGTTTTCCATCTCTTGGTTAATGCTACCCCTAGCATCCAACCTAGGCCAACATACCAACTGTCAATTCTTTGCAAGAAGCCAAGTATATGAAACAAATCCAATACCTGAGATAACTTAGATTATAACCAAATGTTGCATGGTCCCAATTAGAATACCAAAGTATACAGCCAGCAGCCACCATCGAATAGTCTTGCATGTAATCCAACTTTCCAAAAGTTGCTGCGATTAGTTGGTGACCAGATATAATCTTTACAAATGTTGTATCGGAGCAAAAATTAGCTTCCAACAAGACGCCTTTATACATAGCTACGTTGTGCAAAAACTTGACACTAATCTGCAATCAAATCAAACATGTATCTCAGAACATATAATGTAGGACAAGTGGCTGAAGCATTTATGGAGCAATCGGAGAGTCACAAGTCAAAGAATTAGTAATAAGTTATTCAATGAGTCTTTAGAAGTACTTCGTATTAAGTATTGAAGGGTCATTTTTGTTGGAAGTCTAAGAGTCATGTGCTGGGAATGTCAAAGGTTGGGTCTATCTTTATCCTTAGCTAGTATAAATAAGATTGGAAGCCTAAGGGCAAATTAACTTTCAATCAATATTAATTCAAGAGTTTTTATCCTTTTTACAAAAAATGATGAGATTTGGTGTGAAAGGACTCCCCTTATTATATCTCTCTTTCTAACCCGCCAAATGAGCTCAACTCCCCCAAATTCATGAACATCGGCCAAATGTATTAGAAATTGGTAATTTCAACAAAAAATTGAAGTAAAAGAAAACAAATAAAAGAGTTTAACTATCAAACAATGGTGAGAGAAGAAACGCCTGGGCAACGACGCAAGCAACAAGACAAAGAAAGATTCGATCTGCTTGAAGGAATACATGTAGCAGGAGACAAACCATAACAACGACTGACTTCATAGCTGCGTAGAAATGTTCGAGAATTCACTAACAACAAACAACGGTGGTGTTACTGTTACGTTACGTGTAAATCAACAAACACAAAGCACAACATTACATTTGGCTGTGAAGAGTCCCATCTAAATCGAATATATATAAGCAAACCTGATTGAAGAGAATCATTCAAGGGTTGTGCAAAGGAAGGAGGAGTGAAAATCCTGAGTACGATGCATCAGGGCAGCAACAGAGCCGACTTGTTATGCAGGGATGGCCAAACTGATCGACAAACATCCAGATTAGGTCCATGGATGAGATCATCAATTGGATCTTTTACCTTTAAAAAGAATCAAATAAAAAAAGCGGAAGATGAAAAATATTCACTCACTGCCGCTGGTGTTCGCACTGGAGCTCCTATGGCCTTTATGTAGAAGCTGTTACAATGGTGTCCGCAAGTAATTTGAAGAGGATGAGTTACACACACGCAGACGTGACAAAAAAATAAAAAGTTAACAAAATCTGAGCCGACCTTTATGATGCTGCAGGAATAATTAATCAGATCGTCGTAGAGGGAGATCTTAGTGTAGCGCTCTTTGGGGACTCAAGTTTCAGAGATTGCCTAAGCTCAGGAGGTGTCTGAGAGAGAGAGAGAGAGAGAGAGAGAGAGAGAGAGGTAAGGGTTTGCGGTGGTTAGGGTTTGCATGGCATTATTTGTTTAGTTATGCGGAATTGGTTTGGGCCAGTATAAGATTTCGGGTGGTAAATTAAACACAAATTCATTAATCAACCCAAATTCACTTATTAAAAAATAGACTTAACCTATTTATTCTTTGGGTCATAAGGGGTCCAACCTATCTAATCTATTTACTAATTAGGCTTAATTGAATATTAATTGAGTCAACTTAAATGACCCACTTTATAAATATATAACCCAACAAAAAAAAAAAAAAAAAATAGAGGAGGAAAGTCCAGAGACTTCAGTCTTGTTTTCATGGGAAACAGGAAAATGGTTCCTTGACGTCGACTTCCACCGACTTCTGTTTCACATTCTTGAGGGGAAACAGGAATGTGATTCCTTGGGGAAACTGGAATGTGATTCCTTGATTCTGGTGTATTTGTTGAGGAATCAGTGGAGGCAAACATGTGAGGAAATTTGCTCTCAAAAAATTCAATATTTATGTTGTTTACCGAATTACTGTCTTTTTTTTTGGTTCGACAGTTAGGTGTGTCCAATTCAACTTACACACACCACGATTAATGCTCTCCTTGGTTTGTTTATAGTCAGGTCATCCATGCCTAAAATTGAAACGCAACAAATTACTTTCTTTCGTTCTGAGCCCAACCCTGTTCAATATTGCGGAAAGCAAGCCGACCAACCAACTGACTAGCCTAGAGTTGTTCTTTACCTTTTCTTCCCCCCGCCCCCCAAAAAAAAAAAAAAAAAAAAAATCCTTCCTCACTATTGTGATCCAAACACAATCCAATTGTATCTTGTTTTCGCAGGAAATTCCGGAGAAAATTGTTTCAGATTCTTTTAATAATTACAAATTCCTACTTGTCTTGGGTCTCTGTATTTTGTAGGGAAATTCTGAGAGACTCAATTGTTTCACATTCCTCTTTTTCGTCTACATTTTCTTTTTCTAACGGAATGAGGAAAAAAATGAAAATGAAAATTAAACTGGAAATTCTCTTTCTGGATAAATCAGAGAAAAAGAATTGAAAAGAACTATTTCGTTCACAGTACAGAATTCCTGGCACTGTTGGAAATTCAGACAGAAAATGGAAAAAACGCAAAGAAATATTTTGGTCATTTTAGTAGTGGAGGGATAGTACAGTAATTTTACAGGGGTATATTAGTCATTTAGATTTATAGGGATAATATGATCATTTTAGTGTACATTGGTACTTTAATATTTTAAATTTTAGTATATAGTATGTAATTGGGTTAATAGGCAGGTCGAGTTTGATTTTAAATAAATGGGTCGGGTTGAGTATGAGTATGAATAATTGAGCTCATAATTAATTGGTCTAAATAGGTCAATAACCCATTAAAAACTTAATCCACTTATAATTTACCCAATTTGATCCAAACCCGCCCATTTGACATCCCTAGATTTCCCTATGGGTCCTAACCAGCACAGGTTTGAAATGGAGTCCTCCTCTCGGCCTAAATTCTCTAAACTGGATTTTTTTTATATTATATATATAAAAAAAGGAACACTAAAGACAAAAAAAGATGTCTTTGATATGTACCTTTTTTTGAAAATTTTAATAACTTTTCCTGATTCTGTTCATTGCGACAAATCAAAGAAATACGGAGTACACATTTTGATTAAAAGAAAAAATTCACCAAAACAAAAAGATCAGGAAATAAAGCAAAAAAGAAAAAAAGAAAAAAAGGGAAGTTCAACACACATTCCGAAAGGTAAACCGATTATTTCGTAGACTCTGGTTAGATTTTCAGACCATACAAAAAGGTCGTCGCACAAAAATGCAGTTGTGGCATCAGGCATGCCGGCCCCTTAATCCTTATAATAGTGTTCGAACGACACAACCAAAATGCTTTGCTTTCACTTTGAACATGCATGGTTCTTACACTTGGAGGAAGAGAATACACTTCTCTTCACATTAACTCGATCCATGCTATTATGGCTATAGATACGTGAGATTGAAGTCGTTAAAACACTGATCATAAAATTCGTGTATGTACCTCTGTACCAGGAAATTTCGGACCGTTGGATTACATAAAAATTTTAACAAACCAAAATTTATTCATGCAATTCAACGATTTGGAATTTCTTGATACATGGTTTTCCGGTATAGAGGATCTCGGGTGAACTCATTAACCTATCCATTAGATTTAGTTGAAACCATGAAAGTCATTTCAAAAAACTCTGAATTGGAAATTGTCGCATGACTCTTCGATCTCCTTCTCCTCCTCCTCCTCCTTCTCCGTCTCCTTGCGCGATTTGGTTCGTTACTTTGTTCCAGTAATAAGGGACTGTCTGCCTACCCCAAAAATGTTGGAATTTTCCAAGTTCTTTATTTTTGTTGAGGTCAAGCCGTAGAAAAATTGCATTCAAGGAATTTTAGTCATAGACAGTGCATCAATTCTGAAAAAATTGCATTCAAGGAATTTTCCAAGTTCTTTATTTTTTCTCAATGCAGATTTTTTTGATCGGCTTTTTCTCAATACAGATTAATGCAAGAAAGACTCCAGCAAAGTCAATTACTTGAGAGATTATTTAGTGCCCCAAGTCTCTCCACACCACACATTGTTGTGGGGTCCTCACACTTAGTGAGATCCACAAAAATGTGTGATTGAGGAGAGGCCTGGAGCACCATGTTTCGGTGCCTCAGGGTCATTGAATAATTTCTCCAATTACTCCTATTAGGTTATGGCATCAACAAGATTTAACTCGATCAAGGAAAGAGTTAATGTACCGGGAAGCCAACTAACCTAGATGGTTTTTTGTAGAGCGGGGTGAGCCCACGTTCTTTGAGCGACTAAACCAAGCACAGCTCAAACTAAACTGGAGGCCGGCGGGGCGACAATGGCAGAATGATTCGTGGGCCGTAGGGTTGAAGTAAAATGGCCCACTGATCAATACTCATTTCCTTTTGGAAGATGACCAACGATGCTATTTTGGGCCTTCGAAAGCCCAAAGGAAAGATTTGACTTGCTAATAACTTGAGCAGGGAAAATCTGAATTAAGCTGTTCTTTTGGGAGAAATCTTAGAATTTTCTCTTTTTTCGAGTTTTGCAATTATTCTGCATTTTTTCATTTTTGTTATTAATTGATTCGGCTTCTGTTTTTGGGCGAATCAATTAGGGTTAGGATTTTCTACCTATTTAAGTAAGTTGTAAGACTTCGGAGCAAGACAGTTATTAATTATTATTGAATGCAAAAGAATTTTCTCTAAACATATATCGTTTGTGATTATATTGTTGCACATTTGTTTCTCTAGTTCATACGTCTCCTTGCATCAGTTAGAGTTCCTCATGTGGTAGAACTTTGCTCATTGTAAGTGAAAGGGAACCAAATTTGTATTACAGAGGTAGTATAGGGAACACAATTTAGTTCATTTCATACATGAGTTGAGCAACCCTATAGTAAGAACGTAGAGAAACACTCTATTAAACATACATTAGTACATTACATTACACACAACACTGAACATTGACTTGAATATATATATTTGATTGAAGCTCCAGAGCTCCAGATCTCCGAAAGAAGACTCAGAAGCTGCTTGAGATTGAAGCATATGAAGCCATGAACAAAAGGAGGGCGATGAACATAAGAGGCATCTATACAGTACTTCCATCCGAGCTCGTGGCATTCGATGGAGTTGCTTTAGATCCTGCTCCAGCATTCATAGATGCATGAAGGGTATAAATATTTGAGTTTACTCTTTGAATTGCTTAAAATCAACTGAACTAGTAGGATAATGTAGTTGCCATACATACTAGCTTGTTTGGATTTCCATGTTTAAACAATTAAAGTTGAAGTTGAATCGTCGCTAAAAAAACTGTGGCAGAACCTTCTTTTGGCCAATGATTGTCTTACATGTACTCGAGTAGAGGTACCTAGGTTGGGCATGCGTCGGATTCAGATTGTTCCAAGAATGCTAGATTTCCTGTTCTTTCAAGTTTTAAGTACTTCAATTTTTCAGCGAAATCTTGCTTATCTTGCTCATAAATGGTTTATATATAGTGATTCGTGAACTTGAGTACTTTGTTCTAATAGATAGGTGTATTCCCAAGAATCCCAACAGCATTTATCGGACGGCCGGTCAGGATTTTCAAACTCTTCCTTCCTTTGCACAATCCTGTCTACGTAGCTATGAAATCTGTAGTTATGGTTTTCCTGGTATATTCCTTCAAGCAGCATCTTTCTTTGTCTTGACGCTTGCGTCGTTGCCCAGGCATTTCTTCTCTTACATGCAATACCCACGTTTGTTCTTACCAGGGCATTCTCAAAGTTATCAACTTGGTGATTATGGTCTGGTTTTTCGAATTCCTGTTCTTGATCCGCTTATCGGCAGTTACAGTCCTATTGTTAGAAAAGATTAGATCCGCCAAATGAAGATCGACTGGGCTTCTAAAGGCGTTTATAGGTCTCTTGTTGGTCTAGCAATCCATCATTGTCAGCTTTCGGGAATTGTTACGTCATACTATAATTGATTCTGTGGCTGTGTGTTGTGTTTTTGGGGGGATCTATTTTTGTAATTGAGGAACTGACCTATCATTCTGTAGGTGGCAAGGTGTCAGAGGTATTCTCAGGAACTGTTGTACATCCAGATGGCATAATTGCAACTTCTGCTAATTGCTTGAAACCTCTTGAAGGCACCGAATTCGAGGTGACGATTGGTAGTTAAAAACTCTTTTATTTGTTTTCTCTTAACTTCAAAATTTTGTTGAAATTACCAATTCCAAATACATCTGGCCGATGTTCCAGAATTTGGGGAAGTTGAGCATAAGTGCTCCTCGCATTATATATATGATTACTTCGTACCAGATTCTAGACATGACCACTACCATGTAGATTAGGATTGCATTCTGATACCAACTGTATAGGGCATAAGTTCTCCACGCCTTGTATATATGATTACTTCACCTCAAGGTTGAATTGAAATTATTATTAGTATTACTCTACTACATAAAGGGAGAACATCATTTAGTTTCCCAGCTCTTAGAATTGTTAAATAGTGTGGGAAAAAAAAGAGCCTTGTAATCCTGTAATTTTGCTAGATAACTTTTGAGGGAAAACAAATGCTACTAGGAAAGTTAAAGAAATGTGCAAGACAAGTTTCTTTGCTAACTTAACAGTCAAAATATGCAGAAAATAAACTTGGGTTTTACTAGTACTTTTACTTTCCTGGCAATTGAACTTGGCCTATGTGTTCTGAGATACATGTTTGATTTGATCGCAGATTAGTGTCAAGCTTTTGCACAGCAGAGATACGTACAAGGGTGTCTTGTTGGAAGCTGATTTTTGTTCTAATATAGCTTTTGTAAAGGTTATACCTGTGTTTGTCTATTTTTTGTGGATAGTCGATGATCGACTAAGAAATCGTAGTGTGTGCTGGAAATGTGGTGTTTGTGGTGGTGGAGTTTGGTTTCTTGCCGTATTTCAGGACTTCTCTGGAAGCAAACTTAATGAAGTGAATGAAAATGAAAGAAGAATAACAAAATGGACTTTATTATTCTTCAAAGTAGAAGTCAGTCGACTGTGAGAACACAATCGATTGGACGGTTAAGTTACAAGCTACTCCTAGAGCGAGAAAAGTAAAATACAGATAAAAAGTAGAAGCCTTTGGGCGATTGAGTAGGGCTTCAAATCGTCTTCAACTTTAGTATTTATAGGCTGCCACTTCGACTTGAATTTCAAACTGGGCAGAGTTCCCTCTCTAAATTTGAATCAAGCGGTTGTTGTATTTCCCTCTTCTCATCCATGTTCTCTGAGAAGAAGGTTACTTCACACGATCCCATGTTGTATTAGAAACTGATCCAAACACACGTTCTCTGGATAGATTGTGTTTGATCATTTCAACTTCCTTCATCAACCGCTACACGTGTTGCTCATTTGTAACTTGTTCGTGGACACATGTCCTGCATTTAAAAACTCTAACCGTCGACTAGTCCATTTGATTCTGTAATATTTAATTAGGTGTGATCAACACGTGTCCCAACTTAGTCTAGTCGATTCACGTTGACAAATTTATGGTATAAACAACCTGGTCACCGACTAACCGCAGCAACTTTTGGAAAGTTGGATTCCAAGCGAGACAATTCGGTGGTGGCTGTATACTTCAGTATTCTAGTTGAGACCATGCAACATTTGATTATAATCTAGGTTATCTAATTGGAAGTGTTTTTGAACAATTGGGGATTTGTTTCATATACTTGCAAAGAATTGATAGCTGGTATGTTGGCCTAGTTGGATGATGGTGGTAGCATTGACCAAGAGATGGAAAACACTGAGTCTCGCAATGAAAGAACATCTGGGCAGTTGATAAAAGCGGAAGTTCTGAATATTGCAAGACTCTCTCTCTCTCTCTCTCTCTCTCTCTCTCTCTCTCTCTCTCTCTCTCTCTCTCATATTGGATACATTTAAAGAGTATCCTCCATAGTTGGTTAGATTTGGTGTTTTGTCTCTAATTTAAATAATTAGAGTTTTTATGGAGAAAAGAACATTGCAATAAGAGGCTTGTGTAACCATCTTTGGAAGAAATTTATTTTCAAACCTTTGAAGACATATAAGTTCATGATTGGTGTTTGATTGTTGGAAATAAGCAAAAATCTATCATAGATAAAGTTTGAGCCCTAAGTGCTGGAATCAGTTCTATTGGTCCTAATCCCGATGCCGCTATGGGTTTTAGGGTTCTATATGTTTTTTTTTTATCCGTAAAAGTAACATTTTATTGAGGGAAAGGAGGAAAGGGAAATCCAACCGAGGTTGGACAAACATCTAGATGGAACAAAACCCAATCACACCAATATGGGCAAAGCCCGTTACACCTGAGGTCTAAAAGCCCAAATATTACAAATACAGCTCAAAACATCAGATGGCCAAAAGTCCAAATCTTACAATTTAGCACAATGAAACCTAACCCACCAAAGTAGGTTAGGCCCAGCCCAAGAAAACACCATTGTTTGTATCGTATTCGTGGATTTATGTTCTGAATTGATTTCTTCATTGGTTTTTGTTGTGTACCTTTTTGTCTGGGGTTGTGTTTATCCAACATTCTCATGGTCTTTTATACCTATTATTTGCTTACCGTTATGTAGTCTTGTATCGGGGGACCTCTCGTCAATCTGGATGGAGGATTTATTGGTATCATTCACAATGTTGGCCACCATTTTGAAGCCACACCCATCGATGATGTTTTCCAGTATCTGGAGCACATGAAGAAACATGGGTATGTAACATACGTGGTTTGCCCCCAACCCATTGGATGACAGTGTCCGTGTTACTTTGACTTGTTCGGGGTCTGAATAATGTACTTGTTGCTTTTTCGTTTTATGTAACTTGCAACCATGATCTATGACACCTTATTTGGTATGTAGTTAGTGTCTACACATGCATGCGCAGATCATGTGTTTTTAACTGTCAGTTAAATTTTTGGTCCATGTAATTTACTTGATTTTGCTATCCATGCCATGTGGCGCTACTTGTCAAGCAAAGAGGAGGTATGTTTTTAGTACGTTTTTCCCCCTGGCCTACTGTAATGTTTGCTAAAACTCGTTGTGGTGTGATTCTTGGTATGTATCTATCTGGTTTTGTGTAATTTATCAAACTAAGGCTAGCCAAGGCTTGCAGGGGGAGGTGTTGATTTTAATCCCATTATTATGTTTTGTAATTTGGACCCATGGAATTTCGTATTAGTAGACTGAAATATTTTCCCTGCTATCTGATGTTTGATCCTTAATTTGGTTTCTAGTTTCTTGCATCTTGATTGTGGAACAGGAGTCTACTGTTGTTGTCCAGGCCCGGCCCCTCGATACTTTCTTCTTGATTTTTTTTACGGTCATATGAATGATTGAGTTTCTTGTTTTACTGGTTTTCTTCTCTTTACAACGATTGTGTTTGAGAACCAAACAAGGGAGGGGAGCAGTTCTGCTTTTGAAAGCTATTGTGTGATTTCCTTTTCAGCAAAATATTCGATTTCTTTTACAGTCATATGAATGGCGGATTCAGCTTTGTGTGTTGGGGCGCTGGCATTACGTTGGCGTTAAGAAGAAGTATCGTGCCCTGTGAGAATTGAGGTTATCATGGAAGACATTAGAAGAGCAATTTGACAGCTAAGAGAGTGTGAGATTCTATCGGTTTGTTCAAAGGTCGGTGAGTACTGTGGCCGATTCATTGGCAAGTTAGGATTGCGAGGCTCTAGTATTATGACTTGGAAAATCAGACTTCTTGCTTGGTTATTGGCTCCTCTTGCAAAATGAAAGGCAATAATAGTTTTTCAAGTCTAAGTAATGCAATTTTTTCGGTTCAGTAAAAAAATTCAATAATAGGTGAGAAGGAAATCACGGTTTTTTGTTTTGTAAAAGTAGGTAGATCTTGTTAAAAAAAATTAAAATGTTAGCAATGGGCATATAGTGACAATTACTCATGTTGTTTTTGACTTGTATCACTTCAAAACTGAGGACAACAGGAAAGATTGATGGTTGACTGGCAAAGTCGTAGCAAACTTTATGGGAGGGAAAGATTGTAGAAGACCTTACTACGTGCTAGACTTGTGTAGACAATTCTAGAACATTTTGGAGGCATGAGGAATGAGAGGTATTTGCAAAGAGGAATCTAGAATAAGAATGAGAGTCCTTGGATAAAAATAATCCTAATCGTCAATTGAAGAGATAAATGGCTATAAAAGGGAAGGATAGGGGGAGGATACTCACGTGGATTTATACTATTCTGCTACGTCCATACTCAACAAATACTACAAAACAAAAATCCAAAAGAAAAAACACAATACCCGGATCAATGTTTCCATCTGCTATCTTCCTCAATGATCTCACTGGTCAATCCCAATGCGACTGACCTCTTCTCTAACTGAATAGTTACCCCCAATTGGTGTTAGCAATAAAATTCGTGTATAAAAGCTAAGTCGGGGCGCTTCCTTTTGAGGCAAACACAATCCAAGAGGTCCGGTACCCGAAATAGCTAGCGAATGTAGGATTTTTTATGTCAAAGCAAGTAAGGGACTTCATCTTATTCTCTCTGGTTTATTGAATTCCGGCATTCATGACATCCGCTTGCAAGGTGCTAATGCGTGCTATGGCATTCCAACATCCGTGGTTGTTGCTTCGGTACAGAAGATGGTTTTAGGTTGGAAAGGGTTGTTTTACCCTCCCATATCTCAGGTGGGAAAGGGAGCAGCTGGTAACCATTAATTGTTGCTGTTAAGTTTTTATCTGGATTGATGTCTCTGTATTTCCTGTTTCTGTTGGTCACTTTTTTTTAGGTTTTTTGGAAGAATGTTCAAATGATATTATTGCTGCTATCAATTTTAGGTTTTATGAACTTTTTTGGGTTAGTTCTGTCATGTTTGGGAATAGTTCTATCATGTTTGATGAGCTTTTTGGGTTAGTCTAATCCCTTCTACGGTATGTATTTACTTTATCCCTTCGTCACTCTATAAGCTCTTGGTTCTCTATACGCTCTTGGGTCTAACAATGCTAGGTGCACAAATATTAGTCCACCCGTCTTATGTACTACGTGGAGGAGCTCATTGACGTGCATCGCACAGTTGATCATGTTGTTTATGCAGACTTGCTTTCTCAAACTTTAATTGACCAAAAAACTTAAACAAAAGGAAACTCGAGAAAATGAAAAAACATACTCCATTAATGAAACGTTCCACTAAATATTTTGCCTACAACTTGTTGATTTTTTTGAAGTTGTTCATACTAAATTGATTTTTTTGGGTCAAAAATTAAGTTGTTTCTACTAAACTAAAACATTCAACACATTTTCTTCTATTAGTCTAATACATTTTCAACAAGTTATAGTTTATAGTACATTTAAGGACTACAAGAAGGTGTCCGTAACTTAACGCTTAGCGTTTGGAGTACCTAAGGTTACTTTTGTGTTTTTACTAATTCATCTTCTTTATCCATATCTTTTTTGGTTAAAAAAACAAAAGAAACTAATGCACAAAAGTAACTTGTGACCACTGCAAATAAGACCAAAGTGGTTTTGGCGCGCAACATATACGGAGTATTTTAAAAAGGTGGGTTATGCTACCCGGAAGGAGTACCACAAACGCACAATGCAGTGGCCACTGAAATCCATGTGATGTGACAAAATGGTTTCTCATCGGATCGAATTAAAGTAACGCGTTGATTTATCGGCCTATGTAGATTCGACAAGCATGCAACTATGCAAGTGCACTTCTTGGTGAATCAGTGATCAAAACAAACGTAAAACTTCTGATGGATGCGTTTAATTGTTATACCTGGCCTTTTAGGCCCATTTGGGTGTTGTTTGAGTTTCAAAGTTTAAATCTGGGCATTGTAGGCCCGTTATGGATGTGCTTCATTGTATAGATTTGGGCTCTTAGATTTGGCGCAAAACTAACAAATGTAAAAAAAAATTCAAATAAAGACAATTTTCAGATTTAAGTTAAGTCCAAAAGAATGGAGCATAGTATGAACCTTTTTGGAAATTTTTTACCACTACCTTTCATGATTCTGTTCAATGCGACAAATCAAAGAAATATAAATATTTTGACAAAAAAATCACCAAAACAAAAAGATCCAGAAAAAATAATAATAATAATAATTTCAACACACATTCTGAAAGGCAAAACAAATCATGTCGTAGACTCTAGTTAGAATTTCCTGATTTGGTTCGTTTCTTCTTCTTTTTTAAGCGATCATATTATAAAACAAACATATTAACGATATCTACATAATAAGGGAGAACAATTTTTGAGTTTTATCTCTCTATAAATCTTAACCATTAATTTGCTCTATAAATCCTACGGCTCATCTTAACCATTGATTTGCTCTATAAATCCTACGGCTCTTCCGCTCTCTCTCTCTCTCTCTCTCTCTCTCAAACAATATTAATTGCATAATTGCTACTAATTAGATTTCACGTTGCGCAGGCACAGATAAACCCTAGTCTACATGATAAGGGAGAACGATTTTTGAATGTTTTTTTTTGCAATCGGTTTTTGAATGTAATCTCTCTATAAATTCTAACAATTGATTTGCTCCATAAATCCTACGGCTCTCCCTCTCTCTCTCAAACAATATTAATTGCACAATTACTACTAATTAGATCTCACGTTTTTTTTTTTTTAGGGGTAATTGATGCTTTTATAAACCAACCAACCAATGAACCAAATAACCAGAGTGAAAAACCCAAATACACTGGAAGCTATACAAGGGAAGACTTAATACGAACTACCAAAATCGTATCTTTTTTTACTGATTCTGAGTTCCCAGACTTCTAATAGAGATGTGTCACGACTAAATTTACCTCCAAGGTCACGACTAAATCTACCTCCAAGGTCGCGACTAAATCGACTAAATTTCTATCAATATAGTGCCATTTGATCATATACTTACTGATGATGATGATGATGATGGTGATGATTATTATTATTTGGCATGTATTGTTTAATAATTGAAGTCCCACAAAACGAACAAATCAGATAATCGATGTGATATTTTACATGCTCCCCTCACAAAGTAAGTAACGAAACGATACAAGTTATTCTTTTTAGGTGGGCGAACAAAATAGCAGTTCCGAAACACACCTTTGACGACTCAGTTGTCCCACAAGTCACAACGCAGCATGCTAATTAATGATGGGCCACGAACAATAGAAGGCCCATGTTGAACAAAGAGTCCACAACCAACAGCAGGCCCATGAGCGATTTCATCTGGCCCATTTCATCACTATTGAACTGGGCCATGGATAACTGCCAGTGCTAGTGGGTATCTGGACTTTTCTGACCGCACAAGGGGACTACATTATTTTGTTCAGGTTTGCGTTTGGTTTATTGCATTAATCGGAATCGTTCATAAGCGAGTTTTGAAACCCTACTGCGGGAGGGATGCATCGTAGAACTCGTCGAGAACATTAATCTCGTTAAAAATCATATCGATTTGTGGATTTAACCACATTGAATCAAACCCCCCCAAAAAAAAAAACCATTTGTGCAAACGTAAATGCTATCAATGCTATATGTTGGTAACCCAATAGCATGAACTTTAACCGTTCAGTTCTCAACAAGCTTTACAATATTAACAATTTTGACAGTTGAAATAAACCCGGAAAAAACCTTCAACTGCACTAGTTATTGAGTAGTCCGGGAGTATCGCTACGTGGTGCTCCGGATCACTAAAGAACCACACATTTATGTGAGATCCACACATGTAGTTGTGGTCCCTATAAAGAATGTGTAATTGTAGAGTGGTCTGACGCAACACGTGGTGTTGCTCCTGCCTGTTGAATAATTTCACCAAGGGGACTGCATGCCGAGAAGCCATTTTCATCCTGATTTCCACTCAAAAATCCCATCATCAAAACGCGGTGAAGCCTTCGGTTTCAAGTTTCAACATTGCTTGACAAGTAGTACAGTATCAATTTGGGTTTGATTTCCATTTCTTTGACCGTCGAAATTGAACCGTAGCCCCTGGAATATAAGAGGAAACTCTGCTTCTCGAGATCAATCACTCGTGCATGACGGCTCTTTCGCATGTTCCCTACCAGATCACATGTATGATAGTTTACTTGGGAGTTGTTTGGCCTAATAAACGTCCTATAAACTGCCAATAAACCACCACCACAACTTGCGATACTATCATAGACGGATCACATCGGACTTCGACCCTAACACAGCTAGAAAACACCACCTTGTTTGGTACCCATCTCATCTCATCTCATCTCATTTTCCTTTCTACACGTTTCTCAATACATTTTCTCTTTATCTATCTCCACTCATTACATCAAAAATAACTTTCAAAAATGAGAGCCAAACAAGGTCACTATAATCAATTTTCAACTTTATCCATCGGTGACGGGAAAAAAGCACCATGCATAATATGCTTAGGATGGGTTACTTGACACGGATAGCAAATCAAGGAAATTAGATGGCAGTTAATAACACATGATCTGTGCATGCATGCGTACACAGTAACTACATGCCAAAAAATTTGTCATGGATCATGGTTACACATTACATAAAAACGAAAATGCTAACAAGTATTATTCAGACAAATCAGACCACAAACAAGTCAAATTAACACAGACACTGTAATCCAATGGGTTGAGGGCAAACCACATATCATACCCATGTTTCTTGAAGTGTTCTAGATACTTGAAAACATCATCGATTGGTGTGGCTTCAATATTTAGGGAGGCCAATATTGTGAATGATAGCAAAAAATCCTCCCTCCATATTGACAAGAGGTACCCCAATACAAGACTGCATACAGTAAGCAAATAACACATAAAAGACCATGAGAATGTTGCATAAACATAACCCCAGACAAAAGGTACAAAACAACCAATGAAGAAATCAATTCAGAACGCAAGTCCATGAATACAATACAAACAATGGTGCCAATAATGAGAAACATCACTAAAGTCCTACGTAACAGAACCCCCAAATTAAACCAATAGCGGAATGGGAGATTAGGATCAATCTAACTGATGCTCGCAATTAGGGCTCAAACTTTATCTATAATAGATTTTTGCTTATTTCCAACAATCAAACACCAATCATCTTCGAAGGTTAAAATAAATTTCTTCCAATAATATATAGCAACAGAAGCCTCTTATTGTTACGTTCTTTTCTCCATAAAAACTCTTAACTATTTAAATTAGAGACAAAACAACAAATCTAACCAACCATGGAGGATACTCTTTTAGTATATCCAATATGAGAGAGAGAGAGAGAGAGAGAGAGAGAGAGAGAGAGAGAGACCCTTGTAACATATAGAATTTCCGCTTTTATCAACTGTCCAGATTTTTTTTCATTGCGAGACTCGGGGTTTTTCATCTCTTGGTCAATGCTACCACCATCATCCAACCTAGGCCAACATACCAACTTTCAATTCTTTGAATTGCAAGTATATGAAACAAAACCCCAGTTGTTCAAAAAAACTTCCAATACCTGAGGAAACCTAGATTATAATCAGATGTTGCATAGTTCCAGCTAGAATAATTAAGTGAACAGCCAGCGGCCACTACCAATTTGTCTCGCATGGAATCCAACTTTCCAAAAGTTGCTGCAATTAGTCGGTGACAAGACTAATCTTTACAAAAGCTATTTCAGAGCAAAAATCAGCTTCCAACAAGACACCCTTATGAATAGCTCCATTGTGCAAAAGTCAGACACCAATCTGCAGTCAAATCGAACATGCATCTCATAACATATATAGTGATGTAGGACAAGTGACTGAAGCATTCATGGAGCAATTGGAGAGTCACAAGCTGTCAAAGAGAAAGTCCCCTAAGGTGATAGATGCGCAAATGTACTCATTTACGCCCCCTAATTTACTCTTGTTATGTCTGTTTATTTTATAATTTGGAGTTTGATATCCGTTTCCCTTGTTTCAGGACCCGCGGAGCCGTTGGATAATATTTGGAGGTTCGAGAGCTGCCACAACCACCCGCCCACCCCCCCCCCCCCCCCCCCCCCCCCCCCCCCCCCCTAACCACCATATTACCATATTTAAGATCAACGCTCCGCGCCCAAACTAACATATCTTCTATACTTTCAAAAATCTATATAAAAAAAACTGAATATGTATAAGTACAACATTAACATTTATGATGAAATGTTCAGAAAAATAACATTTTTGCACCGATTCAAATGGATTGAACCGGTACGGCCCTGGTACGGCAAAAACGAATATCTTTTGAATCTAATTTCAGAGGTTGCCGGAGCTGGGGGGGGGGGGGGGGGGGGGGGGGGGGGGGGGGGGGGGGGGGGGGGGGGGG